>VDFB02105785.1:428188169-428469636 GCA_007258455.2 Sequoia sempervirens | reverse complement strand
AAGAGGTTGAAAGATGAGATAGAGAAGACTATCATGGAGCTGCTTGCTATGGGTCACATTCGACCTAGTAAATCACCATTCGCTTCTTCGGTTGTTTTAGTGAAGAAGAAAGACGGTACCCTTCGCATGTGCATAGATTACAGAGTCCTGAATAAGAGGACTATCAAAAATAGGTACCCAATCCCTCGTATAGATGAGCTTATTGATGAGCTCCATGGTGCATGCTACTTCACGAAGATAGACTTAAGGTCAGGATATCACCAGATCAGAGTTCGTGAGCAGGACATTGAGAAGACTGCATTCCGTTGTCATTGTGGACACTTCGAGTTTGTGGTGATGCCATTTGGGCTCACCAACGCGCCAGCGACATTTCAGTCCACCATGAACAGGGTCTTCCGTTCACTGCTGAGGAGATATGTACTTGTCTTCTTCGATGACATTCTTATTTAGAGCAGCACTTGGCAGGAGCATTTGGCTCATCTGGAGACCGTGCTCAGTATTTTGGAGAGGGAATCCTTGTATGCCAAGGAGTCCAAATGTGATTTGGGAATGACCGAGTTGCTCTACTTAGGTCATATCATCAGTGCAGAGGGAGTGCGGATGGATCCTGAGAAGATCCGCGCTATTATAGACTGGCCTACTCCGGCGAACCTTACACAGCTGCGAGGATTTCTTGGTTTGTGTGGGTTTTATCACAGATTCGTGAATAGTTATTCACGTCATGCAGCACCTATGACGGATTTGTTGAAAAAAGGTGCATTTTGTTGGACTCCTGAGGCACTGGAGTGTTTTGTGAGGTTCAAGGAGTTGATGACTACGTGTGCAGTGTTGGCACTACTAGATTTGTCGAAGCCTTTTGAGCTTCAGTGCGATGCTTCTGGTGAGGGCATTGGAGCGGTGCTTATGTAGGACAAGCACCCTATTGTGTATGAGAGCCGTTAACTTAGAGGGCCAGAGAGGCTCTACAGTATTTATGATAAGGAGATGCTAGCTATAATGCATGCCTTGGCAAAATTTAGGCAATATCTCGTGGGCAGTAAGTTCTGCATTAAAACTGACCACAACAGTTTGAGGCATTTCCTGGGGCAGCGAGATCTCAATGATCATTAGCAGAAGTGGGTAAGTAAATTGCAAGCATATGACTTTGATATCTCTTATATCAAAGGTACCCAGAATGTAGTGGCTGACGCTCTCTCACGCAGGCCTTATCTGAGCTCTATGGTTCACATTGCAGAGGACTGGAGGCATTTGATTGTGGCAGAGTATGCCAAAGACACTTGGGCATCCAATATTGTTGAGGGATCGATGGTTGACACCAGATACACGCTTGTGAATGACTTGATCACTTACAAGAACAGGATTTATTTGATCCCAGGGTTAGAGATGAAGAACATTATCATGTGAGCCTTTCATGATGTACCTACAGCAGGACATCCCGGGTACTTCAAAATGTACAGACAGATTCGGGAGAGATTTACATGGAAAGGACTTAAGGCAGATGTTCTTCAGTATGTGCGTGAGTGCCCTGTTTGTTAGAAGAACAAGCAGGAGAACACATATCCGGCAGGATTATTGCAGCCATTTCCGATTCCTGACAGGAAGTGGGAATGCCTGTCGATGGACTTCATTACGGGCTTGCCTAAAGCCCAAGGACGGGATTGCATATATGTAGTTGTGGATCGGCTGACGAAGTATGCCCACTTCTTTCCGATTACCACAACCTACACAGCTACACAGGTAGCAGAGGTCTTCTTTCGTGAGGTATTCAGACTACATGGGTTGCTTCGGAGCATAGTGAGCGACAGGGATAGTCGGTTCTTGAGTCACTTTTGGCAGGAGGTGTTCAGACTTTGTGGGACTGAGCTTACACCAAGCACCAGTTACCACCCGCAGACTGATGGTCAGACGGAGATAGTGAACAAGTGGGTGGAAGGTTACCTCAGGAACTACATTGCAGGGCAGCAAAAGGCGTGGGTCAAGTGGATTTATTTGTGCGAGTATTGCTACAACACTACATTCCACATGACCATTCAGATGTCCCCTTTCATGGCATTGTACAGTTATGAGGCGCTGAGTTTTCTGGATTTGCTACCGGAAAGGGACAAGAGAGTCGAATGCTGATGATTTGTTGCGTGGAGAGTCGTGACACTATGAGGGGCTCTCAAGGAGAATATTTAAGCTAAGGCACGTAATCAGCAAAACGCGACGCTGTGATCGTAAGAGGACAGAGGTCTTTATGCGGGGAGCCATGGCTTACCCTCATGCCGCGAGTCTCATCACGCCTCACCTTTGTAAAGAGTGGTTCAGAGAAGCTTAAGCCACGATATTATGGTCCTTTTAGGGTTCTGAGGCGTGTTGGAGAGGTGGCTTATGAGCTAGAGCTTCCGGCGGATAGTAAGGTCCACAATGTTTTTCATGTGTCACGTCTCAAGAAGGTGTTGGGACACCGTGTGGTACCTTCAGCAGTATTACCTCCCTTAGATGATGAGGGAAAGTTGATTTTACTGACTGAAGCCTATCCCGAGTACGAGAAAGACGGGGCCAAGCAAGAGGGAGAATCATCGTGGAAGATTTGGGTGAAAATGGAGAGATTTTGCCTATGGGAAGATGCCACGGGGAGAGCAGGATATTCGCAAGATCTCGAGGCTGAGATTGCTTGGAGGACAAGCAATTTCTCGTGAGGGGCGGATCATTATGTTCCCTCTTCCGCTGACATCTCGCAGCTTATGATTAAGCCTATTATGCACTGTGAGGGGCTTCCATAGGATGGATAGAGGGTCTTGATGGAGCTTTGGCTTGGCTTCAAGCTGTCGTGAGTTTTACCGGGGCCATTGCCTCTGTGGGCTCATTCGGACACCATTTGCCTGAATTGCTATTTTTAGCAGTATTTGGCACTCAGTGAAGCACCCCTGCTATTTTTAGCAGTATGGTTTGGTCATGTGCAGAATCAGTCACTTATTCACCAGCTTCAGACGATTCGTGAATCGGATATATTTTGAAGGAGATATTAATATTTTAATTGATTAATTAAATATTAATTGTCGGAGCTTATATTATAAAGTTATAATATTTTAATATTATAACTTAAGTGATTTGTTGAAGGGGTCGACCAACATTGAAGAGTGCTTCGAAAACTATTGAAAAATTTAAAGAGAAAAGTTCGAATTTATTTAAATGATGCCTTTGTGAGAAAAGTCGAACTTTTGATGATATAAGGGTTTTGCATTGGGATTTGAGCTCATTATGTTGAATATCGAATTTTTGATCAAGTCTTCTTCTGGAGAACGAAGCCAAGGGTTTCAATTGTCTACAGGCATTGGAGAACGAGCCATCTTCAGTGTTGCAGTTCAGAGGCTGTGAGATATCAGCTGATCTATTGCTTTCAGAGAGATATCTTCATTCAGAAGTATCACAGAACATTCACAGAGTATTTATCTTCAGGGTTTTCAGTGTGAGATTCATCCAGCAGGGATTCTTCAGTTAATGCGCCTATTTCATTGAGATTTGGAGACTTCAAGAAAGGCCGTACTTTTATTTATTAGCTTGCTGCTGTTTCAAAGCCGTACAACTCTTGCTGTAGGCCGTACCATCTTAAAGAGGCCGTACTTTTCAATCTAAGGCAAATTGCCTTCTTTTTTGACCATCTGGTTTCATCAAGTGGGGCGCCAATACCTAGGGATTCATCTTTGATCATCTGGCAGAGGAGGAAAGGACTATGTTGAAAGCCGTACTAGTTCTTCTCTAGTTCATGCGCATGTAATCAGCAAATCAGGTTTTCTTATTGCAATCATGTTGTCTCTTTTTAACTTGCATGTTGTCAGATCTCTACTGTAATAAGTCCAAAGGATCAATAAATGATTTGTCATCATTAGATCTCGTATTTTCCATCAATATTGGCATTGTAGTATTTTATTTGAATTTATTATTAAATTCTTGCAAAATCGCAACTTTCATTATTCATGCAAAAAACTCAAAAAAAACCAAAATACACAAAAACAATCAAAAACACAGTTTCAGAAGTTAGCGGAAACAGGGGTTTCTACAAAAGGCCTATAAATACCTAGTGTTTTCAACATTTTAATTCTAATTCAAATTTTGGAGAAAAAGAAGAAGCAAGAGATCATTACATTTCTCCACACACATTTGTATTTATAGGTTTTCAAGTTTATTTGCAAATTTGATCAAGTCTTATTCCATGATTGAAAGTTGATGACAATAGAAGAGCATGATGGATTCTTTGTTTGGAAAGTGCATTTGGCCATTTTCTACAACCTAATGACTTGTTTCCAAAGTGTTCTTATCCTCAAGCTTCATTCTACTTGCATTCTAAGGCAAGGTATCATTATGTTTCAGATTTACTAAGGGTATTTGGCTTTCTCTTACTTAGATTTTGTCATTTTTTATATAGGAATCCTTTTCTAAGGCATTTGAGTAGGATTTTATGCTATAGATGCATTTAAGATTAGGGCACACACATTGTTATCAATCAATTCATTGGCTATTGTGGAGGTAGAAATACTAAAACAAGGGTTTGACTGAGGCAAACTCCTATATAGCCGCCATCCACCATTCCTTTTTGTAGATTTTTTGCAGGTCCAGATTTGAAGATGAAAATATGCAAAGCAAAAATCAGAAAGCAGACAGAGAGTTACAGGTCCAACTTTTTAGATCCAGAACAAGTCTATGAGGACATAGGCAGCCTAGGCGCCTCTGTCTTGCCAAAACAACTTCAAATTTTTTAGGACAAGTGAATAGATCTTCGCCTTTCTTAGATCCGATGTCGGAAATTTTTGTTATAGCTTTTTTGTTGTCGAAATCTTGGATTTTCAAATTAGGGCACATAGTTTAATTAGGTTAATTAAGGCAATTCATTCCCAATCAGTTTCTAAGGCTTTAAAGGATTAGATTTAGTTCTACTTGACTCACCTTAATGGTTGAAAGTCAATCTCATTACCTTGTTGATTTGCATCCTAATGTTCTCTTGAAAAAGGATTGATGTTAGTGTTCTATGCATTAGACTTAGGATCCCTTTTTCATCAAAACACATAATATATGCGAGCTGTTCTAAAACATGCAGTCTAAGGGTCCTTGCATTTCCTGCTTGGCTTCTTGAGGCATAACTCTCTCATTATCTTGGTATAAATTGGCACTTCCTTAATTGCCTGTATGAGGGGTATATTAATGCAAACATCTTTGAGCTGTCCTAATAGATCATATTCAACTTGGGAATGATGTTTTTGTATTATTAGTCTCTTAGGGAATGGAGGTGTTGGACTTGTGTTTGTTGGTTTATCCTGATTTGACTCAGGTTCCCTAGGTTGTTTGTCCATAGTTTTTGTTGGGAGTTCCTCATCAATCAATTCTGTGTTGTGAGGAGATGAAGGCCCAGCTAGCATTTCCCTGATCTGAGGTGGACATCACTCACCTCAACCTCATAAGTAAGGTATTGGATGGTTTCTTTAGAATAAGCCTATTGGACAGGCTTATTGTTGGGGTTAGGTGTAGGTTGTGCTGACAATTGAGGTGCTCTTGGTGGTGTTGGTGCAGCCATGGCTGGATTTGGCATTGTGGTTGGCTGTTGTGGCTATTGGTAATTTGGATTTTGATTTTGCCTTTGCTGACCTCTTTGCCATTGTGGTGACCATTGGTTTTGTTGGGATGGCCACTGAGAATTATAATTTGGCCCTTGGTTGCTGTTGAGTCCAATTAGAGGCTTGGGGCATTGGCCATTGTTGATTTTGCACATTTGTCCAAGGTTGAGGGTTCCAATTTGGGAAATTTGAATTACTACCTTGAAATGACATATTATAGGTCAAGGGATCTTATGGCATACCTTGTCTTGGTTGCCATGGCTTACGTTGAGTGAAGTAAAACACTTGACCTTTTTCATCTTCCAAGGGATGAAACTCTAACTTCCCTTGCTTGTCTTTAGATATACTGGCCAACTTTTTGCACTTGCAATTTATCTTCCTCTAGTGACAATGTGGACAAAATTCTATGAGGGGTGCCTTTGCTTCTTTCTTTTTTTTGATATGGAGGGTATCCGGTTGTGTAGCCAAGTGGCTAATGATGTCCTCCTTCATGTTTGACAGAAGATTTCTCAGCTCTACCCTTGAGACTCTAGTGGATGATTTGTTGAGAGAAGAGGTCCTATCTCCTCTGGTCTTCTTGATGAATGGCCTGGAGTAATTTCTGCACACTTTACAAATCTCATCAAAGGGTAAGTGTGAGATGTCACTGGCTCCAATGAGATTGAGGGCATCCATACAGTCTTCATGAACTCCCCTTAAAAACATCAGTTTTAGGGATTCATCAAAAAGTCTGTTTTGATGAGATTTCTTGAGACAGAACTGGAACCTCTCAACATAATCTTCCAACGACTCATCTTCTTTCTGTGACATCTTGAAGATGTCATCCCTCTTTCTATCTATACCTCTGCAGTAATCTTGATATTTTTTCAAGAACTTTTTCTTCATTGTATTCTAGTTGGGAACAACATCTCTTCCCGACCCCATGAACCAACGCAAAGCAGCATCTTTCAGTGTAGTTGGGAACAATTTGAGTCGGTGAGCATCTGTGGTGTAGTCATATCTTTGGCATAACACATCAAACTCAAAAAGAAAGGTGTCTGGATCCTCTGTGACCAGTCCATAGAAGATAGGGAGTGTTGAAGGAGGTATATTCTTTAGGACAACCGCCTTTTCCTATTTGGTTATAGGGAATTCAAACATTACATGCTTTGGTGGATCTTCTACTGTTGCATCACCCATGATGCCTAAATGTATTCGGGAAGTCTCCTCTATGTTTGGTGTAGGTACTAGTGTAAGGGATGATTCTTCTTCAGGGATTCCCTTGTTCTGTTCACTTTGTCCACCAGTATCTTCTAATGCTTCGTGTGCCAAGTGGAGAAATCTTCTCAGAGCATCTCGTTGCCTTTGCATGCAATGGTTGTGACTCTTTAGATCAATAGTTCTTGCACATTGTTAGTGATTCATATTGTTGTTGATGTTTGAAATACCTATTTACCCTAGTGTTGAAGAAAATTGCTAAACTATGAAAGCTTGAAAGGAATTGAAAAACGCACAGAAGAATCTTGAACTTATCACCGTCCTTGACAATGGTGCTGAAAATGTGGAGCCACTCTAATGTCTAATTAACATGGTGATACTAGATATACACACAGCTTAGAGGACCTGAGAATCCCTAACTGAACAATTCATTTTTCACAAGAGGGATGCATTAAATTATCAACCAAGGAGTCATAAAACTTTAGATAGTGCTAGAAAAATATATGCATTCACAGATTCTAGACACATTCTACATCAATGGAGTATAGGAAAATACACATGTACAAATACAGTAAAAGTTGGAAAATAGAATAAACCGCTAATTCACAAAATAAGGGAAATGAATTTAAACTGTTACCTTATGCTACGAGTACCTAATGCTTAAAATTGTAACTGTTAACAATTAAAAATTGTAATGTCCTTACCTAGTTAATTCCTCTAGAGTATGAAACCAAACATGAAGTTATAGAATTCAATTTATGCATTACAACACATGTATTCATAACATATAACTGAAGACTACCAACTAAATTCAACAATGCATTATCTAATCTAACAACAAAAACTGAAGTGGGTGAGCAATACCTCAAAGCCCTTGCTTGAGTCGTTGCTTCCACAGAAGTTGTCAAACACTCACTTACTCAACAAATCATGATATGAAACCAATTTCCTTTATTGCATTCTAACACTAAACGATTACATAAAATCTAAAAGAATCATTTGGAGTGTCATGTCCCTGAAATGGAAACATTAAAAATAATAATAATAAGATATACAAGATACATATTGGAAACATTTTCAATTATCAAAGATAATAAATTTAAGTATAATATTATAATATAAGATTATGATTATGATTATGATCATCATAACATCAAATGAGGAATTACAATTTAATACAATAATAATCATTCCCTGAAATTAGGATATTTAGAAAGCACTTAATCATTTGATATTGCATAAATTGTCCAAGACGATAATATTATGAATATTCCGATATAATATTATCATAAAATATTATTAGTATATGTATATAAAATATAAATATAAAATAATATTATATTGGACAAATTATTAAATACTTCCTATAAGTCAATATTATAAATATGTAAAATAATAATAATAATACATTTATATAACATCATAGCTAATAGATTGAACTAAATATTATCCTTCATTGATTAAAATAAGAATATGCAAATGAAAAGTCGTGATTCATTTAAGTGATCCTTCGACGCATATAAGAAAAGCTTTAACCAACGGCACTGAGGGGGATCAGGTGAAGAAGGCCAAGGATGCAGTGCGAGGGTTGAATAGGCTCAAGACTTCAGTAAGAACTCGTATCACCAAGGGACGCTAGTGTAAGATATAGGCTTGAAGATGGCCGATCAGCATTGAATAACCTTGTTTGAGAGCAAATAATATATCATAACAGAGGATTTAATATTGAATTGCGCTATGGCAAATATTACTCCTAAACCTCTAGCGATATCATGAAATCACTTTCCAATGCGTGCTAACAGGAGGTATCTATTTAATGGAGGAATAGGTAACCAATGGGCGGTAAAAGACAGGATTGGGTGGGGTGAGATAGGTGAACATCCTCATGGTTGTCAAAACTGATATCGGCATATTCTCCACCACCGTTTCTTCAGTGAAATCAAATCGCTGACTTTAGAGGATCAATAAATCGTGCTTTAATGGCTATTATACTCTTGGAGCTACCTGGGACGACACAGACAAGGGGGCCATTCTATTATTATTTATTCTTGGACGAAAGCATCGTATTGCTCTAATTGACGAGTCTGGAGATGGAAGCTTGAACCATAGTTCATACTCATTTACCTTCGATATCTGAAGTATGGAGTCATCCGTGAATTGAAGAAAGATATCTCGGGGCATATACTCTGCCATTCTAATGTCGTCCCTGCTAAAGGAGCCAAAGTGGAGATTCTAGGACTCGATGAAGGAATAAGGTGATGGATAATTAAATACGTTCTAAAGCAGATTAATGAGTCATTGATAGGAAAATACCTTGATGGGTTTTGTCGGCTAAGGTATGGGAATTACAAAGTTATTTGATATATATTTGGCTATTGCTGCTTTACTCTGTCATGCTTATTATTTATGACTTTGTGGAGGGTCTATCAAACCCGGGCCTATAGATTACTTATAGGCGCTCCTGCGTATATATACATATATGTTAATATTTATAGGTGCACATATATATATATATATATATATATTTTGTAATATAGTATTTACAACGATTCCATAATAATGTTTACAACAATTATTGAACCTTATAAACAATGATGACTCAATTCACTAACCATTGCCAAACGATATAATGGAATCCATCAGATATTAACAGCTACCCTAATATAATTATAAAATAGATTATAGAAGAATTATTTATAGAGAAGTATTAAGAAGGAAATGAACAATCCTTTGATGAGAATAGAATACTATATCTTCTTCGATTTTAATAGATACTTATTGAACCTTAAACACTTCTAATGTCTCTTTGAGAAATGTTTTGAATATAAGATCCAGGTTATAGGACCTCCACTGAAAAGGGGTCATTACAAGTGGTATCAGAGCATCGGTCCTGCCACCCTGTGAAAATGGTGTATGCAAACTTACCAAGACAAAGGTATATTCTATAAACATAAAGAAACAATCTGACTCATGCAGATCAGGTATGGTTGTGACCATTGAATATAATTTCTCGTCTAGTAAGATATATGCAAATTACAAGATTTAAATAAGAACAATGATATTGTTTGGCAATAAATAAACAAATAGGGAGATTAAATTGGTGACGAATAGGCATATCTAAATGTCACTGATAAATATACCTAAATATATAATGATTGATGAGTATATAATAGGCGATTAATAAATACAATTTATGCATAATAATAGTTATCTAATTGATGTAATTTATTATAGTCATTTTGGGAATGCATTGCTAATATGTTATTTTGAATTGAACAACTAATGGTGTTATGATAATCTACCATTCTATTTCAACATAGCATAAGAAGGCGGCATCGTTGGATGGGGGTTTCTGCAAATCAAAGTGGTAAGTTTTAGGTGCGTATTTTCATAGCCCTAAATCAGCAATACCTTTATATAGTTGGAAAACAATATTTGTTAAACGTGTTATAAATGATTGATAAAGGATTGGTGATTAATAGATTTAAGGGCTAATGTATATGATAAATAGATTATTAATATTTTAATGAATTCATGAATCCTCATAGCATGTTGTAATTGTGTCTTGTAATAAGGTAAGATGCAATTGTTTGTATCACAATCATGTAGTTGGTTGGGGATGGAACCAATAGGTTTAGCAGATACTAGAGTCCCTTCATGGTAGACCACCCTCATTGGATGACTGCAGGTCTGCCAACGGGGGCCGAGGGGGTCATTTCCACGGGTGTTGGTTGGCCGCTCTTGGGCTAAGAAGGGAGTGCTCTAAGGGCCTCCTATGGGAATCCTTCCTCCAAACTATCGCATGGACTGTGTGTCTACCCATTACCAAATTATCATTTTGTTTCAATCCAATCACAAGGGAGGAGGTTTGGGCGCCCTGAAGGAGAGCAGGTACTAGGTCCTCTTCAAGGTAATTCACCCATTTGGATGACTGCGGTCTGCCCATGTGGGCTGAGGGGGTCAGTACAACGGTTGTCGTTGACTACCTTCGGGCTGAGAAGAGAGGCGCTAAGGGCATCCTTGTGCGTGGTCCACTCTTACCTCTTTTGAATTGGATGAGCGAAGATAACTTGGGGTGTTTTAATATCTATTTAGAAATTTACAAAGTGAATGCTTCGTAACATATGTTCATGTGAACGCTTGTGCATTATATGTATTCGTGTGTCTGCTTCATGTTTATGTGTATACTCGATGACCTTGGGAAGGAGGATGGGTCCACGGTGTAGTATGGGATACACCAAATCCACCTTCTCGATTGTCTGACAGCATACTTCATTCAAGTGTATTTGTAATTGATTGTACACCCTATAGCTTGTGATTGTATTTAAGTATATACTCGCCGATTGTGTTTATTTGAGTGTATACTCTATGATTCGTGATTGAATTTGTATTTGGGTGTATACTCTATAACTTTGTATTGATATTTGAGTGCATACTCTTTTGTATTTGTATTCGAGTGTATACCCTCTGACTTTGTACTTGTATGCTTTGCGACTTTGAATTCAAGTGTATACTTCATGATGATGTATTCGAGTGTATACTCTATGGCATTCTATTTGTTGTGACTTGTATTCAAGTGTATGCTCTATGACTTACATGCATTCACATGTATGCTTTGTGCCTTCATGTTTTACCTGTCTTATGGTCTTTTGGACATACTTAGCAACTTACTGATGTACTCCAATACATGACTATTCCATTTTGCATACTTTGCATTGGCGTAACTCATGCCTTGTACGTATTTGTTTGTATTTTTCGAGTGAATCTACAAGCATTCTCATGTCTATGTTCTTTATGTATGATCATTACGTGCGTTATGCTCCATGTGTATGATTTCTCTTTGTATGCTTCCTGTTAAGGTGTATCTACATTGGTTCCTACCTTATGAGTATTTACACACTGCATACCTTGATTGAGTATGTGCTCTACATGTAGTTACATGATTTATATGCCTTATGCAAATTTGTTTGAGTGTCTTATCCCATGTATTTATAAGTGTATTTTGTGTATTTCATATGTAATCTGTGATTATGCTCTATAAATGTATTCTTGTTGCTCCATGCTTGGTATCTTGTATGCATTTATGTCTAATGCATTCAACATGACTACTTTATGGATAACTTTCTGATGTGTCTTTCATGATTAGTGTGTTTTCAGCATGTTTACTCCATTCTCATGCATACTTGCAATTGAAAAGCATACCTCATGCTTTATATATTTAAGTGTATACTTCATGAATACTTCATGCCGTATGTATTCGAGTCTATGCTTCCATGCTCCCTGTATTTATTTACGCTTGTACTTCATGCTTTACTGCTTACCTGTATTCAAATGTATGATTCATGTCTTATGAGTGTACCTCATGACTTACATACTTGCTTTATGCCTAATGTGCCTTAGCATGTTTTTGCATGTGTATATTTCCGTTATATTTTTTGAGTGTAAACTTTCAATTGAACATGTATATATCTTGAGTGTATTTGCATATCTTGAGTATATTAACACACCTTACTTGTAAGTGTATGTATCATATCTTGTGATTGGTTATGTGGTTGATGTGCCTTCGACACGATTATTTCATGATAGCTTTATGTGTGATTAACTCATGTTTGTCAAGATTCTTCATACATGAGTACCCTCTTAATGCTTTGAATATGCTTTGTAACACGATTTTCTCATGCATCATATGTTACTAGCTTCATTACTGATGTGATTGTAGCTTACAATATCTTATGTGCATTCCTTGTGACTGTTTCATGTATGATAAATTGCTCCATGGATGGTATGTGTTCAACATGAGTGATTATATATGTATCTATTGTAGGTCATTGATTGCTACATGTCTAAAACATTTTCCTATGTCTGATGTATAATCAACATGCATGGACGAAACATTCTTTTAGCCTGAGTGTTTACGTGTATGACTTGCATACAACCTTGCGTTACACCATGTGTGTTTATAATCGCTTGTGCTTAACAATGATAAGAAGACTTCTTAGTAGTTTAGTTGCTATTCATGTTTGAGATTGCTTGGGGACAAGCAACTTCGAGCGGGGGAGACTGTCATGTCCCTGAAATGGAAACATTAAAAATAATAATAATAAGATATACAAGATACATATTGGAAACATTTTCAATTATCAAAGATAATAAATTTAAGTATAATATTATAATATAAGATTATGATTATGATTATGATCATCATAACATCAAATGAGGAATTACAATTTAATACAATAATAATCATTCCCTGAAATTAGGATATTTAGAAAGCACTTAATCATTTGATATTGCATAAATTGTCCAAGACGATAATATTATGAATATTCCGATATAATATTATCATAAAATATTATTAGTATATGTATATAAAATATAAATATAAAATAATATTATATTGGACAAATTATTAAATACTTCCTATAAGTCAATATTATAAATATGTAAAATAATAATAATAATACATTTATATAACATCATAGCTAATAGATTGAACTAAATATTATCCTTCATTGATTAAAATAAGAATATGCAAATGAAAAGTCGTGATTCATTTAAGTGATCCTTCGACGCATATAAGAAAAGCTTTAACCAACGGCACTGAGGGGGATCAGGTGAAGAAGGCCAAGGATGCAGTGCGAGGGTTGAATAGGCTCAAGACTTCAGTAAGAACTCGTATCACCAAGGGACGCTAGTGTAAGATATAGGCTTGAAGATGGCCGATCAGCATTGAATAACCTTGTTTGAGAGCAAATAATATATCATAACAGAGGATTTAATATTGAATTGCGCTATGGAAAATATTACTCCTAAACCTCTAGCGATATCATGAAATCACTTTCCAATGCGTGCTAACAGGAGGTATCTATTTAATGGAGGAATAGGTAACCAATGGGCGGTAAAAGACAGGATTGGGTGGGGTGAGATAGGTGAACATCCTCATGGTTGTCAAAACTGATATCGGCATATTCTCCACCACCGTTTCTTCAGTGAAATCAAATCGCTGACTTTAGAGGATCAATAAATCGTGCTTTAATGGCTATTATACTCTTGGAGCTACCTGGGACGACACAGACAAGGGGGCCATTCTATTATTATTTATTCTTGGACGAAAGCATCGTATTGCTCTAATTGACGAGTCTGGAGATGGAAGCTTGAACCATAGTTCATACTCATTTACCTTCGATATCTGAAGTATGGAGTCATCCGTGAATTGAAGAAAGATATCTCGGGGCATATACTCTGCCATTCTAATGTCGTCCCTGCTAAAGGAGCCAAAGTGGAGATTCTAGGACTCGATGAAGGAATAAGGTGATGGATAATTAAATACGTTCTAAAGCAGATTAATGAGTCATTGATAGGAAAATACCTTGATGGGTTTTGTCGGCTAAGGTATGGGAATTACAAAGTTATTTGATATATATTTGGCTATTGCTGCTTTACTCTGTCATGCTTATTATTTATGACTTTGTGGAGGGTCTATCAAACCCTGGCCTATAGATTACTTATAGGCGCTCCTGCGTATATATACATATATGTTAATATTTATAGGTGCACACACACACACACACACACACATATATATATATATATATATTTTGTAATATAGTATTTACAACGATTCCATAATAATGTTTACAACAATTATTGAACCTTATAAACAATGATGACTCAATTCACTAACCATTGCCAAACGATATAATGGAATCCATCAGATATTAACGGCTACCCTAATATAATTATAAAATAGATTATAGAAGAATTATTTATAAAGAAGTATTAAGAAGGAAATGAACAATCCTTTGATGAGAATAGAATACTATATCTTCTTCGATTTTAATAGATACTTATTGAACCTTAAACACTTCTAATGTCTCTTTGAGAAATATTTTGAATATAAGATCCAGGTTTTAGGACCTCCACGGATAAGGGGTCATTACACACACACTTACGGTTGGGTTTCAGATGGCACGACATTTCTCTCCCATTACTCCTCGTACCTGATGATACTTTTCCTCCCTCCTCGGAGGTGATATTTTCTACAACCACTAGGTCAAAAACAAGTAGTTAGTCTGATATCTCATTACATCTTTGCAATCTGGATCTATGTAAACATGAAAACATCTGTCATATGAACTTAATTAAACCAGTTATATATATACATTGTAGATCTCCATTCAACAAGCTAATTAACGACATATATATATATATCCATGCTTGGGAAACAACATCAAGATACTAGGGCACAACATTAAAATATCTAGGGCACACATCGAAATAGCTAGGGCACAACATCAAAATATCTAGGGCATAAGTGGGATGTAACACATATACACCTCCAAGTGCAAGAGATGTTTAAAGACTCTCAAGTTAAGTACAAAGTGAGAGACAATTAGTATAAAATTGAGTGAAGTTCAAGCCAAGGACAAAGTAGGGTTATATTTGAGCAGAGAAAGACTCCAATGTAAAGCAAATGAATTGAAACCGGTTGTGTATGGTGCGTTTGAGGTTCTTGACAAGTAGGCTCTGATGCATTTATATTAGACCTACCTCTCTATATATGATCTTGTGTTTAATTGTGAACATTGAAAACTTAATGTCTCTTTGAATTTTCTGTGCTAGATGAAGAAGGAGAAGGTCTTTTGTTGTCTTTGATTAATGACCTTGCTATTGGTACTCAATAATATTTGTATAAGGATGTATTGCAGAACAAGGTAAGAATGTTGAGCAGAGAGCTGGAAAATTTGCAAACTGGATTAAAAGGACAATTTACAAGCAGAGAGCTGGAAAATTGGCAAATTGGATTAAAAGGACAATTGCCAAGCAGAGAGCCGAATGAAATCTGAAGGAGAGCATAGGTTTTATGAACTAATCTTGCTGCATCTTCAGTAGGCCGTGCACTCTTGCATCTTGAGTGAAGAGTTTGGATTGGTTGGTGTGCCTGTATGTGATGTGCTCTTTGGCTTTTCCTGGAGGACTGTGTCAGAGAACGATTTGGGATGTAGAGGAAATAAACTGCATTCTTTCTTTGTAGTTCCATTAGTTCTGCTTGATTAAGAGTGAGAGTTCTTGGTTCTCCCTTGCAGCAAGGAATTAGGAACTAAGGATTGACCATGAAGGGCTTCTTAAAAAGATTGAATGCATAGGAATTAGTAATTCTTTTTTACTTTCTACATTTTCCCTGCAAATGTATTCTTCATTTCTAGCAATTAGAACCTGGATGTGTTAATGGTAGAAATTCCAGTTTTATTGCAACTTCACCCTGTTCTTAAATTTCAGTGTGATCTCAGTTGGATTTTTTTCCAGTTAAACCTTTGAGGCTTTTCATATAATGATTTAAGGGTGAAGAGCAACTGGAATTTCTTGATTGCTTGCAATTAATTTTTTCTTCTCAGTTGCTCTTTCTGTTTTATGCAAAAGCTGTTAAGCATGCTAAAACATATTTTCTTCTGCAATTTGGATAACTGTCATGATTTTCAGCCTCCTGTCCATTTGGTGTGTGATGAAAAGTGGTTTTTAGAAAAAGAAAAAAGCTTGGAACTTGAAAGTGGGGAGGGTTGTACAGGATATTCTGTGTTCTTCTAATCTCAGTGGATCTATTCTACTTTTCAATTGGCTGTACCTCTTTTCAGATCTTCCAGAATAAGAGTAAATCTCTGGTTAACAGTCTGTTTTCTAGAGGCAGCTAAGCTGTGGTGGAATTCCTAGTCTTAGAGCTGGATTCATACTTAAGTAAACACCTCATCTACCAAAGAGAAATCTGGCTTCAGATTTGAAAATGATATCATGCTATTTAATTCATTCTATTCCTGGCTGTATAGACCAGCTTTAAGGGTCTATATGAATGGATGAGCATGGCCCTCAGATGATCCCATTTGGCTTTCCTTGTAGGTATGGGCCCCTTGACCCCAGTTATACTAAAATAAATAATAAACCGCGCACGAGACATCATTCTTGCGAGTTACAAAAAATGTATTATCTTAAGAGCTGGCTTATAAACCTCTTTGTGGCATGTTTTCAGTCTGCTTTATTTGGAGGATATTGTTGGGTTCCATCATCTTTGAGCATAACCAATCAATAAAATATTTTGTCTGCTATATGAATTGTCTCGGCATATATTTATGTTTCCAAAACAACTTGAAAATTATTCAACTGTCAAAAAGAATCTTAAGCTATTCAGGATAATTTCCTCAGCATTTTTCATGCACAAAGACAATGCACAAGATTGGGATGGTTTATGGCCTATGAAATTGCCCTCTATCCATCCTTTTGTAAATAGCTTCATTTACAAGTTTACAGATTAAATGCAGGAATACAAATCCAATATGCATCCTTTTTCTTTTATATTGAAAACTGGGATAGATAATAACTCTTCCTGAAGCACGTTTCCAATAATCTTTAAAGGGAATGCTCCTCTGTAAACTTTTTTGCTACTAAATATTAAATAGAATGAAATATACAATTGCTGGGCATTTTATTACATAAAATTCAATAAACTGCAATTTATTTTGAAACAGTTCCTAACATGGTTAATTTGATGAATCAGTGCTAGATGCTGTTGGATTATTGGCTGAATATTTGAAGGAAGATCCTTGGTTGCGCTGCTTATGCAATCATTTGGGGTAAGATGGTTTTATTTCCTATTTTGGCGCTATTTAAAAGCTGAAAAGCTATTGGTCACTTGCTAAAATATGATCACGACTCCTTTTCTGAAAGGCTTGAAAAATCTAGTAATACTTTAAAAATTTTAGTATAAACTTTTACAAGGAAAATGACAGTCAGATGCAACCCTTTAAAAGATGCCAACCAATGATCATTGGAATGCAACAACACTTTGGGATCATACAACTGAGCAATCACAACACATCATCTGCTCAATGTTCAGTAAGGCATCATCAATAATCTGTAACATTGTCATAAATGTTGTAAGTGTAATAATAAGTCTTGAAACTTAGTCTCTCTCTTTGTTTGGCTAATTAGTGATCCACCTTATTTACCTTCCTTCTACATGATAAAAGTTCTAAGTTACTAGTCTTGGTATGGGTGTGGGTATGGGTATGGGTTTTGGCAAGTTTGTTGTCATTGATGTCAAAGAGGTTGTGATTGATATCAAGAGGACATCGTTGGTCCAAGAAAAAGGCCAAACACCACTAATTGATCTTTCCATAGCAGCGCTCAAACTTACATTACTCCCTTTGAAGATTGCTGGCTAACTTCCTTTGCTATATCCAAATTAACATTAACTTAATATTTGTCTTTGGGTCGACCACACTTTGGCATAAAAATAAAGTTACCATATTCATGCTGGCCGACCCTTTGGTGTGTTCGCCCCTTGTGGGGAAATTAAATTAAATTAAATTTATTAATTTGGCCGACCCTACCTTGATTAGTGCCTCCTTGGGAGGATTAAAAATAAATTAATTGTGTTTTAATAAGGATGACCGCTCTTGACGAATTGCCTCCCTTGGGTGAAGAGGCACATTGGTGTGGTATAAATAGAAAATTGAATAGAAGTTAGAAGGAAAGAAATTAATGTAATATCTTTCCCATACAAGCAGATTTATGAAGAATATTTGAGCAGACTTGTGAAGCATATTTGAGCAGATTTATGAAGTTTTTTTCTTTTGGTCGAATGTAATGTCCCCTTCTTAGCAGTGATCAGTGCAGTTGGCTGTTAGCCTATCTTGGAGGCCCGTAGGCTGGTCAGAAGCAAAAATTAGGGTTTCCTATTTTCTAGGAGGATACTTTGGCAGTTTTGGAGGCTTGCATGTTGGAGTTTTGCAGTTTGGATTATGGATTCCTTCCGAGTTTTTAGTGAGTTTCGCAGTGGTGTGACATGCAACTGAAACAGGTGACTTTTCCGGGCTTACTATTTTTAGTAAGTTGCAATTGCTGCTCAGAATGCGGTTAAAGTGCATTTGGACACACTGACTATTTTAAGCAGTATGCTATTTATAGTAAGTGCTATTTTTAGCAGGGTTTTAGTAGGCTAGTTTAGAGGCTATTTCAAGCAAGTTAGTTTGAGTAGTTTGGTCTCCCGCACTCTTGGAGCTCATTTTTGGTAAATTTAGTATTTTGATTGAATTTATATTTTAAGTGAAAATATGTTGCTAAGGCTTGGAGGACGCCTACTTCGAGAGATAAGTTATTTTTATAAAGGTGATTTTCATAAGATATTTTCACTTAATCTTTTGGACGCCTAGCTTGTGATATATTTGCAATATTATTAAAGTCTTCTCTCCTTCATTTTGGATGCCATGTCTGGGTGGCTAATGGAATTGAAATGAAATGGAAAATTGCAAATTGTTGAAGGTAAATGTGAATTTGAGTTGGGTGCCCCATTTGTAGGGAGTTGAATTTGAATTTGGGAGAGAAAAGGTTATAAATAAGAGTGTTGGGCTTCATTGTTTGTATCCATTGAAAATTACAACAAAGTGTTGCCGAAATTGCTACTCACTCGCTTCGAGGAATGCATACCTCCTAGCAAACTTAGTTTTGTTCTTGCAAGATAGCACCTAGCTAAGCCTCAGACTGTTCTTTACATTGAAGAATAGATTGAGCATAATGGGATGAATACTTTTGATGTTTTCTGATATTTTGGTGTGTTTTCAGCTTTTCTATGTTGCTGGTTTTGGTGTTAGCTGTAGCACGTTTTGGTTTGTAGCTCAAGGAGTGATTTTTTGATGATTCTGGGTATTGAGCCAAAGAATGAGTTTGTCTTGGGCGCCTCCTCATGCTAAGTTTCAGATTTTATGGTGGTGATTGTGATTTTATATGCTGGTTGCCCTTCTCCTAGAGGACCGTACTTTGTCTCTAGGTGCCTTGGGAAACGTGCTCACTTTTTTGGGACTGTTAAGTGGTGTTTTTTGGTCTGAAGTTGGTCGCCCTTCTCCTTGGATCTGTTTGCATTTGATCTCATGTCATTTGGAGGAGTCTACATGGAGTTATAAGCATTTTAGTGTGTTTTATGCTTTCTGGTTTGGGTTTTCTGAACGCTGGTTTTTCATATCAGATTGTTAGAAGTTCTGATTTTGGCTTGTTTTTCATAGTTGAGAAGCTTAAGAAGTTTGAGGAATTATCTAATATCATTTTGCAATGGATTGGACAGCTATAACTCTTGTAACTTGCAGATTATACTCATTGTAAGGCTGAAATCAGTAGTATTGATTCAATCACTTTATATTTTTGCTCTTTACTTTGTAGTTCCCACTTTTAGTGGAAGGGACAGGCCTCGCCATCCATTTACTTTTAGCATTTACTTTTCTGTACTATCCGTTGAACAAGCTGAAGGGGTCGACAAGCCGCCCACACTTTACTTTTAGTACTTTGTAATTCATCATCATGTTGATCAGCTGAGCCATCAAACTACTCCCACTAAATAAGTGGTCGAGTTGCATTTGCATTGTACTTTTCTAGCAGTTTTAGATTTATATGCTAATGATCCCCTTTCTACCGTATGCTCTCATTTTGCCCACACTGGGATTTGGGTGATCAGAAAGTGAAAGGGTTCCTTTCAACTGGTTTATTGGTTTTGCTAATGCTAACGGGTGAAGTGTTGTTGCAAAAAATTGGGAAAAATTATAAGGGGGTTATTTCATCGAATGTGTTGCCATTTAATGTGTAGAAAATTATTATTTGTACAGAAGGAAAGTTGCATCATTTCTCGAAGTCACTGTTAGCTATTGAGGTACATAGGTTGATCAAGTGGTGAGCAAAATATAGTTCATAGATGATGATTGAAGGTCAAGTCAGGCGAAGCCTGATTTGGCATCTTGAGAGGTTGTGAATTAAAGGCCTATCTGTGAATAATTATTTTGCTATTTAGAGCGGCTATCTCCATTTGTTGGAGCTGTGATTTTATTGGTTGAAGCTGCTTCACAAATTTTGATCTCAAACTTGCAGTGGATCCAAGTCTTTGATCTTGCGACATCAAAAGTGACGTGATTGAACATTTATTGAGTAGAGGAGGAATCATTGTTAAAAGAAACAAAAGTTTGCAAAGCCAAAACTAGCATAGAAGTCAATATTTCCGCTCCACATTCCACGATGGGCAAGTTGTGTGTGTTGAAACTCAATAGTAGGGTGATTTGGCATGTAATCTACTTTGAAGGCCCTGTGATCTATCCATAGAAATGCTGATCATTGTGTTGGCGTTTAAATTAGCACCTCTGGAGTGCTGATTGTAAACGTTCAGCTATTTCAAATGTTTTGCAACATTTCTTCGTTATTTAAAGAGAAGTCCCTCTCTGCTGGGAGCAATGCGTAAGGAAGGGGATGGTTAACTAAAGTTCCTATCTTTTTATGATTTAGCGGTAGGACACAAGGGTCCACAAACATAATGCGCCATAGCTAAGCTTTTCTCTGGTTTCGGTAGATCTTAACTACGACTATTCTAGCTTTTAATCTATCCAATACCTTCAAGGTAAACAGAGCATGAGGGTAAAGGAGCGGGAATGGATGGTTGGATCACCTGAATTCACGGTCTCCTGAGAATATGACCGAGGCTCTGAACTCTCGGGTATATACCGGGATAAGGTTGGTACAAGCAAACACTCTTTACGGTAAACTAGATCTGAGACCTGCCAAGGAGGAGGAACCCCTATCCGAGGTATGGGCTAGGAAACAGTTCACGAGAAACAACAAAGTGACGATGTCTTGGCCAACAAGCTTGCTAAGGAGGAGGAACCCCTATACGAAGTATAGATTGAAGGACAAAGCATTAAATGACAACGAATGATAACTGTCAATAACAAATGTCCAAGGAGGAGGAACCCCTATCCGAGGAGGGAAATGAAACAACAAGCTATTAGGTACAAAACGTAGACATAACTCAAATAGATTGATCAAAATGCAAGCGCCTTCTGATATTCTTCTTCAAAGCTTTATCAACGAATTACAAAGGTTGGGAAAGCAAAGGCACGAAATCATGCACAATTACAATCGACCAACGAACTCTTATCCAAGAGTGAACAAATAACCGCTTTCAAAGCTGTTGGCAACAATGGCGCAGCAATTTGCATAGCAAGTAAAAGTTTAAACAAATAATGAGCCCAAGGCTCTTATTTATAGAACTCAAAGGAGTGGGCAACCCCAAAATCTCCTTGAATTAACAATGAGTTCTTGCCAATCAATTAGCAAGATTTATTCCTAAAAAAGGGGAACAAGCAGTTAACTGGAAAACTACTTCAGTTAACTGAAAGCAAACAAAGAGTCAACTGGAAACTACTTCAGTTGACTAAAAGTAAACTAAAGGTGAACTTTAATGAAAGTATCCCTCCAAAATAGACATTCACATTTAGTGGAGATCTAATATCCATGAATCATGGAAGCTGATTAGACATCCTTAATCAGTGGGATCTGACAATGCATGATTTACGGGATATGGAGTTAACTTGGAAAGAGGCATCAAGTTAACTCCAGTTACATTTAATATTATCTCGAGTTGACTTGGAAAGAAGCATCAAGTCAAACTCAAGTATCATAAATGCCACTTGGAGGGTGTAGGACGTCCTTCTTTGGTGTCTCCTATAGCTCGCCATTAATCAACATTGCCTCTATCCATGCATCGACTTCATCAGCCTCTGGGGAGTTAATGCTCTGTAGAATGACGACGTGGCGTCGCAGCATTACCTCACCCGTTGTGAGTTGATTCCCGAAGTCTATACACTGAGATGCCGCCTATTCGAACTTGGTTGATAAAGCTGCTACCTTAGCCAGCTTGCAACCATCTAGATCATCAAGAAATGTACTATGGATGACTTCTGTGAACTGATTCTGTACAGTGACCATCTCGATGTATTCGCCTCCCTCGCACTGAGATTCCATGCAAGGGAAGGATATTACCAACATTCTTGCGAAGTTGATAATAGTGGCGACCACCCGTCTGTAATCAATTAACTCCACTGAATGGGCGTCATAGGCTTTCACCTTGTACACCAACTGTTCCTTCCAAGCAAAGAGATGTTGCTTGTTTTCCTCGGAGTAAACTGATTGATATGCCAATTGCAAGTCTGCAATTGTGCTCTCGTCTTCTAGCCTCTTTTCTGCAATTCTTTGTTTAGATTGCTGGATCTCTGCACGAAGTCCATGCGCTCTATCCCGTAACTGGTATAAATTTGCCAGTATACATCTTCCCTTGAGAACAAACTCTTCCACTTGATCTCTCAAGTGTTTGCCATATGTTATCAATTGTTGATGATTTTGTTATGCAAGGAGATCTAACAATCCTGTTGGTAAGGCTGAGACGTTTGGGGTGCCATGTATCAAGTTGGTTATGTATGATCTTAGTTGCTGATTTTCAGCCTTTAAGGCTGATTTTTCCTTTCCATCCTTGGCCATTCTTTCGGTTGCGCTCACCGAAGCTATTTTGAGAAGGTCTGCTTCCACTTGTCGTGTAGTCTTCCCTAGGTTAAGTTGAGACAATGTGTAGTCCTCTACTTGTACCTCGTGTATGCTCTTCTCTACTGGTGGGGTAGTAGTCTCTATGATAATTTCACACTCCGCATTCCTCTCTATGTGAACTTGCCTCTTCAACTTCTTCGCCGGCACATCTTGTGGGACATGGTCGAATTCGGTGAAGTCAAGTTCATAGGAGGGTTTTTCCCTCTTTCTCCCTAGGAAGCTTTCAAGCCAAATGAAGTCTCGTCGATCTTCACTAGGGGGAATATGAGGCCCTTGAATGCCCGATGTGTGAGACTGTGCTGGAGCAATGTCTCTCGGTGGCGAATCCAAGTCAATGAGGACTTGTGATCGCTGTGATGGTGTTGATGTTGGCGGCTCTGTTTCCATAACAGGCACCGTTTCTGCTGCTGCTTCCTCTGCTACTTCCTCTGCTGTTTCTTTTGCTATTGGCTCAACCATTGGCTCTTCAACAACTATTGTTGCTGGCATCTCAGCAACAACTTCTGCAGTTTCAGTGGTAGCATTCTCTACTCTTTGCTCTGGGGCAGCAATACCCGTGATTATTTCAGGACTATGTGTGGCTTTCTCCATAGGTGTCCTCTGTGTTTTGGGCTTTGTAGGCTTCGACATCCTCATCCCTTGAGGAGGATTGCACCATTGCTTCTGCCTAGGTTTTCGTCTTGAAGTGGAAGGTGATGTAGACTGAACCTGTGGCGGCTCTGTTCTGTGAGGTGTCACCTTCCTTGATCTCTTGCTGTCGAGATAGAGTTGGCTATTTCTAACCACTCTACTCGTTCTTTCCTCTATAGAAGTGTTTTCCTTGGCATACCAACCCACTCTTGGGAGTGGTTGGGAGTCAACTGAATCTGCGAAGAACGAGGAGAGAGTGACTTCCCCTTCATCATCGGATAAGCCCTCGATGTCTACTGACATGAAATCAGCAATTTGTGAGAGTTTGAATCTGCTGTAGTTCCTTCTTTGCACCTCATACTCGTCTTGACAATTTACCCAATAGTCTTCCATGGAAGACTTATGTGATGAGTGTTGCTCAAGATGCGCTGCATAGAGTCCTCTGGGATCATAGGATCTTCTCTCAATGAGATACTTGAGATTAAACCTCACTATTTCTTGACTCATCATCTTAGCATCTGCCGCGTATCTGCATCTATAGAGTCCCATTCCAACGGGAAAGTTGACAGCTGTCTTCCTCTTCAAGCACAAGTAGACATGGACTTTGGACAACTGTCTCAGGAATTCCATGAAGACTACCCTATCTGAAGGGTATCTTGGTAGCATGGCGGGGTGACCAATGTAACCATACACGCGTATGTAGGAGAACGTAGGGAATTGGATGAACCAATCCGCCCAATCCGCCATTGCCTCTCTGGCTGCTTGTGAAATACGCACGTGCATCTCATGATCAAGCTCACATACTGTGTGCATAATGAAGTGATCACTCGTTCTCTTTAAGTGTCGCTCCGCTTGAGTAAACTCAAGACGTGTAAAATGTTCGTGAACCTTCTGCACACCTAAAGTTCCCACATTGTTCAATATCCTAAAATCACCCTGGAAGGCTATTAGGTATACCAGGTAAGAGCACATGTGGAACCTATGAGCTTCCAAATACCCGGTGAGCTGTTGGTGGAGTGTGTCACTAATCAGAGTGGCCCAGTCATAATGTTCCCTTTTGCCAATGATTTTGGCAATGACATAAAACATCCATGGCTGAAAAAGATTGCCGTCCTCCTCTCCAGTGATTCTATTGAGTAGAGTTATTAACACTGCGTACTCATCTTTATATTCTCCTCGTCCCACCAACTTAGGCAAGCTAGCCTTTGTCACTTTTAGCCATTTCTCAGCTATTATCCTTTGACATTTGTCCTTGGCTGTCTCGAATGCCTTCTTGCATTCCGTCACTGATATGACTTTGCTATTGGGACATGATGGGATATCAAAGCACCTTTCGATATCCTGTGGTTTTAGACTACAAACAATTTTCCCATCTGCTGCTCTAATTTCTCTAGTGGTAGGGTTGTAATGCTTAACACAAGCGATTACAAGCTCTACGCTTTGTAATGTGATGGGAATGGATGCGGCCTGTAGCAACTCGGATTCTTCAATATTTTGCAATGTGATTTGATTCATGCCCTCCAGCTGCTCCAGATCGACCACTAGATTTACTTGATGTAAATTTGTGTCAATTGTTTTCAAGTAATCATGAAATAGGGCTGTCATGGTCCTTTATTGCACCTGAGAGTTCTACATCTTGAAAAACTCAAAGATTGACTGTAAACTCGACCCTGTTTAGATAACTTTCAGAAACCCCTGAAAATAGCGCCCTACCGAGAAGTATTTTTTCGGAAAAAGTCTGGCACATGGGTTTTGTTCGTGCTTCAATGCTGAACAAGCTCAGTTCCTCAAAATTTTGATTTCTGAAACTTTTGGAAAAAACCCCCAAAAATAGGGGAAGCAAGTATGCTGATTTTCGGAAATTTGACGAGATGGGTTTCTCTGGAAAATTATGCTGAATCTACCCAGTTGATCTAATCTGATGTAGCCTGTTGCTTTTTCTGTAAAATGCAAGAAAACCTAAGACAAGAAGAGAGGAAGTAGACAGAAGATGGATTGGAAGTTTTTATCTGACTCCCTGAGAAAATCTGTCTCTGAAATCAACCTCAGATTAGCAATCCTCTTCTGCTTCAGATCTGCAAGAAATATTGAAGAACGGATGAAAACCTTGTCCAGATCTGTCAATGGCGTCCTTGAGAGCTTATGGCTGTTCTTGATCTTTTAACCTGCAATGAAATAATGAAGTAGAATGCCTTCACCTTGATTATATAGACTCAAGCCTTAGATCCACAAGTTTGGGGACCTAACTCACGATCAAAAGTGATTTTGGCTTGATCTAAAGTTCAAAAAGGTGATTTCCACTGATCGTGGAGTGTTTTAGCCAATTTTAACTCAAAAGCTCTTGACTTTAGTCAACAATTTGACCCTTGACTTCTTTTAGGCGTCCCTTTTGATTTTTTGCAAGTTTTTATTATTTTCTCTTGAATGACCTCAGTTTGATCCTGATTCAGGTTTGATTTGTTGATCCTGAGACGTTGCTGACACGTTCATTGCGGAGCTGGATCCAACCTAATGAGAAGTGTTTGGGAGAGCCGATGATTAAAAGTTGAGTTTAGGGCTTCAAAAGAAAGGGCGCCTTTACCAAGAAAGGGCTCTTTTGCTAATGCCTTGGTGAATTTTCAAACTTCGTTCTTCAGCCTTTTGAAATGACCTCTTGTGCTTTGATCTGGATTTTTCATTGATCGGAGAGTTAGATGATTTCGCTTGATATCTCATCAGATAGCCAGCTCTGTTCTGCCAAAGATGACTGACTTCAGAAAACTTGGATTTCATTTTAGGGTTCCTTTATTCAAGGGTGCCCCTCCTTGAAAAGGGCGCTTTTGTCCTTTAGCAAGTTTATTTCCATTTGAAAAGTTGCCTAGTTTGATCCTGATTATCTGTTGACTGCCTTGTCAGATGTTGGTGCTTGCAACTGCGTTGCTGAGATCTATCTATGCTGGGAAGATTGTTTTGGGAGGCCTTTGGTCTTTTGTCAGCATCTTGAGGTCCAAAAGAAAGGGCGCCTTTCTTTTGAAAAGCCTCTTTTTTTCTTTGATCTTCACGTTTGACAATCATTTCTTGATATTGCTTCAACTGCCTCTTTTCGCTTTGTCAGCAACTGCTTCTGATCGACTCATCAGATGATCTAGATGTTTGTTTCGTTGTTGAGCTAGCATGCAAACGTTGAGCTTGGCTGCCTTGAATGATCCAATAGATTGCATTTGACCCTTAAAGATCATGGGCGCCCTTGCTTGAAAAAGGCTCTTTTCAGCATGTAAACTTGTTTCTCCTTCGTAACATTTCCAGAGTTAGTCAAATTTTGGCCTTTTTGGATTTCAGAATTCTCCTTCATCAAACAGCATCATTTTAGACCTTTTCCGCCATGGTTGCGTTGTTGAAGCTTTTGAAGCTTAACTTTCAGCGCTTGGTACTGGCCAATCTGCCATTAATGGCTGTGGAGCTTCTAACTTTGTTCCTGAAAAATAGAAATAGACCCACCAGAGTAAAACTTGTCTTTTGATGATTCTGACTTGACCGATGTGATCGTGAAGCCTTTTAATCCTATCAAAATCATTTTCAATCATTTCTGGGAAGGTCCTATTTTCGAGGGTTTCCCTGAAAATAGGGGCGTAAAACCCTAATTTTCAAATTTTTAGAATTTTGTACATGTGTTCCTTGATAGAAACCCACCAAGATTCTCTGATTGGTTTGACCTAAAACGGCCTTTACATGGCATTTTAACAAGATTTAGCTCAATTTATACAGAATGCCAAAAAATTAATTTTGGGTACAACACATTGCAGGGTTGTTCGATGGGTCGAGGGTCAACTTGTACACATAAAGGTCAATGTTGTTCATGCCTAGATTAATGTTGGTTATCAGAGATGTCTAAGAAGATCGACTCATAGGAAGTGATGAGCATCATTTCATTGAGAATTTGAGTGTCAATGTTTGGAGTAAAGGCATCAACAACTGGATTATTTGTGTTGAATCTTGATCCTCTTCCTTGGAGGGAATTGCATGGTCAAAATGATTGACTAATTGCTGCTACTCTACCAACATTGAGAAGGATTTGGTTAAAGGAAGCCTCCACGGGCCACTTCTTTGAGAACACTATCATGCGCAGTTTTTTGGCTCATGCAGTTGTTGGTAATGGTTCTCGAATCAACAAGATCACCCCTTTCATTAAAGGAATCCTCTCCTTTGAGACCAAAGTCAAAGGTTTTATGTTGCAAGCATTAATGTTGTATTCAATGTCGTTGGTGTCCACATCCCAAGCCCTATGAACACCATTGCCCATGCATTTTCTTCTCTTTATTTGAATTTAGCTTGTGATGTTGCTATAGTTTCTCCATCGTGTGGATACCCTTGGTCTTTTTCTAGAAGCGAAAGAGGCTTATTCGTATAGATGTTGCCTGTAACGTGCCAACCTTTCGGTAAAGTAAAAATTTCTATACTTCATATGAGTAAATAAACGTGCTAACAAGTCATTGCAACAAATTTTTTCTTTCTTTTATTGAAACTATATGAACAAGATGCCATATTATATTACAATAAAGATTCCACTTTATTACAATAATTTCACAAGTACACATAACAAGAATACATACCTTTACAAACATAGCCCCAATGAGCTTTAGAACTAATAGCTGAAAGATGGTCCAAGATCTTCCCTTTCAAATCTTGGTTCTTTTGTTGCCTGCTGTGGAGGAGAAGCATCACTCGGGCGCTTTTCCACCAACCACGGACTCTTAATGCGGTCCCCCACACATCTATCATTTGATAGATGGCCCTTTCCTTCAACAAAGAGGTTGGTAGCTTAACCGATAACGACAACCAATTGAGCATAGTGCTGTGTCCTACATAACTAGAACCTTGTAATCCCACAATCTTGAACTAGCATGTAATACTGGATCACGGTGAACTAACAGTATAATCTCAAAAGTCACATAACCTAGAGTGGAGTCACACAATCTATAGTGGAGTTTTGGACATTGCACTACTTTGATCAGAGTTCTCATTCAGTACTTTGAATGAAGTCATCTATCACATACACTACTTAGGGCCGATTTGACTTAAGGCTATCTTCAACTATGCATAGGTATTTCCTTCAATGGATAGTCCATCATCCCAAATAACCTACAACCATATTAATCTACTTGGAGTTAACTACTTAACTGGTAAGTAGACAAGCTAAGTATTCCTTCTATGGATAGTCCATCATCCTAGATAACCTACATACTTGGATAACTCGACTTACGTGTAAGTATTATTAATCCCTCTCCCATATTTGATGCCCTCTCCTAGGAGAAATCATAAGTTTTATAGCAAGTACGTACACAAGCACCCTCCCATACTGGATTATTTATCCTAGGAGTAACACAAGCTTTCCGAGTTAAACTAATAACTTATTTGGGTGTACCTCAAGTGACTCTTGCATTCAAATCAAGCCTAGTATATAATAACTAAGATACACACCCAACTCCTCCTATGGAGTAAATATAAACACAATGCATCCCATGCTCAAACATATCTAGTATATTTAAATACCTATGTTGTACCTCATATAACATAGTTGAATTCCTTAGTCAAGTAATCTCTTTGACATCTCTAGTATAGTTAAATACTTGTGTAGAGCTACCTCTTCGACATATCTAATACAATTAAGTATTTGTGTCAAGCAAACTCTCCTATTGCGGAGTACTTAAAAACACATTATAAAAGCAGCCTAAAGGCTTCAATTCCCTTATCCAAAAGCAATATTTAATACTTCTATGACTCAAACAGAAAAGACATTTCATGTAGCATAGAAAATATAGAAAACCCTTTCAAATTGACAAGAAAAAGAAACCCCCATGCCTGTTATTGCTTTTTCCCAAGTACTGATGGCAAGGCAGCCTTCTCCTTTGGTTGCTCAGCTTAACCTAGCTTCCCAAATCAATTCTCACTCCCTTTCTTGTTGAAAGCATTCTTCTCTCAGAATTAGACAACTCTTCCTCACAAAGTCTACTCTTTTCTCACTCAAAAATCAGATATAATCGTCTGGTAAAACCCAGATGTAATAACCAGCAAAGGTGTATTCTTTTGGTATGATATGCCTCCCTCAATGGTATGAATGAACTCACAGAACGTAAATACTGGCTGCAAATTATGTTCACTCATAAATGTGAAGAATGAACATAATATGATGCTCAAGATGATACACAAATGAGGTGTAAGGCAATCACAGTATAATATGAAATTGGTAAATCTCAAGAGACAAAGACAATGATAGATGATGAAAAATGGTGAATCAATACGATTTAGGAGAGTTGGGCTACTATTTGTAGTGAGCCTAGCCTCCATCATTCCCTACAATCATGGCATGTGAATTGACACCATTGCCATTTGAAATATTCATCCTATATGTGGCGCCAAATCTGGCCAATACTCAGCAATGAACATGATGAGTCGACTTCCAATTTTGCCAGCATTATGAAGACTGTTTCCAAAAGCACATGGAGAAATTCATAAATCAACACCTATAGATAATTGGTTTCAGAGGTGGCGCCAAACCTAAGAGATGGCGGAATTTTTCATAATCTGAGAAGTCAATCATAATTCCTCAACACATACCCAACATCGGCTATTTCCTGGGCTGAGTCGATTAAATCATTTACTGTGTTGAATTTGGTCAAGCTTCCTCCATCAACTAGGTCAAAGCCCCAAAGATTTAAGACGTAATTCATTGTTTTCTCCCTACGTTTTCCTTAGCAGATGATGCGTGATTTTACTGAGAGCCGTGTTTGATTCCAGTTCGAATTTCATCTCTTTAAACTACATCGGCATGTTTATACGCCAAAGTTTAAATGAAAATATTAAATCGATTCTTTTAAGCAATTTAGAAATAATTCGATTTCCAAAGTTTATATCTGTGAATTGAAGTCTTCACAAAATCGACTTATTAAATCTGAATAGTTTGATTTTCCAAAGTTTAAACTATATGAATTATATATTCAGAGTAATTCGATTTTCCAAAGTTTAAACTATATGAATTATATAATCAGAATAATTCAATTTTCCAAAGTTTAAACTATATGAATTAATATATATTTTAATTATATATATATAATATATATATTCAATATACATATATATATATATATATATATTTAATATATAACTTAAATATATAAATATATAATATTTAATATATATTTTCATATATATATCGTAAGCAAGTCAGCATACATCCGAGATATATATGTGCATATTTGAAGGCAATAATAATTATAATATCCACATTATACAGGATGTGTGTGTATATATATATGTATACCTGTATATTCCTCTATGTACACGTATGTGTAGTTATACCATATCAATGCACCTGTATGAGCATATCCATTTGCCAACGTATGCTTGTATCAATATGCATATACATATGGATATGTGTATATACTATACATTTATATATATGTCCACATCCAATTCACTTACATCCATTTACGTTACCATCATATTGATAGGTGTGTATGTGTGGTATATCTATACATATGCATATACGTGTCGATAGATCCTCCTGACACGCATGTGCATATATATAAACATTCTTCCACCTACATCCCACCTATCCATATGATTGTAATATCACAAGATAAATCTCAAAAACCACATAGATAAACATCACTTGCAAATGCACGCAGAAGTAAACAAGACTCCTAATGCAACCATACAAGCTAAGGATGACTTACCTATAACCCACACAAACTGACTTAGTTCACTCAATCTAAGGTGGTGTGTGTATGCCCAGATAGTGTACTTTACCGGTTACCCGACCAAGCTCTTCTCTTGTGTGATATTCCCCTCCCCCTGGAGAATGAACATTTTCTTGCAACCACTAACACATGCACTTGGCAGTCAATTGTTCACGATATATGCAGCATATATAAACATCTTCAAAGTTAGAATAATTATAACTCTATAACCATCTATTCACATTTATGCAGTCTTTCACCATGAATAACATCAACATAGATAACATCAAATGAAACAACATCAAATGAGATAACATTCATATTGATAACAAGGTACGAGCATCATTAATTCATCTCCAAAATCCACATTACATTCACATTTACCCTATGTAGTAATAGTAAACAGTAACTTCACAATTTGGGGTGTAACATTGCCCACACTGATGACAGTAAGTAGCATTTGATGTTCCTCTTGCAATCATGTTTTTTATCAATAAGCTGATTTTCCATTGAGGTCTGGTTGAAATTCCCCAAGATTGAGAACATTTGAGAGTTTCTCTATCCATGGTGTTGTCTATTAATCAAGGAAAACAGGGAATACTTGGAAAAAGATGCTAAACTGACCAAAATGCTTGAAAATCCATAATATTTCATAATTTTTGAGAAAAAAATAGTTTTTCTTATTGCAATTTGTTTGGAGACTCTCATGATTCACATTGTTATTCTGTGGACCACGTTTTTTAAATTGTAGTTTAAAAAAAATATCAGTTAAAACTACATTCTGCATGAATAACCAGCCAAATGGTGAATAATTGCCAAATTTGGTAATGCTAAATGAACATTGAATAACATTCATATCTTGGATTACTATCAGATAAAGATATATAAAGTGTTTCTTTGTCGTCTGAATTTTGGGAATTCTTTTTGAAACTCTGTATGCTCTGGAAGCTTTTACATTTTCTTGTTTCAAACAACTTAGGCTGAAAGGCATAATTTATGCACCTTTTAATATCTGGAAATCATTAATAAATTTTTTTCTAAGACAATGTGATTGTGGGAACCTTTGCAGTGTGGACCTAGAGGCTACCAAAAAACCTCAAATCAAGGACTTTGAATCTGTGGATTTAACTTCAGAAAGGATCCTAGTACGCTTCAATTTCATCTCTGTTAAGATATTGTGATTTGCTTCTAGTTATCGGTGATTTTTTAGTTTTTCTTATTATGCTGCCAATTCTAATTGAAACAGTTGTTTTAAGTTTGAAGAACTTGTTAGTTTAGGTAAATCAATAGCTAAATTTGTAATCCTTCTCTTGGCTATGGTGATGCTAGTAAATCTAACAAAGTTGGTAAATCTGAATGGATGATCTCAGTTAATGTCTATAGTGCATTAGAATGAATGCTCTTCAGTATGAGGTGAAATAATGCTACCATAAAGCTTTAAGAAGACCTGCCTTGGAAAATGATTGGCATCACAAATAAATCTAATCCAACTATGGCCTTCTCCAAGGCAACACAGAAAATAATCCTCATTCAGGATAGGTTGGCAAGGATGGAAATCTAGGGACCAATGCGTACACTTTGTAAATCCCAGGTAGAATAAGCTAATCGTCTGATCCCCCGCTGCCCCTATGTAGAACAAAATTGGAGTTGGATGACTGAGAAACATGCAGGTTGGGGGGCAAGATGGGAGTGGGTGAGACTTTCCTCTCCTAGACTTAAGAAAAGATTTGGAACCCTTTTTGAAGGCTGCATTGTCAATCTTTATTTGGAGCATCTGGCTGGCAATAAAATCAGAAAATCTTCGAAGATATTGCTCAACCCTTGAGAGCTGGGCTTTGTGAACTGATTTTTTCTTATCTGCAGTGGCTTTCCTGCCACATTAGATTAGATGCTCAGAAGCTCTCATCTCAAAACAATGCAGTTTCTGCATGTTGGCCAGGAATTACCCTTCCACTTACAAATTGGTTTAGAAATTATAAGTTTATGAACATAATGGCAAATAGAGTTCATCCCCACCTTGCCTTATAAAGCTTAATTTTGATCAAGCTTTGAAATAAAATCCACACACAACGGCAGAAGGACGTTTGGCAAGTGTTTGTAATGGATATTTGAAAGGGATGACTTCAACTTTCATCTCAAATGGCACGAGTAACAAGGAAGAAACAGTTGATTCTGTGGAAGGGTTGAAACTATTACTTTTCCATGGTCATCTCCATTTAGTAGTTGAAGGCAACTTGATCAATTTCCAGCATTTTTTCTAAGAGGTGAATGGCTCAGTAGGATTATTTTACCAATGCTGGAGTGTTGTATTCTGTCAAATTTGGTCAAAAGTCAGTATGGTTTAGTGGAGAACTTGAACCTTCTGATACAAGATCTTTTTTGCAACATAACTTAAAGTCCGTCAATGATAGAGCCAAAGTTCTCCTTTTGAGATATCTCCCACTCACTTTAAAATCAAATAGTCTAAAATTAGGTTGGGGCATTCGGCCTGTACTGTCCATTTTAAGTGCAAATATATCTTGAAGTATGCTGATATCTATGGGGTGCTGCATATTGAAGGCAGATACATTTTATTTAATAGAGGCATTCCTAATTTCTTTGTCAGGCCTTTGTTATTTCCCAATACCTTGCATCATCTAATCTGTCACTTTTTATATTATTTGCAACAGGTCACCAATCTGCCTTGATCCCTTCTGTAGATTTTCCATATTGTTTTGAACAGTGAGAAGGAGCTTGGGGACACCTTATATGCTGACGCAATCTTGGAACGTAGATTTGACATCTCTTCTAGGCTGACTCCTCCAACACTCTAACAATGATTTGCTCAGTTTTAGGGAGTAGGCAACTGTCAATACGACCAGAAGAAGACCTGTGCTTCCATTGAGTTTGATTTTGTCAAGAAACTAGCTGATTTGTTGGGTGATAGGGAGATTTTCAACTAGATAATGGACAGAGTCCTGAGAGCTCCCAAGTGCTCTTCATGGGAGGCAGTGCAACCCTAAACGGAGGAGATGGGGGCAGGGAATTAAAAGGTGTAAATTCTGTGGAAGTAATTGACGTCTGTAAGAGTCCAGGTGACTCTCTGCCCAAACCCTAACTGTAAATACTGTTTTTGGAGAGTTTTGTGTGTTCTGTATTTTTTTGAGGTTTTTGATAATAAACAAGAAAGCTGCGATTTGCTCTAAAAAATGCTTAAAAATTCATAATAAATCCTAAGGCAATGAAAATGCTTGGAAAATACTCAGAATATATAGGCGCACCAATTTATTGAGTTTCCAGAGCTTTTACAATATCAAAATTTGAACATATGAATGAAATACTACTTTATTTTAAAGGAACCTGATTGCTGTTGCAGCCACATGGAATAATGAAGAAGATAGTACGGCTAACATGAATCTCCAAGCACGGAACAAGAGAAATCTCCAGATACCCAAGGCGCACTGGATCCCTCTGCCAGAGACTGAAAGATGAAGGTGTTTCTTCCTGAAAAGAGAAGTACGGCCCTGCAAGGACAGAACTGTACGGCCCAGCAGCAAGAATAAATATGGTACGGCTTTATTGGAAATGGTGCCAGATCTCTGTAAAAAGAACTCTGAAAGGTTCGCCCCAAATGATTGATGAATACTCTCTGCAAACTCTGCCTGAATCGATCAATAAGCTCAAACTGTAACCTCTGTGTGAAGCTACCAAGTAGACAATCTTCAACTGGTATTGCACAGTCTTAGTATGCCAGATTCTGAAGAGGTATCGTTCTCCAAAATCGTTCGTCTGCTGAAACCCTAGGTTTTGCAAACTTCAATGCTCAGAGCAAATAGAAGACAAATTGAATAATCAAATCATACGAGTTCGATTTGTCTTTTTCCTGTGAATATATAGCTTCCTTGAAAATTCGACCCAAAACCTTCTTTTAATAATCATTTAATTAAATGATTAAATGCGCCCCTTTTTGACTTGGGAGAAATATATTAAATAATTGGCGCCATCATTAATGAATAATTACTTATTCATTATATAAAATTTTCACTTTATTATAAAGTATAATAAATGCTTTATAATACGCCTTTTTATTAAATGTTTAAATAATTAATAAAGTGACTTTAATATAAAGTCAAAAATATTAATTATTCAATAAATCATTAAATACTCCATTATTTCTCCATCTGACCGTCAAACTGATGAACTGGGTCGACTCTGAGCTAAACAGCTGAACCAGGTGCCCTGCCCAAAATAGCAGCTTCTGCCTGTCCGACTTTCTAAAAATAGAAAGTCTCTGAAAAACCACTCTGAAGGATTCTGCGAAGGCCCAACCTGAAACAACTGCAACAATGAAGCTCTAGAACACTGGGTAACTGCCTCATTTGATCCTCTGCACACATCTGTCAGCCTACGAGGATCGAAATAATAGGCTAACCACGTAACCAGCTGCGCTGACTAGGATGGGGACATCACAACGTCCATGATAGATGGTTCAAGGGTTACTGCTCCAGGTACATTGAGATAATAAAATATATTTGGGAAGTTTGAAGAAAAAGTCTTCTATGCGGCTGGAGGTCCATCTAAACATTGAAGTTTTTACTTGACTTGCTCAAAATTTGAAAAACAGATGCTTGTAGGACTGAATTGAATTTGCAAGACCTTAAGCAGATAGCCAAAATTGGGCCTGGCATAGATAGCTTGGTCATATCCAAAGGGCCAACCTAATCTTCTTGAAGCTCTACTTCCTGTTAGCTATTTGCATTTATTGCAAATGTCCCATGAAATATTGTACAGTGTGCATACTTGTAAATTTTGTTAGTTTTAAGTTTAGTTAGATCTCAAGGAGCTTTCCTTTGTAATTTGAAGAATGGTTTTATGGTACACATTGTTCTAATTTGAGTTGTTTTGTAAAGGATAAATTAAAATGCTAATAGAATGCTACTATGCTGTATAGTATTAGATATTAGTTTATGTTTTGTATGGATAACTAGGAAAATACATAGCAGAAAGACCATTCTTTGATGGCTATTAGTAGTTTGATTTGTGGGAAAGTTAAAACATTGGTTCCTTAGTTTGAATAACTGTACATTAGGTGTTGTACCTCATGGCTTTGTAAGCCTGGTTTGTTTTTATGAATGAGGCACCCAAATATAGCTTTTTTAACTGATTCTTCATTAGATTCTTTATCATTTGATTGGTAGTGATGTATGTGTGATACTCAAATTGGCAACTTAAATTGTCCCTGAGTTACCAAATCTTACCCAACGGATTACAAGGCTCATCAATCATTTACATTCCTTGGTCACATACTTGACCAGTCCACTGTTGTGTGATTCTCTCAAATGCGACCAATTGATCTAGCCATTTTCTTTGATTGCTGTTTGGAAATTCATTTGGCATTGATTGCTGTGTTGTACCCCAAAATTAAAATTTTTTTTACACTTATACATTTTGAAGAAATGAGTAAAAGTCTTGTTAAATTTGTCAAAAAAGGTCAAAATTTGGGTGTGCATGTCTTGCATGAGGGGTCAAAATGTGAAATTCCCAAAATATGATGATCTGGGTCTGCTCGGAGCAACCTAATCTACAAAACCCAGATCTCAGTTTTTCATCCCTACTTTTTAGAAAATTTGCTATTTTTAGAAATTTCCTAAAAATAGTAACTTTTTTTGGGTTTTTCTTGGTTTCTTTCAAAACGGATACTGGAAAAACTTTCTAAAAATAGAAAGTCGATCCGATAGGGTTTGAACTAATTCTGATTGGCTCAAAATACTTCCATATCAGGCTAGTGCAGTCATAATCTCAAAAAGATCAGTTTTTCCCTAGTGGGTTTATTCTGCTTTTTCAGAAGCATATCAGGAGCTCCGAGGTCATCAATGGAGGTTAGTCAGTTGCCAGGTGTCACATTCAACACTCAAGCATTGAACAGAAGGCGAGTTGGTGAATAAGCACGAAGAACAGAGAAGAAGGTGGAAATTGTGAAAATTTTCTAACACTGCTTGTCATGGACGCCCCTGAAGAGAAAAGGCGCCCATCTTTCTAGGGCATTAAATGTTGAAATTAAGGTTTGAACCTTTAATGAAAGTTGTTCAATTTCTTTCCAACTTCGTAGCGAATCCGACAGTGCAGTCAACGGATCATCCAGTCACCTAGAATTCGAGGTCAAACAGGGAAGTTTCAAACTGAAAATCATGAAAGTAACGAAAATTTTTCTAAGTCTAGAAGTTTTTAGTGGCCCAGGTGCCCAGGGGTGCCTAGCTTTTTGAAGGGGCAAATCGAGCAGTTAGGGTTTGCTAAAATGCTCAATCTCTCCGGAATTCAGTCTGCTTTGCAACGAATATCTTTGTCAGGGCATCCGACTGGCTAATCTCAGGAAAATCCAGATCAGAGTTGAAGGTATAGAATGAAGGTTTGAATCTAAAGATAAAATCTAATGAAATTTTTTCTAAGTCTGGAGCACATGGGCGCCCCTGAAGGAGAAAGGCACCCAAGTTTTTGAGTGTCCAAACAGATGAATCCGCCAGTGAAGCTCTAACGTGACTTTGTCAGTTTTGATCAAGCTTTCCAACAAGATCTCCAGCACGTCAATTCGAGATGGCAGTCGTTAGATGCAAAAGGCTGAACAAAGGGTTTGACGAGAGTGAAATTTTGAAAATCAAAAGCAAGGTGAAAATTCAAGAAAATATTCTAAGTATGGTAGAGTTGGGCGCCCCCAACCAAGAAGGGCGCCCAAGCTTTTGAAGGCCCAAATCTAACTTTTTGGTGAAGTAACTCCCACAGAACCCCCTCCAAAATCTTCTCAGCTTCGCGACAAGCCCAGCCATCAATCAATCTGAGCTCCGGAACACCAGATCATCTGTAGAAGAGAAAGTGGTGAAGATATCATAAAAATGGCTAAGTCTGGTCAAGTTGAGCGCCCATGGAGAGAAAGGGCGCCCAAGATTTTGAGCTCTGAGATGATGGAATTCATCAATGAAGCGTCTAAGATCATCTCGTTGGTTTCAACCAAGCTATCCAATGAACCTGTTAGCCAGCCAATCAGATCAACGTAGCTCCCAGAATCAAGATTTCATCAGAAGATCAAAGGGAAATGAAGAACTTGAAAATCATGCAAAAATGGCTAACACTGTGAAAGTTCGGAGCCCCTGGAGGGAATAGGCTCCCATGAATTTGAAGGTCAAAACGAAGTTTTTAGCCAGAAGTGCCTCAAGGGTGATCTTCTCAGAATCAGTCAAGCTTCGCGATGAATCATCTAGCTTGTCAATCCGATCAACTTGGAAGCCAGAGATTGAAGGTCAAACAAGGTTCAAAATTGAGGAAAAGTTGAAAACTTAAGAAAAATGGTTAGTTTGGTGAACTTGGGCGCCCTTGGTGAAGAAGGGCGCCCAAGCTTTTGGAGTTCAAGATGAAGTCTTTAGCCAAAGTTGTCTCTAGATGATCTCTTCAGAAACAATTAGGCTCCGTGACGAATCATTCTGCCGGATCTCAGCGTTCACCGAGCTCCCGAAAATCGAGATTGAACAGAGGATGAAATTCAAGCAAAAAATTGAAAATAGTGAAGAAAATGGCTAAGTATGCAGAAGAAAAGTGCCCCAAGAGGAGATTGGCGCCCAAGAAGCCATGCCTTAGCCAAATTTTCAAAATGACAAGAGGAAGAGGATGTCCAAGTTCATTGAACAGGCCAAGTTTAGGGTCTTGAAGATAAAAGCAAAATAAAGCAAACCTATTTCAAACCATAAGTCTATTTAACACCTCTCTTGAATGTAATTTTCATTATTTTTGCAGGTAGCATTCAAAGGGGAAAGTTGCAGCAAGTTTGAAGTAATATTTGAAAATTCAAGAACTCAAGTTTGCTGATTCTTCATTAAATTTTCAGACCAGCAACATAAACCCTTGCTTTTTCATGCTTTTTCCATCCAGAAGATCAAATTTTTCAAGGAGAAGATCAAGGATTTCAATTTTCAGCCTTCTGGGTCTACTCAACTCATTCTTCTGAAGAACTTTCAAGAAATTTTCTCATGTTGCAGCAATTGCTTTTTATTTGCATGTCAGTGAAATCCTCAGGGTTTACAAGTTTGGATCATCTGGGTTCTCTCTAAACAGTCTTTTGAAGAAAACCCATATCACAACTTTTTTCAAGAAAATTTCAAATTCTAGGGTAAGCTACTTTTTCGATCAGCCATCAGTGTTTTTCGAATTTGATCAACTGGGTTCATTCCAAATTGTATTATGAACAAAACCTAGGTGCTAGCTTTTTCGGTGAAAAATTGAGGAAATTAGGGTTTGCTGCTTTTTCAGTCTACACTCAAAATTTTCGAAAATGGACGATCTAGGTCTTCTTGTAATGAAATTCTGAACAAAACCCATGTCTCAGAAAAATCTTGAAAAATTCGTCCGTTTGAAGAAGAAAAACCAGCATTCTAAAAATAGAAAGTTGCTCAAAACTTGTTTGAACATAGGCGAGTTTATAGTCATTCTTCAAGGTTTTCAATATGGAGTACACTCCCCTCGAGTTTAAGACCAAATTAGTACTATATCAAAACTTCACCATCTTAGCTGAAGAGCGTGAAAAGGTGTGATATGAGCAAAAGGACAAGTGTTGGAAAAGAGTTGTGCAATACTCTTCTATTGGAAATCAAGAGAAGTGTCAGAAGCGTAAAGTTGCAGAGCCGCCAAGTTATCAATTAGTGAGTCATCTTTTCGGGCAACGATGTTTTTCAAGAATAGAACTCATAAAGTAGCCAAAGAAGTGAAGGATTCTCTAAGTTTGATCTTAGAAGGCGAGGAGATTGTTGGCGTTTAAATTCGCACCTCTGGAATGCGGATTTGAAAACGGACAGCTATGCACAGATAAACTGCTCTTCAAATTAGGAGGGGAAGCTCCCTCTTGCTGATGGTGTTTGAAAGAAAGTAAACTAAAACTAAGTTGCCTATCTTTTGATCAGCTTAGAGCACAAGGTTTTAAACACAAACGCCGCAGCTGAGATTTTCTGATAAGAAGTTCAACTACGACTAACAAACTAAAGACGTTCCTAACCTCTCAAGTAATAGCGAGCAAGAGAAGTTAGAAATTAACAAGGTAGATTTTCTGACAAAAATACTTCAATAATCTCTCTTTCAACAAACACCTACACACTTCACTTTGCAAGCTGAAATAAAGATCATAAAAGTAGAACATAGATAGCGGAATCGAGATTTTAGACCAAGGCAAAAGAGGCTCATGATTTTATTACTCAAATCTCTACAAAGCTCACTTCTAACATGCCTTGAACAAGAAATTGCAGCTAAGGAGGCTTGCAAACTTATTCTTAACACAATAGAAAACACAATCTCACTAACTCCTTGTTGGCTAAAGAGGCTCAACAATTTGCTTATCACAACACGGATGAACAATACTTGAGCAACAAATAGAAGGCACAATAGGCTCGGCATTTTGTTCTCACTAGCACGGTTAAAGAAATAAATGAGCAAAGACTCTTATTTATAGAGAAGCAGAGGAGTAGGGAACCCTAAAATCTCCTTGCTTTCACAATCTAGGGCTTGCTTCAGCAAGCAAGCTTTATTGCTAAATCTAGAAAGATAAAACCCTAGAAAGCAGAAAAGCGGAAACGCCAACTATTACATCTTATCTTCTTTCTATCCTCAAAGAATGGATAAGGATTATTCCAAGAATAGAAAGAAAGCAGGAAAGAAAGCTTCTAGAAGAAAGCTGCTTTAAAGCTCAATCACATCCGCTAGGAAGTTAGAGATTGTGTCCCGGTTCGGTGCATCTATGCCATCAACAGCAAAACACCGTTTTTCAAGAATATCTTCAGCATCTGCAATAGATCTCAAGAAATCTTCGATCTCATTGGCTGCTTTATCGAACTTTGCTGACATCACTGAAATATGGCCTATCCTTCCGCCAACTGGACTGCAACCATGAACAACATTCTGGAACTGATTTTGCACCTCTTCAAGCCCGACGTAAGAACCATCTTCAAGGCTGTACTGAGAGGGGATCTCTATGACGAATTTGCTGATGAAAAGAAGAGCTTCAACCACCCTTTGTGCAATCTTTTTGCTATATTTATCTTTATGCATATTCCACATCTTTTCACATTCATCCCTTGAAAGAGTTACGCTTTCAGGCCACGGAGGAATGGAAAAACACCTTCGACCATATCAGGCTTGAGACTGCAAATCAATCTACCGTCTGCTGACTGGATCTCCCTAGTAGCCGGGTTGTAATGCTTAATGCAAGCGATTACGAACTCAAGGCTCTGAACTGATATAGGAATAGACGCTGCTGCGAGGAGTCAGAATGTCCCAGGTTCTTGATTGAAGTGTTGCCTGCTCTCTCCAAGGCATGTAGATCGAACACCGGCTTGACATGATGCAAGTCTGTCTCAGCTGTTTTGATATAATTGTGAAAGAAGCTGATTGAACTTGAAAACATTAGGAGTGTACTCCGTTTCAAAAACTTGAAAAATGGTAAACTTCGCCTTGTTTCAGAAGTCTTGAACAATTTCTATTTTTAGAATGCTGATTTTTGTGCTCCAACGGACGAATTTTTTGAGAAATTTTTCTGAGATATGGGTTTTGTTCAGAATATCGATGCAAGACAACCCAGATCGTCCGTTTTTGAAAACTTTGAATTTTGCCTGAAAAAGCAGCAAACCCTAATTTCTTCAATTTTCCCGAAAAAAAGTTGGCATATGGGTTTTGTTCAGAATATGATTAGAAATGGACCCAGATGATTAGATTTGTGAAACCCTGATGTTTGATCGAAAAAGCAGCCAACCCTAGGTTTTTTGAAAAAAGCTGCGATATGGGTTTTCTTCATAAAGGCCCGATTGGCAAGGACCCAGATGGTTGAAATTTGAATGCACTGAGGTTTTCACTGACATGCAAAATAAAAGCACTTGCTGCAACTTGATGAAGTTCTTGAAAAATTCTTCAGAAGATTGAGGCAAAAAGACCAGATGACTGAAAAATTGAAAGCCTTGGCCTTCGCTTGAAAAATTGATCTTACGGAACAAAAGCTTGAAAAAGCAAGGGTTTATGCTTGCTGGTCTGAAAAATCTGATGTAAAACCAGCAACTATGGATTCTTGAATCACAAAAATTCTTCAAACTTGCTGCTCCAACTTTCTCCTCTGGATGCTACCTGCAAAAATAATGAAAAATACTTGAAAGAATGAAGTTAAATAGACTTAGGGTTTGATTTAGGTTTTGCTTTCTTTTTGCTTTTATTTTCAAAACCCTAACACTCAGTCCCTTTGAATTTGGACGCCATCCTTCTCCTCTTGCAATTTTTGAAAATTTTGAAAAAACTTGAAAATACTCTAAGGCATGAAACTTTGGGCGCCTTTCTCCAAGAGGGGCGCCTATTTCCACCAGTGTTAGTCAAAATTTTGATATTTTCAACTTTTCTCCATTTTGACAGGCTACTTCGCCTTTGATTTCCCGTTGACAGATCAACCCGACAGGCGAGCTGAGTGGTTCACGGCGGAGCCTGACTGAAACTGAGAAGGATGTTCTGGAGGCACCTCCGGCTAAAAACTTGATTTTGACCTTCAAATCCATGGGAGGCTTTTCCTTCGAGGGGCTCAAAACTTTTACAGTGTTAGCCATTTTTCTGATTTCCAAGTTCTTCCTTCTCCCTTTGATTTTCTGATGAATCCTCGATTCCGGGAGCAACGCTGATCCGACTGACTGTCTGAATATTTCGTTGGATAGCCAGACTGATTTTGATGGGGCACTCTTGGATGCTACTTCTGCAAATTCCATCATTTGAAGGTCTTAAAGTTTGGGCGCCCTTCCTCAACTGGGGCGCCCACTTCAACCAGACTTAGAATTTTTTTCAATTTATTCATGTCTTTCACTTCTACGGGTGATCTTGTTGAATCTTGAGCTCCGGACGTCGGATTGATGAATATTTGGATTCATTGCGAAGTTGAGAGGATTTCAGAAGGGGTCTTCTAGAAATGCTTCTGCCAAAAGGCAGATTTTAGGTTCCCAAAAGCTTGGGCGCCCCTGGCAAGCTGGGGCGCCTAACTTCATCAGAGTTAGTTTATTTTTTGCATTTTTCACCTTTGCTCTCGGATTTTTCTTTTCAACTCTCATCGGACCCTCTGTTCAGCCCTTTGAATCCGATGACTGCGAGCTCCGTTTGTCATGCTGGATAGCTTACTGGAAAGCCTGTTGTATTCTGGAGACATCTCGTTATAACCTTGACTGCAAGTTCATCTGTTTGAAACCCTGAAAAGTTGGGCGCTTTTCTTCACCTAGGGCGCCCAGTTTCTCCAAACTTAGAAAATTTCTCAATTTTTACTTTAATCTTCTTCTTCGAGTTTCAGATCTTCATTCTATACCTTCCACTTTGACTCGAATTTGCTGGAGACTGGATTGTCGGATTGCTGGGGATATCCATCGTGAAGCTGACTGAATACTGAGCAAATCCCATTGGAGGTCCTAACCCTAATTCACTCATCTGATGCCCTAAAAAGGTGGGCACCTTTCTTCAACAGGGGCGCCTATTTCCACCAGACTTAGAAAATTTTCATGACTTTTCAATTTTCTTCCTCGTTCTTCGTGCATGTTCATCTTTTCACCCTCTGCCGGAAGTTTAAATGCTAAAATTGATGCCTGGCAGTCGGATGACCTCCATTGATGACCTTGGAGATCCAGATATGCTTCTGAAAAAGCAGAATAGACCCAGTAGGGCAAAACTGATTATTTTAAGATTCTGACTGCACCAGCCTGATACAGACACATTTTGAGCCAATCAAAATCAGTTCGGACCCTGTCGGACCAACTTTCTATTTTAGAAAATTTTGCCAGATTCGTTTCGAAAGAAACCCAGAAAAACCCAGAAAACGTTACTATTTCGAGAAAATTTCTAAAAATAACAGTTTTCCTAAAATTTAGGGATGAAAAACTGAGATCTGGGTTTTGTAGGTTAAGATGCTCTCAGAGACCCAGATCATTAGAAATTGAAAATTTTGCGTTTTAACCCCTCATGCAAGACATGCACACCCAAATTTCGACCTTTTTGACTGATTTGACAAGACTTTTACTCATTTCTTCAAAATGTCTAAGTGTAACAAAAATTTTAATTTTGGGGTACAACAGAGATCTTGGAGAATCGGGATATTGACTTGGATAGTATCAATGCACCTGACCAGGACCCAGTTTCCTACTTTTTAGCGGATATGATTGAGATTAAAAGTGGCTTTCATCTAGAAGCTTTCTTTCTATTCTTGGAACGATTCTTATCCATTCTTTGAAGAAGAGAAAGAAGATAAATTGTAATAGTTGGCATTTCCTACTTTTCCTGCTTTCTTAGGTGTTAGAAGTTATCTTCTTTCTAGATTTAGAAATAAAGCTTGCTTGTGAGCAAGCCCTAGATTGTGAAAGCAAGGAGATTTTAGGGTTCCCTACTCCTCTGCTTGCCTATAAATAAGAGCCTTTGCTCATTAGTTTTCTTTAACGGTTATTGTGATAGCAAATTGCTGAGTCTCTTTTAGCCAGCAAGCTATTATTCAATGTCAATTCACTTGTGTTTATGATAGCGAATTGTTGAGTCTCTTTTAGCCAACAAGTAGTTGTTGTAATCGCTGTCCCTTTTGTGTAAGAACAAGTTTGCAAGCCTCTTTAGCTGCAAATTCTTGTTCCATGGATGTGTTTAGTGTAATCTTTGTTCTAGAAGTTTGAGAAATAAAATCATGAGCCTCCTTTGCCTTGGTATAATGTCTCAAATTTCCGTTTATTGTGTTATGCTTTTGTGATCTTAATTTCAGCTTACATTGAAGTATGTAGATGTTTGTTGAGAAAGTGTGATGAGCCGAGCTCACTGCTGTGATGATTTCAATGTGCTTGTAGGTCTGATTTGTGTTTTGTTGTTGGTATTTGTTTGTTGTGTTTGTGTTTTTGAAGTTTGATGCCAATAATGCTAATAATTTTAAAAGCTTATACATGCAATAGGAACTCAAAATAACTAAGCTACTGAGATACATCGAATATAATACTCCATTTTGAAGCTAAATATAAGTTCTTCATTACATTAGAGGGTGTATGAAATAGATGACTTACATAGATCTCAAAACTAGATACATCATATGCAATAATTGAACTTACAGCCAAACAGCACCGTGAATAGTGCTTTGCTACAGTACCCTCCCTCAATAAATTGCTCACACAACATGCAATACAAGTTTCTCCCTCCAAAAAACGAATTGGAAGGCTTTCTAGAACAAGGGCGCCCCCTTTTGAAGTGATAGCAACTCCCTTAAAGAGGCGTTTCTTTTCTTGCGGCTACAAACCCTCAAGTATGGCGGCTAGCTGTAGGTGTCAAAAAACAGTCCCAAATCCTTCAAAAATGCAAACAGCTCCTTCGTAGATGCAAATGGCGTCAATGGCAGCAAAAACCCTTTCAAAAGATGACTCCAATCACTTGCGAACAGCAAATAATGGCTCCAACAAAGCATCCAAATTCTGATCTGCAACTTTAAGGTGGTCTTTCACACCATCAAGAAGCTCGAAAACGAAGAACAAAGCCCCACCAGGTTTACCCACTGCTGAAATCAGAAAACCCTAGTTTTCCCTCTTCCACAATCTCCCACTTACAATTTTCAATCGGTCAAACTTCTCCTCTTGCTTTTATAATTTTACATTGAAATCACTATTTATTAAAGTGAGTTACTATTCACTTAAGTTATAACTTTTTCCACTTTAGTAATGAATAGTAATTGAAAAATATAAAGTGGCCCCTTTAAATAATAGACACATGGTCCCTAAGCCAGAGAAGGTGAAATTAAAGTTGAAGATCAATATTTTAAGCACAAATATCAAGCCAAAAGCACAAATTCACCCCGTCACCATACTCCAGATACCAACACTGCAAATTCAGGACCAAGTGTCCGTTCGAGTGACCCTCTATCCAGAACCATTAGCCTACGAGGGTCGATGTTATAGGCTAATCCTCTGATTCACGGAAGATCAATTAGAAGGGGACATTACAGAAAGAGTTCTCTTAAGCCTATGTCAGAGAATCTACCTTGTTCATTTCTAAATTCTCTTGTTCTGCGTATTACTTGAGAAGTTAGAAACATCTTTAGCTTAAGTTAGTCGTAGTTGAAGTTCTTAATCAGAAAATCTCAGCTGCGGCGTTTGTGTTTTATAAACCTTCTGCTCTAGCTGATCAAAAAGATAGGCAACTTAGTTTTTAGTTTACTTTCTTTCAACACCATCAGCAAGAGGGAGCTTCCCCTCCTAATTTGAAGAGCAGTTTTACTGTGCATAGCTGTCCATTTCAAATACGCATTCCAGAGGTGCGAATTTAAATGCCAACATGCTGAAACAAAGCATCTCCACACAAGGGTTGTATCAGATGGGCAATATAAACTCATAATTCCTTAATCTCATCTTTGAGTTGAGCCTTATCTTCATCATCCTTGATCACCCTCTCTTTGATGCTGTTTGAGGCAATCTGCAATAAATTTAGGTCTCCTTTCCTTCACTGTTGACCCAAATCAGTTTATACCACACAAAAGTTCCTTGCTTCTATCTCATGAGCTGCTTTTACCTTAGGTGGAATTGTTGTTTTGATGATTATATATCCTTGTGAACTCTTCTTCAATCTTGATTGTTTTTTCAGTTTGTTGGGGGATGAGTTTGAAAGAAGGGAGGAAAGAGAATTAATATTCAAACGTCTTGCTGACACAATCCAACTTTTAAAAAAAAAACTATTGTCTCAATCCAATTCAATGTTTCCTCTACCTATACTTGTTCCTAGGAGTCCTTGTGCAGGATGTAGTGGTTATGGTAGGCTAAATGGGAAAAATATGAATGAAAAGAGTTGGAGAAAGAAGAGGATGTGGAGGAGAGTGTTAAAGACATTGAAGGTGTTTTGGATGTTGATACATAAAGATTGCTTTTGGGTGATGGAGGTGAAGGATGATGTAAATGCGACGTAGATGGTGGGGAAGCAAGAGGGGAAGTGGGAGCAGAAAATTAGGAAGCAATATGAGAGTGCTTTGGATTTAGTTGTACCTATGGAGGAGATCTAGCACACTTCCTTGTGACCAACTTTATCTTCCTTATCCTTGGAGTCATATTAATCGCATAGGAAGCCTTCAATTTTGTCTTTTCTTCTTCATCCTCATCAGTTCCTCCAATAATTCCAAATTCTAATACTATTTGAGATGAAGAATCCCTAGAGGGCATTTCTTTTTGACTTGGCTATGCTGTTGGAAATGGTGTCATTGATGTCAAAGGTGTGTAGAGTTAGATGATTGGAAATTGTTGTCATTGATGTCAAAGGTGATGTTAAAAGAAAAATAGATTTATGTTGGCTGACCTATGGTTCTAAGTTTGGCGCCCATCTTTTGAAGACAAAAATCAAAATTTAAAATTATTTTTATTTTGGGCCAACAACTCATATTATGGTGCCCACTTTTGAGGAATTTAAAATTATAAATAAATTATTTTTCAAAGGGGCCGAGCCCTCCTGATATTGGCGCCCACATGTGTGTGATGAGCCCTGCTGGCTCTCAACTCAAAACCCCAATTTTTCTTAAGTCTTTAAGTGTTATTTAGTTTTTTAGAGGAAGTTTGATAGACAGAAGAGAAGGGGCGCAGCATATAAAAGCTTGTAAACTGAAATACAGAGCAATTTCTCATAGAATGGAAATGCAGAAGTTGTTATTATATTGAAACAATGAGATCATGAATAACAAACATACCAGAATGTCTCCAGTTATTTTATTTAAAACAGTAGCCAGCTCGCTAGCCAAGAATGCTGAGAAACTGACAATAAAAGACGCCAAGCCTCCAGATCTGAGTTCTCCTGCCTCAAAACTGGATTCAAAACTCTGAAAATGCTAGACGCCAAGGATGGAAGACCAAAAGAAAACAAAAGGAAGGCGTTTCAGCCTAACCCTTCACACGCCTCTCTAAAATGCACAAATCCCAAGGTAAGTTGTACGGCCAAGGAAAGAATAGGTAGTATCCCTGCTGGAAGCCTCTGAATCTGAAGAAGGATGCGCCACAAGGAAGAAACCCTCTCTTATTGCAAACAACATGAAATCTCAAAATATGTTCTCTGTCTGAATCTGTAGAACCTCTGAATGAAGCTCTCAACTGCACTGATTCGATTGATCTTTCACAATCTCAAGAGTGCTCAACACTGAAGAGGTGTCATTCTTCAATGGAAGATTGTTCAAACCCTGATCACAGGAGAATGCACAGGAAATAGCACAAGGCAAAGTCAAAATATCAAAAGGTGAGTTTCTCATTGCCAAAAATTGCTTTATATCCAAAATGGCACGCATTTCCAAGAAGATACGCCCTTTTGCAATCATTTAAATCTTTTAATATATTATTAAGTCCTTTTCAATAGTTATGACTTAATAATTGAGCGCACTTTAATATTTTAAATGATTAAAATATTAAATCACCTTTTAAGAATATTTTAAGTGATATAAAAAGGTATAAAGTCGATTTGACTTTAATAAAAGGCATTAAGTTAAATAATTAACTCAAATCACTTAAAAATTCATAACTCACTCAAAACTCCATATAATCCTGTGCCGTCAGAAGCTGTTGACTCCTGCACTGCCAACGCCTGCTGTGAACCAGTCACTGGGCTCTAAAAACTAGAACGATCAAACTCTCCAGAAAGTACCACTGACCCTCTAACCAATCCAGCTAGCCCACAAGGGTCCAATAACGGGCTAACACACTGATCCCGAGAACTGTCTAGAGAGGGGACATCACAGTCCGCCCTCCTCGAATTTGCTTGTCCACAAGCAAACTCAAAGCCGGATGCTGAAGAATACTGTCACTCTCCCAAGTAGCATCCTCTGCTGGTAGATCCCTCCACTTTACCAAGTATTCCCTGATAACCCGCCTTCGAAGATGACGCTCTCTGGAATCCAAAATGACCTCAGGTATCAAAATCAATTTCCCCTCATCATCTAGGGGTGGCAAATCAATAGAAGGAATCACATGTTGTCCCAACGCCTTTTTGAGGCGCGACACATGGAACACGTTGTGAACCTTACTGTCCACCAGAAGATCTAACTCATAAGCCAGTTCACCGACACGTTTGACAACTCTGAAAGGTCCATAGTATCGCGGCTTAAGTTTCTCGGCGCCCTTCTTACGAAGGGTGGACTGCCTATAAGGCTGAAGCATCAAGTACACCAAATCATCGATCTCGAAAGACCGCTCCACTCGTTTCTGATCAGCATATTGCTTCTGCTGATTTTGGGCTTTCTGTATATTCTCTCTAAGTGCTCTCATAATATCCTGGTTCTCCTGTAATAAATCACCAGCACTGGGAACTCTACTGTCACTCAGCAATAAGTCTAGAAAGCTCGGAGCATCATATCCATATAATGCTCGGTAAGGTGTCATCTGGATGCTCATGTGATGGGTGGTATTGTAGCAATACTCACAAAGGTATAACCATCTCACCCATGCTTTCTGCTGCCCTGAACTGTAATTTCGCAAGTACCCTTCCACCCATTTATTGACTATCTCAGTCTACCCATCTGTCTGGGGGTGGTAGCTGGTACTCGGAGTGAGCTCTGTCCCGCAAAGTTTGAATAACTCTTGCCAGAAGTTACTCATAAACCTGCTGTCCCTATCACTGACTATACTCCGAGGCAAACCGTGCAGCCTGAATACCTCTCGAAAGAACAAATCTGCCACCTGGGTAGCCGTGTGTGTAGTAGTGATTGCGAAGAAGTGTGCATACTTCGTCAATCGATCTACCACCACGAAAATGCTGTCCCTCCCTTGAGCTTTTGGCAAGCCCGTAATGAAGTCCATGGACAAACAATCCCACTTCCTCTCAGGAATAGGAAGCGGCTGGAGTAAACCTGCAGGGTATGTATGCTCTTGCTTGTTCTGCTGACAAACAAGACATTCCCTGACATATTGGAGAACATAAGACTTGAGACCCTTCCAAGAGAATCTCTCCCGTACCTACCTGTAGGTCTTAAAGTAACCGGGATGTCCTGCCATGGGTGAATCATGGAATGACCTCAATACTCTGTCCCTCATCTCAGAACCTGGGACTGGTAAAATCCTCCCTTTGTAAATGATAAGATCATCTACAAGTGAATACCTGTCATCCTGTACTGTTCCATCTACTATGCTAGAAGCCCATGGGTCCTTAGCATACTCTGCTACTATCAGATGTCTCCAATCCTCTGAAACCAGTGTAATAGAGCTCAAGTGAGGACGGCGAGATAAAGCATCAGCAACCACATTCTGAGTGCCCTTGACATAGGAGATGTCAAAATCGTAAGACTGAAGCTTGTTGACCCATTTCTGTTGCCTTCGTTCGATCTCGCTGCCCAAGAAAATGTTTCAGACTATTATGATTGATTTTAACAGTGAATTTGCTACCAATCAAGTATTGCCTGAATTTGGCCATGGCATGCATGATGGCCAACATTTCCTTATCATAGATACTGTAGCTCCGCTCAGGACCTCTTAGCTTCCGGCTCTCAAAAGCTATAGGGTGTCGATCCTGCATGATAACTGCACCAATACCTTCACCACTGACATCGCAATGTAACTCGAAAGGTTTGGTGAAGTCCGGTAGAGCCAAAACTGGACATGTGGTCATGAGAAGTTTGAACTTCTCAAAGCACGCCTGTGCTAGTGGTGTCCACACAAAAGCACCTTTCTTAGTCAAATCAGTTAGTGGCACAGCATGCCGCGAGAATCCACTAACGAACCGACGATAGAAGGCACAAAATCCTACAAAACCTCTGAGCTGTGTGAAAGTCTCAGGTGTAGGCCAATCGATGATGGCTCGAACTTTCTCTGGATCCATGCTGACTCCTGCACCACTGATGATGTGTCCCAGATATAAAAGCTCTGCCATGCCCAAAGCACACTTAGACTCCTTGGTGTACAAGGACTCCCTGTCAAGTATACTCAGTACCTCATCCAAGTGAACCATGTGTTCCTCCCATGATTTGCTATAAACCAGGATGTCGTCGAAGAACACCAATACAAATTTCCTCAAATGAGGATGAAAAACCCTGTTCATAGTAGACTGAAATGTGGCTGGAGCATTGGTTAAACCAAATGGCATAACCAAGAAATCAAAGTGTCCACAGTGACATCTGAACGCAGTTTTCTCTATGTCCTCTCGGACTCTGATCTGATGATAACCTGTTCTCAAATCAATCTTTGAGAAGTAGCAAGCTCCATGAAGCTCGTCTATCAACTCATCTATCCGTGGGATAGGATACCTATTCTTTATAGTTTTCCTGTTAAGCATTCTGTAGTCAATACACATTCTGAGTGTACCATCCTTTTTCTTCACCAAAACAACTGATGAAGCAAAGGGTGACTTACTCGGCCTAATGTGCCCCATAGCTAAAAACTCCTTAATAGTTTTCTCAATCTCATCTTTCAAACGCTTGGGGTGCCAGTAAGGAGTAATCATGATTGGTTTCGTGCCCTCATCCAGCTCTATAATATGCTCAATACCTCTATCAGGAGGTCTGCCTGGTGGAATTGCACTGAATACCTTTGCATGTTTGATTCGAAGTTCCTGCACATCTGGATGGTAAGAAGAAGCGTGCTGCTCCAACTGTGAAGGCATTAGCTTGCACTCAGCAGCCCACTCTACCATGTCGTGACGAATCAAACGTTCCATTCTTCGAAGTGAAATCTCTCTAAGGTTGTTGTCCTTGATGGCTTTTAGAATATGATTTGTGCCATCTATGCTGAATTTCATCTCCATGTCACACAAATTAAGCGTGAACTCTCCTATTGCATGAAGCCACTTCATGCCAAGAACTATGTCCATTCCTCCCATGTTCACAACATAAAAATCTGCCTTAAACTCAAAATTGTTGAGTTTCAAAGGCAAGTCAGGTATCATCCTCTCGCAGTTGAGAGTGTATCCATCTACAACCTTCACACGTATGCCTTCAAACTGTTGAGTTTGAATTCCCCGTTTCTCCACTAACCGTGAATCGATGAAGTTGTGGGTTGCACCTGTATCTAGAAGAGATATGACCCTTTGACCAGCTAGGATCCCACGGAGTCTAAAAAATCCCTCTCTCTGCATGCTGGACATATGAGCCTCCTTTAATTCTGTTTCTACTACAATTTCTGCCTCTTTTTCTGACTCTTCTCCATCTGTATCATAGATTGGAGTTTGCTGATCAGAAAAATCAGTCAACGCTTCTCCCTCATAAAACCACTCCATGTGCTTGTTTTTCCCTTTAGGTTTGAGGGGGCAGTCATGATTAAAGTCATACGGACCTTTGTAGTAAAAACAAAGTTTTCTTTTACGTAAATCATTCATTGTTTCTCGATCTAAAGGGGCTGCAAATTTCTTCTTTTGATCTGCATTATCAACCTTCTTCGGATCTGATTTATTCTCCGTGTATGAAGTAGTAGATTTCGAGCCAAATGGCTTACGAGGTGTAGATAGCTCCATGCTGTGAGCTTTCCTCATGGCCTCCTGTAAAGTAGGTGGATCAAATGCTTTTATCCAACCTTTCATGGGCTCGAAAAGACCCTCAATGAACAATATGATCAGCCTTCTCTCTGAGATTCCTGTCACCATCACAGATAGTCTTTGGAACTCTCCAATGTACGATTCCAAGCTACCTAACTGTTTCAGTTGTGCCAAATCTCTGAAGAATAGCTCAGGATCCCGTCTGTCAAATCTCTCTACCAGTCTATCAGTAAACACCTGGTACGAGGTAATCCTGTCATGATGAAGAGTAGCCATACCATGAATCCACCAGTCATGTGCCACGCCATCAAGGTGAAGTGCTGCAAAACGAATGGCATCCTCCTCAGGCATGGGGCGTAGTGTCAAGAATGTGTCAAGCTTACTAACCCAAGCACGTGCTGTAACTCTACCACTGCCATCAAAGTTCGCCAAAGTAAGCTTATTGGTAGCCTGTCTAAGATCATTTTGCTTGTGTCTAGGCCGCCTGTCATTCCTGCTTCTGGTGTGTTCTCTCTTCTGGCTCATGAATCTGTCGAAGTTAAGGTGCTCCTTAACCCTCGGTGGCAATGCATCCCACTCATCATGCATAGCCATAATGTTATCTGCAAAATTTATCTCACCACCCTGTTCAACTTCGTCCACTTCCTCAACATCATCTCTGGTAAAAGTAGGACATGTAGCTCTCTCAAAGGTGCGTACTGGAGCTATGACTCTTTGAGGCTCTCTGTGAATACTGCCTTCACGATCTTGATCCAGATTCTGAGCTCTATTAATTGTCAAATTTTGGACATTTGTGTTGAGTTGTTGAAGAATAGTCGCCACCTGTTCTTGGCCTGCAACCATGCCTCTGAGCACATCTTTAGCTTCTCTGTCCTCATCATCCCAAGGATTCCTGTAAGAACTTCCTCCTTCCCTGTTAGCCATATTATCCAAGTCTATTTCCTCCTCCTGTTCTTCAAACGGAAATGGTGGGAAAGGATTATGATCACCTCTCTGATTTCTAGGGCCCCCTCTAGAGTAGAACTTGCCAAAACCCTCCTGGTGTGACTTCATAAATTTCTCTAACCCTACAAGCTGGCAGGATCAGAGCTCTGATACCACTGTGATGAGCCCTGCTGGCTCTCAACTCAAAACCCCAATTTTTCTTAAGTCTTTAAGTGTTATTTAGTTTTTTAGAGAAAGTTTGATAGACAGAAGAGAAGGGGCGTAGCATATAAAAGCTTGTAAACTGAAATACAGAGCAATTTCTCACAGAATGGAAACGCAGAAGTTGTTATTATATTGAAACAATGAGATCATGAATAACAAACATACCAGAATGTCTCCAGTTATTTTATTTAAAACAGTAGCTAGCTCGCCAGCCAAGAATGCTGAGAAACTGACAATAAAGGATGCCAAGCCTCCAGATCTGAGTTCTCTTGCCTCGAAACTGGATACAAAACTCTGAAAATGCTAGACGCCAAGGATGGAAGACCAAAAGCAAACAAAAGGAAGGCGTTTCAGCCTAACCCTTCACACGCCTCTCTAAAATGCACAAATCCCAAGGTAAGCTGTACGACCAAGGAAAGAATAGGTAGTATCCCTGTTGGAAGCCTCTGAATCTGAAGAAGGATGCATCACAAGGAAGAAACCCTCTCTTATTGCAAACAACATGAAATCTCAAAATATGTTCTCTGTCTGAATCTGTAGAACCTCTGAATGAAGCTCTCAACTGCACTGATTCGATTGATCTTTCACAATCTCAAGAGTGCTCAACACTGAAGAGGTGTCATTCTTCAATGGAAGATTGTTCAAACCCTGATCACAGGAGAATGCACAGGAAATAGCACAAGGCAAAGTCAAAATATCAAAAGGTGAGTTTCTCATTGCCAAAAATTGCTTTATATCCAAAATGGCACGCATTTCCAAGAAGATACGCCCTTTTGCAATCATTTAAATCTTTTAATATATTATTAAGTCCTTTTCAATAGTTATGACTTAATAATTGAGCGCACTTTAATATTTTAAATGATTAAAATATTAAATCACCTTTTAAGAATATTTTAAGTGATATAAAAAGGTATAAAGTCGATTTGACTTTAATAAAAGGCATTAAGTTAAATAATTAACTCAAATCACTTAAAAATTCATAACTCGCTCAAAACTCCATATAATCTTGTGCCGTCAGAAGCTGTCGACTCCTGCACTGCCAACGCCTGTTGTGAACCAGTCACTGGGCTCTAAAAACCAGAACGATCAAACTCTCCAGAAAGTACCACTGACCCTCTAACCAATCCAGCTAGCCCACAAGGGTCCAATAATGGGCTAACACACTAATCCCGAGAACTATCTAGAGAGGGGACATCACAATGTGGAAGGGTTTCTTAAGTAAAACAAAATTTATTTTATGCATGTGTGGCTGACCCCCTTGAAGAGTCACCCCTCTTGGGTGAAAAGACACTTTGGCAAGGTATAAATGGAGGTTTGTTTGAGAGTTAGAAAACAAGCAATTTTTTAATATCATTCATATGAAGAGCAGAAACGAAAAGATATTTGAGCAGATTTTACAAAAGATATGTGAGCAGATTTACAAAAGATATGTGAGCAGATTTATAAGAGATTTTTAGTATCAATTTTGTGAAAAGAGAAGAGAAATAAAAGGAGGACACATGGCAGATTTATGAGTAAATTGTTGAAAATTTTATGAGAAATTCATGAGAACATATATTGCTCATTTATGAGCAGACATTAAGGCAGAAATATTTATGGAAGCAGTGCATTTTTGTAATCAGATTTGTTAGTGAATTCATTGCAATATTTAAATCAGATTTGTGATCAGAATTTGAGGAAAGATAGTGCCATATTTACGATAAGTTTTGTGAAACGAAGAAGTGCATGATAGTGATCAAATTTGTGAAAAGAAAGAGTGCATGATAGTGATCGGATTTGTAATTGGATCAGACCTGTAATTTGTGATCAGATTTGTGAAAATAAGTATGATAGTGATCAAATCTGGAAGGAAGATTGTGATTTGAGTTTGGATCAGATTTGTATTTGAATCATATTTGTGTTTGAATCAGATTTGAGATTGAATCGTATTTGGATGAAGGAGTTATTCATATCAGCCATAGAAGAATTAATAGGTTAAAGCCTATCAAATAGAGGTTGGAGCCTCTTGCTGGGTTGGAGCTCAATTTGTGTAGAGATTGGAGTCCCTAATAGGTTGAAACCTATCAAGTAGTCGTTGGAGCCTCTTGCTGGGTTGGAGCTTAGTTTGTGTGGGGGTTAAAGCCTCCAATAGGTTGGAGCTTGTATTTCTGTTAAGTGAAGATTGGAGTCCCTAGTTGGTTGGAGCCTACAAGAAGAAGAAGATTAGTATATAATATATAAGAAATATTTTGCTGTGGTTTTTTCTTGAAAAGATTTCCACGTAAATCGTGTTTTCTCATTGTGTTCCCAATTGCTAGGTCTTGCATATGTGTGGTTGATGTGATTGATTGAGTTTAGAAAGGTAAAATTTTGTATTATAATGATTCACACCCCCTTCCTCTCCCCTCCCCTGTCAGTATAACCGTGTGCTCATCATATGCTTTGCTTAAAAATTTCTGCTTTTTCCCTTTAGATGCCCTTGAAGCCTTGTTTAATATTTTGCTTTTAAGATAGTTAATGATTCAGACTAGGATGCCTTGGTTTTAATTGAGGCCTTTTCCTTGATAGACCAATTCACCAATAAAAAATACTATTGGCCTATGTTACCGGGTTTTCCCTAGAAACTTAGGGTCCCGGTTCTGATTTGTGTTGGGTTTGGACCCCTCTCAGTATAACCGTGTGTTCATCATATGCTTTGCTTAAAAATTTCTGCTTTTTCCCTTTAGATACCTGTTGTACCCAAAATAAATTTTTGGCATTTTGCTTAAATTGAGCTAAATCTTGTTAAAATGCCATCAAAAGTCTATTTTAGGTCAAACCAAACATAGGGTCTTTGTGGATTTCTGTCAAGGAACAAATGTGCAAAATTCTGAAAATTTGAGAATTAGGGTTTTACGCCCCCATTTTCAGGGTAACCCCCGAAAATAGGACCTTCCCAGAAATGATTGAAAATGATTTTGATAGGATAAACTGACTTCACGATCACATTGGTCAAGTCAAAATCATCAAAAGACACGTTTTACTCTGATGGGTCTATTTCTATTTTTCAGGAACAAAGTTAGGAGCTCCGCAACTATTAATGGCAAATTGGCCAGTACTAGGTGCTGAAAGCTAAGCTTCAAAAGCTTCAACGATGCAACCATGGTGAAAAAGGTCTAAAATGATGCTGTTCGACGAAGGAGATTCTCATTTCTAGAGAAGGTCAAAATTTGACAAACTTTGGAAACATTACGAAGGAGAGATTAGTTCACAATGCTGAAAAAGAGCCTTTTTCAGACAAGGGCACCCTTGATTCTTAAGGGTCAAATGCAGCCTGTTGAATCATCCAAGGCAGTCATCCTCGATGTTCGCTTGCTAGCTCGACAACGAAACAATTAGTAAGATCATCTGATAAGTTGATCACCGACAGTTGTCAGCTGAGCGAAAAGAGGTAGTTGACGAAGACATCAAAAATAGTGGTCGAAATGATCAAGGTGAAAAAAGTGCCCTTCCTAAGGAAAGGCGCCCTTCTTTTTTGAGCCTTCAGATGTTGACAAATGTCAGAAGGCCTCCCAAGACAGTTTCCTCAGTGTAGGTCAATCACGACAACGTAGTTGCAAGCACAAGCATCTGACAAGTCAGTCACCAAATAATCAAGATCAAACTGGAGCATCTTTCGGGATGAAGATCACTGTGCAAAAGGAAAAAGCGCCCTTTTCAATGAGGGGCGCCCTTGAATAAAGGAACCTTTAATTGACTTCTAGGAATTCAAACTCCAGTCATCTTTTGGGAAACGAAGCTGGTTACTTGATGAGATATCAAACGAGACCATCCGATTCTCCGATCAACGGGGATTCTGGATCAAAGTACGGGAGGTCAAGAATAAAAGGCTAAAGAACATATATCAAAAATGACTAAGGCAAAGAGAAAAGCGCCCTTTCTTGAAAAAGGCGCCCTTCTTTCTAGGGCCACAAACTCAGTTTTCAAGCTTAGTGCCTCCCGGGCACTTCTCTTCAGCGCAGGCCCAACTCGACAATGAATGTACTAGCAACTGCTTAGGATCAGCAAATCAATCTAGATTCAGGATCAAACTAAGGTCCTTCAACAGAAAAAATAATGAAAAAGCTTGTAAAACTCAAAAGGGACGCCTAAAAAGGTCAAAGGCAAGTTTGTTGACTAAAAGTTAAGATATTTTGAGAAAAACTTGGCCAACTCACTCCACGATAAGTGGAAATCACCTTTTTGAACTTCAGATCAAGCCAAATCAACTTTTGATCATGAGTTAAGTTCCCAAACTTATGGATTTGAGGCTTGAGTCTATATTAAGAAGATCTAGGCGTCCCTCCTCATTATTTCATTGCAAGTAGATGATCAAGAACAACAATGAGCTCTCAAGGACGCCATTTTCAGATCTGGCCAAGGTTTTTGACCGTTCTTCGATATTTCTTGAAGATCGAAAGTAGAAGAAGATTTCTAATCAGAGGCTGGATTCAGAGACAAATTTTCTCAAGGAGTTTGATTAAAAAACTTCCAATCCATCTTTTGTCTACTTCCTCTCGTCTTGTCTTGGGTTTTCTTGCATGTCACACAAAGTAGCAGGCTACCACAAATCTAATCAACTTGGCAGATTTAGAATAATTTTCCAGTGAAACTCATCTCGTCAGATTTTCTAGAATCACCAAACTTGCTGCCCCTATTTTTGGGGGTTTTTCCGAAAAAGTTTCAGAATCAAAATTCTGAAGAATTGTGTTTGTTTAGCATTGAAGCACAAACATAACCAATGTGCTAGATTTTTTCTAGAAAAATACTTCGCGGCAAGGCACTATTTTTAGGGGTTTTCAGAAGTTATTTGAACATATCCGTGTTTGCAGTCAACAGGCGAGTTTTTCTTCACGGAATGACAATTTGGTGTCCTTGGGCTCTAATTGAACAACCAAACCTTGCACTAGCGACTCTCCAACCAAATCTTACACATATTGCTGGAGGGCAAACATATATCATTAGCAGTCTGTGGATTTTTATCTTTGGAAAGAATACATCACTCGCTCAGTGGAGAGCCGCAACAATTACTCTAGACGAAGAAGAAAGAAAGGTTGATCTTACAGCCGAGAGGCCAGTATTACCACCTCTTGCATGGCAGTAAACTTCCTAGCTTACCAGTTGCAAAGAGGTCATTCCAAGCACGGAGCCGCCAAAGTTACCAAGAGCAGCAGCTTGCGCAAGAAGAGGAAATGCCACGTCATCAAAGCATTGACTATCCGGAGATGGAAGAAGTCAACACATGGATTGAGGAGCTATTGATAGGAGATGATGAGGTGTTAGGCACCAAAGAAGGACGTCCTACACCCTCCAAGTGACATTTATGATACTTGAAGTTGACTTGATGCCCCTTTCCAAGTCAACTCAAGATGGCATTAAATGAAGTTGGAGTTAACTTGATGCCCCTTTCCAGGTTAACTCCACATCCCACAAATCATGAGTTGCCAGATCCCACTGATTAAGTATGTCTAATTGACTTCCATAATTTGTGGATCTCAGATCTCCACTAATCGTGGGTGTCTATTTTGGAGGGATACTTTGTATTAAAGTTCACTTTTAGTTTTGCTTTAGTCAACTAAAGTAGTTTCCAGTTGACTCTTTGTTTAGTTTAAGTTAACTGAAGTAGATTTCTAGTTAATTGTTTGTTTCCCCTTTTTAGGAATAAATCTTGCTAATTGATTGGAAAAAACTCATTGTTAACTCAAGGAGATTTTGAGGTTGCCCACTCCTTTGAGTTCTATAAATAAGAGCCTTGGGCTCATTGTTTGTTTAACCTTTACTTGCTACGCAAAATAGCTGCGCCATTGTTGCCAACAACTTTGAAAGCGAATATTTGTTCACTCTTGGATGAGAGTTCATTGGTTGATCGTAATTGTGCATGATTTCGTGCCTTTTCTGTCCCAATCTTTGTAATTCATTGTTGAAGCTTGAAGAAGAAAATCAGAAGGCGCTTGCATTTTGATCTACATATTTGAGTTCTTTCTATGTTTTGTATCTAATAGCTTGTTGTTTCATTTCCCTCCTTGGATAGGGGTTCCTCTTGCTTGGATATCTATTATTAACAGTTATCGTTTGTTGTTGTTTAATGGATTGTCCTTCAACCTATACTTTAGATAGGGGTTCCTCCTCCTTAGCAAATTTGTCGGCCAAGACATCGTAATCTGTTGTTTCTTGTAAGTCGTTTCCTAGCCCATACCTCAGATAGGGGTTCCTCCTCCTTGGCAGGTCTTAGATCCAACTTACCGTGAAGAGCATTTGCTTGTATCTAACCTTTTCCCTACATATATCCGAGAGTTCAGAGCCTCGGCCATATTCTAAGGAGACGGTGGATTCAAGTGATCCAACCAACCCATTCCTGCTCCTATGCCCTCATGCTCTATTTACCTTGAGGATATTGGATAGATTAAAAGCTAGAACTGTCGTAGTTAAGATCTGCAGAAGCCAGAGAAAAAACTTAGTTGCGGCGCATTGTGTTTGTGCACCCTTGTGTCCTACTGCTGAAGTACAAAAAGATAGGAACCTTAGTTTACCATTCCCTTCCTTACGCATTGCTTTCAATAGAGAGGGACTTCTCTTTAAATAATGAAGAAGTGTTGCAAAACATTTGCAATAGCTAAACGTTTACAATCAGCACTCCAGAGGTGTTAATTTAAATGCCAACAATACCCTTGAAGCCTTGTTTAATATTTTCCTTTTAAGATAGTTAATGATTCAGACTAGGATGCTTTGGTTTTAATTAAGGCCTTTTCCTTGATAGACCAATTCACCAATAGAAAATACTATTGACCTATGTTATTGGGTTTTCCCCAGAAACGCAAGGTTCCGGTTTTGGTTCACGTTGGGTTCAGATCTCGGTTTGGTTCGGTTCTTTTGCGGGTTAGGCCAGGGTTTGTGTTTTCTTGGTCGGGATCGCCCATGCAGAACCCAGGGGAACCCAAGGCAAACTCACGTGTAAAGGTGACCATAAAGTTTTTTTTTTGCATTTTTTTAATGTTTTATGCAGTTTGACTTTGATCCATGCCCAAGGAAACCCTAAAAGTGACCTCTAAAACACTTTAAACACCTAAACTACCTCATTCTTATTCATTTGTTTTGCAAACAAGCATTTTCATTCCAAGAGGCTGAGTTTTCATTTTTCCTTGTTGGATTGACAAAAGGAGTTGAAGATTGATCATTGAAGCTTCTACAAACGATTGCATTGCCATTCCTACAGATTTGCAAGTGTTCATTGGCTGCCACAAAGATTTATGAAGGATATTTTTGCAAAGAGGTAAGTTTTTCTCTTCTTTTTTTTTTTTGAGTTTTTCATTTATTTTTTTGTTTTACAAACCTAAAACTTTGTTTTGTTTCATTTTATGATTTATCTATGTTTTTCCATTCTTCTATGAATGTATGCAAGATTCAAAAGAGCTAGGTTTTATAAATCAATATTTTGTTTTCAAATTTTTATTTTTTTTGAAATTTCAAATTTTGAATGTGTTGTTTGCAAAACAAATTGCCATAGGAATCACAATGTCAATGGGTTCTACCTCCGGCTGTTCAACTAAACCAAAGTTCAAAACATATCCAAATTCTCCTCTATGGAAGTATGTTGAAATCATAAGACTGATTCCAGGTGGTGGCGGTTACATTTGGAAATGCAATGGATGTGATGTTCAATATTCTAGTTCATACCATAGGGTGAAAGCACATTTGTGTGGCATAACTGGAAAAGGCATCAAGCCTTGCCCTGGAAAAGACAATGTACCTATTCCACCTAAGACAGTTGCAAAACACATTATGGAGCAAAAAGCAGTAGATGAACGGGAAGCTCAAAAAGGAAATCACCCTTTATTAAAAAAAAATATCAAAGGGAATGCAGCCCCCATCTAATCCCAATATTGTGGTAGAAGACCACCCATTTATGGCCACTTTGGATCCTCAAGCTCAAAGTGCACAACCTATCGCAAACAAGAGAACAAAAGGGCCTTTGGAACTTGCATTTCAAAATGAGAGTAGAGCCATTGCCAACCAAACTGTAGCAAGATGCATATATGCCAATGGATTAGCTTTTAATGTTGTCCGTTCTCCATATTGGAAAGAGATGTTGAGAATGGTTAATGAAGCTCCAAAAGGGTACAAGGGCCCAGATTATGAGCAGGTGCATGGCATTTTATTGGAAAAGGAGGTTTTGTTGGTTGAAAATTCATTGAATCCTATAAAAGATTCATGGGTTGAGACAGGTATGTCCATTGTTTCAGATGGTTGGAAGGACTCAAAAAATCAGCCTTTGATCAATGTCATAGCAGTGTCCCCTAAAGGGGCAATGTTTTTGATAGCCATGGATTGTGAGGGGCAAGTAAAAGATGGACAATTTATTGCTAATATTCTCATTGCAGCCATTAAGCAAGTGGGACTCCGCAACGTTGTTCAAGTTGTAATGGACAATGCCAAGAATTGTAGAGCTACAAGGTTGTTGGTTGAGGAAAGATATTCACATATCTTTTGGACACCTTGTGCGGTCCATTCACTCAATCTTATGCTGCAAAAGATTGGGAATAAAATTACATGGATCAAAGAATTGTATGCTGAGGCTGAGGACATTTAGATGTTTGTCACCAACCACCACTTGTCTCAAGGGATCTTTAGACCATTTTCAAAATTGGAGCTATTGAAGGTAAGTGAAGTAATATTTACATTTTCTGATTTTCATAACTTGATTGTGTATTCTAATTTAAATTCTTCTTTAAAGCTTTTTTTTAATTTGCAAAAGGTTGCAGAGACCCGCTTTGCCTCTAACACAATTGTCTTGAGATGACTTGTGAAAGTTAGAGAGACACTTTCTAGCATGGTGATTAGTAACAATTGGTCTATATGGAGGCAAAGCAACACTAGAAGAGTAACAAAAATTAAGAACATGATATTAGATGACTCATGGTGGGATCATGTGGAGTATCTCCTTAGCTTCACTGAGCCCATTTTGAGTATGATTCGCTATACTGTCATGGACAAGCCATGCATTGGAGAGATATATGATGGTATAGACTCAATGCTTGAGAAGATCAAGTGCAGCATAAATGCAAGAGAGCAAGACCCTGAAGAGACTTTCTTCAAACAAGTGCAAACAATTGTTGAAGAAAGATGGAACAAAATGACAACACTCCTTCAAAGATTGGGAATTTTTCATCACTAAAATCCAACCAATAAATACTCCATTCCTTGACTGAAAATTCTTGCCAATCCACCTGTTTGTAAGCAACTGAAATTATGTGATGGCTAATTGAAATGATGACAACTGAACCAAATTTGAAATGTTGTCTTATGGGTCTCGAAACAGCCAACAGGATGTTAGAGATATCATCTTCATCCAAAATTAATGACATGATAAAGTGTATGGAGCTTGTAATATTCTTGGTATGAGCATCATTAATGGCAGCCCGAAAGTTTTCAAACTTGACAAATATCATTTCCTCACAAGTTTTGATAATGAATGCATAAGTGGGTTAGAGGATAAAGTCTCCACAAGGGAAGAGATGATTCAGGGAGATTTCAACATCTTTGACATCAAGGTGTTGCCCAAACATAGTTTGGTAGCTGCTGGTAATTTCATGACAGCGGCAAGAAGTGAAGAATTCAGACTTGTTACTCAAGAGGAAGGGGAGGAAGAAGAACCAAAACAGATTGTTTACTTCCTTAACAATCCATCCCTTGGGTTGAGTGACGTTTTGGCTCATATTAGCCCATTTTGGGAGTTGGTTTTGATGACAACAATTGTTCTATGCTCCATTGATGTTGACACTTTCATGGTTGGGCTTTAGGGGTTCATGAGAGAAGACACTAATTCCTTGAGAGTGCATTTGGTTATGATGGACACTTGGAGACGTGTTGTGTACTCTTTCCGGTGTGTTGGGAATCATTCTTGGTTGGGTATCCTTGTTTGGCATCCTCGGCATGGTATGACAAGGCTTATTGGGGATGGTTGGAGGAATTCTTGGAGGGATTAGGATCAAAATTTCAGAATTAGTCGTGTTGCTAACTTCCTTACCAGCCATCTGGTGGTGCCATTTGTACATCAACAAATGGATTGGAAAGAAATTTTAAGTGTGGATTGGAGAGATGAACAGATGGTTACTCTTGGGAGTGATCTTTGGCTTAGACAAGGGCAGATTTTGAGACACGAGCTTGCTGGTTTGGGGCAGACCAGCTACCTTACATGGGGAGTTGCTCTCGTTCAGGAGAGTTGGTTCATCATTTCTTGTCAAATAGGTGGAAGATATCAATTGGAGATTTCTTGGATGTGTTTTCCAGCCATTTATGAGATGATTGGGTGCATCAGGATGCTCTTCTCCCATGCTCATACTTGGGAATTCCTATGGCACTGCTATTATTCCCTGTGTAGAGTGCATTGTATTTCGCTGATCCCAACTTTGAGTAGCAATGATTATTTGTTTCTTCGAACCTTTCCTACTCTCTGAGTTCATCTTATGGAGGTTTGTAATGCAAATTTTGATAGTTCTCTCACAATATTGGTCTAGGACAGCGAACCTTTGCTTGCTTTGGTTCATTGTTCTGAGGCTCTTGGAGTGGGAACTGTAAGAGTTGTCAGTAGTCTCCATGGTTGTATCAAAATAATTCAGATGAGGCATAGTAGATTCATATGGAGTTATGGGGATGAGTTGGTTAAGCTCTTGCACAAGATTGTTTTCCTTTTTGCAAGGAGATTTGGAGAAGTCACCTATGCAGTCGTGGCTCTATCAGATACCATATGGAGGTATGCTGAGGGGTTTGATTCTAAGTTGAGTGGGTTATCTTTCCTATTGCACAGATTAATGATAGACCATGGCATTGTTGATATTGATTACTCAAAGTCTTTTGGGCATGAGATGTTGCATGGTATTGATTTCAGTCCTTCCAGTTTCTTCAGCTTGAGTTTCAGGGATGGTAACATTCTGGGGTTACAAGGGAGGTCAGTGCAGTGTTGGCACGATGGTTTCACTTATGAGATCAGAGTGGTGCAACATCGACATGGTTGTTCCTTCTTGAGATGGACATGGGACCCTGGGATTCTATTTGTTTTGGTACGGATCAGTTTAAATTTTTCTAGAGTTGTGGTGGTATTGCTTGAGGGCAAGCAATATTGGGAAGGGCGGACTATAATGTCCCCATTTTTAGCACTATGCTTTCCAGTGACTGTTAGCCCATTCCCAGACGCCCGTAGGCCAGCCAGATGCAAAATTAGGGTTTCGAGTTGTTTGAAGGCTTCTGTTGTGAATTCAAGGGTTTGCATGTTGGAGTTTTGCAGTTTGGTTTATGGATTCCTTTTGGGTTTTCAAAGAGCTTCAAAAGGATGTGACATGCATTTTAGGGATGTGACATGCATTTCAATCTGGAGTTTGCATGCAGGATTGGTTTCTGGATTCTTTCTGGGTTTTCAGAGAGCTTCACAGTGGTATGACATGCATATGCATTTGACAACATTTTTCAGACTTACTATTTTTAGTAAGTTGTGACGTTTGTCGAGTTTGTGCTCAAAATGCATTTGGAGTCACTATTTTTATCAGTATGCTATTTATAGTAAGTGCTATTTTTAGCAGCTCAGTTTGGGGGTTTCTGGAGGGGTTTCTATTTTTAGCAGTGGTTGGTCATGATGTTGCTATCTTTAGTTGGTCACAGTATTCTTCTATGGTCTTCAGTTTCTCTTAGTTTGGGTGTTTGGCATATACTTACTATTTATAGCAGTGCTATTTATAGCAAGTCACCTTTGGGGGAGTTGGTCCTAGGCTAATGTACTTGCAACATCATTATTACTCAGTTTATTTTCGAAGAGCCTAAGATTGTAGTATTGGTTATTTGTTTAATTTGACCACTTAATTCATTTTATAAAGATATATTATAAAATTAAGTTGATGAGTAAAAGTGGTCATTCGAAGAGTACCTTGAGCCTAGTGAAGCAACTTAAAGTTGTTTTTAAAAGATAAATTGATATTATATTTCCCTCAATGATGTGGGACGCCTAGAGAAGGAAAAAGTTGATTTAAAATGTTTTAATATTATATCTCCTCAAGTGTGGATGCCTATGGGGGAAAAGGATTAAAAATGTTTATTTTTTCTAAAGTGGTGAAGGGCGTTGGTTTCTAGGGAGAATTTGAGAAGCTTTTGGAGTCCAGTCGCCCTAGCTTCTATATATTTTCATTTTGGCTCTCACTTTCTCATGTTGGCTTTGACAACTTAACAAAATGTTGTTGGAATTCTTCCAAAGTGCATGGGCAACGAACTGAGTATGAAAACTGTCTTCGTTTGGGTTGGTTTCAGTTGTGAAATATCCTCCCTAATCAGATAGAGAGTGATTCTACAACAGGGATCACATAGCATTTCACAGAGTTCAATTTACAAGGGTTTTGGTGATTGAAAATGAAGGTATTCGACTAATTTTGATGTGATAGTTTGAGGTTTTGGTGTTTGGATGCTTTGCATCATTTTGGCTTTGATTTGGCATCAATTTGGAGGGGTTATTTCCAGTGTTTGGAGTCTTTCTGTGGATTTTGTGTACTTGCCAGTCACAGGGCTGAAATAGATAATTTGATCATATTTCCTCTTTGGTTTGAGGTTTCATTCTGGGTATTGCATCATTGGAATCCTTAGCTCAAGGCGCCCCATTTCGAGTATTCAGTTGTAGTGTTTGGTGAAGATTTAAATTTTTTAAAGCAGGTCGAACTTCTCCAGGTGGTGCACTTTTTTGGGCATCATTGAGTAGGGGTTGCTGTTGTATAACTGTTGTTCCAGTTCATTATTCAGTGCTGGTTGGTGGTTTTTGAGGTGTTGGAAACTTAGAGACAAACATTGCTTGATTGCCCTGGGAGTTGGAGGTGTTTTGTATCATATTGCTGTTGTTACGAAGTCATTATCAGGTCTGAAACTTCATATATCAGGTCTGATAACTCATTGTAATATTCTGATTTAAAACTGAAAATGAATGTTTGTTGATGCTCATTGAAGTTTCAATTGAAATGCAATGTTATTTAGTATTACTTATTATTGCAATCATTTCCTTTATGTCATATGCATCTAAAACACATTGAAAAAACAAACTCAACATTGGAAACAATCTCAAACACTACCTTGGGCAAACATAACAGCAAACAGGGGTTTAAAAAAAAAAGAAATCAGGGGTGTACGTTACAGGAGTCACTTACTATTTGTAGCAGTATGCTATTTATAGTGAGTGCTATTTCTGGCAGCAGTTCCACACTCAGTTACTATTTCAAACAGTGTGGTAGTGTAGTATTGGCAGAGGATTCTCTAGCTTTCTTGGAGTTCAGAAAGAAAAGTTTAATAACTTATGTTATTTTCTAATGTTGCTTTTTGGACCCCACACCTAGGCTTTATAACTTAAGTTGTTTTTAAAATGTGGGCCTCTCATTTGGATGCCAATATTGGAGGATTATTGCATTTTAAAAGGTTTAGTATTGCCAAGACAAGTTGGATGCCTAAATTGACAAGTGAAAAGGTTTTTAAAAGATTGTAATATTAACCCAAGAATGTGGCGTCCCTTTTTGGAGGGAATTTGGCGTTTGAACTTTTGGGTTTTGAGGTTATTTATATGCCTCTCTTCCTCCTCATTTGGTTATCCAATTTTATCATAACGAATTGCTGCCGAAATCATTTTAGACTCTTGCTTCAAAGTTGTGTCATGTCCCCAAAATTGTAACACATTAAAATGCAAATAAACAAAAAAATAAAAATACATATTAACAATTTAATGCTAGTATACTCTAGTGTTAAAATATGAAATATTGAGATACAAATAACTAAAAATAAATAAATATAAAAAATGTAAATATAATGACAATCTAAATATTATTATTTTAATTATAATGATCATAGATAATATTATAATTAAAATACATCTATTATAATAAATAAAACAATTAATATTATTAATTGTAAATAACATAATAATTAAAATAATACTTACAAACTAGATCTGACTGTACCTTATTTCTAAAGGCATCAATTCAAATAAGAAGCATGTTAATTACCTTCAAACAACAGTGATTCTAAAATGAGTAATCATTATATTTAAAAGCAGCGATCATTATAGTGTAACATACGATTAGAAAAAAGATAGCGATTCATTAAGGTTTAAACAAACAAATTCCTAGGGGCAGTGATTGGAGGAAGTGACATATCCCAGTCAAAAGGTGCAAAACCATGCCTCTTCAGCAAATCGGGGGTAGAAAGGAAGTCAGTCTCAAAGTAGAGAGACAACGATTGGAAAGGAAAGGAAATAAAGGGAATAAAGCAAGTTATCTGCTGGCAACTTAGGAAGCGATTAAGGAAATAACAATAATGGATTTATGGGAATGAATATTCTTTAGAATATAAGGATATGAGCAGAACAAAGAAGTATATTTCTGATTTATGTTGTAATAAGTAATATATACCTAAAATCAAATATACACACACACACACACACATATATATATATATATATGTATGTATGTATCTGTAGATGTGTGAATTATGTGCAAATATACAATAGTGATGCTTGCAGCAATTATTAGGCCTTATAAGTAATTATGATATTTTAAATAAGTATGGATAGTAGAGTCTTATCCGCTTGATCAACACTAATGATATTCTCTAAGTGTGAAGAACAAATGGATTTAGGGAAACACACATAAGGGATTTGCTGGCAGCAAAGGGATTCAATTGTAATAATTAAAGGATATAATGGATTTTCAAATAAGGTCAAGGTCTTTGTAATGTCCCCATTTTTAGCACTACACTTTCCAATGATTGATAGCCTATCCCCGGTGTGCTATTGGCTAGTCAGAGGTAAAATTAGGGTTTTAGGCTACTTGGTGGTTTCTTTTGAAGATTCAAGGGTTTTCCTATTGAAGTTTGGCTGTTTGGATTCTAGATTCCTTCTGAGTTTTCAGAGAGCTTCGCAGTGGTATGGCATGCAACTGCGTTGGGCAACCTTTCCGGACTTACTATTTTTAGTAAGTTATGATGGCTACATCTTAGAGTTTGGGATTTTGGATTACAAATTCTTTCTGGGTTTTCAGAGAGCTTCACAATGGTTCGGTTTGCACATTGATCCAAGCAACTTGTTGAATTTACTATTTTTAGTAAATTCTATTTTTGGTAGTGGTCCTGATTGGCCTTAGTACAGTTGGCTTTCCTCTTCAAGAAGTTCAGTGGAAATGTTGATTTTTGGCTTCATGATGCAATTTTTGGGTGAGAAGAGTTATTTTAAATTAATAATGTTATATTTTCACTTTATCCCCTTAGCCTAGCATCACAAATTCAAGTTGTTTTTAAAAAAAGGGGGAACTTGAGGACGCCTCATGACGAGTTATTTTTGATATTTCTAAAGTGAAAATGTCACCTTGGGAAATGGATGCCAATTTGGAGAGGTGGATTATTTTATTAAAAGAATTACTTCATTCTTGGAAAAGGGCGACTTGGAGAAGTAATGAAATTGCATTTGAATTTGGATTTCACTTGAAGGGGGAAATTGAAGTCAACTTGGAATTTGAATTTGGGCACACTTTCTAGAGGCTTCTAGAAGATCATCACAAATCTATAAAAGGGAGTCACTTGTTCTTCATTTCTCATCCATGAACAAATTATATCGATATGCTGCCTGTAATGTCCCCCTCTCAGTAGCCGTGGAAGAGTCGCTTAGCCTTTTAATTCTCGAGGCTAGTGTAGAGTTAAGGGAATCATTTATTTAATTGCAATATTTATTGCCTTAGTTTCACTTAAATATTCATGGGCAATAATGAGCAATTAATTAAATCACTTTTAAAAGTGACTTTGTGGAAGTATTATTCAAATGGCTTATAATTTATTTCTAACATCACATTATAAAAATAAGCCACTTTCTTATTGAAATATTAAAACCTCTTTTGCCTAAAAGTCACGGGTTCCTTTTGGATGGAATAATACAAAAGTGAAAGAGGAAGGGTTCATTCGCACCTTTTGGAAAATATATGCTTCTTTCACGGGAATGCTCGAGCTCTTTCTTCTAGGGTTCGGAGTCACTGCTGGTCCAGTTTCGGATGTGAAATAGCATCTCCTAGCTGTGACGACTTCCAGGTTTGGCAAGTCATTGAATCTTAAGGTGTTAAGTTCGTTTTGGGACAGTTAGAAATGGTTTTCAGCGGGTAAATTCATACTTTCGTATTCACTACACTCCGAGTCATGGCGGCTGTAATGACTACGATTTGAGAGTTTCCTTATGGTTTTGGAGGCACGGCTTCAGCAAGGGAACGTAGGCGCCATCCTTGTTGAGAGACGGAACTTATTAAACTTGTGGGAGCTGAAGAAACTCGGGAAAATATTATAAGGCGTGTTCATCAAAGAAGGCAACTCATATTCCGCCATTTCTCAGGTCACAGTCACAGCTAAAGGTCTTAAGTGGTGACATTTTGGAGTTAAGAGGGTCGACGCACCAGCAAACAAGGAAAATGGCTTCTACAGTGAAGGGTATGTGCTGCTGCAAACTCTTCTGAGTGGTTTGAGACATTTGAGAACACCTTTCAGCTGGGAACGATTTACCTAATCAGGTGTGGGCATTCTTAACTGTTGAGACTTATTGTTCAGGTCTGAAATATTTATATAAAGGTTGTGCATAGCTGTAGGACATTTCTGAGTAGTCTTGGGACATTGTTGAGTCTATTTGATACACATAAATTACCAATAACTTGTAATTCCCAACACCAAGAAATAGTAGTGCTGCATAGTTGAGTTTGTTAAATGTTTGGTCCCTGAGTCTGAATTGGATAACAAATCTGCATGTAAATTGTTGAAGAAATGATAATGGCTGCATTTATACAATTTACCTGTAGCTTGCAGTTGAACTATTTGAAGTAATGTCTTCTCATTATATGCTGTATGAATGGTCAATCATATTAACCTGGGAAACTCTTAAATGCATTGCATACATCGTTCCTACATTGCCCCACATTAGCAGAGATACACAAGATATGACACAACAGGAAACAAGGGCCAAGCATTGAGCATCAGTGATCAGAATGTGTAAGGATACTATTCGATGAAACTCCCGGAGTTGAAAGGAAAATAAAAAAATAAAGGAAATTCAGAAAACTTAAGACAAAAATTGCAAGGGTCCCTGCAGTGGTATCAAAGTTACTTTGATAGCATCGTAACAACCTACAAACGAGCTCCCTTTAAACCAAACGAACACCAAAATTTCCATACCTTCCGGGAAGGCACTTTACAGTGGTATCAGAGCTTGCTTCTTGCCTGCCTGTGTGGTAGTGGGATGTTATGAATCCCGATAACCGTGAGTATATAACATACAGAAGAGAAAGGAGGAGAGGTGTTGGTCCTTTTGACATTGACTCATCATCTGAAGAAGATATCATGGGTGATAGGCATGACAATCCCAAGGGCAGCAGTCAACAGATTCTTAATGAGCTAGCTAGAGGTCAACAACAGATAGCTCAGCTCTTAAATCAGCTCTTGGGTGATAGGAATAATGGTAACAATGGGACAAACGGTCATGATAACAATGTAGAGGCCAGCAATACCAATATACCAGCACATAACCATGCTAGGACAGCTAGTAGGGTGACTCCGAGGCCTCTCATGCCTCAATTCTTGGGAGGACAGCCTGCTGGAAATCAAGAGCAGCAAGCACAAGGAGAGGGATTTACAGATTATTTAAGAGAATATCAATCGTTGGGAGATGAATTTCATGTTGCCATGTCATTGGCGAATTTTTGCACTATCAAGTATAGGAATAGACCTAGAAACAACAATAGAGGACAGCAGAACTAGGATCTACAACGCAAGGTTGGAAAACTCGCGATCCCTTCCTTTGATGGGTCTAGTAAATGCACAGCTAGAGCATGGGTACAAAAGTTGGACACTTATTTCCAGCTAAACCCCATGTTGGAGACAGAGGCTATTAAGTATGCTACGCTACACCTGGATGGTGAGGCACATGAGTGGTGGTATCATGGGCTTGTCACTTTAGGGCATGCCAACATCACTTCCTATTTGGAGTTCACACAGAAAATTATGGACAGATTTGATCAGAGGGATCCAGAGCTTCATTTCCGGGAGTTAGCACAGCTTAAGCAGAGTGGATCAGTAGACACATATATCTCAGAGTTTCAGCGATTGGCAGTTATGGTGACAGATATTTCAGAGCAGAGGTTGGTTATGCTCTTTATTGAGGGTCTATCCGAACCACTTCGGGGTTGGATTAAGGCTTTCAAATCCGATTCCCTATAGGATGCGATCACTAGGGCGAGAGACATGGAGTTCTCCACACCTGACAACAAAATCTCTTCTAAACCTTTTGTTCCTCAGAAGAACAAGGGCAAGAAGCCTTTTCAGAAAAAGGGAAACAAGAAAAGTGATCCAGATGAGGAGTATCGCAAGGAATGCAGAATTAAGGGAATTTGTTACCATTGCAAGGAATGTTGGGAGCCAGGTCACCGTTGCCTAGGAAAAGGCAAGGCTCACCTTATCGAGGTTGTGTCCGAGGATGAGAGCAGTGATGACGAGCCTTCTCAGGATAATGATGATAGTAGTTCAGATGAAGAGCAGCCTCAAGGAGAGGGTAAGGGTGGTATCATTGCTACCTTATCAGGCACTCCTAGATTCAACTCTTTTAGAGTTAGAGGAGTTTTACAGGGACATCGCATATGTGTGTTGATTGATAGTGGGGCAACCCACAACTTTATTGATGCAGCCCTAGTTGAGAAACATATGCTACCAGCAGAGGACTTTGAGGGATTTAATGTGATGGTGGCAGATCGCTATAAATTGAGGTGCACTCGGAGGGCCCCACAGTTGCCTATTACATTGGGTAATTACACAGCCATAGATGATTTTTATGTGGTGGATTTGGGTGACACTCATGCTATACTTGGGATTCAGTGGTTACACTCATTAGGGAAATATTCTCAGAACTTTCACACGATGGAACTCAAGTTCAGGACAACAGAGGGGCAGTGAGTGGTGCTTAGAGGCATGACTAATGGATCAGCCAAGGTTGTGTCTGTTAGACGCATGGAGAGCATTTTTCGGCATGATGACTTAGCTTGGGCAGCAGAGTGTTTGATCACCACCAAAGAGTCTTCAAATTCAGGGCAGCCATATCATGTCGACATTCAAAAACTATTGGGTAAACATGATAGGGTTTTTGGGGAGATACCTCTAGGGAGACCACCTGATCGTGGTTTTGAGCATACCATTGAGTTAGAGGAGGAGGCCAAACCAGTGATCACTACCCCCTATCGTCATCCCAAGAAATTCAAGGATGAGATTGAGAAAGCAATGAAAGAATTGCTTGAGATGGGACACATTAGACCGAGCTCCAGTCCATTCGCTTCTTCTGTGGTCTTGGTGAAGAAGGATGGAACCATGCGGATGTGCATTGATTATCGAGCTCTTAATAAGAAAACCATCAAGAATAGGTACCCTATACCCAGGATAGATGAGTTGTTGGATGAACTTCATGGGGCAGTGTATTTTTCGAAGATTGATTTTCGTTCAGGGTATCATTAGATAAGGGTTAGAGAGCAGGACATACACAAAACAACATTTCGTTGTCATTATGGGCACTATGAGTTCTTGGTCATGCCATTTGGTTTAACAAACGCACTTGCCACATTTCAGTCCTGCATGAATCATATATTCAATAAGCAGTTGCGTAAATTCTTATTGGTGTTCTTTGATGACTTGCTCATTTACAGTCAGACTTGGGAGGAGCACTTGAGACATCTTTACGAGGTCTTGAGTATCATGGAAGAGCAGTCACTCTATGCTAAGGCTTCAAAATGTGAATTTGGCCTTAGAGAGATTATATTTGGGGCATGTGATCAGCGCAGAGGGTGTATAGGTCCATCACGAGAAGATATAGGCGATACTTGATTGGCCACCCCCTAGGACACTCATAGAGTTGCGAGGCTTCTTTGGGTTGTGCAGTTACTATAGGCGGTTTGTGAGGGGATTTTCATAGTTGGGGGCACCTTTGACAGATTTGACAAAGAAAGGTGCATTCAGTTGGTCAGAGGAGGCACATCGAGCTTTTGATAAGCTCAAGGAGGTGATGAGTAGTTGCCCAATATTGGCGCTCCCAGATTTCACACAGCCGTTTGTTTTGGAGTGTGATGCCTCAGGTGAGGGCATAGGGGCGGTGTTGATGCAAAACAGACACCCCATAGCTTTTGAGAGCCATAAGTTGAGGGGACCAGAGAGACTATACTCCATCTATGATAAGGAGATGCTCGCCATTATGCACGCCTTGGCGAAATTCAGACAGTACTTAGTTGGAGGGAAGTTTGTGGTGAGGACCGACCACAACAGTCTCAGATACTTCTTGGAGCAGAGGGATTTGAATGAGAGGTAGCAGAAGTGGGTTAGCAGGGTACAGGCATATGACTTCGATATTGAGTATGTGAAGGGAAAGAAGAATGTTGTGGCAGACGCCCTCTCCAGGAGACCTTCAGCTTGCTCACTTTCAGAGATTTCCGCAGATTGGAAATCCCTCTTATTAGTAGAGTACTCCAAGAATAAATTTGCTTGTGAGTTGATGGACGGGTTGATTTAGGACGATAGGTACCGAGTGGTGGACGATGTGATTACTACAAGAATAGGATTTACTTGGTGCCAGAGTCTAGATTGAAGGAGAAAATATTGCAGGCTTCTCATGACACTCCCTTAGCAGGCCATCAGGGCTATTTCAAAACTTACAGGCAGGTCAGAGAGGTTCTCTTGGAAGGGCCTCAAAGATGATGTATTGAGACATGTTAGGGAGTGTGTGACTTGTCAGCAGAACAAGTCAGAGCATACGCATCCAGTCGGATTACTACAACCATTGCCTATCCCAGAGCAGAAATGGGAGAGCATTTCTATGGACTTCATCACGGGTCTACCTAAGGTACATGGGAGAGATAGTATTTATGTGGTGGTGGATCAGTTGACGAAGTACACTCACTTCTTTGCTATCCCGACTGAGTACAGGGCACCGCAGGTGGCTGAGTTATTTTTCAGAGAGATTTTTAGATTGCATGGGCTACCTCGGAACATAGTCAGTGACAGGGATAGTAGATTCATGAGTGCATTCTGGCAGGAGTTATTTAGGTTGGCAGGTACTGAGTTGACTCCGAGCACGAGTTATTACCCTCAGACAGATGGTCAGACAGAGATTGTGAACAAATGGGTTGAGGGATACTTGCGCAACTACATTGCAGGGCAGCAACGGGCATGGATTAAGTGGTTGCACTTGGGGGAGTATAGCTATAATACCACTCATCATATGTCCATTGGGATGAGTCCTTTCAGAGCTCTGTACAGCTACGGTGCACCTTCATTTATGGAGATGGCTTTTGGTGATAGCAGGGCCCCCAAAGCCAAGGATTGGATTCAAGAGAGTCAGGATATCTTGAGGGCACTCAAAGATAACCTACAGGTGGCACAAAATCAGCAAAAGACATACGCTGATAGACATAGGATTGAGCGCAGTTTTGAGGTGGGTGATTTGGTATACCTTCGCTTGCAGCCCTATAGACAGTCTTCTCTTAAGAAGAGCGGAGCCGAGAAGCTCAAGCCTAGATTTTATGGACCTTACAGGATTATCAGGCGGATTGGAGAGGTAGCATATGAGTTGGAGCTGCCTGAGAGCAGCAAAATTCATAATGTATTTCATGTTTCGTGCCTCAAAAAGGCACTAGGTCAGCAGGTTACTTCTTCTTCAGAGCTCCCACCATTAGATGAGGAGGGACATTTGGTCTTAGTTCCCAAGGAGATTGTAGACACTCGAGAGAGGAGGCTGAGAAACAGGGTGGTAAAGGAGTACTTGGTGAGATGGAAAGATTTTCCAATAGAGGATGCCACATGGGAGAATGAGCAGATTCTACAACACCCGAGTTTGCAATTGCTTGAGGACAAGCAATTTCGGGAAGGGAGGACTGTAATGTCCCCCTCTCAGTAGCCGTGGAAGGGTCGCTTAGCCTTTTAATTCCCGAGGCTAGCGTAGAGTTAAGGGAATCATTTATTTAATTGCAATATTTATTGCCTTAGTTTCACTTAAATATTTATGGGCAATAATGAGCAATTAATTAAATCACTTATAAAAGTGACTTTGTGGAAGTATTATTCAAATGGCTCATAATTTATTTCTAACATCACATTATAAAAATAAGCCACTTTCTTATTGAAATATTAAAACCTCTTTTGCCTAAAAGTCACGAGTTCCTTTTGAATGGAATAATACAAAAGTGAAAGAGGAAGGATTCATTCGCACCTTTTGGAAAATATATGCTTCTTTCACGGGAATGCTCGAGCTCTTTCTTCTAGGGTTTGGAGTCACTGCTGGTCCAGTTTCGGATGTGAAATAGCATCTCCTAGCTGTGACGACTTCCAGGTTTGGCAAGTCATTGAATCTTAAGGTGTTAAGTTCGTTTTGGGACAGAAATGGTTTTCAGCAGGTAAATTCATACTTTCGTATTCACTACACTCTGAGTCATGGCAGCTGTAATGACTACGATTTGAGAGTTTCCTTGTGGTTTTGGAGGCGCGGCTTCAACAAGGGAACTTAGGCGCCATCCTTGTTGAGAGACGAAACTTATTAAACTCGTAGGAGCTGAAGAAACTCGAGAAAATATTATAAGGCGTGTTCATCAAAGAAGGCAACTCATATTCTGCCATTTCTCAGGTCGCAGTCACAACTAAAGGTCTTAAGTGGTGACATTTTGGAGTTAAGAGGGTGGACGCACCAGCAAACAAGGAAAATGGCTTCTATAGTGAAGGGTATGTGCTGCTGCAAACTCTTCTGAGTGGTTTGAGACATTTGAGAACACCTTTCAGCTGGGAACGATTTACCTAATCAGGTGTGGGCATTCTTAACTGTTGAGACTTATTGTTCAGGTCTGAAATATTTATATAAAGGTTGTGCATAGCTGTAGGACATTTCTGAGTAGTCTTGGGACATTGTTGAGTCTATTTGATACACAGAAATTACCAATAACTTGTAATTCCCAACACCAAGAAATAGCAGTGCTGCATAGCTGAGTTTGTTAAATGTTTGGGTCCCTGAGTCTGAATTGGATAACAAATCTGCATGTAAACTGTTGAAGAAATGATAATGGCTGCATTTATACAATTTACCTGTAGCTTGCAGTTGAACTATTTGAAGTAATGTCTTCTCATTATATGCTGTATGAATGGTCAATCATATTAACTTGGGAAACTCTTAAATACATTGTTCCTACATTGCCCCACATTAGCAGAGATACACAAGATATGACACAACAGGAAACAAGGGCCAAGCATTGAGCATCAGTGATCAGAATGTGTAAGGATACTATTCGATGAAACTCCCAGAGTTGAAAGGAAAATAAAAAAATAAAGGAAATTCAGAAAACTTAAGACAGAAATTGCAAGGGTCCCTGCAGTGGTATCAAAGTTACTTTGACAGCATCATAACAACCTACAAACGAGCTCCCTTTAAACCAAACGAACACCAAAATTTCCATACCTTCCGGGAAGGCACTTTACACTGCCGAAATGGTGAGTGAATGCTTCGAGGGATGCATACCTCCTAGCTTGGGCTTGACTTGTTGCTTGAAAGATAGAAAATAGTTGAGATATTGCTGTTCTTATTCTCTGAAAGCAGATTGGAGCACATTGTAGTTGAGTTTCTTGCATTTCAATCAGTTTTTGGAGTTGCTGGTCCATTGTAGCTGATTGAGGTTTTTATTCATAAGTCATTGAGTAAATTTTATATGGTTATGGGTAGTTTACTAATCCATTTCTCAGCTAGGGGTGACCCTTTTTGCAGGTTTGCAGATTTTATTTTGGAGTCCTTGATTTTATCTAGTAAAAATCGTTCCTCTTGAGGCCGTACCATTCTGTTTTGCTTGGCAAATGTTTAGAAAATAAAATTACAAGTTTTTAGAGTCATTTCTCGATTAGAATTTGGTCGCCATCTTCATAGTGTTCATTTGCATCAGATTTCATGTCATTTGGACTAGTCTAGAGAGAGTTATGAGCATTTTAGTGAGTTACAATGTTGCTGGTTATGCATTTTCAGTCATTGTTCAGTCATATCAAATTGTAAGATTTTGTCTTTGGGGTTGAGTTTGAGTATTGGAGTCATGTTGTGCATTGGGGAGACATTATATAATATTGCAACATTGATAGACTTCTAATTTAGTGTTCTTGGCAGGCAACTCTTCTCATTGTAAGGCTGTTACAGTAGTACTGTTCAGCCATTTCTATTTCTTGCTAAGTTACATTGTATTCCCACGGTTGTGGAAGAGACTGGCCCTCACTTAGCCTTTTTTGTAATGTATTAGATCCTCATCATCATATGATAGCGCCTAGCTCACCTCGAGCTTGGGGTGCACATGCTTGATGAATGAGTTACTTTCAGCACTGCATTGTCATCAATAGAATCTCCACCATATGATAGCGCCATCCCCATCTTGGGTTTGGAGTGCACATGCTTGGTGTCGAGTTTACTTTCCAGCATTGCATTTCTTTTCATAGTACCTCCGCTATATGGTAGCACCATTCCCACTTTGGGTTGGAGAGCACATTCAGCATTGTAATACTTGCTATTGACGACCCTCTTGCCATATGACAACATCATTCTCATCTTGAGATTGAGTGCGCATTCTTGGCAAAGAGTTACTTTCCGATTGCTAGTTTTGGTCTAAGCTAACCTTAACGGGTGCTTATTGTGCTAGTGTGTTCATTCAAAAATTGAAAAAAATTGGCCGGCACATTACAGTCTCATACATATCACTGCTCACACTCTATGATAGCATAATCATAATCCTTTATGTATGGCTGATTGGGTTATTTGCCAATCTGAATTTGATATTGCTGATATGATTATTTGCAAGTCTGAATTTGATTAAATTACTATGTGTGTATTTGCACCATGATAGAAGAGGGGAGATTACAAAAGGGAATAGTGATGGGGCACTCCCTAGGTACACCACCTCTATAATGGAGGACCAAGTTGTCCTATAATGGAGAATGAATGTGTTCTATAATGGAGGATCTAGTGTCCTATAAGGGAGGGCCAAGTGTCCTATAATGGAGAACCAATGTGTTCTATAATGGAGGACCTAGTGTCCTATAATGGAGGGTCAATGTGTCCTATAATGGAGAACCAATGTGTTCTATAATGAGGGACCAAGTAGTCCCAAGGAAGCCAAAGGGGTACTTGCCTTTGAGCCTAGGAGAGTTGGGTCACTAGGACACTCCTTTGTAACCTCGCCCCCCTATCATGGTATAGCAATATAAGAAGACCAATCATGAGGAAATAGGGAAAGATGGCAAGATGAGGGGATAACAGAAAAATTAGAATCCTCACTAGGTAGGCCATCTCATATGAATGGCATTGGCCACATGAGGCCAAAGGGGTACTGGCTTTTAGTCCAAAGGGTATTGCTTTTAGGCCTAGAGAGGATAAGGACACCCCATCGAGTCACTCTCTTCCATGTTCACCCATGGTTGAACATCCCTATGATAAGGCAATAACTAGATTAATGAATTTACTATCGATTTACTAATGTTTAATCATGATACTCTACTTGTTAAGTTATTATTGTAATTTTTCTCTAACTTGTTTGCAGGGATTAAATCAAGCCAAGGTACTCTCTAAAATCCATTGTTTTCTTGGGAAATTGGTAATTTAGGTTAAAATTAGTATAATCCCTATTAGGGACATTACAAGTGGTATCAAAGCATGTTCCTGTCATCCTGTGGGACATTCCCACTTTAACTACCTTTCAATTAGAATTAAATATTCAAAGTAAGCCAATAATGCATGTGTGTGCCTTCCATGTATATAATTTGTGACTTCAAGTGTATATTGTATGCTCATGTGTATACTAGGTGACCTTGGGATGGTGGACGGGCCTGCGGTGTAGTATGGGATGCACTGAATCCCCTTCTTAGTTGTCAGACTGTATACTTGGCCTTGTGGGGTTGAGGATGAACTCGCCGTGTAGTATGGGATGCATCGAATCCTCTTCCCATTTGTTTACTGGTGCAGAAAATTGGAGGAAAGGATAGGACCCACAATGTAGTGTGCAATACACCGATATTCTTTCTATCTGGGATGCATTATGGATGTGTGTGTCAGCCATTGTGTATGTGATGAATGTTAGAGTTAGTCACTGTGTATTTGTAATGTATGGTGGAACTCGTCATTGTGTTTATGATTAGTTTATTCTTAAAAAACTATGAAAATGTTAAAAAAGTTGTCTATCAAGTTGCTTGAGCTACTTGGTTGCGTGCTTGAGCTACCTACTTGTCTACTTGAGCTGGCTGCTTGTTTGCTTGAGCTACTTGTTTTCCTGGTTGACCTACTTGCCTGTGTGCTTGAGTTGGTTGTTTGCTTGCTCGAGCTACTTGTTTGCCTGGTTGAGCTACTTGCCTGCTTGGTTGAGCCACTTGGTTGTTTGCTTTAATTTTTGATTCATGTGGTTTTAATTTATATTGATTCACAAACTCCAACTTGTGGGTTTTGAGAGTTATGGGGAAATAGTAGAACTTAAGAATATTAGTCAATACATCATCCTCATAACTAGAATAACCATCACTTGGGTTAGAACTTCCAAAGCTAATATCATCACCACAAGGAGCAACATCTTAAAATTACACATCTTAGATTATGATTGCTTGAGGGCAAGCAATCTTGGGCGGGGTGGACTGTCATGTCCCCAAAATTGCAACACATTGAAATGCAAATAAACAAAAAAATAAAAATGCATATTAACGATTTAATGCTACTATACTCTGTGGGGTTAAAATGTGAAATATTGAGATACACAACTAAATAAAATAAATATAAAAAATGTATGTAATGAACCTCACCAATTTTTTTTTGTTTTTCCAATAAACAATTCAGCTCAATCACAATAGTCACCCGTTAAGGTTAGCCCAAAACCAAACTCTGTTGGAAAGTAACTCTACGCCAAGAATGCACACACAACTCAGGATGAGATTGGTGTTGACATATGGCATCGAGGGTCGTTAGAAGCAACTAAAGGAAATACTATGTTGAAGAAAAGCTCAACACCAAGTATGTGCTCTCCAAACCCAAGGTGGGTATGGCGCTACCATATGGCAAAGGAACAACTGAAAATGATACAATGCTGAAAAGTAAACTCAACACCAAGCATGCACTCCAAACCCAAGACGGGAATGGGGCTATTATATGGTGGAGAATCTATTGATAATAGTGCAGTGCTGAAAGTAACTCAATCATCAAGCATGTGCACTCCATGCCCAAGGTGAGCAAGGCGCTATCATATGATGATGAGGATCTATGCAATACAATGAAAGACTGAGCGGGGCCAATCTCTTCCACAACCGTGGGAATTACAATAGACTGAGCAAAGACTAGTCTCTTCCACTAATGTGGGAAAATATGAAATTGCAAGAATTAAAATAGCTGAACAGTACTACTATAGCAGCCTTACAATATGAGTTTCTCCTGCAAATATCATTGTATTTGAAATGTCTCAATGTTGCAATGAAGTATTATATCTCTCCTATCATCAAATGACTCAACCCACACAAAACCCAACCCAAAAGATAAACTTCTACAATCTGATTTTGACAGACTAGCAACTCAAAATGTACAAACCAACAACTACAAAACTCACTAAAATGCTCGTAACTTCCTCAAAACTACTCCAAATGATATGAGACCAAGTGCAATGAACTCCTAGGAATATGGCAATCAAGTTAGGACCAAGAAATGACTGCAACAGCCACTCAATGAATTATCTAAACATTTGCCAGGCATGACGAAGTAGAGCGGTCTCAAGAAGAGCGACTTCTGCAAAATAAAATCCAAATCTTCATTTTAAAATCTGAAACTCTCCAAAAGGGGGCGCCCAGGGATGACAATGACATGCAAACTACCCAGAACAATATAAAATTTATTCCATGACTTATGAATAAAAACTACTTTAAGCTATGAGTGGATCAGCAACTCAAAAACTATCAAAACTACAAGAAACTCAAATACAATGTGCTCAATCTGCTCTCAAGAGTCAAGAACAACCATCATCTTAGCTAGTTGCTATCTTTCAAGCAAGAAACTAAGCCAAAACTAGGAGGTATGCATTCCTCGAAGCAACTCACTCACCATTCCGGTAGCATAACAATGTAGTAGACAAGAGATGATCAAAATGAAAACCCAACCTCTTCTTATATAGCTTTTGATAAGAACTTCTAGAAGCCTCCAGAAAGTGCGCCCAAATTAATTGAATTTCAAATCCACATTTCCACTTGTATTTGTATTTTATTTAATCTTCAATTATCTCCTTCCTTGGGTGTCCAAACATGAGGAGATTAATTTATTTTAATAAAATAAACTCTTCCTCCGAAAAGGTGTCCACTTCCTCAAGCATTATTTTTGACCTTAGAAATATTTAAAGTAGCCTCCTGATGAGACGTCCACCCCTCAAGACCCCTTTTTTAAAACAACTTAAAGTCATACTGCTAGGCCAAGGGGTTAATGTGAAAATATAACATTATTTTAATTAAAATAACTTATCTCACCAAAAATGCATCAAAAGGCCAAGAATCAACAATACCAACTGAGTGGCCTAAAGAGGAAAGCCTGTTGAACTGATGCCAACTGAACTGCTTCCAAAAATAGAATTTACTAAAAATAGTAAATTTAGAAAGTTGCTCGGATCAAAGTGCATGTGATACCATTGCGAAGCTTTCTGAAAGCCTAGAAAGAATCCGCAATCCGCAATCCCAAACTCCAAGATGCAAACCCCATAATCTTCAGAAGAAACCATCAAGTAGCCGAAAACCCTAATTCTGCTACTGACTTGCCTACAGCACACCGGGGATAGGCTATCAATCACTTGAAAGTGTAGTGCTAAAAATGGGGACATTGCAATGTAAATATAATGACAATCTAAATATTATAATTATAATTATAATGATCATAGATAATATTATAATTATAATACATCTATTATAATAAATAAAACAATTAATATTATTAATTGTAAATAACATAATAATAGAAATAATACTTACAAACTAGATATGACTGTACCTTAACCCCAAAGGCATTGATTCAAATAAGAGGCATGTTAATTACCTTCAAACAGCAACGATTCTGAAACAAGCAATCATTATATTTAAAAGCAGCGATTATTATAGTGTAACGTACGATTAGAAAAAAGATAGTGATTCATTAAGGTTTAAACAAACAAATTCCAAGGGGCAGCGATTGGAGGAAGAGACATGTCCTAGTCAAAAGATGCAAGACCATGCCTCTTCAGCAGATCGGGGGTATAAAGGAAGCTAGTCTTGTAACTACCTAGTTTGTTCATAACGTAAAAAGATGTTAATTTACATCCTACGAGTAAGTAAACATGTTAACATAACATTGCAATAAAAATTTTCCTTTTCTTCATTGATAATACATGAACAAGATGCCATATCAAATTACAATAAGGATTCCATTTCGCTATAATAACTTCACAAGTATATGAAACAAGAATACATACCTTAACTAAAATAGCTCCAATGAGTTTTAGAACAAATAGTAGTAAGAAGGTCCAAGAGATCATCCTTTCAAATCTTGGTACATCAGTCGCTTGCTGTGGAGGAGAAACATCACTCGGGCGCTTTTCTGCCATCATTCGATAGATGGCCCTCCCTTCGAAAGAAGAGATTGGTAGGGTATTCGTTAACGATTACCAACTGAGCATAGTGCTGTGTCCTACACAACTAGAACCTTGCTCTTTCACAATCTCAAACTATTATAAGGATCACAATGAACTGATAGTGTAGTCTCAACTAACTCACATCTATGTGGAAGTCGTACATTTCACTACTTTGGCCAAAGTATTCTCATTTAGGACTTCGAATAAAGGTCATCTATCATAAACACTACTTAGGGCCGATTTGACTTAAGGCTATCTTACACTATGCATAGGTTTAGTCCTTCATTGGATTATCTTTCATCCCAGACTATCCTATGACATACTAACCTAATAGAAATGTAATAGCATAACAAGTATTCACAAAATCCCATCCTATATGGGAAGTCCTCTTCCTAGGAGTTTCATAAGCTTCTCTAAGTTAATCCAATAACTTAAGCTTTGTTCATAACTTAATTCATTGCCATCATTTCTGTCCTAGTATTTAGTAGCTAATGCATCCAATATTCTCCTTATATGGAGATCATTCAAATTATGCAGTATTCAACTAAATGCATCCTTTATCCCTAAACAATTCACTTCTCAAGCATAAACATAGAATACAGTTTGCAAGAAGTAATTCACTTCCTAAGCATAGACAACAAGTATAATTTCATGAAGTAATTTGAATGGAAAATAAAGATAGTAGAAGCATATCCCATGCCTGTGAATTGCTTTTCCACAGATTGTTGATGTCACAACCTTCTATTTGATCAATCCCAACTTCTAGCTTCTCAAACACTATCAGCTTCTCTCAGTTTTCTCTCTTCCTCACACAAGGTTAGCACAAGCAGAATTGATATGAAACAGAGGTAATCAATCAGCAAGGTTGTATTTTGGTATGAATAACCTGCTCAATTTCTAAACTCAGATTTGATGAAGAGCTGATTATTGCTTCCAGCTGGTGAATATATAAACTCAAAAATGAAGATGGATTAAGAAGAATTGTAGACTGAACAAGTAAAATGGCTGTATACAGAAAGGCTCTCAAGAATACTAGACAATAGTTGCTCTCAGCAATAGAGGAATTTCGAATTTTGAAGCCCGTGAGAAAGAATGAGCAGGGTGGCTTTATATAGAGCCCCCTGTTCAACAATCTTCCACATTTGGAGGCATGAAAACTGACAAAACTCCATTTGGAATAATTCAAATGAAATGTGACAAATTTCAATGCTTACACACAGCTTCAGAAGAGGTAAGTCGACTTCCAGCAATTCATAGACTGATTCAAACCTTTGCATATGTTAAAAATGATGAATCAACACCTACAGGTATCTCCAATATTGGCGCCATTGCAGAGATTTGTTTGTTGATTCCATTCACTGAATTAGTCAAGGTTATTTGCCCCACCACTTTGCCTACATTTGTGGTTCAACTGCCAAACTTTTAGGGCTGCGTTTCCATTCACGAGAAGACCTGGTTAGTGTTTCATGTGTTTTTCCGTTCCAGCGCGAGTTTTCCAAGCGTGGCTTCCTCCAATAACACTTCAGAATTAAACTCAAATATTTCACATTTGCTTAAGTCCGATGGCGTATGGATAAATTTTTATAATTTTTTTCCAATAGTTCAAAATTATATTGAATTGATTTATCAAATCGGCTTCCATAGATCAAAAGATCTTAATCGATTTATGCCTTGGTTCATAGTTTAAAATAAAGTCTTTATTCTTAAGACTTAACTATGAGATAAATCCATTTATTTCAAATTAATTAATACATAAATTTTAACATATATTATATATTATTTATATATATAGATATATTAGAGTAACATTATTATATATATATATATATATATAAATAAATAAATAATTACTCTGCGGAATTAATATATATATATATATATATATATATATATATTCATGTTTATACAAGCTGTCGGACAATAATAAAATAATATTATTAATAACCATAAATATCATTGGGTATGAGTATATATATACATGTATATATGTCAGTATCTCTATATGCACGTATTTGTATGTATACCACGTCGATGCATTCGTATGAGCATATCCATTTGCCATCATACGTCTATATTGATATGAATATACCTACAGACACGCGCATATACTATATACATGTATATATATATGCCCATCTTCTAACCAATAATGTTATCATCTAATGCTCGTAATAACATAAACAGATACATAGGTAAACATCACTTATTCTCACATGAAGAAGTAAACAAGACTCCTAAAGCCTACGGATAACTTATCAAGACCAACATAACTGACTTGGTTCCTCCCAACCTATAATGATGTGTGTGTATGCTCAAATGGTTCTTGTTGCTGTTTACTCCACCAAGCTCCTCTCCTGAGTGATATTTCTCTACTTGGAGGAATGATTCGCACACCTGCATTTAATGACACAACAACAGGAGTCATATGTTCACAACAAAGCAGTTTGCATGAAACATCTCAAAAGTTAGAATAAACATTACTCTATAACTTTGCATTCAACATTCATCTAGGATTACATCAATGGAAGTAACAATCAAATGAGACTATAATTAAATGGAACACATTCATATTGATAACAAGAACAACATGTTTTATTCATCTCAATGATTCAATCATTGCAATCATTTTCCCTATGCAATAGTAGCTATACAATTGGGGTGTAACAAGTCTCAAAGCAGAGAGACAACGATTGGAAAGGAAAGGAAATAAAGGGAATAAAACAAGTTATCTGCTGGCAACTTAGGAAGCAATTAAGGAAATAACAATAATGGATTTATGGGAATGAATATTCTTCAAAATATAAGGAAATGAGCAGAACAGAGAAGTATAATTCTGATTTATGTTGTAATAAGTAATATATACATAAAATCAAATACACACACACACGTGTGTGTGTGTGTGTAGATATGTGAATTATGTGCAAATACACATTAATGATGCTTGCAGCAATTAGTAGGCCTTATGAGTAATTATGATATTTTAAATAAGTATGGATAGTAGAGTCTTATCCGCTTGATCAACACTAATGATATTCTCTAAGTGTGAAGACCAAATGAATTTAGGGAAACACACATAAGGGATCTGCTGGCAGCAAAGGGATTCAATTGTAATAATTGAAGTATATAATGGACTTTCAAATAAGGTCAAGGTCTCATACATATCACTGCTCACACTCTATGATAGCATAATCATAATCCTTTATGTATGGCTGATTGGGTTATTTGCCAATCTGAATTTGATATTGCTGATATGATTATTTGCAAGTCTGAATTTGATTAAATTACTATGTGTGTATTTGCACCATGATAGAAGAGGGGAGATTACAAAAGGGAATAGTGATGGGGCACTCCCTAGGTACACCACCTCTATAATGGAGGACCAAGTGTCCTATAATGGAGAACCAATGTGTTCTATAATGGAGGACCTAGTGTCCTATAATGGAGGAACAAGTAGTCCCAAGGAGGCCAAAGGGGTACTTGTCTTTGTCTCAAAGTGCCTTTGGGCCTAGGAGAGTTGGGTCACCAAGACACTCCTTTGTAATCTCTCCCACCTATCATGGTATAGCAATATAAGGAGACCAATCGTGAGGAAATGGGGAAAGATGGGAAGATGAGGGGATAACGGCAAATTAGAATTCTCACTAGGTAGGTCACCTCATATGAATGGCATGGGCCACATGAGGCCAAAGGGTACTGCTTTTGGGCTTGGAGAGGCTAAGGACACCCCATTGAGTCACTCTCTTCCATGTTCACCCATGGTTGAGCATCCCTAGGATAAGGCAATAACTAGATTAATGAATTTACTATAGATTTACTAATGTTTAATCATGATACTCTACTTGTTAAGTTATTATTGTAATTTTTCTCTAACTTGTTTGCAGGGATTAAAGCAAGCCAAGGTACTCTCTAAATCCATTGTTTGCTTGGGAAATTGGAAATTTAGGTTAAAATTAGTATAATCCCTATTAGGGACATTACAGGTTGATATGCCTCCTAGTTCTTCTTTAGTTCCGAGTTTGCAAGATAACTTCTAGCTGAACAGTGGATGCTTCTTCATTCAGAGGTTGCAGATTGAGCTTCATTGGTGATGGCTTCTTTCATGTTTTTTGATCTTGTGGGTTTTTATGTTTTCTGATATTTTGGTGTGGGTGTGAGTTAGATTTTCAGTTTGATATCTTTTGGAGTGATTTAATCAGTTTTTTGTGTTGCTAGTTTGAGTATGGCTGAAGCACATTTTTGTTCGTAGTGTTTTGAAGAGTTGGAATAATTTTGTGGGTATTGGCTTAATACTTTCCTTGCTCCTGGGTGCCCCTTTGCCTGGAGTTTCATAATTTTTGGTGGTGTGCTTGATTTTTACTGGCTGGTCGCCCTACCTGGGAGGTTGTACAATTTGCTAATGGTGCCTTGGGTTTCATGCTAGAGACTTGTTACTAGTTTCAAGGTGTTTGTAAGTTGGAGTTTGGATGCACAGGGCTGCTTTTCAATTTGCCACTGATTTGAGGTCATTCTGAGGAGCTTGGAGAGAGTTATGATGATTTCATGAGGGCTGATTGAAGATACTAGTCCGTTGTCCTTTTATATCAGATTGCTGCCATGACATATCAAACCTGGTTGTATTCATTGTTTCCTCATATTTTCATGATATATTGTATTAGAATCCATTTTGTAATGCTAATATAGTACCATAGTTGGAAGACTCGCCCCAAAAAAAACTCGCCAAGCCAAAAATTGGAGAGTTTTTAAAACTCGGCAAAATACTCGAGAACTTAAAAAATTGCTTAAATTTCATTAGAAACACATTTTTTTTTGCAAAATTCAATGACATGATGAATACAATGAATCCATAAATGAGTACAAAAGTGTTTTCTATTAATTTTGATTAACTTTAATGTAAATTGATTACAAAATCACATTCTCATGCGGAATCCCGATGGCTAAAAGCTTGAAAGTTTGATACATGAACAATAAAACTAGAACTAGAAGCAAATACTAAACAATAACTAAATACAACATGCTAGACTTTCCTCTTTCCTAGTCTAGCAGCAACTAGGGAAGGGGTGGACCTCTAGGCTACCGTGTGTGCGTGGTGGTGGTGGCGATGCTACTGCTGCTGGCTCCTCAGCTGGCATGGAAGGCTGAGCCTGTGGCTCTAGTTGAATCTCATCCATATCCTCAGGAATGTCCTCCAACCCTACATCTCTTGATGCACCCACATCCTCCATTGCCTGTCTCTCGAAGTCAAGGATCTCATTCGTGCTAAACAATGGAGGTTGCTCATCTTGCCCTGTCCAATTACTGTAAGGATCTATCTCATCTAAATCAATAGGATCTAGTGATTTTTCTTCTACTCTCTTTGTGTGCAACTAAAGGTTGTATTGCACAAAGACAAGGTCATTGAGGCGCTTTTGTGCTAACTTGTTCCTCTTCTTCGTGTGAATGGTCTCGAACAAGCTCCAATTGTGCTCACAACTGGATGCACTACAAGGCTAACATAGTATTCGGAGGGCAATTTTTTGTAGATGTGGGGTATTTCCACCCCAATTTTTCCACCAAACCTCTAAAAAAAAAAATATTAAAGAGTTAGAAAACAAAGTCAAACTCAAAAGTCAAAACACATTTTATCAAATTATAAGATGCATGTGAAATAAACTTAAAAGTTAAAGACTCCCAATTTTATACCTGGTGGCAGAGTGGTTCTTCCTCTCATAGCTAGCTCCGTAGAAAAGAGATTACCACTTGCTTCCCTATATATATCCAACTCGTTGATGATGAGATCTCTCACTCCAACCTTGGATTCCATCCTCTAAATGCATGTTGTGAGCCCCTCCATAACCTCTCCATTAGGATTGGAGAATCTCTCTGAGAAGATATAAGAAGGGTTGAGGAAGCACCCTGCTGCATGGATGGGTTGGTGGAGTTGATTGTTCCACCTCCTATCAACAATCTCCCATATGGGGTCAAATTTGAGGCTGTCTCCCATTGAATAACTTTTGATAGCCTCCTTGGCCCTATTCATGGCCTCATAAATGTATCCCATTGGGTTTTGATCCCCATCTACCAAGCGAAGGGCTCTAACCAAGGGCTTCGACACCTAGATTAAAAATACAAAAAGATCAAAGTTAGAAATTTATAATGAAAGGCTTAAAGTTAAATTAAAAAATATATATATTTATATTCAACTTGAGTTTAAAATTAAAATGAAAGCTTTGAAGTTACCTTCACGATCTCTATAGCTTTTTGTGCAAACAAGGGGTCAAAGACTATTGCAGCAACTCTCTCTCCTTCGGGCTTCTTTGAATATGAGGAGTCATTCCATGCTTGACTCACGAACATTTGTTTTAAAGAGCCCAAAGAATCCAAAATGCTTTGCAACGTTAGGAAAATCGTTGCAAACCTTGTGGCACTTGATCTCACCAACTCCTTCCCTCGTGTATGCTCTCTCATCAAATTAAGAACCCAAGGGTGATTGCAGATATATTTTGTGATGCTCCTTGCATCATCTACAATCGGTCCCACCCAAACAAGTTTTCCTATGTCCTCCAAAAGAAGGTCAAGGCAATGGGCCACATCGAATGATATGTTATTGAAATACCAAAAGTCAGCACATGCCATGTCGGCATGTTGATGCACTTCCTTGTTCCACCTTGTAGCTTCTAATGACATCTGTGCTCCTAGTGTGTTTCGCAGCACAAAAAAACTCTGTGGGTTGCGTGAAGATGAAGATGGTGGTGGCACTGGAACTCTACTCGAACTAGAGGAAACAAGGGGCCTAGAGGATAGTGTGGCTGTGGCTATGCCATGAGTGTGAATCCATGGACCACGAAGAGAGCCTACAATGCCAATATCTCCCCCCTCATCTGTCTCTATCTCCATGTACTCTGCCCCGTGCTTCTAAGTCTGACCATGGGCATGCACATGTCCACTAGCCATGGTTGCTGCTATGGCTCTTTTTGCCCTCTCCCTTTGCATTTTTCTTTCCTTGGCAACTGAAAGTAGGGAAAGCATCTCTCTTCTAATCTCTTCTTTGGGATTCTCACAAGGCTTGGCATCACGTTGATGAATGCCTGCAAGATGGTATTTGAGGCGATTTATGCCTCCATAATATGTATTCTTACACTCACTGCAAACAACTGTTCCAGGTATGTGCCCTCTCACAGTATACTTCCATGTAGGGTCTCTAGCCTCTATAGGACGAGTGCTTGGAACCCATGATGATGGTGTGGGCGAGGTGGAACTTGATGTTGAACCAGAGCCAAAAGCCATTATAGTGTGTATTCAATGATCAATCTACACATACAAAAAATATGTACAATATATTAGTTTTTTAATACAAAAAAATTAAAAAAACAACCTATGTCATTAAAAGATCTCTCTAAACTTGATTTAAATTGATACAAATGTGTTTAAATGAATTATAAATTAACATTATTAACTAATATAATCATTCTACACAAAATATGAACCTAGGTTTGAAAATTTCAAAAAAAATGAAAAAAATCAACAAAAGATTGTGATGAATCTTGTTTTTTGGATTCTAAATGCAAAAAAATTGTTTCTTTGTGCTCTATCATGTCTTTTTTTTGAATTTGGAATAAGTATTTTGCAAGAATGAAAGAAAATGATTAATCAAAAACAAAAGCGCTACCTGTGAATCGAATTTCCCTTGAAAATCCACACAAAATGGCGTTTGAATCTGCTCTCATCGATGGTAGATCATTGGAAATGATGTCTCCTTGCTTTGGGGGGGGGGGAGGGTGTTAGCTCTCCACACAAAGTCTCAAGTTATTTTGAAATGAAATAAACATCAAAAAAGACGTTTCTGACTTTATGTTCTGCGTAGGCGAGTTTTTCTGTCAGACTTGCGAGTTTTTCTGTCGGACTCGCGAGTTTTTGGCGAGTACTCGCCGAAAAAACTCGAAAAAACTCGGCCAGAAAAGCTTGGCGAGTTAAACTCAAAAAAACTCGGCAAGTTTTCTGCGAGTCAGCCAACTATGTATAGTAGTACTAATCAGCTTTCCACTTTTAGTTATTTTGTATTACACTCCCGTTGAAGAAGTGGTTGAGCTCTCTTTAATTTCTTGTTGCCCGCTAAAAAGTGGAATTGGCTGGCTATGCTGGCAAGTTCTTTACTTTAGTGTTACCCGGGGACGCGTCCCCAGGTCTAAATCCCCCCGTCCCTGTCCCAGAAACGGCTAGGGGGACGACAGTAATGTATCATGTTCTTTTTATTTTGATTTTCATATCGTAACTGAAAAAAAAACTATATTGGCAATGAATTCTTAACAAAAATGTTTGTTGGCATTTAAATTCGCACCTCTGGTATTCGTATTTGAAACGGACAACTATGCACAAATAAACTGCTCTTCAAATTAGGAGGGGAAGCTCCCTTTTGCTGATGGTGTTTGAAAGAAAGTAAACTAAAACTAAGTTGCCTATCTTTTTGATCAGCTTAGAGCACAAGGTTTATTAAACACAAACGTCGTAGCTGAGATTTTCTGATTTAAAGAACTTCAACTACGACTAACTTAAACTAGAGACATTCCTAACTTCTCAAGTAATAGTAGAGCAAGAGAAATTAGAAATAAACAAGGTAGATTTTCTGACAAAGTACTTCAATAACCTCTCTCTCAACAAACACCTACACACTTCACTGTAAGTTGAAATCAAGATCATAAAAGCAGAACATAAATAACGGAAATCTGAGATTTTGGACCAAGGCAAAGGAGGCTCATGATTTTATTACTCAAATCTCTGGAACAGAACTCCCTTCTAACATGCCTGGAACAAGAGGTTGCAGCTAAAGAGGCTTGCAATCTTGCTCTTACACACTAGAAAACAGCAATTACACTAACTCCTTGTTGGCTAAAGAGGCTCAACAATTTGCTTATCACAACACAATTGAACAATACTTGAGTAACAAATAGAAGGCACAATAGGCTCAGCATTTTGTTCTCACTAGCACGGTTAAAAAAACTAAATGAGTAAAGGCTCTTATTTATAGACAAGCAAAGGAGTAGGGAACCCTAAAATCTCCTTGCTTTCACAATCTAGGGCTTGCTCAGCAAGCAAGCTTTATTACTAAATCAAGAAAGAAGATAACATCTAAAATCCTAGAAAGCAGAAAAAGCGGGAAACGCCAACTATTACATCTTATCTTCTTTCTCTTCTTCAAAGAATGGATAAGAATCGTTCCAAGAATAGAAAGAAAGCGGGAAAGAAAGCTTCTAGAAGAAAGCTGCTTTAAAGCTCGATTACATCCACTAGGAAATTAGAAACTGTGTCCCGGTTCGGTGCATCTATGCCTTCAATAGCAAAACACCGCTTTTCAAGAATATCTTCAGCATCTGCAATAGATCTCAGGAAATCTTCGACCTCATTGGCCACTTTCTCGAACTTTGCTGACATCATCGAAATATGACCTATCCTTCCGCCAACTGGACTGCAACTGTGAACAACACTTTGAAACTGAGTTTGTACTTCATCAAGCCCGACGTAGGAACCATCTTCAAGACTGTACTGAGAAGGGATCTCTATGATAAACTCACCAATGAAAAGGAGAACTTCAATCACCCTGTGTCTGTAGGCGATAAATTCTTCGGACATCCTTTCATAGGTTTTAACTTTGAAAACATGACGCTCTCTCCAGGCAAGGATTTGTCTCTTGTGTTCTCTTGAAACTGCTGAACCGTAAGCCATGTCTAAATCAGCAATGATGATCTCATGCCTTGGTTTTACTTCAGCCAGTGTTTGTTCAAACCCTTGGATGCCTTGACGTAGCTCATGAGCGTTTTCTCTTAACTGGAACATCCGTGCCAAAATCTCCTTTCCTCTAACAATGAAGCTCTCGATCCACTCTTGAGTCTCTTTACCACATATGACCAGTTGTCTCAATTGAGAGTGATCAGCTGGTGTCTCCAATACCTGGGGCAGCAACTGGGTTGCTTGTGAAGAACCACGGACAAGGTTAGAAATAAAGAGCCTGAGCTGCTGATTTTCAGCCTTGAGGGCTGCCTTGTCTTCTCCATCCTGGAGTACTCTTTCCTGAAGGTTTTCAGACACAACTTTGAAGAGACTCAAATCCGCATGTCTGGTATTTCTACCAAGATTGCCTTGACCATGGCGAAGTCATCCATGTTCACCTCATCCCTATTCTTATCTTCTGGGGGCAAAGCAGTCTCCATGACTATCTCACCATCAGGATTCCTATCAAAGTGAACTTGTTTCTTTGCCTTCTTCTTAGGAGGTTCCTGGTAAATAGTGTCAAGATCATCAACACTCATCTGATATGAAGGCCTTCTCCTGACCCTTCCCAAGGAGTTCTCAAGCCAAGACACGGTAGCATCTTTACTAAGTTCCCTAGAAGGTACAACTATAATTTCCTCGTCATCTTCAATATTAAGGTCGATGTGAATTGGTAAAGGCTCTGTCAAAGGTGTGGGAACATGTGTTGAAGGCGGCTCCTCTGCTTCTTTCTGAGGTACGGGCTCGTCAGGAGGAGTTTCTGAATCAACTGTAGGCTGCTCCTGTATGACTATGCCTGTAAAGTCTAACCTTCTTTTTACATTTTTATTTGATCTACTACCTTTGATGCCTTCTTGAGACTGACTTTTACCCTTTCCTTTTGACTGTGTTCTAGAAGAAGAGGGAATTGCCCTTGGCGGCTCTGCTACTGGAATGGAGTTTTTCCTTTTAAGGACTAAGAAAACTTTGCTATGCTCAAGGACTTGTCTTGTCCTGTCTCCAACTGAAAGTGACTCTTTATTAGCCCAGTTAACTTGTGGAAGGGGCTGATCTTCAATTTGCTTCTGAGTATACATCGGGAGAAGCACGTCCTCATCATCATCTGATAACCCTTCTATATCTTCATTTAAGTAGTCCTTCATCTGATGGAGAGAGAGCCTGCTGTAACTACGCCTCCGCACCTCGAACTCATCTGTACAATTAGCCCAAAAATCTTCAAGTGCGGCTATATGATCATAGTTCTTCTCAAGTCGGCCAGCGTAGACATCATGTGGATCAAATGATCGCCTCTCGCTGTAAGACTTGAGGCCGAGTTTATCTAACTCATCTCCCATTGTCTTGGCGTCTGCAGCAGTCCTGCATGTGTAAATTCCCAACCCTAATGGAAAATGGAGGGAGGGTTTCCTTCTGTTCCTCAAGACTGTGTGAACCTCATTGGCCTGCCTCAAGAACTCCATGAAGATGACCTCATATGACGGATACCTTGGTAACATGAGCGGGGCACCTGAATAGACATAGACCCTGAGATAGGTAAAGGTAGGAAATTGTATAAACCAATCCGCCCATTCTGCCATTGCTGCCCTGGCAACTGAAGAGATGCGGATGTGCAATTCGTTGTCTAGGTCCCGCACTGTGTACATCAAGAAGGCCTCGTTCACCCTTTTGTAGTGGTGCAACTACTTTGTGAACTCCAACTGGGGATAGTAGTTATATATGTGTTGTACGCTCAATGATCCCTCGGTGTTCAACCCTCTGAATTGGCCTTGATAGGCCACCAGGTAGACTAGGTACGACACCATGTGAAATACATGAAACTGGAAGTATTATGTTATTTGCTGATGTAGGCAGTCACTAATCAAAGTAGGCCAATCATAGAACTCGGTTTTCTTCATGATGTGGGGTATGGTGTAAAACATCCAAGGTTGAAACTTGGTGGCATCTTCTGAGCCAATGACCCTGTTGAGCAAGGTGATAATGATGGCAATCTCGTCCTTGAACTCCCCTCGTTCGACGTTCTTTGGCAGAGTCTTATGCTTTTCTTTCATCCACCTCTGTGCAATCTTTTTACTATATTTGTCTTTATGCATGTCCCATATTCTTTCACATTCACCCTTTGAGAGAGTTACGCTTGCAGGCCATGGGGGAATGGAAAAACACTTCTCGATCATATCAGGCTTTAGACTGTAAATCAATCTGCCATCTGCTGACTGGATCTCCCTAGTAGCCGGGTTGTAATGCTTAATGCAAGTGATTACGAACTCGAGACTCTGAACTGATATAGGGATGGATGCTACTGCGAGGAGTCCAGAATGTCCCAGGTTTCTAATTGAGGTGTTGCCTGCGCTCTCCAAGGCATGTAAATCAAACACCGGCTTGATATGATGCAAGTCTGTCTCAGCTGTTTTGATGTAATCATGATAGAGAGCTGATTCAGTCTTGAAAACATTGGGAGTGTACTCCATTTCGGAAAACTTGAAGAATGACTGTAAACTCGGCTAGGTGCAGACAAGTCTTGAGCAATTTCTATTTTTAGAAAGCTGATTTTCTTGCCCCAACAGACAAATTTTTTTGAAAATTTTCTGAGATATGGGTTTTGCTTAGAGATTCGTTGCAAGACAACCCAGATCGTCCGTTTTTGAAAATTTTGAATTTTGCCTGAAAAGCAGCAAACCCTAATTTCTTCAAATTTTTCCAAAAAGTTGGCACCGGGTTTTGTCTGAATAAGATTAGAATGGACCCATGATTAGATTTGTAAAATCCTGACGGTTGATCGAAAAGCAGCCAACCCTAGGTTTTGAAATTTTTTTGAAAAAAGCTGTGATATGGGTTTTCTTCAGAAGACTGATTGGAGAAGACCCAGATGGTTGAAATTTGAATGCACTGAGGTTTTCTCTGACATGCAAAATAAAAGCACTTGCTGCAACTTGATGAAGTTCTTGAAAATTTCTTCAGAAGATTGAGACAAAAAGACCCAGATGATTGAAAAATGGAATGCCTTGGCCGCCTTCTTGAAAAACTTGATCTTCTGAAGAAAAAGCTTGAAAAAGCAAGGGTTTATGCTTGCTGATTTGAAAAATCTGATGCAAAACCAGCAAAGATGGATAATTGAATCACAAATTTTTTTCAAACTTGCTGCTCCAACTTTCTCCTCTGGATGCTACCTACAAAAATAATGAAAAATACATGAAAGAATGATGTTAAATAGACTTTAGGGCTTTGGATTAGGTTTTGCTTTCTTTGCTTTTATTTCCAAAACCCTAAAACTCAACTTCATTGAACTTGGACGCCATCCTTCACTTGGTAATTTTGAAACTTTTTGAAAATCTCAAAAAAATTTCTCTAAGGCATGAAAATTTGGGCGCCCTTCTTCACCTGGGGCGCCCACTTCCTCTAGTGTTAGTTTATTTTTTGATATTTTCAACTTTTCACCATTTTGACATGCTACTTCGCCTCTGATTTCCCGTTGGCAGATTGATCCGACAGGCGAGCTGAAGGTTTCACAACGGAGCTTGACTGATTCTGAGAAAGAAGTTCTGGAGTCACCTCTGGCTAAAAACTTGATCTTGACCTTCAAATTTATGGGAGCCTTTTCCTTCGAGGGGCTCCGAACTTTCACAGTGAGCCATTTTTCTGATCGTCAATTTCTTTATAAACTCTTCTCTTACAGACGATCTCATCGAATCTGGAGCTCCGGGAGCCTTTTCCTTCGAGGGGCTCCGAACTTTCACAGTGTTAGCCATTTTTTTGATCTTCAATTTCTTTATAAACTCTTCTCTTACAGACGATCTCATCGAATTTGGAGCTTGACTGATTCTGAGAAAGAAGTTCTGGAGTCACCTCTGGCTAAAAACTTGATCTTGACCTTCAAATTTATGGGAGCCTTTTTCTTCGAGGGGCTCCGAACTTTCACAGTGTTAGCCATTTTTCTGATCTTCAATTTCTTTATAAACTCTTCTCTTACAGACGATCTCATCGAATTTGGAGCTCCGGGCGTCAGATTGACTGATGGTTATGCTCATCGCGGAGCTGACGAAGAATAAGGAGGGGTCTTCTAGAAGAGATTTTGTCAGACAATGAATTTTAACCTTTCAAAAGTTTGGGCGCCCATCTTGGCTGGGGGCGCCCATGTTTACCAGAGTTAGATTATTTTTTTAACCTTTTTCACCTTGCTTCTAAACTTTGAAATTCGGCTCTCGCCAGACTCCCTGTTTGGCGCTTGGTATCCAGCGACTGTGACCTCCGATCAATGTGCTGGATATCTCATTGGAAAGTTGGATTGATTGCGAAGAGATCACGTTAGGGCATCGTCTGCAAATTCCTCTGTTAGGGCCCCTGAAAACTTGGGCGCCCTTCTTTACCAGGGACACCCACTTTTACCAGACTTAGCCATTTTTTCATGATTTTCGACTTCCAGTTTGGAACCTTCATTCTGAACCTTCGTCTTCGATCTGAATTTACTGGAGATTGGGCAGTCGGATATTTTGACAGAGACAGGCATGTCGAAGCCAGCTGAACACTGAAGAGATCAAGCATACTTTTGAACCCTGACTGCTGGAGAAGGTGCCTCAAAAAGTTGGGCGCCCTTCTTCACCTGGGGCGCCCAAACTTACCAGACTTAGTCAATTTTTGATCTTTTTTTTTTTTAAATTCTTTGCGTTGACTTTAGTTTGACAATTTCCTGACGCTGAATTCCGGATGACCGAGTGATCTCGATAACCGCATCTGAATCCATCACGGAGTGGCAGAGAACTCGAAACAAGTTTGACTGGAGGCGAAAACCCTAATTTTGACATTTGATGCCCTAAAAGATGGGCCTTCTTCAACAGGGGCGCCCAAGTTTGGCAGTGTTCGAAAATTTTCATCATTTTTTAAAATTCTTCTCTTCGAGCTCGCCACCAACTTTTTTGCTGAAAGTTTGAATGTGAACCCTGGCAACCTAATGACCTCCATTGATGGCCTCGGAGTCTCATAGCCCTTGAAAAGTAAAATACCCAGAGGGGAAAACTGATTCTTTTTAAGATTCTACTACACTACCGATATGGACGTATTTTGAGCCAATCAAAATCGATTCGTCGGACCAACTTTCTATTTTTAGAAAGTTTTGCCAGATCCATTTCCAAAGAAACCCAGAAAAACCCAGAAAACGTTACTAATTTTAGAAAATTTCTAAAAATAGCAATTTTCCTAAAATTTAGGGATGAAAAACTAAGATCTGGGTTTTGTAGGTTAAGCTGTTCTTAGCAGACCCAGATCGTCAGAAATTGAAAATTTTGTGTTTCGACCCCTTATGCCAGACATGTACACCCAAATTTTGACCTTTCTGATTGATTTAACAAGACTTCTACTCATTTCTTCAAAATATCTAAGTGTAACAAAAATTTTAATTTTGGGATACAACAATGTTATAAGCTAAGTTTCTATAATGTATATATGTATGCTTTATCCTTGTTTTCATATGAATATTTAATGTTTCCCTATATATTTTAAATTTTTCTATATTTTATATAGCCGTCCCCTGCCGTCCCTAAATTTGGCCTCAAAAATTGGAAACTTGGGAACTTGTCCCGCCATCCCCTGCTGTCCCCGTCCCGAAAACTTGGGGTAACCCTACTTTACTTTCTTGTAGCCCACTAAAAAGTGGAAGTGGTTGGCTTTGCTGCCAAGTATTTACTTTTCTCCAAAGTTGCATGGACATGTGTTGTACCCCAAATTAAAATTTTTGCTACACTTAGGCATTTTGCAGAAATGGTTAAAGTCTTGTCAAATTTGTCAAAAATGTCAAAATTGGGGTTTGCATGTCTTGCATGAGGGGTAAAAACTTGAAATTTTCAAAATCTGACAATTTGGGTCTGCTCAGAGCGACCAAGTCTACAAAACCCAGATCTCAGTTTTTCGGCCCTACTTTTTAGGAAAATTGCTATTTTTAGAAACTTTCTAAAAGTAGAAACTTTTTCTGGTTTAATCTAGGTTTCTTTTGAAACGGATGCTAGCAAAATTTTCTAAAAATAGAAAGTTTGGCTATTAGGGTTTCAAATTGATTTTGATTGGTCGAAAATACTTCCTCATCAAGCTGGTGCAATTAGAATCACAAAACGATTAGTTTTTCCCTAGTGGGTCTATTCTACTTTTTAAGTTTCAGAAAACATTTTGAGAGCTCCGAAGCCATTAATGGAGGCCAGTTAGCTGCCAGGTGTTAGATTCAAACATTCAAACATTGGACGTGCACGCAGATCAAAGAATGGAGAGAAGAGGCTGTGAAAGTTGAAAAATGCAAAATTTTGGCTAACATTGGAGACTCCAAGCGCCCTAGCTCAATCTAGGCGCCCAAACACCCATGCCTTAGAAAAATTTTCATCTTTGGCGAGCAAGGCAAAGGTAAGCACGCCAAACAAAGGAGGAAATCAAAATTTGCAAAATAAAAAACTAACTCTACCAGCCATGGGCGCACCAGAAGGAGATAGGCGCCCAACTTTTCAAGGCATCATAATGGTGAAATTAGGGTTTCAGCTCCCAGGCAATGTTCAGAATCTTCTCATCTTTGCAGTGAGTCCAACAGGGCAGTCATCAGATCAATCAATCAGCCTGAATCTCAGATTGAATGAAGAGGTCACAACCAAGAGGCAGAATGCAAACCATGAAAATAACATAAAATATTCTAAGTCTGGGAACTTTGGGCACCCCAGGGGGCCAGGGGCGCCCAGCCTTTTGGAGGACCTAATCCAACAATTAGGGTTTGCAAATATGCTCAATCTCTTCAAGATTTTGTCAACTTCGCAGTGGATGTCTTCGATAGATCATCAAACTTGTTAATCATTAGCAAATCCAGATCAAACTAAAGAGATAACATGAAGGTTCAAGTTTGAAGGATGAAATTCAAGTAAAAATGTCTAAGTATGGAGGAGTTGGGTGCCCCAACTAGCCAGGGGCGCCCAAGCTTTTGGAGGCCTAAATGAGCAAATTTGCAGTCGACATCTCCAACATGACTTCTTCAGATTTAAAGCAGCTCTCCAACGGAACCATCAGCAAGTCCATTAAAGTTGATAATCACGAGATAGTGAAGGTGGAGCAGAGGGAGAAACATGAGCAAAATATCAAAAGTCAAAAGCAAGGTGAAAAACACAAAATATAAACTAAGTTGTGTAAGGGAGCCGTTAGCCAGATCATCAGACCTCCCGAACTCCCAGGATCATGAACTCATCAGAAGAATAGAAGAGAGTGACAAGTTGGGAAAATATTAGGCGCCCTAGGTGATCATGGGCGCCCAAGGATTTGAGGCTTCAAATCAACTTTTCTGAAGATGCAACATCTAGAAGACCCCCCTTAGAATTAGTCAAAGCTATCCAGCGAATCTGACAACCAGTCGATCGGGTCAATCTAACTCTCGGAATATCAAGATCATTTGAAGGTTTGAAAGCAAGTATAAAATTTGAAAATCATGAAGATGGGCCAAGTTTGGAGAGGAAAAGCGCCCCAGAATGAGATTGGCGCCCAAGGCTCAATGTCTTAGAAATTTTTTCAAGTTTTATCTTTCAACATCAGAAAGCATCCAAGTTCGATGAACTTGCTTAGGATTGGATGCAAAATTTTTAAAGCAGAAAATGAAAGTAGTTTTTATCCTTCAAAACTATTTAAGAAAGCTTTTGTCTTCCATTATTCATTTTTGCAGGATGGCGTCTAGAGCAAGAAGATTTTCCCTTTTTCTCAATGAAGATTTGAAGACCCAAACGAGATGCTTTTTCACTGTTCTTCGTGGTTTCAAGATCAGTGAGCAAGGAGAAACGCTTTTTCGTGCTCCAAACTTCTAGGTTATAGCTTTTTCAAAACAACCACTCAACTTTTTCTGTTTTTGATCCGTTGGGTCTCTCCGCTTTTTCATCCTCTTCAACATTGAGAAACTTTTCCCTCTTCTAGAAATTGCTTTTTGGCTGCTTTTTTAGGATGGATTTAGCTTTTTCAGTTTCCAAGCATCTAGGTTTCTCCGACAGGTGATTTTCTACAAAACCCAGGTCCCAACTTTTTTTGAAGAAATTGTTTTTTCAAGGCAGATCAACATTCTATTTTCAGTAGCACTCTCCACTTAAAATCAAGAAAAAAATCAGCTTTTTGGTGGATGTGGACGAGATTTAAAGCAACAGTCATCTAGAAGCTTTCTTCCAACTTTCCTTTTATTCTTGTCTCAATTTTTATCCTCTCTTTGAAGAAGAGAAAGAAAACAAGTTGTAATAGTTGGAATTTCCTGTTTTTATGCTTTATTAGGTGGTTAGATGTTTATCTTGTTCAGTTTTAGAAATAAAGCTTGCATGTTGGCAAGTCTTAGTTGCAAAAGCAAGGAGATTTTAGGGTTCCCTACTCCTCTGCTTGTGTATAAATAAGGGCAGCCTTGTCCATTATTTTCTTAACCGTGCTTGTGATAGCAAATTGCAAGCCTGTAATGCTACAAGTTGTTATTCAATGTCAATTCACTTTGTGTAAGAGCAAGCTTGCATGCCTCTTTAGCTGCAAGTTATTGTTCAGTGCATGTATCTTGTGTAATCTTTGTTCCTGAGATTTGAGAAATAAAGGCTTGTGCCTATTTTTCCCTAATATAATGTCTCAAATTTCCGTTTATTGTTTTATGCTTATATGATCTCTATTTCAGTTTACATTGAAAGTAAGTAGATGTATGTTGGAGGAAGAGTCTATCTAAGTACTTTGTTAGAGAATCAAACTTTGTCCATTTCTAATTCTCTTGCTCTGCGTTTACTTGAGAAATTAGAAATGTCATTAGAGTAGGCTAGTCGTAGTTGAAATTTTCAAAACAAAAAATCTCAGCTATGACGCTTGAGTTTTATAACCTTGTGCTCTTAGCTGAACCAAAAAGATAGGCAAATTAGTTTTAATTTACTTTCTTAAGCAACATTAACAAAGAGGGAGCTTCCCCTCCTAATTCGAAAAGCAGTTTATCTGTGCATAGCTATTCGTTTCTAATTCGCATTCTAGAGGTGTGAATTAAAACGCCAACAACACAGATACAAATACAAATATGGATACGGCCGGATACGACATTCATAAAAAACATGCACATATATTTTCTAAGTTATTAGAGGAGATTTTCATTACTTTAAAAGCAAATAAGAAAATATAAATTAAAATATTATTAAAATTTAAATATTAGTAATTTAGTAAAGAATAAATAGTTAAATATATATTAATAAATTTTATTTATATTTAAAGAATAAGTTTTTTTTGTTTTTTTAAAATCTCTAACATTTAAACAATATAATATGAATATTAAATATAAATATAAAATTATAAACAATTAACTTTTTTAAAGTTGTAAAAATTAAAACACCGAAAAAATAGTAGAGTTGTATTGGAAGAAGACTTAGAAAAATGGGTCGCTGAAATAGAAATTTATTTATACAAAACAAAACAAAAAATTGCATGATTGAAGTTTTTTAAGATAATATTTTGGAAGATTCACGTTAGCTTTTTTGAAAATCAAATCACTTAGTATCCGACACTACTGGAAAATCAAGGTTTTTTGGGCACATGTGGGTATGGTATCCAATGTGTATCCATGGTGTATTTCACAAGTATCCGTATCGGATATAGGGATACGCGTGCCCAAGGAGGGGCAAGGGCATATCTAGCTACTCTACTTTTCCTCTGTTGGTTGACTTGCCGCCAATAGTTCATTTATACTTATAGCATTTGACATTGTAATCAGATCCCCTTACATTGTATGCTCTCACCTTGCTCACTTTGGGATCTGGGTGATCAAAAAGTTAAGGGTTGCTTCCAATTTGCTTATCATTACATTAGGCTAACGCTAATGAGTGAAGTTTGTGTGAGAAAATTGGGAAAAAACTAAAGGGGTATATTTCAAATTGGCCCAAATGAAGCTCAACTGGAACTTACTAAAAATAGTAAGCTACTAAAAATAGCTGTCACCACTGAGAAAACCCAGAAAACTCATCTCAGGTCACCAAGTCCCCCAGCCAAATCCACTTAGCCTACAAGAACTGGAATAGGCTAATGGACGCTCAGATTGGCTATGATCAAGAAGGGGACATTAGAAGAACATATATAAGTTAGGAATAAGTTAAGAAAACTTCTTAGAGGATTTGTCATTAAGATTTGCTTCTGGGTAATGGACAAAGTCAATAACCTAGATCAGTGCCTTATTAGGGTAATAGAGTCAAATTAAGTCTTGCAATGCTTCTTTCTAACAAAATAACTCAATTCAGTGGATTAATTGCATTAACCCCTTATAGTAATGCATTCTACAAATAGAATTCAGTCACAATTCTTGTTATTTAGCCTTAATGTAACACACGATTCTCTGTATTTTGTTCAAAGCACTTAATCAATTCCTTGAACAGAAGCAACGAACAGAATACACAATACAAGAAATTTGCATAAACAAACTCAAAGATCCTTGATCATTTTATAATTATTTGTAAGATATTAAGTTTACAATCTGGAGACAATTGCAATGAACACATTCTATTCATATATTGCATGCTGAATTGACACTTACTGTATAGAAATGTTTTATATACAGACTCAATTTTCCTCTATTACCTAACAACTTAATTCTCTATGCTATGATCTGCCCAAAATAGTTCCAGACCTTTTTCAATAATATGAATCCCTCTTTATAGAAAAACTGAGCACACGAGCTCAAGACCTAAGTCACATGACTCGTGACTTATTTACAATTACATTTTACTTGTCACCTTCAGTTGAAAACAAGTGGGGACTGAACCAGTTACAAAATATGATTCCCCTTTTAAAACAAACTCACAGAAGAAATTGGAGCCGTTGGAGAAGGTTGGAACCAATGCTAACTATGCCACAAGAGCCAAAATGAATACCGAAACTGCCAAAGAACTGCAACATCATATAACATTCTGAAATTCATTACTTGCATTGTCAACTACTGATTGGATTGATGAGTTGGAAGCCTGATGACTGATTAAAACACAAATATACCCTTACTCATCATTTCCTTCCCCATGGTGCATTGGTTTTCATTGTACAATTGGTTCCCATCTGAATATTGGTTATACAAATATACCCCTACTCATCATTGCTGAGTTGGAAGCCTGATGACTGATTAAAACACAAATATACCCTTACTCATCATTTCCTTCCCCATGGTGCATTGGTTTTCATTGTACAATTGGTTACCATCTGAATATCTTAACCAATATTTTCCTTGTTTCCCTGTTGTGGCTGAATCAAATCTGAGTGTCTAAATCAGAATTGGTATGGTCAGTAAGGAACTTATTCACAAAGGCCATATGAGTAGTGTATTCATCTTTTTCTATCTCCTTGGTCAGTGCTACAAATCTAGCGATTTCATTTTCTAGCTTCATCAATTTATCTAGATTGAGGTTCAAGATATCCATATTCACTTCATCATTTCTTTTATGGATATGAAAATGGGATGCAGGACATTATTTAAATCTGATCTCCACTCAACACAAGATTTCACCTCTCCTTCACCAGTCAGAATTGAAGGCATTAAGAATTCCTCCATTCCTTCAAAAGAATCTAGTTCACTCTTTAAGCTGACCTTATAATCCTCATGTGCCATTAGCATATTCCCTGATGCGTTGTATTTTTCAAGTATAGTGACACAGATACCATCTCTGCTCCCAACATCAATATGAGCCAACACTACTTTCATCACTGAAATCCTTGGTGTCCATGAAGTATAAATAAACTTCAAAGTATTCCTTGCTCTCATATGATGTGTAAAAATATTTTTAATGGAGTTGTATGCATTCCATGCTTCCTCAACCATGCTTAGGATGCAAGACAACCTGTGCTCTAATATATTTTCAATAGTATCAGACACCTTTTTGTCGCTTTCTTCTACTGCAGCTTTCTCCACTTGCTTGCTCTTATTTAATGCTTCCTCCAACTCCTTGATTCTCAAATTAAGTGCCTCCTCCCTAGGTGATGTATCATCTGTAATGGTTTGAGGGGTGGAAGAAGTCTTGAAATTTTATTATATTCCTGCAGCAACTTCACATTTTGGTCGTTGGCCCAAATCAGCCTCCAATTTCCTAACTGCTGCCTTAGTAAACATTTTTGTTTTTACTATCAAGGATGCTACTTGCAAGGCACTTGTATCTCCAAGCCTCCTCACAATCAAATTGCCAGTCAATTCATTGGCATATCTTATTACCTGTGGCTTGTTGGTCTTAGGATACCCCTCTTGAACGGAGTTGTAATGTCCTCGCTTGGGAATGCCCTAAATTTCCTTGAAATCTTTAAGTTCCAATTGATAAATGAGTTAGCGAGTACTTTTCAACTAATTGAAATCTTGATTGAAGTCCTTTATTGCCAATCAATCTGGTCTTCACACTTAGAAGATACTGTTAGTGTAAATCAATCATTTAATAAATCTATCATCTGTACCAATTTTAAATTATCATAGTTTCTCATAATGCATAATAATTTCTGCAAACATCATTATTGTATATATCTAATTCACACATCTACCCATACATACATATACATATACATATACATATACATATACATACATATATATCTATATATTCATATAAATATACATATCTAGTACTACAATTAAATATCCATGAATGGTAACACTGAAATGTTACCTATATAAACCCTGTTAATAAGAAACTTACTATCAACAACTATACCTCATAAATAACATTAAAGATATTGTAATAGCATTTTATATAACCCATTATTTAATTGTCCATGGATCCTATTATTACTTTATCCATAACAATAAAAGATATTATAATCATACTATCTATGGCCTCACCTTACATTTACTCACCATAAATAATAACATACTATCTATATTTACATATCCGTTACTTATTGTGTTTCTATTTTAATATCATCTGTAACTATATACTTATTGCTTTTATATTTACTTATTGCATGTTATCTTCATAAAAATGGAATTATATACATCTATATTTATATACTCATCTACACATTACTTATACTTATTACTTATTTACTATTGGAGGCAAGAATGACAAATATGCCAACCATGATAGATACTTCCCATTTATTTCATTTATCTTCATTTTCAGATTTATATCTGCAACGTATATAGTATATACTCTGCTGGTGAATTTTTTTCCTAAAATGCTTCCCCTTGTAATTCCAATGCTTTTTCATCCATCCTTCCTTTCCATAGAATCTGATTTTATATCCCCCACTTGGAGAGGGTTGCGATTTCTTAGGAAAGGTCATATTCTTTAACTACCATCCATACCTTTTCATAGGCATTGCTTCACTTTGGATTAGTTATGTTTAGTTCCTAATGAATGGTTGCTTTTGTTATTTACCCATTATATTTTTAATTTGTTAGGATATTTATTTTTATATTATTTATTTCTATTTTGAAAATGATACTTAACAATTATAATTCGAGTAATAATATTTCAGTTTGTCTTTTAATTGTAATTATTTTATTTATTATTATTTTTAAGTTATTTGTATTCTAATATTTAGAATATAATAACAATAATTTACTAATATATTATTATTTGATTAATTGACATATATATATTATTAGTATAATAATAATAATATATTCATCTCTGACTATTATAATTGTAATGTTATCAATGATAATTATAATTATAATGATATTTTAAATTGCCTTCTAAATGAGTATTCTATCTAATGTGCATATTACTAACATGCTATTGTATATCTAAAAATATAAATATATTAAGCATATACTTATCTCATATGCTTGTGATAGGGACATCACAAGTCTCCTCCACTTGACTTTGCTTGTCCTCAAGCAAACACCTTAGTTTCTCCTCGGATCTCTTCTTATAATCTATCACTAACGACACACAAGTTAGTCATGCTTTTAGTTCAGAATGTTCTATAATGATTACTCTATTTGAATAAGTATATCCATTAAAATATAAATATATCAAATATACTTATCTTTGTGATGGGGACATCAAGTCTCCCCTGCTTGATATTTGTCAGAACCCTGGTGGTTCTCGATTCAAAACCCTAACTGAAATTTGAGGTTTTTTGCAAATTTTGAGATTTTTTGTATTTTTTGAGTTTTCAGGCAAAAATGTAAAGCTGCGATTTCTCTCAAAATTGCTAATAAAATTCATAAAAAAATTAAATGACTCTAGAAAAGCTTGGGAAATGATCAGAGAAGGTAGGCGCACTGTTTATTATTACTTCCAGAGCATTTACAATACAAAAGTCTGAACAAAGCATGAGTTACAATAAATTTATTAAAAAAAACCTGATTTCTCTTTAATGGCGGCTGTAGCAGCAATAAATGCACATAGAAATTAATAACTCCACTTGCTCTCCCGTTCCAGGCAAGAATCAGTCTCCAGAACCAAGGCGCCCAAGAAGCAAACACCAGAATCTGAAAGATACAGGCGTTCCACTGAAGATGAGAAAGTACGGCCAAGAAAGGTACAGAAGTACGGCCTGTCTGCAGCAGCATTAAATGAAGTACGGCCTTTGGAATTTGTGCCCAGTCTCAAATGAATGATCTCTGAAAAGATACGCCTTTACTGCTAGATGAAGTTCTCTGTGAATCTCTGCTAAAATAACTCGATAATCTCAAACTGTGATCTCTGGATGAAATCACCAAGTGCCAGCTTCAACTGATATTCACAGCCTCAGTTTGCCTGATCTCTGAAGAGTTTTCGTTCTCCAGAAACGATCGTCTGCCAGAAACCCTAAGGTTTGCAAACTCCAATGCTCAGAGCAAAAGACAAATTAGAATAACATTTCATAATGGTTCGATTTGTCTTGACTGCAAAATATATATCCTCTTCAATAAAATTCGACCCAATGCTCTTTTTTAATAATCATTTAATAAAATGATTAAATTCGTCTTTTCAAGACTTAGGAGAAATTTATTTAATAATTGGCGCTTATTTTAATGAATAATAAATATTCATTAAATCAAAAATTAATACTTTATTATAAAGTATATTAAATACTTTATAACAGGCCAAATTAATTAAATAATTTAATATTTCAATAAAGTGACTTTAATATAAAGTCAAATTATTAAATATTTAATAATGCATTAAATATCCCTTATTCCTCCGTTTGATCATCAAACTGCTGAACTGGATCGATTATGAGCTGAAAGGTTGAACCAGGTGCCCTGCCCGAAATAGCAGCTTCCGCCTGACCTAACTTTCTAAAAATAGAAAGTTCCTAAAAGCACTCGAAGATTCTGCGAAGGCCCAACCGACAAACCGCAAACTGAGCTACCAAACACTGATAATCCCGATGATCTTCCGCACTCCTTTAAATATAGCACTCTCGACAAAACAACAAAAAACGGGACATGACACAAATTGCTTGTCCTCAAATCTCTCTGCATACAGCACCGCACCACCTGGATCCAGGGGCACGGACAATGTTCCTGCGGGTCACACACGGACTTAACTGTACAACCAACAGCAAAATAAAATACCATTCCCTATTAACCTCAGTGCGGTCCGGCATAGGATCAAGAAACTCAGAAGGAGGCAAGTCAAACGACAAGCAACACTTACCCCCTAAAACTGCACGAGATATACTATCATCCAACATATCAAGCACGTGCATACCACCACTGTGCACCTGAAACAAATCGTGTACATGCGGATTAATCATGAAGCTATATGCACTCTGCACCATATACACACTGTGATACTCCTCCGTGAGCTGAGTCTGAAATCCCAGTGCACTAGTAGGATCCCAAACGCTATCATCACTCTGCTCAAGACCAGGATCAGGTGTACTCATATCAAACTCAAAGAGCGGATTGTCGTATGTAGATATAACATCTGTCTCAAACAATGGATTGGTCACAAACGGAACCAAACCACTAGGCTGATCCCAAACGACTGCCTCAGAACCCCCGGGGTACTGAGCATAACCATGCCTGGTCTGGCAAAATCCTGCTCTACCTTCTCGCTCTTCCCACTAACGAGAGAGATAGAACGAAGGCTGCCATCTGTAATACCCCTCAACACATATTTCTTGCCCTGTACCTCAAATCTCATCTCCATTTTAGGCAAGTTGAGGGTGAACACACTAATGTCCTGTAGCCATCTCATACCCAGCACAAAATCCATCCCACCCAAGTTGACTACATAAAAGTCTGCCTGCAACTCATAATCAGTCAGCATGAGAGTGAGATTACAAATCCGTCGAGTGCAAGTGAGTGTATATCCATCTGCCACCCGAACTCTGAATCCAGCGAAATCCTCTGTCTGGAGTCTACATCTGCTGACGAAGCCCTCATCAATGAAATTGTGTGTGGCTCCAGTGTCGAGCATAGCAATACATCGCTGTCCTTCCACTAATCCCTGAACCTGAATGAGTCATCCCGTACACTAGTAGATAATATCAACGGGGATAAGTTGGCATCGGGCCCAAACTCTATAGAGGCATTCCCGCCTCCCATGTTCTGAAACAACCTGCTGGTCTAAATTAGACTCGTCATCATCATAGTAAACCCACATGGCGCGGTTGGCTCTGCCCTTCGGTCTCAAAGGACAATCATGCTCCTTGCTGTAGGGTGCTTTGCACCAACAAAGTTGTTTCTTCCTGCATTCCTCCCGAGTTGCATCATCAATTCTCGCAACTGGTTTCCTTTTTGGTTCTGCAACTGTGTCTGACTCTCCTCGACAGGTAAGTTGTTTGCTTTAGGCTGAAATTGTTTCTTCGGAGCAGCAAGCTCCATACTCCTTGCCTTCCGCATCGCCTCCTGAAGTGTAGTAGGATCAAACGCCTTGACCCAGCCTCTCATGGGTTCTGTCAAACCCTCAACAAATAGTATAATGAGTCTCCGCTCTGAAATCCCTGTGACCATGACTGCCACTCTTTGAAACTCACCTATGTATGCATCCAAACTGCCTGTCTGTCTGAGCTGAGCCAACTCTCTGAAATACAGTTCTGGATCCTTCTTATCGAATCTCTCTATCAGTCTGCTGGTGAACTCCTGATAGGTATTGACCGCATGATGGCCTAGCGTGTACATGCCATGGTGCCACCAATCGTGTGCTACTCCGTCAAGATGTAAAGTGGCAAATTTAATTGCCTCATCCTCCTGCATAGGCCTAAGTGACAAGTAATTGTCCAATTTCTGGACCCAAGACCTAGCTGATGTCTTCTCTGACCCATCAAAATATGGCAGCGTAATCTTGCTCACCGCATACTGCAAATCTCTATTCACCTGTGGCTGCTGCTGCTGATGCTGTGGGGGTCTACGGTCGAATCTACCTCTCTGGGTTTATAGACATCTATAAACTCGTGAAATGCGCTGGGATCAGCGCTAGTGACATGTACTCACCATGAAATCTCAAGTCTGCCACTGACATGCCATTCGTGGCTGAAACTCCTGATGAAGTACCTGATGCTCTGCCCCTGGAGTCTGTGGTGGAGTCTCCCTGGGTAAGAAAGTAGGCTGGCCTGGCCTACGCTCCTGATAGATCGGAGACGGCTGTCGAGGTACGGACGCCAATGGCTGATCCACTAGTGCAGTCCCGCTCGTCTGTCCAATCTGAATGTAGTGTGGCTGTGTGGGCGTACACTGTCTAATGGTACCCATCAGCTGAGACATCATATCCATCATATTATCGTGCCTCCGTCTAAACTCCTCCTCGGTGATATCACCCTCTGCATGCGCCTTCCCTGGATCCCTGCGAGTCTCTGAGGAAGTCTCACGTTCTGCCATTAGGGTTGCAACACTGTTTTCACTACGTCAGAACTAGATCTGTGAATACCAAGCACCCCTGACACTGTCTGACCTTCTGGGATAGGTGGACCTGTCCATCCTCGTCTTTGCCTGTCCCTATGCCTCTCATATACTGAATGGATCTCGGCTCATGAAAAGGCAAGCAAAAAGCACTCTGAATACTGAAAAAGCACTGAAAAAGCACAGGATGGCAGGAGATCTGTGCTCTGATACCACTGTCAGAACCCTGGTAGTTCTCTGATTCAAACCCTAATTGATTTTTGAAGGTTTTTGCAAATTTTGTGATTTTTGTATTTTATGATGGTTTTTTGCCAAAAACAAGAAGCTGCGATTTTCACTAATAAATGCTAGAAAATTCGAAATAAATTCTATGATATGAAATAGGCGTGGAAAATGCTCAAATATCATAGGCGCATCCTTTATTCAAAGTTCCAGATCATTTACAATGCAAGAATATGACGTATAAAAGAAATAAGAATTTATTTTATTAAAAACCTGATTGCTGTTGCAGCAAGATGCCAGAGAGTTGAGATGGTACGGCTAAATGGAAAGATGGCTCTCTGATTCCCAAAAATCACTGCTGAGTCACTAGAACCCTAGGCGCACCCAAGCTAACTGCCAGAGACTGAAGAAGAAAGATGTATCCTTCTGAAAGAATAGTACGGCCTGGAAAGTACAGAAGAAGTACGGCCTGACTGCTGCAGCAAGTACAATGGTACGGCCTTCAAGAATAATTGCCAGATCTCTGAATAATAACCTCTGATGAAGTCGCCTCTGTTGCTAGATGAATAAACTCTGTGAAACTCAGTCTGAATAGATAAGTACGCCCAATCTGTGACCTCTGTATGAAATCACCAAGTGCAAGCTTCAGCTGGTATTTCACAGCCTCAGTCTGCCTGATCTCTGAAGAGTTTTCGTTCTCCAGAAACGTTCGTCTGCCAGAAACCCTAGGGTTTGCAAACTCCGATGCTCAAAGCAAAAGACAAATTAGAATAACATTTCATAATGGTTCGATTTGTCCTTTCTGAGAATATATACTGCCCCTTGAGAAAATTCGACCCAAGCTCTTTTAATTAATCATTTAAATAAAATTGATTTATTTCACCTCTGATACTTAGGAGAAATATTAAATAATTAAATGGCGCCTCAATTTAATGAATAATAAATATTCACTAAGTCAAAAATTAATACTTTATTATAAAGTATAATAAATACTTTATAACTGGCCAATTTAATTAAATATTTCAATATTTCAATAAAGTGACTTTAATATAAAGTCAAATTATTAAATATTTAATAAATCATTAATTACTCCTTATTTCTCCGTCTGATCAACAAACTGCTGAACTGGGTCGATTCTGAGCTGAATGGTTGAACCAGGTGCCCTGCCCGAAATAGCAGCTTCCGCCTGACCTAACTTTCTAAAAATAGAAAGTTCCTGAAAATGCACTCTGGAAGATTCTGCGAAGGCCCAACCTGACGCAACTGCAAAACTGGAGCTACCAAACACTGAGTAACTGCCTCCGATGATCCTCTGCACACCCTGTCAGCCTACGAGGATCAAAATTATAGGCTAACTCCTCGACAAACAGTGTCAGCTAAAACGGGGACATGACAATATTGCTTGTCCTCAAGCAATCCCATGCATTCTTCTTCCTTGATCTTGTTCGCTAGTCTTCTTTCAAGCCTTCTGGATTCCTCCTCTAGGGAGTCTTATCCAATCTTTCTTGTTTTTCCTTGGATTCCTCCTCTAGGGAGTCATATCCAAGGCTTTGGATTCCTCCTCTAGGGAGTCTTATCCAATCTTTCTTGTTTTTCCTTCCTCCTCTAGGGAGTCTTAGCCAAGTCCTTCTGGATTCCTCCTCTGGGAGTCTTATCCAAGTCTTCTGGATTCCTCCTCTGGGGAGTCTTAGCCAAGTCTTTTTGGATTCCTCCTTTGGGGAGTCTTATCCGAGTCCTTTGGGATTCCTCCTCCGGGGAGTCTTATGCATTCCATGCTTCCTCAACCATGCTTAGGATGCAAGACAACCTGTGCTCTAATATATTTTCAATAGTATCAAACACCTTTTTGTCGCTTTCTTCTACTGCAACTTTCTCCACTTGCTTGCTCTTATTTAATGCTTCTTCCAACTCCTTGATTCTCAAATTAAGTGCCTCCTCCCTAGGTGATGTATCATCTGTAATAATTTGAGGGGTGGAAGAAGTCTTGAAATTTTATTATATTCCTGCAGCAACTTCACATTTTGGTCGTTGGCCCAAATCAGCCTCCAATTTCCTAACTGCTGCCTTAGTAAACATTGTTGTTTTTACTATCAAGGATGCTACTTGCAAGGCACTTGTATCTCCAAGCCTCCTCACAATCAAATTGCCAGTCAATTCATTGGCATCTCTTATTACCTATGGCTTATTGGTCTTAGGATACCCCTCTTGAACGGAGTTCACAAGGATCTAAAAAATATTTAGAGTTTGGAAGAACTCCAGGTATTCAAATAGCAAACCATTATGGACAGAAGAACTAGAATTCCTCCCAAATCTACAAATGGGTTATCAAGTACTGAAAGTGCAAATGCCATAATGTGAGCAACTTGCCCTAAGGATGTATACAAAGGAAGAACAAAAGGAAGCCTTGTAATGTCCCCTTCTTCGACCTAGGTGTTCAGGAAGAACCCCTTAGCCTATTTTCATTCTTGTAGGCTAATTTGGGGCTTGGAGAGGAAATATTTTAATTAATTAAATGTCTTTATTTTTCGGACAACTTAAGTTTAATTGATTATTTTATTTAAAAAGATGACCATGTGCATTAAAGTGTCTTTTCAAGGCCCAAAGCGAAATAAAAAATAAAAGGGTCACTTTATGCAATTTAAAATATAAGTTCTCGAAAGTTCGTAGGCGGAATATAAAAGTTGTAAAAGGGGAAAAAAAATATCTTCTTTGGTCATTCTCATATCTTTCATTGTGAAGTTTGGATTGTGTGTTTTAACTTGAAACCCTAGGACGAAAACTCTAAGGGTAATTGGCTTTGGAGATGAAAGATTCTTCCTAGTCAATTGTGGTGGATTCAACTAGGGTTCACAACTATGCTGAATGTTTGAAATGCAAGAAGTTGTTTGGAAATAAAATCTTTCTTGGAGATGGAGATTTATAGGTGAGATCTAAGCAACAAATTTATGAAGTTTTATAGGCAAATAGAAATTTGTCAAGGAGGTCAATTTCTCGCAGAGTGATCACCTTGTATTCAAATCCTCAATTGCATATTGCTGGATGTTGTTGAGTAAGGCGTTGAGATTAACTTGCTAACATTTTGGGAGAAGTTGCCTTGTCATGGTTGGCCACCACATTAAGAGTATTCAAGACAAAATGAAATCTTTACCTGATGGTTGTGAGGATTGTTTGGGGATTCAGGAGGAGGTCATGGGCCTCAGAAGAAGTGTACCAACGCATGTTAGCAGATAAAAGAGTTAGCTGCAGACATTAAATGGTCATTTGAAGTGGAACGAGTATTGTATGGATGGTGTGATGGTTCCTGAGGGTCACGCCAAGTCTGGAACTACACATTTGTGACTGCTTCCCTTTACTATATTCACTGGAAGAAGCTGTGCCAGGTTAATGAAACAGTTTTTGAGGAGATTGAGATTGTGATAGAATAGGGATGTGAGTTGAGGATAGTTGGCATGCTGCTTGAAGCATATCCAGTCGACCAACACAATTTTTTCTGTGCATAGACAAGGTAAAAGGAGTCAGTGCACCAGGTCAGAAGTGATAGTAGTATTAATACCTGCATATGGCATAAATACTGATGATATATTGATAATCTTTGTATCAGCAAATTATTGCAGAAATTCATGACAGTTTATTTGTGTTCCTTAGTTGAAATTGCATAATGTTGATATCATTGTGAGTCAACCTTGGTGTTGTAAAATCGTGAAGCATTTATATTTTATTCCCAAATCTTTCATTTCAAAGCACATTACAACAAAAAGACATATCAGAAAATTCTACGATGAGCTGTATGCAATGTGTTTGGTGGAATGCCTGCAAGGTAAAAAAGTTGGTAATATTTCAAGTTGGGAACAAATTTTGTGTTAGGGATATTTCAAACCTAGTATTATGAAAATGGAAAAATCCCATCCCTCTACATCAATTATCAATGTTACTTCTGCTGTCAAAATGATCTTTTGACCAAGCCAATCAACCTTGAAGAGGATAATACTTTTGTGACATGACTAGAAATCTGCCACATGAGAAAAGTCAGGTTCCTCGTGGCCCCACACAAGCTGGACTTCCGAAATTGACACATAGTCTTCTAAAACAGTATTGCTTCTGGATTCGATTGTGTTCATATTTTTGCATCAAATCCGAAATTGTCAGATAGCCTTCTTTCGCATTCAACTTAAATCATCCTCAAAATTGGGTGCACTTTATCTCAAGCATGCCCACAAGGGTGTTCTGTGTAGCTGATGTCTTTAGAGGGCTCCATTTGTCTCCATGCTCCCTTCTTTCCTGCCAAGGCCTGGGCTTTATATTCTCTTAAATCAGAATCCTAACTCCTCGTTGGCTGATTTTCCATCAACAAATACCCTAATCCTTTTCATCTTGGGTGGAAAATAACTAGTACTCCAAAAATCAGCCCCAAACAGTGCATTACCCCATCTCCCTTAGCTTTGGTTAGTTGCAACCCAATTCAAATCACAGACTCGTCCATCCATATTGTCTTGGCCCACATCAATGATAGCCTCTAGTTTCTGCTTCAGTCAATGTAAACAAAGGAAGTTCTGACCTCTTGCAGAAATGTGTCACTTTGCCTGTCTCTTACATCCAACACGAGAAAAATAAAGATCCTCCACCAATGCCTGAAAAGATTAGTAGAATGCCTCAACATTCTTAGGCAAAGGGTCTGAGTCTAGAAATAAGGTTTGAGGTCATTTATTTTTCCTTACAACTTTTGACCACTTAAAAAGTTAGGAGACAACTCACTGAGGTGACCTGACAAGTCACAAAACAAGCAGTAGGTAGCTGCAAGAAATCTAATGATCCCAATTGAAATCTCTTGTGCTGAAGTGCTCTACAAATGTGAGGAATGACACACTTACTCCTAGCCTCGGCGAGTTGTCTACTGCATGGACTTGGAATATGCTTGAAGCTAAAGCAAGAGCTACAAATGCTCAGTTGTATCCACACAGCAAATACAAATGCATTCAAGTTCATACCTTCCCCTGGAAGACATGTTTCTTCAACACTACATTAATCATATTGTCTTTGAAAAGATAATGTGAGTTGTTGTAAAATCTAATATGTGCAGGTAATTTACTTTGACTTATATATAATATTTATATGCTCTTTGTACTTGCTGATCTATCAACACCTTTTGTACTTCTTCCCATGGATTTGCTATGGCAACCCTAAAGCGATTTTTGTAATATTTTCTTTATATCAATAAAATCATCTTTCCTTATATTAAAATAGTAAAGATATCAACTTATTTCAGTTCCACTAGTGCTACTTGAATGTACATTTCAATTTTACAATATCATATATGTATTGTGTGTGTTAATTTGATCATTGTGTTACTTTTATAGGTTCATGACTTCCGTGGAGTGAACAATCCAAGCAAAGGGACAGCATCTCAGAAAAATACTACAAGCAGAGGGAGAACATCACAAAAAAAGAATGATGAAAAGGGATTACAAAAAATTACATCCATGTTTAAAAGGTCCTAGATTTCTTGTAAGGTAGACTATTGTTCCTTAACATATTGAAGTTTTAGTGCCCTCTATTCCTTCATGATACGGATCAAGCACTTTTCCATGAGCTTAACTACTTAGGTATCGTCTTCCACTAGGGCACAGTCTACCATTTAAGTGATGCTCATCAGTAGCCAATTAGTCAAAAAATGTCATTAAGTTTGAGCTCCACTTCAGCAGCGTATTATATCTTTTGTTCTGAACTTTCATTCCCATCTTAATATTTGAAAACCAACTAGCTTTGTTTGGAAGGTTATTAATGGCTAGAACGATAATGAGTGGCCATTGCAATTTAACTGGATGGCAAGGTCAATTCATTGCACGGACATTGATATGCATTATTTTATTCAAATTACTATATTTCTCTACATTCAACTTCTAAATTATGCATTACCTTAATTGGTTATGAATGCCAATAATGTATAGATATTTTATATTTTGTATGAATATTCTACATATAGAGGAAAAATCATAAATTTTACCATAGAATAAAATAAAGTCTGAAATCCTTTGATTAAAAGATTTATTGTTTTAAGTCAATGGCAGGGTCAAATCATCTGCTAGGGCACTAATTTATTATTTATGCAAATTGCTATTTTATCTACATTCAACTATGAATTTATAGTTTACATTATTTTGTTACAAATGCTTATAATATATAGATATTTTATTTTAATTTTGTTTGAGTGTTCTATATGCAGAGGAAAAAAATATTCATAAACTTTAGCATAGCATTAAAAAAGGATGGAACACTTTGAGAGAGATTTATTGTTTGCCTATTGATAATTTATTGTGTGTTTAAACCTATGTTCTCATACCAAATATTCTAACCTTCATTGCAGATAAAAATCCAAGGTTTTACTTCTATTGAGAAAAATATCTTAAGTATGCACTTTTAAAGGAGTTTATTGTTTATAATCATAAAGATAATACGTAGTGAGGGAGCAAACGAGAAATACTAACAAATTCATGTATGTATATGTGATCTGAGAAGATTCTGTTGATTCTTTAACATATACACCTAGTTGGCTTAATATTTTGTGTTGATCTTTCTATTAGAAGGCAATATAACTCCCCAAATATATTTGAAACAGTATGGAAGGTAAGAATGGATACAATATCTCTTGGCATGAATTGTAGTTGAAAACATTATAAAGTTGACATTACACTTGCTAGCACACTTCTACATAAACTGTGATAAACACAAAGAAGGAATCCAAGGCTCTTGTTGTTGAGTGAGCTATTCTATACAGCCCAACACTCAATAAATAAATCAAATTAACTTTTTAGAATACACTATGAAGTACACCAGTACATAATTTTTTTATTTTTATTTTTCCAATTTAATTGAACGTAAACCTTACACTATGCCACATGAAACCAAAAGTTATACTATGTTCATTTTATGTTATTATGGCCATATCCACAAGATAATTCGAATATCACAAGTTAAACAAGTCTTAATTTATTAGGCATGGCATTTTAAAATTTTGATTGTGATATTTTCATACTTATTCACCAAGGTTGCTCTCTTGTTCCTTCTAATGCCTTAACTATGAAATATTTGGACTATGGATTTGGAGGCATTTCTATTCTTAGAGATTCTAGTTCCTTGTGGAGCAGATGGCCATCTTATTGATGATTCCTTCTCCTCTCTTTTGGAAGAAGATTTTGTCTAAAGCCTTCAACTGTTAGGATGTTTTTTGCCTAGCCTCTGATTTTAATACTCAATAGGAATATTCAATGTTGAAATCTAAGTATTGGCTTTACTGTTATCATTGGTAGTGGATTGAGCTTGGGAAAATATTTCAAGTTCTATGGCATTTCGTTTTCTTTTCAAGTCTCACTCAAATTTGTGGAATAGTATTATCTAAAAGTTAGAAAAAAAATTATATTGGGTCACATAACCTTCCTCCACAATCAGCAAGTTTCAAATTTGCTTTAAAATATTTTCACATATTCGAGTTTAGTACTCTTATTGTTGGGAACCTTCCAAAGTTGCCTATAACATATTAAATATGCTTCTTAGAGATATTCTATGGGTTGACTTTAAAGGCTCTAGAGAATTACATTGAGTTGTCTACTACCTTTGTTGGAGATTGAAAGGAAAAATAAATGAACAATGGAAAGTACTAACTAATGAGCATTGTTTGAAGGAAAGAGATTACCAAAAAAATAGAGAAGGCAAACCAAGCACCACTAAATGCAAAGGAGAAACAAGAATTTGATAAGAGGAAAAAACAAGAAAAAACCCCAATATTATGAATGGAGGCAAAATGCCTAAGAATGATACAAAGAGAGAGAGAGAGAGAGAGCACTTAAGTCTTCAACTTGTTTGCTTGAATGAAGAATGAGAGGAGAGGCACTTCAATATATAGAGGTGAAAGAGGATTTAGAATTAGAAAGTAACTCACAACTCAATGAATGCCACCATTCATCTATGTGTGTGCAACGTGTCAAGAACCTTTTAAGGAGGTAGGTACAAATATTCATTAATAAAGGAATTAAAAATAATATGATTCATCCTCACACGTGTGAGAAGACTAAAAAATAAAAGACTTGTAGGGATTCTTTTGGAATATTCCTATAAGTTAATAAATGATTACAATTAAAAATTAACCTTTACCAAGTAAATATTAATCTTCTAACATCCCCCTTTAAGCTTTATTTGGGGAGTTTGCATCAAACCCTTCAATGGGTTGTAATCTTAGATTTTTGCAATGAAAAAGAAAGTTGTCTTTATAAAGAGTTTTGTTGAGAATATCTGCAACTTGATCCTCACCTTTACAATACAAAAGAGATTTTTTTGTCTTCAATTTGCTCTCTAATGAAGTGATGTTGAAGAGTAATGTGCTTGGTCCTTGCATGAAAAATTGGATTCTTTGCCAAAGCAATAACACTTTGATTATCACAATATAAAGGAGTATGATCCCTTTGAGGTAGACCCAAGTCTTCAAGTAATCTTAACCATAATGCTTCTTTGGATGCATCGGTACAACCTTTATATTCACCTTTTGTAGAACAAAGAGAAGTAGATTGTTGTTTCTTACTATTCCATGAGATTGCACTTGATCCAACAAAGAAACAATAACCACAAGTGGATCTCCCATCATTGGGAGCACCGCCTAAATTTGAATTAGTATAACCCTTCAAAGAAAAATCACAATTTGCATCATTAAAAAGACTAAGATTAAGAGTACCTTTAACATATCTTAAAATCCTTTTTGCAACTTTAAAATGAGTTTGTTGTGGTTTAGACATAAATCTAGAAACTAAACCAACACTATAAGAAATATCAAGTCTAGTAAGTGTTAAATAATTCAAACTACCAACTAATTGTCTATACAAAGTAGGGTCAACAAAAGGAGTTTCCATATCAACCATTTAGTTCCTAATTCACAAGGAGTAGAAACACACTTTGCATCATTCATTTTAAATCTAAGAGATCTTGAGCATATTTATGTTGAGAAAGAAAAATACCTTTAGGTTTTTTCCAAATTTGCATACCCAAAAAATAATGTAATAGGCCTAAATCAGTCATTTGAAATTGTTGATTGAGTTGAGACTTAACATCACTAATCAAATTGTTAGAACTAGAAGTGATAATTAAATCATCAACATATAACATAATAATCACAATATCATTTTCATTATTCAATATATAAATTTGGATAATTTTTACTTCTAATGAAACCTTGAGATAGAAAGAAAGCATTAATCTTATAATACCATTCTCTAGGAGATTGTTTTAAACCATAAATTGATTTATTTAATTTGCAAACAAGATTTTCATTACCTTCCTTAATGAAACCCAACAGTTGAGACCATAGTTACGAGACTCAGACTCGGCTCGGGTGACTCGACTTGGGACTCGCGACTTGGCGCCCAGACTCGACACAAACTTGACAAAATGAAAAAACCCTAGAAATTTAGAGAATTTTGAGGATTTAAAACTTGTTTCTAGCACCCTTTATTGAAAAAACTTAAAAGACACAATAACATCATTAAATAGAAGCAAATTTTATCACATACACAAGTATACATCGATCACATAAGTGTAAAGTACACAAATTGTAGTTGAGTTGTTGAAGGAAATAACACACTAATATAAATGTAGTCAAATGTATACAAAACTCATGGAATATGAAATCCATGACATCAAATGTTCCATACAAATATGAAATATCAAAACAATAGCTACAAGTCTATGGCATAGTGGAGCTAACATCCTTCCTACAAAGGTGTCTAAGGGTCCTAGATGATGTAGCAATTGCAACCATAGTCTATGCCTGTGTCTCCATGCCACTCTCACCAACACCAGTTGTGTCTCCTCGTGCTCTAGCCTCCTCCTCAACCATGGCTACAACCTCAACCTCTCTCTATCTGCCCGATCCACCCTATCAAGGTCCTTGTCATTAAAGACTATATTTGTAGCCTCAGTGATCCACTCAAATTGTGGATCAACCTCCTCTAGCCTGATCGAGGTGGAGTCCTAGTAAAAAATCTTCTTGTATCTGAGCCGAAGGTTGTAATGAACATATACCAAATCATTCATCCTCTCCACTGATAGTCTATTGCGCTTCTAGGAGTGTATTTGCTCAAACATACTCCAATTGCGCTCACGACCAGATGAATTGCATGGTTGGCTCAATATACAAATGACAACATTTTGAAGGTTCGGTGTATCAGAACCAAACATATGCCACCATCTATCTAAGATGAGAAAAAGAAACAAAATCAATCTCATTTCCAACTTGAATTTTCAAGTTTCAAGTTTCAAGTTCAACATTTAATAATAAATTATAATATAAAAAGATGAAAATTATGCCCTTAAATATATTTTTACTTGGTTGTAATGTCGTCCTACTCTCTTTGCACAATTGACGTGCAAAGAGGTCTCCTTGTGCTTTAGTGAAGGCATCTATCTCGTGCACTATCTGTGTAGTAACAACAACTAACATCCACTCTATTGTCGAGTAGAGCCCACTAAGAATCGTTTTATCTGCACGAAAATCATGGCTGAATTAGGAGGTCAGATTTAGGAAACATGCTGCTGCATGGAGGGGCCTATGAAGCTGGTGGTGCTATCTCCTATCAATGATCTCCCAAATGGGATGATACTTCTCCTCAACTCTGTTGGTTGAATATTTTGCAAACTTGGGAGGTTTGGCAAAATGGTGATTTCAACATAGTGTGTGAGTTAAACTCTCCTATTTAAGGGAAGGCTCCCCCTATCTAAATAACTAAAAACAAATATGGGTGGAATGATAATCTTTCCTCTTGTTTCAGGAAAGACTAAACTCTTTTCTCTTCACAGAAAAAGTAATCTGGACTTTTAAATAGATTTTAACAGCAGCTTCCAATAAATTCAGTAGAAAGGAAATGAAGTTTCCTGAAAGCTCAAAGACTTCCGTCACTTCCTTCACGACGGGAAAACAACCTCAAGTGCAAAGTCTTTAAAATCAACAATCCTATCTACCCTTTTAAAAGATAATTCTAATGATAATATACAACATAAGACAACACAAAGTCTGAAAATATGGTGTATCTATTAACTACTACGAATGAGAATCGTTACGAGCACAAAGACTTGCAATTCTTCTTAACCTCTAAATTATGAATTCAATCTTCAACATTTACAGCACAAAGTCTGAAAATATTTTGATTGAAGCTCTCCCTAGCAATCTTCCACAACCTTCAAATGATCACAAAAAAGTGTCCCAAAATGACGCAAGAACACAATGGACACAAAGTGAGAATTCAACACAAAGTCTGAAATCTGTAACTCCTTGATATTATTTGAAAAAGATAAACTTATAACTATAAAGCTCAAAGTCTTTATGAGTACAAATTTCTACAGAATTTTCTTGCTTGCCAAAAAGATATGTTTACAAAGGACCCTCTCAAGTATTTATAGGAGAGAGGTCATAAGAAAAAGGTGGGAGGATCCCAACTAACTTGAGAAATTCTCTCAACCACCAACTACTTGCAATTGACTTATTCAAAATTACAGTCTTAAACTATTTTGACTTGTAATTAGATTGCATGTAATTACAATTTACAAAACTGCAAGTGAAAGAAACACTTGCGATTACAAAATTTGTTTTTACATGTAGTTTGTCGAAAACAAAATGCATAAATATAAAACATTTTATTCTATATCAATCCTAGCTTTGAAAGATTGAAATCTACTGATAATTTCTTGCAACTCAACTGGATCGGGGCCTAGTGTGTTCTTGGCAACTGCAACAATCTTCAAGATTACATCAAAATATCTTATCGTTGCTAGTCTATGTTCTTCATAAACAGTTTGCATTTTATCAAGGATTATTCGATGATTAACAAACTTGTGAATCAAATCCATAGTAAACTATTCTGATTCTAGCTCTTGATGAAGATTTGCTGCCATTTCTGTAGTGACCATATCAGCTGCAAGTAATTCTCCTTCATGATTCAATATTCTGCAAGGGATTTTCTCAAAGCTAGAAAGGATGTTTTGTTGAACTTCATCACTCATTTCTAGTGTAGCTTGGATATCTTTGATGAGATCTTGAATAACCAATGATTTATTTGTCATGAGTTCTTTAAATTCTATGTATTTTTCTCTGTTTGGTAGAATTGAATTGCTGCATAGAATTTGTAACTTGATTTGATCTATCTCATGCCAAATTTTCAAATCTTTTTCAAGTGAATCTAAACTTTGCTTAAAAGCTTCCAAAGTCTAATTCAACTTTATTTTAGCTATTCTGACATTGTTCAAAACTTGTAATGTCTTTTCAATCATTGGTATGCTTTGATCAATGAGCCGTGTTACCCAAGAATCAACTGCTTTGGCTTTTTGCGCAATTTTCTCCAATTGCTTGACTGATTCTTCAGAAGTGAAAGAAGTTAATGGGTTAACTTGCTCTGAAGAATTGGCAATCTTTTGAATAACTGAGATGAGCTGTGAATTCTCTTCTTTCAGCTTTTCTTTCTTTGCCAAAAGCTCATTGTAACTATGTGTTAGAACAGTTACTGAATTTTGAGCGTCTTGCATCATACCAGCATGTGTTTGCTTGCCTAAATCCACCCTTGTGAATTTATAAGCAGAAACTTGCATCTCTTCTAGTGACTTGTCTACAAGGGGTTTAGCTATCTCTACATACTTCATTTTGTTGTTGTCCACAACTACCCGTGAAACTATCTTAGCCTTCTTTGCAACTTTTGGCTTTGATCTCTTCAATTGTTGGAAATCAAATACATCTGGAGAGATTTCCTGTTTCTTTCTCTTTAGAGTCACTAAACTCAACCATGGAGGAAGATCCAATGTGTCTTCATTTGAAACAGCAACCGTATTTGAAACAACAACAGATTCATTTTGAGTCACGGTTGTTACTCTTGGAGATGTCTCAGTTTGAATTGCAACAAAAGCTTGACTAGATGGCACATTGTGATCAGCATTAGCCATGAAACAATCAAAGCTTGCAGCAGAAGTATCAATTTCTGGAAGCGTTATCTGTGATGTGTTTGGATACATTGGATTAGCATAAAAAATATTCTCCAGATTATCATGTATGTTTTCTATAGAAGCAATCACCGTTGATGAAGTTGATGTATGAAGAGCAGCTTCAATAGGAGGAACGTAAACCGTTGAAAAGGAATCAACATCACTATCAAATTGAGACATCGGAGACATTTCTGATACTGGTGCAACATCAATATGAGGAGACATCATACTTAGAGTAGTAGAAGACTGAAGAACTTCTCCTTCTTGTTGATCGATGACTTGGATCTACGTCTCTCTAATCTCCTTCCCTTTTAATGTTGGTTCCTCCGAAGGTTGTTCTACAACACGATTGACTCTTAGCTTAATCCTCATTCCTGAAGAAGAAGCACCTTCCTTGGACTTGTTTCTGACTTCTTATTTTAATCCAACAGGTCCAGTTGAATCATCTTCATTATTAACCCTGATTTTAATAGTTTTGACGCCTATACTTTCGAGCCAAGAGTTAGTATTAGCCAAGATTGACTTAAATCTGTTGAAGATAGAAATTGATTCTTTAATAGACCATTGCATTGCTGGAATAGAAGCATCAGCAACTCTTTGTTCTTCATATTCTGGATCTAAAATCAGCCCATCATCAATTATTCCTTCTGGAATCAGGGTCAGATTAAAATCAATAACCTGTTCAACTGTAAGCCTGCAATAGTCCATTTTGTAGATTTCTTTCTCTGTTTGGAGATTTTCCCAAATATCTTCAAGACGATGCACATGAGTGAAGGCCCTCTTTATCTTGTCTTTCATTCCTCTGTAATCAAAATCTGCCCTTGTCTTGAATCTTTTTAACTTGATCTCCTGAATCTCATTTTCCATAGCTTTTGCCTTTGAAGTACTTGTCAAGGAGTATCTCCCAATTTGTAATGGTTTATGAGATGAAATACTCACTCCAGTTTTATGTTGCATAGCTTGTCGTGCATGCACTGTCATCAACTATCTTGCCAGCTCCATTAGAATAATTTTATCAATTGAATACCTCGGCAGCATGTATGGCTGGTCTTCAAAACAACCAACCCTCATATAAGTAAAAGTAGGGAACTGAAGAAAAAGGCAACCATATTCATTGACTTTTTTCCAAGCAGCATCTGATACTCTGTTGTTCGACAAGTTTTTCTCAAGAAGACACATAAAATAGCCAAAGAACGCATCTTGGACTCTTCTATAATGAATCCTGCTAGGAATCAAAGGTAGCTAATCATAGTATTCCCAGACTGGAACTAGAGATCTATCTTCTACAGTAGAAAGGCCTAGAAATTGTCTTAAAGAAGCTGCTATATAAACCATATAGGAATTCATATAGAAGGTGAGCGTGGTAGGAACTTGTGCAAGCTGCTCACATAAACTATCACTAATTATTTCACTCCAGAAAATTGGGTGTTGTGCCTTTCTAATCACCACAATGAATTTGTACATCCATTTCTCAAAGACATTAGAGAATTTCAACCCCATAATTATGCTCAAGAGAGTGATTATATCATTGATTTCTTCTTTGAAGTCAGGTCGATACAGCTTGGGCCACCGAGACACACCAGCTCGACGCTTCAGAAGCCATTTGGTATTGATGTGTTGTTTACAATCTTCCTTCTTCTGTTCATAATGATCTAGAGTGCTCTTCATTCAAATATCTGAATATATGGGTGAGTCTGGAACTCTGAAAACCCTATGAATGGTTTCTGGATCAAGTCTTATGACCACATTCCCATCATCATCTTTAATGGTTCTGGATTCTCTGTCAAAGTGAGTTGCGCATGCAAGGACGAATTCTGGCTCTAGGGAAGCAACAGGAAAAGAGGAAACCAGATGAATATGACTTTTAAACAACAACTGCATATGATGAGAAGTTGATTTCTTAGCTCTCCCCAAAAACTCGGACATATCAACATGCCCAATCTCCGTGTCTTTGATTTCTTCAATATTCGAGACAACGTGAGAAGGTGGAATCTCATTCTAGTATTTGTCATATTTGTACTTCATCTTTTTGTTCGTTGGAGAAGCAGGTTCCTCCATCATCAAACAAGAATCTGCAAGGCTGCGATGAAAGTTCCATAAGGTCAAGACATCATCAACGTTTACAGGTGTAGACATGGCGAAGGCTAAAACTTAGGATGGTGTTTGGCTGTTTGACGGCAGAAAATGAGCATTATAACTCATTTCGGGTTTTTGGAGGCTGATTGCAAGTGAATGAGACATGTACTTTTCATGACCTATGAAAAAGTTAGATTGCAACTTTGCAAAATGCAAGTTAAAACTTGTAAATTGTATTTGCAGTCAAGAGCAAAAATTCCGATTTTAAGGCACTTTAAAGGTATTTCAGGATTTTGGAGGCCGGCTGCAAATGAATAGTGGATGTCGGGATTTTAGGAAGACATTGCAAGTAAAAGAACATTTCGGGATTTTAAAAGGTCATTGCAAGTAAAAGAAACAAACTTTTAAACTTGCATTTTATATTGAAATCTCCAACTTGTAATGGGTGAGCAAAAACCCGAAATACTAGAAAGAGCATCATTTTTTTTGTTTCTTCTCCTCTTTTCAAGAGAAAGAAAATGAGATGAAATGTAAAATGGAAAGCCAAATGAATATGGAATGGAAGGAGATGTAAAGACATGAAATGGTATGGGGGAAAACGCGTTTTGGCATAAGAGCCATGTTCATGAATGAGGACATATCTAAGATAAAAGGTGTATGGAACAAATAACGCATTTTTCAGAAAGGATGAATAAATGTATGACGTTTTTGTATGGAGGTGAAAATGGGACAAATGAAAACATGTTTCAATGAAGGCATGGCATTGACAAATTCATATATACGGAATGTAATATGTAAAAAGGAAAATGTGTTTTTATAAAGGCATTTGGCATGACAAAATAGAAAACGCATTTTCAAATGAAAGTGAATGTTATTGAATGAAGGCGTAAACAAAATGGGGGGAATATGACATGAAAGAGAAAAAAATTTCAATAGAAAACACATTTTAGTGAACAGAAAATGTAAGGAATGAATGTATTTGAAAATAACGTTTTCAAATGAAATAAAACGCATGAAGGAAGTTAAGAGAAACGCATTTTGTGAAATGAAAGATATAGGCGAGTAAAAGAAACACGTTTTTTGTAAAAACGTTTTTAATAAAAGCATAAAATATTTACAAAAACAAAATACAAGATTGTAAGAAAGAAAAGAAACAAAGAAAACATACCTGCAAGTAAGTTTGTAAACAAAAATGACGATGGAGTAACCCTAGGCGCGATTTGCAAAGTGAGCAAAGAAAAAGACTTGAATATTGACAGCTGAAAGTCCGTTTTAAAACTTCTGGATCGATAAAATCAGCTTGGAATAAGGAAGACAAATGAAATAGGACTCGAACTGCTCAGATCAAGAATGGCATCGGACTTTCAAGAGTTCTTTGCAAATTAAAATGACACTGAAAAATGAAATCGGGCTTTCAAGAGTTCTTTTTAGCAAAATCGGGTTTTTAAAATGACTTTGCAAGTATTTTAAAAGAAATCAGGGCTTTTTGATCACTTTACAAGTGAAATCGGGCTTTTAACATTACACTGCAAGTGCTTTTAAGTGAAAATCGGGCCTTTTTCATGCTTTGCAATTAAAATAAAGAAAATCGGACTTTTAAGAAGTCACTGCAAGTAACTTAAAGGAAATCGGAACTTTTATAAACAATTACAAGTACTTTATGAAAAATAACTTGTAATGAACTTAAAAAGTTCCTATAATTGCAAGTGCTTCAAAAAGTTCCTGTTATTTGACTTGCAGTGAAGCTCAAAAACTCCTACTTGCAGTGATGTCATAAAAACCCGAATTTGACCAAAAACACACTAAAAATGACTCAGAATTTCACGAAAACGGACGAGAATGTGTAAAAAGTGGTAACCCAAAGGACTATAGACTTAAAATTGAGATTTGTTGATCTTTGCAACTTGTAATACGTGCCTTAGAAGAGAAAATCTTTAAATTTTATCAAAATTTCGATTGGTTATCCCAATTTTTAACAAGTCATAAATTAGGGACAACAAACTCCACCATAGATGGATCTAATGGCCTCTTTGGCCCTATCCATTCCCTCACATATATAACCCATTGCGGGCTTCTCCCCATCAACAACTCGTAGGAGAACTAGCAAGGGCTTGATAAACTGCAAAGTGCAAACATTAACTTAAGTGTGAACGAAAATAAACAAATAAAAGTAAAATATGAATAAAAATTAAAACATAATGAATAATTAAATTTTACCTTCACAATCTCCTCCGCTGGTGTCCAAAACCCTGGCTCATAAAAAATGCAATTAGTCACATCAATCCCTATAGTGGTCATAGCATAAGATGAGGAAGACCACTCCTCACCAACAAACATGTGCCTTAAAGATTCCTTTGACTGAATCAAGGATTGCAATGTGATAAAATTTGTGGCAAACCTAGTGATGCCAGGATGAGCCAACTCCCTCAACCTTGTGTATTGTTTCATTAGGCTAAGGACCCATGTGTGATTGTATAATGTTTTTTGCCACATCCACACATGTTTTGATCCATGGGAGCTTGCCAAAATCCTCCAATATGAGGTCAAGGCAATGGGCGGCACATGGAGTCCAAAATATAGTAGGGTGCCTCTCCATCAATAATCTACCAACAACAACATAATTTTCCACATTATCAGTCACCACTTGAACCACATTCTCTTTGCCCACCTCAACTATCACCTCCTTAATAGCCTCACAAAGGTATGTGGCATTTTTGACATGGGCGGAAACATCAATGGACTTGATGAAGATGGTGTCACCTGAAAAAAGAAGCAAAACCAATTATTCAATAAATTAAAAACATAAATCAACCATATTAATCACTAAATCAAATTCAAATTTCAAATTAATTAATGCATTGAGGGAAGTACAATTACCTATAGAGGAAACTAGAAAATTAAGTAGCATCCTATTTCTTTTATCGGTCCAACCATCAGTCATGATGGTGCAACCCAAACTCCTCTACTGCAAGTGTTGCTCCTATAATTGTGCTTTTAGATTTGCCACCTTTTGACTCAAAAGTGGGCCCTTTAATTCATCTTCGATAGGGGCTTTGAACCCCACCCCACATTTGGTTATGGCATCAACCATATTTTTCCAAAAGGGAGACCTAAAACATGTCATAAATAAATTAATAAGTTACTTAGATAAGTATTGTAAAATGAAACGTTTTAACTTTAAATTTGAATTCGACAATGAGATACATCTAGATTCTAAAATTTAAATATAAATTTTAAAACAATTAAAAAAAAAGAATTGTCTGGCTACATGGAAGGGAATGGTGCAATAGTACCAGAAGTCTGCAATTGATTTCTTTGCTACATCATGTGTGTCCTTGTTCCAACCCATGCTCTCAAGTGATAGTTGGGAACCAAGAGTACTACGTGGTACAAAATATGAATCCACCCTAGATTTACAAACTCTAGGGCCAATGCTAACACTCCCACTACCACTAGCAGTAGCAGAAGTACTAGGAGTACCCATAGCTGGTGCATTAGCAGAAGCACTAGCACAAGCACTAGCACTAGGATGGTATGGAGGCATGGAAGAAGCATCTCCAACACCACCAATGCTCGCCAACTCCTGCCTTTGCCTCTTTTTCATTTCTTTTTGCAATTCAAATGTTTCTAATTGCACTTGCACCTCACAAACAACTTCAGGAGGTGCATTAACGTAACCCACTACATCATGGACAGGTATGCGTGCAATATGGTATTTCAATCTATTTATGCCTCCATCATATATTGTTTTGCAATATTTACATTTTTCCTCTCCTTTTTCTGCCCAAGAAAGATTTCAACATGTTTCCAAGCAGGGTCTTTTCTGCCTAGGGTTTGAGACATTGTGAAAATATGGTTTGAATTGCAAATGAATGTGGCTGCAATTACAAGTATGGTTTCTAAAATTATTTAAGTTACAAGTAGGGTTTGTAAAAAAAGAAATGCAAACTCAAAAAAAACAATGATTTTACAAATTACAATTATTTTTTTGTTAAAAAAACATAAAAAAAAATAAATTAAAATCACACTTACCTCTTATATTAGGCTTGAAATGCAATGCAAACTGCTTCCAATCACTGGTAAAGAGCTCTCAATGCACCCCCTTGCTGGTATGAAGCTCCACAAATGCTATATGAGCCTAGATTTGTCTTCAACTTCTTGCTAGTTGCCCTACAATGAACTTGTGTTTTTCTTCATAGCTCTCTTTTCTTTTATTTTCCAAGTAAATGAAATGAAGTTGCTTGGACTCGACAAGTTCAGAGAGTCCACAGGGCTCGATGAGTTCTATTAGGGCTCAGCAAGTCCTATCAAGGCTTGAAAAGTCCTATCAGGACTCAGCCGAGTTCGAGTCCGAGCCCCTAAGACTCTATTAGGGAGACTCAACTCGAGACTCATCAAGTCCTGGCAAGTCTAGGTGAGTCTCGTTTCAATGGTTGAGACATATAAATTTGTTGGCATTTCAATTCACACCTCTAGAATACGGATTGGAAACAAACAACTATGCACAGTTAGACTGCTCTTCAAATTAGGAGGGGAAGCTCCCTCTTTGCTTATTATGCTTAAAAAGAAATGCTAAAGTACTGCCAATCTTTTTATTTCTCTGTTGAGAGCACACGGTTATAAGAAACTTTACGTTACAAATGAGAAATAAAAAGATTTGCAGTAGTTTAGCATTTTTTTTAAGCATAATCAGCAAACAGGGATCTTCCCCTCCTAATTTGAAGAGTAGTCTAACTATCCATAACTGTCTGTTTCCAATCTGCATTCCAGAGGTGCGAATTGAAACGCCAACAATTTTCTAATGCCCAACATTCCTTTGATCTTAGTCTCTCTTCTTTTTGTGCCTTAAAATGTTGAGCACGTGTAAACATAGGTATTGAAATATTATCATGATTTACTACCAGTGAGTAGTGATAGAAATATTTTTCTTCTTTATTAATGGGTGCACTATCAAAGTATCCCACCATCAAAGTTGTCCATTTGTGGTAAGACAACATTCAAACTTGAACTAGGTGCAACTTTAGTGTATCCCATGATTTGGTTCATTCTTAAATTTTCAGGACATGTGGAACTAGTATGTTTGTTGGTCTCATGGAAAGAATAAAATACCGTATATTTCTCAACCTCAACTATTTGTCTTGGTGAGGGTGTTAGAAACTACGGCCTACAATTATTGAAAGGCTAAAAATTATTTCTCTTTAGCTGGTATGGTTGTTGAGGTTGATATTGTTATTGATATTCTAGTGGTGGTGGTGCAGGCAGTGCAGGCGACCCTTGAGTTGTCAACTTCCTTTTGAGGATAGTCACCTCATTAGCTATTTTTTATCGCAATGGATCTACAGAACCATGAATGAGAGGCTTGATAGAATTTTACTTCATCTTCTTGGAAGTGATCATATTATCTTCAATCTCGATGGAATTTTCTTATGTAGTTGTTAATTTTGTTTCTTTGTCGATCTCAAGAAAAAGGTTATCTCATATGGAAGATCATTTATGAAACTAATCAACATAATTTCTAGTGATGGATTGAGTGTATGAGAAAGATGTGTGACCAAGCGGTTAAACCTTGCCACAAATTTCCTCACAGGTTCATTGAGCTTAACCAAATTGCCTCATCTTTGATTTTGAAAGTTGGGAAACTAACCAATGACTATCTTCAACGGGCTTGAACCTTGCCAAAAATTTCTCACTCATGGTCACCCAACTTGTAATAATGCCTGGGTCTTGATGATGAAATCAATCAACAACATTTTCCTCAAGAGTCTCTATGAAGAGATGTACAACAATGTCTTCATGTGGTACATGCAAGACGACGCAAGCCATTATGAATGTATAAACATGTTCATCTGGATGTTGAGTCCCATTGTCGTGAAACCAAGGAAAGTGCTTCCTTGACCCTTTAGGTAACTCATGATTTCCTTGCAAGGCTAACTATCCAATTTTATTACCCCAAGGTAATGGAGGTGGGCGTTCGTGATTATTATTAGCATGGTTATGGACAACATCATTGTTGTCACCTATTGCTTCTAGCTAGATCACAAATTCTTCTTTAGGTTCTTGGATCTCAGTATTTGTGTTGGATGCTTCTCCAACTTCTTTTTCTTGAAAGGCTAGATCTGCAGTAGCACCTCTCCTCATATAAACCCTGTAAGCCAGGATTATCTATTCCCAAGAAGGAGGTGGTAAGACTGGTCTTTCGGCTGCAAGATCAACTTTTCGTTCTTTCTCGTCTAGAAAAGTAGTCATGTTTCTCCACTAAGTAGGTGTTTCCTTGTTCTCAAACACAAAACTTCTCAGACTACTAATGATGTATGTTTTCTTGCCTTCAACTTGCATAAGATTTGGTTGGATAATAGAAGCAATAGGATCTAGCTGTTGAACAGGGGCAGTAGGACGCCTGATGATCATTCATGTGCCATAAAGCATAAGCTTTCTTGTTGTTTTATGCCTCGTGCCCCATGGTGGGCGCTGAATTTTTTTTGGCGTTTCAATTCACACTTCTGGAATGTGAATTGGAAACAGACAACTATGCACAATTAGACTACTCTTCAAATTAGGAGGGGAATCTCCCTCTTAGCTGATTATGCTTAAAAAGAAATGCTAAACTACTACCAATATTTTTTATTTCTCAGCTGAGGGCACAAGGTTATAAAACACTGTGTTGTAGCTAAGAAATAAAAAGATTGGCAATAGTTTAGCATTTCTTTTTAAGCATAATCAACAAAGAGGAAGCTTCCCCTCCTAATTTGAAGAGCAATCTAACTGTCCATAGCTATCTGTTTCCAATCTGCATTCTTGAGGTGCGAATTGAAATGCCATCAATTTTTTGGCGCCTAACATTCCTTTGATCTTAGTCTCTCTTCTTCTTCTTTATGCGCCTTAAAATGTCGAGCATGTGTAAACACGGGTGTTGAAATATTATCATGATTTATTGCGAGAGAATATTGATGAAAATATTCTTCTTCTTTATTAATGGGTTCACTATCAAAGTATCACGTAGCAAAGTCACCATCAAAATTGTTCGTGTGTGGTAAGATAACATTCAAACTTGAATTGGGTGCAACTTCAATGTATCCCATGATTTGATTTATTCTTAAATTTTCAGGTCATGTGGAACCAGTATGTTCGTTGGTCTCATGGAAAGAACAAAATACTATAGATTTTTCAATGTCATCAACGTTCTTGTCTTCAAGAGGTGTGGAAAACTCAAGGATGATCTCGCCTTCAGAATTCTTCTCCATATGAAATTGTTTCTTAAGTTTCTTCTCTGATGTTTCTTGGTACATGTTGTCAAGCTCTGCAAAGTTCAGTTGAAAAGAAGAAGATTGGAAACAACAAGGTAGTCTGTGAAGTACCATGAAGGAGATTGGAAGCATACTACTGCAGCTATCAAACTTCAGCCTTTAGGGTTGCCTTATCTTCTCCATCCTTGAGCACTTGTTCTTTCAAATTATCTACTGCAATGTCAACGAGATTTACATCAATATGCCAGGTGCTTCTTCCGAGATTGGCTTTGACAATCTTGAAGTTATCAATTTCAACCTCATCAAAATTCTTGTCTTCAGGAGGTGTGGCAAACTCAAGGATGATCAAATTGAAATCAACCTTTTCAAAAATTTGACAATCAAAATCATCTTTATCAAAATCTGAAGATTTGGGTCTCTTCAAAATAAGATTATCTACAAAACCCAAAACTTAGCTTTTTTCGAAAAATCTGCTTTTATCTGAAGAAAAATCAACAATCTATTTTTAGCTTTTGTGTAGAACTTTTCTGAAGATAGGCATGTTCATAGTCAAAATTCAAGTTTCTACATATGCAATACTCTCAAATAGAAATTAGGACCAAATCAGTGTTGCTCCATGATTTCTTGAGAACATTCAAAAATGACTTACATCATGTGCATCTAGTGTTTGATTTACATGCTTTGGAAGGTGCAAGAAACATTGCAATCAATATTTTTGATCATTCTGGGTTGCTTGCAACAACTTCTATTCCCATCTCAGTGCAAAGCCTTGAATTCATAATTTCTTGTGTCAAGCATTACAATTCAACTTCACAAGAAATCATATCAACAGATGGTCATATTATTTGTAGCCTCAAGCCAAAAGACATTGAGAAGTATTTTGCAATACTACCATATGTGAAAAAAATCATCATATCTATTGAAGAATACGAAAAGGTGTGGTATGCGCAAAAGGGAAAGTGTTGGAAAAGAATGGCTCATAAGTGGTTGAAAGAGAAGCAAAATACTTTTCCAAGGAATGTTGGGCGCAATGAGTTCAAGGATGAATTTGCAGTCATGATTACTTTTCTTAATCGAGTCATAGGTCAAGCAGAAGCCAATAAATTTCAGCCTTGGATGTTTTACATCATCTCCCATATTCTTAACAAAACATAACACTATGAGTGGCCAACATTTATCAGTGATAGTCTCCACCATTAGATGATAGAGTTTTTCAAGGCCCATGAATTCCACATGATATCTTACCTCGTATATCTAATGGCCTTTTAAGGCAAGTTTAGAGGTTTGACTGTCATTGGAACCTTGGGTGTTCAACATGTATATGATCATTACCCACAATTAGAGTTTTTAGAGTCTGGGTGGCATTACAAGCGAGTGAATGATCTATTCCTAATGCATATGGTGTGAGATCTTGATAATGAGTTGCATATACAAATTTCAGCGAATGCTAGATTGGCAATGGTGGAGTGGGATGATTGGTTTATCCAATTCCCCACATTCTCCTACATAAGAGTACATGGCTTCTCAAGTGATCCAGTCATGTCTCCTAGATATCCAATGGATGAGATTGTGTTCATGGAGTTTCTAAGGAAAGTACATGAATTACACACCTTTTTGCATAACAAACACAAGTCAACCTTCAGCTTCTCATTTGAGATGAGTATATACAGATGTAGATCAACAATTGATGCTAAGTTGATGAGCGATGAAATGTCAAAGTTTGGTCTCAAGCTTTTCAAGGAGAGACATTCATATGATCCTTGTGGTGTCTTTGCAGCTCGTCTTGGTCACAATCATGCACATGTACCTATAATAGAATATTTTTGGGTTAATTGTGTAGATGTGTTTTAAGTGCACAAACGCAACTACTCACAACTTACTCTTTAGAAAATGGAATATTTCTTATCAAAAGATGTGGAGGGCTTGTCAGATGATGATTGGGAAGTCATACTTCCCATGTATGCCAGAGATCAGGTCGAGCAATGACCACTTTCATAAGTTGATTGGTTTGCCAAAGAGAGCACCTCAATTGAGGAAAGGACAAGCTCAGTTGTCAAAAACATCAAGATTTTCCTGAACAATAAGAAGACACGAAAGGTAACTATTCCAATTGTAGAGCTGCCAATAGTTTAGTTTTCTCTACCTTTTGCTAAATCAAAACCGAGAGCGAAAGCTGTGAGAAATCGTCTAGAAGACACGAAGATCAACATAATGATGAAGGGCTTAAAGGAAAAGGTGAATCAACAGGAAAAATCAACAAATGCACCAGAAGTTCTAGTTGAATCAACACCACAAGTTGAAGCAGAGCCTTCATCTCCTATTCTTCCACCGTCACTAAAGCCTTCTCCTATTCATATAGATTCAAAAGGTGATTCATCGGTTCGTAACGTATCAACATCGAGTGATCTATTAGGAGTTGCTAGAGCTGAAACCAATCCTCCTAGAGAAGTTAGTAGAGACTCTTCATCTTGGCTTGAGGACCTACTAGGTAGGACGAGGAGGAATCCTTCCTATCAATTGAACTTTGCAGAGCTTGACAATGTCTACCAAGACACATCAGAGAAGAAACTTAAGAAGCAAGTTCATATGGAGAAGAATTTTGAATGCGAGATCATCGTTGAGTTTGTCACATCTCATGAAGACAAGAACGTTTATGAGGTTGAAATTGATGACTTCAAGATTGTAAAGGCCAATCTCAGAAGAAGCACCCGACATACTGATGTAAATCTCTTCGAAGTTGCAATAGACAATTTGAAAGAACAAGTGCTCAAGGATGGAGAATATAAGGTAGCCCTCAGGGCTGAGGTTCAACGGCAAGGAAAAATTTAAGAACCCCCCCCCCTCAACGAAGGTGTAAAATCTTGGCGAATCTTGTATACTTCCCAATAAAAATATTAATTTTAGTGGCAATTTTTTTTGTTTTTCGGGAAAAAAAATATCAATTGGTGAGTCTTTTCTAATCGGTAGAAGTCTATGGAAAATCCTAGAAAATTGCAATTTTTTTTAAACTGATAAAATATTTTCATTGCCAATTAAAATCTATTTTCAAACCTAGAAAATATTTCCATTGGCTAATTAAACTTGTTTTTAAAACAACAAAAAAACAATTTTGTTGGCGATTAAAACTTTTTTTCAAACCAAAAAAATATATCCATTGGCGAATTCAACCTATTTTCAAATGCATAATTGGAAAATTAATATAACCGTGACTGTTCGATGAATTTTTGATGGATGGTTGTAGTTTCATTCCATAAGTAAATATCTTAAGCACTAGATTTTCAAATTGAAACCTCCAGAATAACACTAGAACTGTTAGATGTGGACATGTGAGATCAAGGCTCATCGTTCATCGCGGTAATGAACCTGATGGGTTGAAGCATTTTGGCGATGACTCATGAGCGATAGAAGAACTTAAGTGGAAAAATTATGCACATGCATAAAGTTTGTTTTAAAAGAGGGACTGTTTGATGAATTTTCAATGGACGGCTCTAGTTGCATTCCGTAAGTAAATCCTTGAAGCACTAGACTTGCGAATTGAAACCTCTAGAATAACACTAGAACTATTAGATTTTCAGAAATCAATGGTTGAGATTTTATTAATTATTTAGGTTTGTTGGTCATCGTGCTCTTGCTTACTTTATAATCTTGCCTAAGTCAGACCAAATTATTTTATGAAAAATCCTTAAATCTTAAGTCTTTAATCCTAAGGGTTGAGTCTCGTCAACCTAGCGATGTCCCCATTTTAAAAATAACTTTATTTGCATGTGCACTATGTAGCCATCTTGTCATCTGTCGCGGGAATACCTTTTAATTACTTGTTTTTAATGATTCAAGTGTTGAAATAAATGTTAATTGTCACATCAATGATAGTGGTGAATTTAAAAATGATAATTGTGATGTCGTACTCATTGTGTTCATGCTAACTTCTATATATACTTCACCAACTTGATGTTCTTATCATTTATAATACATTTGGCTTTGATTTATTTCTTCTCTATTCTCTATTTAACTGAGATATTATGGAGTCTTCATGGCATGCCATGCTACCCAAATTTTTTTGGGAGAAAAGAAAGGATGATGCATACGACAGACAAAAGTTGGGTATGGTTTTTACAATTCCTTGTGTGCAGGTTGAGGATGTTATAAGAATAATTGTGGGTAGGGAATGGCTTTATAACAACCCTTATGCTCTATATTATAAGGTAGCTTTAGCTTTCTTGTCCAATTGCATGGACATTTTTAAAGATAAAGATTTGGTGAAGACGCTGGAAATATGTTATTTGCAGCCTTTCATTTACTCTATTTCTTCGTAGGAGTTGGCGCTGGAGCATTAAAATTTTGAAAGTGGTTTAGCGCCTATTGGTGGAATCTTTAGGAAAGTGGAATTGCATGCTTCTACAGTGTAGGCCCTTTCCTTGGTTAATATGAGATGGGGTCTACTATTTGATACAAAAACTAAATCATTGAAGAGTCTGGAGTTTTGGAGGAAGGTTTTGGGTGATTCACTTCTCTTGTCTGTTGTTAGTTTGTTAAATTCGATTCAGATTCTACTCAAACACCCAGTTGATGGCCTCAGCTAATGTTACAAAAAAAAATAGTAATGAATTGTGTGATGTGTCACGTGTCTATATTTTATTGTACAGTGCAACAGTTCATGTAATATGTACTTTGTGACTAGTTTTTTGTCACAATTAGTGGCTTTTTTCCTTTTGGCCATGCTAGTTATGTACTAACTACTATGTACTTCATTCTTTAGCAATAGCTACTTAAATTAAAGTACTTTTTGTGGCTCCATTCTTGTAAATCCTTTTTTCTTTGGTCAATATAAAAAATGTGGCTTTTAAAACTAATAGTAATTATCAACATATATAGTTTTGATCATAAGTGAGTGAAATTATTGTGACTTATTATTGGACATTGATAATGATTAAGGTAAAATGAGACATTTAATTCTCTCTTTTTAATGTGTTGAATTACTCTACCTTACATTTATTCTATTGAAATTCTCAATCTTTTTAAAGAAATTTTGGTTGCGGTACTGCGAGTAGCGGCGTGGATTAATGCCATATGAATAGCCAGAGTGATTGATTGGATCTCTTTATATTGAAAACTACACAATGTACTGTAGAATTGTAGAGGATGATGTCAATAATCTAGTGATTTAGTGAAACAAGATTTGTAATGATTTCATATCGTTTGAGTGGCATTGGCGATTTTGACAATTGACAGCTTGTCAGCTTGAGGTACAGTTTGCATGTAGCCAGGCTGTCAGAGTCTAGACATCAATCAAATTAAACATTTAAATTGTAAATGTTAGGCTTAAGTTACACGAACCAATTAAGTTGGATTTTTGGTTTGTGTGAATCACAATTATCACACGTGACATGTGTGAGGTGTGCACAGGTACCAAGCTGGTAGTGGCACTATTGGCGACACTTTTGGCCCATAAATAAGGATAGTGAGCACAACTGAAATCATTCGTTGAATTGTCATAAGGGTTTTCATTTTGTGGGGTTAATAACTTAATAAGGATTCAAGAAGAAGATGATGCAGTATTATTGGGGATACTCTAAATTCTTTTGCCTCCAGTTATGTAGTTACAAAGTAAAAGACCAATTTCCTTCAAATTCAGAATGGGTGGAATTGGAAAGAAGTTGATTTCGCTCACTTAACTTCTCAAACAGGTTTTGAACCAGGATGAGGAGCTCTAATGGAGATAAGTGCTATCCTAGTGCATGGAAGCTGAAAGTAGAAGATGGGAGTAGTTTTACTACCCCTCATCATCTGCATGATTTTTCCTCTCAAAGGGGATAAGTACATTTTGTATCTTCACAGCTCCCATTTCCCCAGCATGGTTGACTAGGCAAGCTCCTTGCATTTACTTTTAGACACCATGGCCTATCAGGCAAGCCCCGTGCATTTATTTTTAGAGCTCATCTTCTACATGGGAGCAATTTTACAACCCCTCATCTTTTGCATGAGTCTGGTTCTAAAAGGGGCTAAGTACATTTTGTATCTTCACATCTCCCATTTCCCTAGTTTGATTGGGCCCCCTTTCCCATGCATTTATTTTCAGAGCCCATGGCTGACCCGACAAGTCCCATGTGTTTATTTTTAGAGCACATGGTCGACCCAGCAAGTCCCATTTATTTTTAGAGAAACATGTATTACATTTATGTTTTCACCAGCGGTCCAGCAGAAGCTTAGCGCTTGCACTTACATTTGTATTTGTACTATGTAATAGTGTGAGATTGTAATTCTGTTGTAATAAAATAAATGGTTGTGCTATTAATGTGACATTGTAATTCATTTTATTAAGTCCTTTGCAAGTTAAGTGCTATTAATGGTTGTGTTATTAATGTGACATTGTAATTCATTTTATTAAGGCCTTTGCAACGTTAAGTTACCGACCCCTTGGCCTTGATGTCAATCCTAGTGCATTAAAGTTTAAAGCAACTTTAAAACATGTTGATTATTTATATCATAAATTAATCAACCATTCGATGAACATTTGATGTATGGTTGTAGTTGCATTCCAGAATGAAATGCATAGAGCGCTAGGCTTGCGAATTTAAACCTCTAGAATCACCCTATAACCGTTAGATTAACAAAGATCAAAAGTTTAGAATTTGCTATCAATGCAGGAGTAAATCATAAATGGCTTGTTTTAAATGTTGTCAGCCATGTACTAATTGTGTACTATGTATTCCGGAAGTAACACGTAGACGTTTCAGTTTCATTCACTTTAATATTTGAAAAAACAACACTTTCTATTGCTAAGTGATTTTATTTTGAAGTTAGAGGGTCAACACACGGGGAGATTTCAGTCTTCAGTTTGCTCATTGCAGTGCACCACCTTGTTCTGGGTTCCACAATTCCACTTCCAACAAAGCCATTCTAGTAACCCAGTTTCAACTTCAAGGATCAAAATGCGGGTAAGTTAAATAATTCATGCAGCTACGTTTCATCATTTGACGTTTCTTAAAATCTTATTTTGTCAAACTTTGAAGTTTAGGTTTAGGGTTAAGAGGCTTAAAAATCAAGAAAAAATAAGTACTAATAGGGAATTCACAAATTTCACATTATTGATTGTATCAGCATGTCTACCACCAGTACCACTAGAGCAATGTCGGATAAAAAAAATACATTATGCAAAATTGCTTAAAACCCCAGGTTTCACTGATGAATACCATGATATTTATGATCTTGAAACCTATGATAGACTTACCTCAGAACTTAGATTTTCATCTCAAAATAAGGTTGCAAAGAAAATGCAAGTTAATAGTATTAGTGTACCGTGGGTAACTGGATTAGGGCGCATGATGTTACATGAGGTTTTCCCTTGCCCAAAATTTATCATGGTCTGTGCCCTAAATTATGATGATAAAAAAGGGAAATTGTTAATAAAGATAGAAAAGAAGAATTGTTATCCATTAATGCAGAAGAACTTGGAAAAGTGTTGGCCTTGGGGTTTACAATCGAAGAATTTGGAAATTCTACATTGACGTAGAAAATCTTGCTAGTGATTATGAAGCGGTGGATGAAATGGAGAAAAATTATTTCTTAAATAGAATTGTTCAAGATAGAAACAAATTGAAAGGTGATCATAAGCCTCCTTATGATTTGGATATTTTTAGACTATGGGTTCAGGATACTATTTCCATGCTAGTATTTGTCCTCGGACTGGATATCAATTTGGAAGTGGGTGCAAGCCTCCTTGAAATTACAGGAGGACCAAGAAAATGAGAAAGCAAAGAGGAAAGTAATAGATAACAAGAGAAATGAATTAGAAAAAAGAATAAAAAAAATTCCTCTACATCAACAAGCAAAGAGGATAAGCAGAATGAGACTGCAGTGAATGAACTAAAGCAAAGGCTAGATAAGAGAAACAAGAAATATGATGAGGAAAAATACACTTCAGAAAAATTAAGACTAAGCATTGCGAATGGAAATGCACAATGGGAATAAAAGTTGGAGAAGGAGAGAAAAATAAATGAAAGATTAGAGGCAAAGCTGATGAAAGAAAAAAATGAAATTAAGTCTTGTCAAAATAAGTTATCTGCATTTTGTAGAGAAACAATCAGGCATATGAAACAAAATATCTAGGATAAAATAATGCAAAGGATTGATCATTTATGTGACATGTTTCAATTGATTGATGTTATCAAACAACATCATAAGAAGCTCAACAAATATTTAATGGACAACAAAAATGTGCTGGCATTAGAGAAATCAACAAATCAAATTCAACAAACAATCTACAAAGGCAGTGACAATGTTTTTAAATCAAAAGGGATTACTAATCGGCTTGCTACATCAATGGTGTTGTCATCTATCATTGAAAAGTGTTTGAGAATGCGTGAAACAAAGGAATATTTGCATTTAGCTGCAAACAAGATGAAGAAAGTGGATGAAAAGGTAAGGAACTTCGCAAAGCTTGGTTTTCCAGAGGCTTTTGACACAAATGACCGATTCATTGGAAGACTGATTTCAGAAAGAAGATGGAGGATGCAAAGAAGATTGATTTGGACCAATTTCCTTAAAACCTAGATGTGGTGAGCTATTTGGATTCCATCAAACCATTACTAACCCTGAATGCAAAATTGAATGAAGAATCCAAAACAGGTTCCAATTTGAATCATGAATTGTTAACAAATCTTCAAGTCAAACAACATTAGTTAGAACAAATGACAACTCCACCACCTGAAGAGTGGAAGTTGCTAGAAAAGGTGATGCAGTGATTTGATTTTTGATAATATGAGTTTCCAAGTTCCAACTAAGCTCTGTGCAGAGTTGTCTTTGAGAAATATTTTGCATTGCCAATGCCTCTATGTATTCCTTCATGTGCTAATCAATTTAAAAGCTTAAATTTAGACTTCAGTAATGTGTTGATGTTCAATTATCTGTATTATTTATTATATCATTTGAAGAAAAAGTCTGGTAGTGGTTTCAACTACTAGATACACTTTAAATGATTGTTGATGTTCATTGTTGTATATGCTACTAATACTATTGCTAATATGTTATTAAGCTAATAAGCATTGAGTTGAGTGATGAATCGTTGAGTACATGTTCAATTTTTACTTTCAACACAATTAAAATATGAACTATAAGGTGATTTTAATTTCAGGCATCCATAATCTTAGTCAAATTGCATTACAATTCACACATCAATACTCAATCTCCATGACTACTTAGCAAATCCACTAAACATTTATATGAATTCATGCTTTAATCAAGGTAATTTAACTAGTTCATTAAACCAGAGCCAAAATTAAAACATACATCAATGCACAATGACAAAGAAGATTAATGAAAGATTATTGATCATATTTCATTAATAATTCATGTAAAATGTTACAGCTGGAGAGACGATAGACTCAAAATAAGGGAGAAAAACAAGCTTAGTCGCTAGTCCTCTGAGTTTTATACCCTTGCCATGGAGTTCTAAATTTTCATAACTTCCCAATTCCCCGACCTGGTTCACTTTGTTGAGTAACTAAGTTGCAAGTCTTTTAGACGTAACCTTTGAGTTATGGTGTGTGGATTTATTCTGCTTTTGCTGAGTAATTTTCCAATGGATTATTTATTATTGGAATTGGAATGATGGATTAGTTTCATTACTGTGACTACTATCACTCAAAGTCGTGGTTTTGGTGCTTTTACTAACCTTAGTTGCTAGTCCTCAGAGTTTTATAACCTTGTCACAGATTTCTAAATTTTCATAACTTTCTGATTCCCCAACTTGGTTGATGGTTCACTTTGTTGAGTTGCAAGTCTTTCTTGGTCATCTTTCTAGTCGGTGGGTCGAAGGTTTCAAAAACTTTGAAACTTCAGACTTTGGTTCTAAGGTTCCAAGTTTCCATGACCATGCGACATTATGGACTTATCTTTGCTTTCAAAGGTGCCATCATTTGAAATCTCATTGAATGCTATGTACAGACTAACCTTGAGTTGTCTTTTTAGGAATTTCAAAACGCATGCAGGTTTAAAGGCTATCTTTTCAAGGAATGCAATTGAATGCCACATTTAATGCATGTCCTATCAAAAATGACAGCATAAGTGGGTGATGAAGTTTTACTCATACATTTAGCTTGTATTCTCGTTATTTTCCAAGGATAGTACTTCTCAAGTGAAAACATTCTCTCTACGAATTTGCACTCATGCAGAGTAGAATTGAAAATGATTTGTCTAGCATTAAACACATGTCTTGTTGATGACATAAGTTGAGGTGGTGAAAATGTTGCTAAGTTTTTTAGCTGCATTTCCTTCTTTTGTAATCTACTCTTCTAGGTGTTTGTGTGTTTCTTTATGTGTTGGGAGTTCATGTAGTCCAGAATTGGAAATTGTTGGCCTGGCGTAAGGGATACGAAGCTTAGACCTTTTAAGTTAGAAGATTTTTGGGTGCACTTGGAGAGTGATGAGAAGTATGAGTTGGCTATAAAACTATTAGAAAGAAAGCTAGCTCATGGTGGAGGGTTTCCAAAAGTTATGTTGAGTGTGGACCTGATAAGTGCATGTGTGAGAAGGTACATTCCAGAGACACGAAAAATTAAATCCGCGAACGGGACTATAATTGTAGAAATTTCTCCTAAAGTTGTTTCCTACACGCTCAGGATTCTAGAAAGGGAACCAATAGAAGACATGTTTATCATAGTGGAAGGTGAATTTTTCAAAGTGAATGAAGACTAGTGTAAGAACTTCATGGCCAAAACCTGGTTGAAGTCTGAAAGGAAAGGTAAGTCGCAACTGCCAACTAAACTCAAAAGAGTGCATTTTAAGGAAGAAATTACAGATGCTATTGCTTTATTGCACTGCGTTGTTGGGAATGCACGAGTTGAGATATTTGAGGATTGGATGTGCTGATTTATCTTGATAATATGTGATGAGAACATTTTCATTGATTGGGCTGAAGTTATTTGCTTCCATTTGAATGAGCAATTAATTAATTTCCATAAGACTGCTACTTTATGTATGTGTTCTTGCTTGACATACATTGTAGGTAGTCAGAGGTCCTTTTGGACTGGGTTGGAGCCACAAGGAACCCCAATTTATGATATGCCTGTGTATGAATGCTTTCCTTAGTTTACTAAACAATTTGGAATAGGTCATTTCTAAATTTTCATAACTTTCAGATTCCCTGACTTGGTTGATGGTTCACTTTGTTGAGTTGCAAGTCTTTCTTGGTCATCTTTCTAGTTGGTGGGTCGGAGGTTTAAAAAACTTTGAAACTTCAGACTTTGGTTCTAAGGTTCCAAGTTTTAGTGACCACGCGACATTATGGACTTGTCTTGCCTTTCAAAGGCGTCTTCATTTGACATCTCATTGAACGCTATGTACGGACTAACCTTGAGTTTTCTTTTCAGGAATTTCAAAAAGCATGCAGGTTTAAAGGCTATCTTTTCAAGGAATGCAATTGAATGCCACATTTAATGTGCATCCTATAAAAAATGATGGCATAAGTGGGTGGTGAAGTTTTACTCAGACATTTAGCTTGCATTCTCATTATTTTCCAAGGATAGTACTTCTCAAGTGCAAACATTCTCTCTGCAAATTTGTGCTCATGCAAAGTGGAATTGAAAATGATTGGTCTGGCATTAAACACTTCTTGTTGATGACATAATTTGAGGTGGTGAAACTTTTTCTAAGTTTCTTAGCTGCATTTCCTTCTTCTGCAATCTACTCTTCTAGGTGTTTGTGTGTTTCTTTATGTGTTGGGGGTTCATGCAATCCAAAATTAGAAATTGTTGGCCCGACGTAAGGGATACGAAGCTCGGACCTTTTAAGTTAGAAGAGTTTTGGGTGCACTTGGAGAGTGATGAGAATTCTGAGCTGGATATAAAACTATTAGAAAGCAAGCTAGCTCATAGTGGAGGGTTTTCAAAATCTATGTTGAGTGTGGACCTGATAAGTGCATGTGCGAGAAGGTACATTCTAGAGACATGAAAAATTAAAGCCGTGGATGAGACTATAATTGTAGAAATTTCTCCTGAAGTTGTTTCCTACACGCTGAGGATTCCAAAAAGGGAACCTGTAGAAGACATGTCTATCACAGTGGAAGGTGAATTTTTCAAAGCGAATGAAGACTGGTGTAAGAACTCCATGGCCAAAACCTGGTTGAAGTCTGAAAGAAAAGGTAAGTCGCAACTACCAACTAAACTCAAAAGAGTGCATTTTAAGGAAGAAATTGCATATGCTATTGTTTTATTGCACCGCATTGTTGGGAATGCACGAGTTGAGCTATTTGAGGATTGGATGTGCCAATTTATCTTGATAATCTATGATGAGAACATTTTCATTGATTGGGCTGAAGTTATTTGCTTCCATTTGAATGAGCAATTAATTAAATTCCATAAGACTGCTACTTTTTGTATGTGTTCTTGCTTGACATACATTGTAGGTAGTCAGAGGTCCTTTTGGAATGGGTTGGAGCCACAAGGAACCCCAACTTATGATATGCTTGTGTATAAATGCTTTCCTCAGTTCACTATACAATTTGGAATGGGTCATTTTTGTCATGTTAATGATACATTTTTAATGGAGGCCATGAGGAATCTAGATGGAAATCCAAAAATGCACCTTTCCCTTGAATTTATTTCTCTTGTATCAAATTTTGGGAGTTTTTATATCCAGTTTGATAAGTTTTCCTATCTGAGAATAGGGGATTTTGAGAAAGCCCCATTGAAATTACCTCAGTATCCTAAAGATTTACTAATATTTTTGGAAGTTTGTCGACAAATGGACATGGTTAATATTAAGAATATGAGCATGGGGAAACGAGGGTATTTCTTCCCATTGAAGACCCCTTATTTTATCTGCAAAAAAAATCAAGTGGCCAGGGGATCTAAAGGAGTTCTCAAGGAATATAACCTCCAGTATCTGTCTATGAGAGCTAATTTCGACAGTAAGGGTTTTGTGAAGTAGAATCTCTATGGAGAGAGCTTATATCAACATCAACCATCTATCAAAGATTTCTAGGAAGATTGTGTTGATGAGAATGAAGTTTTGAGAAGAGATTATATGAGGCTAACGCTAAACCAGATATAGGCTTTCAGTCTGCCATTTTAGATTCCTGAAAATGTAGCTGAGGATTCAACAATCATAAATCCTATATATGAAAAATTGCCTGATAAATCCCACCCTAGGGTTGATTGGAGCCAAAGTGAAATTTCATATATGAGGGTGTGTGTTGCACCAATGCTTAAAAGAACCCAGGATTGGTTGTATGGGAAATTACGACAAGTTGATGGTCTTGTTCAAGAGCCTAAGTCATCACATAAGAATGAACATGGGTATATGCAAGTATTTGGTGCAAGTGTATCATTTGGGAAACCCTCTGTTAGGTCCTCTAGTGAAAATTCTCAGTTAGGAGGTGATGGTGATAGGCCAGAAGAAATAATCAAGTTGAAGACCATCTGTGAACAAGACAGTGTACTTTCTCCTACCCCTAAGAAGAAGTCCAATCAAGAAAAACTTGTACCTACAGATTCTGAAGCTATCTTTAAATAGATCGTTGAAGATCATATCTTTCCTCCTCTATCTAAATTTCCCTCTTCTTCGCCTCCGGTTGATAATCCACCTATCACTCTTGACACTCTTAAAGAAACTATTAGTGGACATGAATATTTTGTTCTGGTAGTAGCCTCCCTATGATGACTGAGAAAAGAAGTGGAGAAGAGAAAGCGTATTCCTATAATGACAGTTGGAGTGGATACAGTTGCAAAGTTACTTCAAAGCTCTTCAAAACCTAAGAAAGCCAGGAGGATGCCAAGGATGGTGACTGATGCTACTTCTAGAAATCAAATGTTAGAAATTGTTGAGACTATGAAGGATTTAAATGAAGATGAAATAACGATGCTGGAATACAAAGTCACACATGTTGATATGGGGCCTCCAACACTAGAAGGTGATGTGTACCATGCCAATTATTCAGTCAATGCCTTGATTAAAAGAGTGAAAGAACAGAGGAAAGAAAATATAAAACTGCAATCTCAAGTCCTTGTGTTGGGTAACTTTATTTCTTCCATGGCCACTCCTCCTACATTTGATGAAGCCTCAAGTTCTCAGGTAGAGCTAGAGGGCATTGATGTGCTCACCATATAGAAAATTAAAAAGAATTTGAGCTATTCTAGAGTTGCTTGTGAGGGGATCGATAAAATATCTCAAGAGGCTATCTTCTTTCTGATTAAATATGTGCTCTTTTACACTCGAGTTATTAACAAGAGGATGGAGTTAGTAACAAAACTTCAACAGGTCAGAAAAGATCAAACTAGTCTCTATATGCTTTCTCAGGAAATGAAAGAATTGATGTTTATGGATCAGAAGATATTAATTGGTGAGAAAATTGTGAATAATCCTTCCTGGTCTTATTCATTGGAATGGAAATTGAATATATATAATAATCTGGTGAAGGAAGTTAATAAAACACTTGATCAATATTTTGAAATGTTGGGGGAAATTAAAGAAGATTGTCATTTTCTGGGAGTGGAAATTACTAATGAGTTTGATGAAAGTATTCTAGATATAAAAGAGATCTCTCTGAAGTTTTGAGAGATATTCAATAAAGAAATATTTGATCCTACTACAGTGACATGGGAACCCTTCTCGAAACTTAGTGCAATGCAGATCCACCTGAAGTCTTATAAATATGGAGAAGAGAAAAGATCTAAGATGTTGATTGAGTCTGAAATTGCTTTGGGAAAATGGAGAACTAGGTTACAGATTACTACAATGCTAGGGAGCAAGGAAATATTTGCAATTGTCACTAGATATCAAGATTACAGGTCTAGGATGAGGGCACAGGAAAAGACGATGGAACATGAAGCGGTTGAAGTTTTGGAAGATGAATTTGAAGATGAGGTGGAAAAGTGATGCATAGTTATTTTTAGCATTTCATGATACTTTCTTTAATTAGTTCTTGTAAGTTGAAGACTATTTTAATTTTTGGGTGCGGTTTTCTTCAAGAAACTGTTACCATAGACAATTGGTTTATGCTTTCAAGTTTGTTTTACAGTTATCTTTCAATATAGAAACTCATATGGTGAAGTTCATGCAAACATATTATTTGCGTTGTGGTGTATGGGTTTATTTTGTTTATTCTAAATATCTTGCCAATGGTTATTTATGTTGGTGTTTTGGATGTTTAAAAGATTGCATTACTATCAGATGTTTATCTTTGAATGAATGCTTATGGCAATGGTTGAGTTCAATTAAAGAAATTTATTAGTTATGAGGTGATTCAAATCTTTGTGCTTTAGTTTATAGTTTGATATTGGCATTCCTTTCAAAGCTTTCTAGTTAAAAGCTACACCTTTCTTTGCTTTCTAGTTAAAAGCAGAATGAGAATTTCTATTCATTGCAATCATACAAGGTAGCTGCCACCTTGTAAAATAAGCAGAGAATCGGTATGAAATTTAGGTGATTTGGTAGTTTACGCTTTTATTGTTTAAGTTGTGTGGATGCCTTTATAAGTTATTTATGTTGAATTGTTAGCTTATGTTAGCTTATAACTTATAAGTTATGGATGTTGAACCATTAGCTTATGTTCAAGGAATGGATTAATAATATTCCTTTTAGTTATTTATCAAATATTGTGTGAATGGAAATGCAATAGGAATTTATAAGTAGTGTGTTAAGTGTCGTTCTTTAAAAATGATGCAGAATCACATATCAAATTCAATACCATGGAATACAATATAAAATATAAAATATCACAATTTCATGGAATACAACATAAAATATCATTAACTACAGTTTGGAATATGATTCATGAAGTGCAATATAAAATAAAATATCATGAAGTGCAATGATTCACAATTTCATTGAATACAATATAAAATATCAACTATAGTATAGAACAATGGAAATTGATCCATGAAGTGTAGTATAAATACCTAAAAGTTTCTAATTCTCTTCCATTTCCCAAATGGAGTCGGGGTCCTCAAAGTAACGTTCATCTTGAGATAAAGTAAAATAGTTATCTTGAATTTAATTCTGAGTCTACTCTTCATTTTCTTTGGCCTGTGTCTCAAATTCAACATTCATTGTGTGATTTGTGTCAATGTCATCTATCCCAGTCCCACTGCCACTGCCACTGTCACTAGTACCCGCGTTTGGAATTGGAGTGTTGCACAACTCGGTCCTTCTTTCACATGTGGACCTCTAGATTGTGAGTGCCCTTTCAAAAGGAAAATTAAAGACATTATACGCAATTCCTTTCAACCTCAAGCAATTTTCCAAATTCTTGTCTAGTTTGTTTCTTAACTTTGATTTCAAAAACCCCAATGCACTGAAAACTCTCCCATCCTCCAATGAACCCAATATCATTGTTTGACATAAATCAACAAGTTTGAAATATTTTGATATTGATGTTATTAATTTTTTCTTTACGCATAAATTAATGAAGTTTAGGGGGAATTATTTGCTGGAGTATTAAATTTTGATGTCGAGTTATCCAATGAACTTTTGTTTTCAGTGTTGATTATCAGAAATGCATTGCAGTACATAACAGAAACATAAATCATTCAAACAAACTCAGATAGAAAAATAATGGAAGCCATTACATGCCATGAATAATTCATTTTATTGAAAAATGATTTGTAATCCCACACAAGCCGTGGGAGTAGCCTGTTTTGATTCTTAATCAAATGTTGAATGAAAGAAAACATGCATTACACAACTGGAAGTAATGTAACAATAAGGTGAGAAGGCGATTCGTCATTGCCTGGAATGACGAATCATTGTAGTAGTTGTGTTGATCTTTTTCAACTCTAGCATCAATTTCAACTCCAGCTCCAAAGTTTACCTGCAAAATTGTGAGGTGATGTTAGAGCAATGAGGAATCACATTTCATCTTATCCCTATATTACCAACAGAAATGGAATGAACGTTTTATCAATCATTCACCAGTTAAAAAAAAAAATGCCAAATTCAATCATCAGGGAATCATTCGATCCAATGTTTTTACTAACTTGTTTGTTTCATGTGCAGAAACAGGAAAAGTAATGTTGCTGAATCCATCAAATTTCAATATAAGTGGTGTAAAATGTGGCTCCCACAAGGGTTGAGCTCAGCTCATAGCAGAGAGAAGAATAACATTATGCTTTGCAGAATGTTTGCAGTGTAGAACAACAAATTGAAATTCATTTTTTAGTTAAGGCAGAAATATTCCATCTTGAAAATCAATTTAAAAGAAGCATCTATGAAAGAATTTTAGGAAAAAGTATTACATACAATAGAGTGATGAGTGTTTCTTCATTTTGAAACAACTCAGCCAAGGTGTTGAGAACAAATCATTTGCTTTCTAATTTCTGTAGATTTCCATTACAGAAAGCTAGTAATTCTGATATTATATATATATAATGAACAGCAACATGGTTTCTATATAATAAGAATCAACAGAAAAATATCATGATTTTCAGCATTTCAACGGATACCCTGAAGAAATTAAAAGCTAATGAAGCTACAGAAGTGTTCATTTTCAGAAATGAAGAAATCAAGAGAACAATGCAAGCTATAGAAAGATTATGAGTAGATATTCGTTCTTTTTTCTCAGACAAATGCATCTGTAAAAGAAATAGAATCATAATTATATAGAGGTTTAGTATTGTTCCATGGCGTCCTGAGTTTTTCATATAAGTTTTCAAAAATGTTAAGAGAAGTTTCCAGAAATTAAGAAAAGTTCAAGTAACTTCATGAAGGCCACGCCTGTAAGTTTCAAAAAGCTTTTCAGAACAAAAGAAAACTTCTAGATTCAATCGCAAGATTATCTTACCATCTCAGACCTTCATAATCTGCAAAATGATGGCGTCCAAAAGCAGAGTTCCACAGAAACTTGTCCAAAATTTGTTCATGGTGACCAGAAGAAAAAATAGCAGAAACAAATTTCCGTAGAGAATATCAGAAATAGTAGATGGCAGCAGCCTGTTAAGCTTTCAAAAGCTTTTAAAGACAAAGAAAATCCTCCAGATTTGAAGATAAATCCATTTACCTTCGCATTTCTGCCATAAATCTTCCAGAATCTTCAAAAAATGGCTCGAAATATAGTGGAAACTAGCAAAAACGTGGCTGGGGTTTCATACATGGCGGCTCTCTTCTTCCAACAGCAAAAGAATGAAATGAAATGAATGTTTATCATTCATTTTAGGGTTATAACCCTAAGGGATGCGTTGGAGAAGGCAATCTTTTGCCTTAAACTTCTTTCAAAAAACCTTTTTCATTTCCTTTTTAAAAGCTTTCACTTCAAATGTGGCTTTCTAATACCTTCATTTATTTTGAATATCTTTTTGATATTGATATCATATGATAGATTTAATCAAAAATAAATCTCTTTATATTTGATTAAGAACTCTTTTATTTTTGCATTTGGAAATAATTGAAAGACTTTATTTTAAAGTGATTTATTATCACTTTTTAAATAAATGTTATTATAAATGCAAAAATAGGATGTGATTATTAATTTTTATTTGTATTCATTTTTATTTGTAAATATTTATTTAAAAATGATAAGTTATAAATCATTTTAAATAAATGATATCATAAAATGCAAATCAAAGTAATTTGAATGAAATTTCAAATTATTGAATGATGGTCAAAGGGGGTTCAAATTGAGCTTTAAATGACTTGTATGAGTCATAGAGATGGTTAGAAATCAATGCCAACATGTGGGGTGGAGTCAAGGAGTGATTTGAGGCATAAAATAGAAGTTCACATTCAGTTATGGCCTCTTTTTGAGGGATTTTCAGTTTCATACGACCATTTGGAGTTGTTTGAGTTTTGATAACTCTTTTTGCACATTTTGAGGAGCATCTCTAGTTTCATACCTTGTTTGGAGGAGAAGGTGGACAACACATATTTTCTTGGAGCCAAAATTCGAATTTGAATTTTGGATGACTTTTCTATAAGTCCTTCTCTTCTCTCATATTCTCTAGTTCTTAGTTTTTGAGATTGCTGAGGCATATCATTCTCACTTTGTAACTCATGATTTTTTGAGATTTGTAATGCAAATATCTCAGATTTTTCAATAAAGAAGCTTGTCATTCCTTCTCAGTTCTGTCTTGTGCATGTATTGTGAGTAAGTCTTTAGATTAACAGTTTGTGATTTCCATCAAATCCTCATTTTAATCTTATTGCCTGAATGTCTTGCTTAGATTCAGTATGTTATAGTGCAGGTCATTGATTGTGTTTCATAGATTTGTTGAATGCTTGTTATGAAAACATCATTGTTTTCTTTCAAACAAACTTCTATCATAGAAGCCTTTCAAATGAATCATTTATGCAGAATATGCTAGATTGAGTAGTGGATTCTCTTTTAGTTTCATTTGTCAAAATATCTTGAGATTTTTAGAGCAGATTCAAGTCATCTTTACATATTGGTGAATCACCTTTTTTTTTCAAGTTTTATGTTTACTTTATCCTTTTATCCTTTACCTCTGTTAAAAACCAGTTTTACAAGAAAATCCAAAGGGAACCAGCCCAAAACCTGGAGGTCTATTCTCATCATAGGATACCCACAGCCTGAGAATAGTCCCATGTGCATAGGATTTAATAAGTTATTCAGCTTAATTTCGGGTGCAAATCCTTGTGTTAACAATTGAACCATGCAATATTTCACTTTGACCTAAGTTTTTCCAAACCTTTTTTATTGATCTCGGTTCAAAGGCCTTCTCCACGCCCATGGATTTATACTGGTCCCTCATAGCTGTGCAAAACTCCTAGATTGTTTTCTAAGCTTAGCTTCATTTAAAATTCCTTTTATTTTATGCTCATCATATGTTACACTTTTCAAAAATTGTTTGATCAAGATTTTTACTTGATCATGAAGATATTTTGGGTTCTCTTGGTTTTCCCAAAATTGAGGATTCACAATACCCATGGCTTCAAGTATTTCATGTCAAGGGAATCTTTCATGAATCTCTGAGGAAAGAGATTTTGCAATTTCCTTCAAATTATCACTAACAGATTTAACAATGTCGTTAAAATCTTCCTCCTTAACAACTACTTCTCTACTAGAGCACCTGGCTATCTTACAATGGTACATTGGTATCTCATATCCATGTACACAGATACATTAGTGTCTGCTTGCATTAAATTGTAAATAATTATCAAGATTATTCAAATCAGTAATTTTTTGCCACATGAAATAATTTGGGCCATCTTGTGTTAGATCTAGATATAGATGATCGAGGGCCAAGCAGGTATGTTAATGTAGATTGGAATATTCATTAATATACATTGTTATGTCTTGGGATTTCTTCACAAGATTGTTCATCACATCCAGCATGGGGAGAAGACTAGCTAAAGTCAAGAGTGTCTCTATATCACTTGACCTATGTAAGAGGTCAAGAGCTTTGTCTACTGTGATGCGATGCTCGTACATCACTCCAATCCAGGATTGATATTCTGAAAGAACTCATTGCATTGGTCCATGTAGGGAGATCCATCTATTATCGACATCCTTGAGAAGCATGTTTCCTGGTGTTATTCCCTCAGCAAAATTTTTAAATCTTGCAAAACATTTGGGACTTCGGAAAAAGTATACATGGATCTCGCAGACTAGATTTTCAACTTTTGATACTGTAGGAAACTTGCTTACAATTTTGAATGCTAAATTCATTATGTGGGCCATGCAGTGAATTCCAAGCATGTATGGTGCACAAGTAGTTTGTAACTTTGCACAAACACCAGTCCTTTGACCTTGCATCACTGTAGCTCCATCAGCTCCTACACACACCAACTTTTTTGGCAATTGTCAACTCATCCATACCTGCAATTTCATTCAAATATTTCTTGACTAGTTCAAATAGATTTTGAGATGTTGAACTGTCCTTCATTTTATGAACACAAAGAAGATGAGCTTGGAGAATATGTCATTCTATAGTATACAAATGCATACAAACCTAAGAAGTATTGTCTATCGTAGTAACTTCATCTAAAGATAATGCAATGAAATTTGACTCTTTTACTTCCTCATTTAAATCTTCCTTTTCAACTGCAGCAAGATAGTTTGCCCATTCCCATCCAACGTTTATTGACCAATGTGAGAAGGGATAGTAGGGAACATTCAAAAAAGTTAATAAACCAGAATATTTTGGGTAGTCTATCATAGGACACCCTCTAGACAAAATATGAAAAACAACACTCATCTGAACAGTTTTTGACATATTTGTTGCTTCCATTGCTTTTTCCAAATTGAGCCTCAAGTGCACCTTTACATGCAGCAATGTTCGGCCTTTTTCTTCATGCTCTTCATAATCCATGACATACCTAACATGAAGACATTCTTCCTTTGATTTCCATCGTACGACTGATTGTTCCTTTCCGTCTATGATTTGTTTTTCATAATCTTTACCGATATGCTTTTCTATAGTGTCAAATGTTTCCTTTTCAATATCATTTGCATTGTCAATACCCACAGGTAAAATGAATGGGTACTTTGACAACCAACCAAGTTGAAAATTCCTTGTCATTTCCCACTCGCGCCCCATTTTTTATTTGCTTCTTCTTTTCTTTCTACCAACATCATCATCCTCATGCAAGTCAATTATCTCATTCTGCCTAACTAGGCCCAGGGTATCCCTTGGAACATCTTATGTAGTATTGCCATCCCCATTCGATACATTTTGATTTAACTCAATGACAATCTCAACTTGACCTTCCGGTGGTAGTGAGATATTGTGAATGCTACCAATATTTGGTGGAAGAGTTGATGATGTAGCTCCATCTTGACCTGATGGATTAGAAGCTTTGGCAATTCCAAAGTAAGACTGTATGGTACGTCTAAGTTTTGGGTGTTTTGATGGCCTTCTAGTCTCTTCACCACCCTGAGGAGCGACAAGAGTCTGAGGAGCGGAAAGAGTCTCTTCACCACCCCGAGGAGCGATAGGAGCCTTACCCTTGCTACTCGAGTCGCTTGACATATTGATCTCTCACTTCAAATAAAAACTGGAAAAAATGTCTTCTTGTTTTAGAAGGATAGAGAATATAGATCCCATTCCCTACTCAATATCATCTTTAAGACTAAAGAAAGAATGGAAAAGAGATAAAGACAACTTATTATATCTAATAACACTATGAATAAATGATCACTCACATTTAAGTCTATGTTTTTGGATTTTGTTGACTTCCAAATCGAGAAGTAGAACTTTAGAACTAAACAAAATGTGTAAGAATAAATGACAGTTTCAATTGTATTTATATCAATCCATATTTAGGGAATTCCGTGGAATTTTTAAATGGTATATTAAAAATTTGGTGAATCATGCATGCTTATACAACAATACATTGTAATTTTCAAGGCGAAATGTGTCCTCAAATGTAATTATTTTTTAATGTTATTAGCAAAATAGGTCCTCATAAGCAACTATTTATAAATTTTAATTGGCGAAATGGGTCTTCACAAGAAATTTTTTGTAAATTCTAATTGGGGAAATGGGCCTGGATACAATGTTAGATTGTTATGGTGAATTTTTTGATTAAATATACCTCATAAAAAAAATCGTTGGTGAATGGACATGGCATTGGACCGATAGTTTCATAAAATCTGGGAAATTTGGACACCTTGTTGGGTGCAAATAATTTTCCAATTGGAAAAGATTCACCACTAAAGTTTTCCCTATTTGATGACAACGACAGTATGTTTCCAATCTCTTTCATGGTACTTCATGGACTACCTTGTTGCTTCCTCAGATTCTAGAGTCGCCTATAGATCAACACTAGCTGAGTCAGTTGGTCATCTACGAGAAACATATGAGAGGTTGGATAGAAGAGTTCATCACCAGGAGAAAATTTATACTTGCAAAGATGTACCAATTGAGGTATAATTCCCATGATCTTCACTCAAGGATTCAAGAATTTGAGCAGAATATAGCGGAAAGGAAACCAAGAGATGAGATTGTCATTTCTGATTTGAAGAAAGCTTATGATTCAATCACTATAGAAGAACACAAGAGGAATCTTTTTTCTTGGAGAGAACAACACCTCTTCAAAGTAAAAACCTACGAAAGAATATCTGTAGAATTGGATAGATATAGATAGAAGGTCACTCACACTCTCAAGTTCGTAAGCACATTTGTGTTGCAGATCCCTTGTCAAATATCAACATGAAGATGGTACTTACTTTGATCTCGGTGAAGTACATAAGAGTTTCAAAACCTTGTTTGTGGTAGTTTTAATGGTGATCCTACTTCCTATAAGATGAATCATGTGGTTTGAATGTCAATAAAATTTGATGAAGCAACAGAAAAGAGAAAAGAATTCCTCAGTTTGATCATAGATGGTGAGCAGATGTTGGAAAAACAATACATCATTCTGGATAGTATCAACGTTCCTAATGAAGAGGCAGTTAACAACTTTTTGGATGATATGATTTCCCAAGTTACCAATGAGTGAACTATCAGTTGAAGCATGCAAATATTTCCAAGAATAGAACTCAAGTAAAGGCAGCAGTTAACTTGATGCATTTTCCAAGTTAAACTGATTGTTCTCATTCATGCATATCTATTCTTTGGAAATATCAAAGTATAGTTGGAGTTTTTTCAGTTAATTGATGTTAATAGTCTAGTTAACTGCTAGTTATCTTTTGCTTAGTCTTAGAAATTAAGTTTGCATGTTTGCAAGACTAGTTAAAATAAAGATATTTTATGGTTCCCTACTCCTTGTTTGTGTATAAATAAGGGCATCCTTTCCCATTTATTTTTAACCGTTGTGATAAAAAAATTGTTGAGCCTATTTTACCTACAATTTTGTTATTTAGTGTCTATTCATTTTTGTTTCAAGTGTAATCTAGTTGATTGCATATCGTATGCCTATTTTGCTACAATTTTTCCTCCCAAAAGTGTTTTTCTATTATAAAATTGAGGAAGGAAATCTCATTCCTACCTTGCTTTGATCTACTGTCTCAAATCTATTTCAGCACTTTGTCTTATGCTTTTCTTTCATAATATTTATTTCAACTTACATCTAATAAGTACAATGAGTCTTCAGGTGTGTTATGAAAGCAAGTTTATTTAAGCTTTTGTGTCAAATCAATCATTCCTTGTTTACTTCTAATTCTCAGGATCTGAATTTACTTGAGTTATTAGAAGCGTTATTAGAGTAGGCTTAGTTGTATTTTGAAGTTATGAAACCAGAGAAAACCTCAACTGCAACACAAAGTGTTTTAAAACCTTGTACTCTTAGTTGAGAAATAAAAAGATTGGCAGTAGTTTGGTGTTTCTTTTCAAGTATAATCAGCAAAGAGGGAGCTTCCCCTCCTAATCTAAAGAGCAGTCTAATTATGCATAGTTTTATGTTTCTAATCTGCATTCCATAGGTGTGAATTGAAATGCCAACAATTTTCTATAGTTTTGAAGAAAAAAAAAATCTATTTTTAGATTTTGTGCAAAAAAAATTTGAACATGGGAATGTTCACAATCAAAAGTAAAGTTTTCATACATGCAGTACTCTCCAACAAAAATCAAGACCATATCAGTGTTGCTCCACAATTTTTTGAGAACATTCAAAACCGACTTACATCATGTGCATCTAGTGTTTGATTTGCATGCTTTGGAAGGTGTAGGAAACATTGTGGTTAAGAATCTTGATCATTCTGGATTGCTTGTAATAGTTTCTATTCCCATCTCGATGAAAAGCCTTGAATTCATAATTTCTTGTATGAAGCATTACAATTCAAATTCACGATAAATCATATCAACAAATGGGCATATTATTTGTAGCCTCAAGTTAGAGGACATTGAGAAGTGTTTTGCAACACCACCATATGCGGAAAATTTCATCAAATCTATTGAAGAATGTGAAAAGGTGTGGTATGCACAAAATGACAGGTGTCAGAAAGGAATGGCTTAGAAGTGGTTGAAAGAGAAGCAAAATGCTTTTCCAAGGAATGTTGCACGTAGTGAGTTCAAGGATGAATTTATAGTCATGATTACTTTGCATAACCGAGTCACGGGGCAAGCAGAAGCCAATAAATTTTGGCCTTTGATGTTTTACATCATCTCCTAGATTTTTGACAGAATAAAACACTATGACTGGCCAACATTGATCAATGATAATCTCCACAGTCAAATGATAGATTTTTTCAAGGCCCATGAATTCCACATGATATCTTTCCTCGTATATCTAATGTCCTTTCAAGGCAAGTTTAGAGGTTTGATTATCATTGGAACCTTGTGTGTTCAACATGTATATGATCATTACCCATAGTTAGATTTTTCAAAGTCTAAGCGGTGTTATAAGAAGGTGAATGATCTATTCCATATGCATATGGTGTGAGATCTTGATAATGAGTTGCATATACATATTTCAACAGATGCCAAATTGGCAATGGTGGAGTGGGCTGATTGGTTTACCCAATTCCCCACATTATCCTACATAGGTGTATATGGCTTCTCAAGTGATTTGGTCATGCTTCCTAGATATCCAATGAATGAGGTCATGCTCATGGAGTTTCTAAGGCAAGTACACACCTTTTTGTGTGACAGACACAAGCCTACCTTTAGATTCTCATTTGAGATGAGTATATACAGATGTAGATCAACATCTAATGCTAAGTTGATGAGTGACGAAATGTTGAAGTTTCATCTCAAGCTTTTCAAAGAGAGACGTTCATACGATCCTTGTGGTGTCTTTGTAGCTCATCTTGTTATGAATCATGAACATGTACCTACAATTGAATATTTTTTGGCTAATTGTGTAGATGATTTCAAAGTTTTCAAGCACAAATACTCCAAAATCATAGTTTGGAAAATGGTAGATTTCTTATCAAAAGATTTGGAGGGTTTGTCAGATGATGATGGGGAAGTCCTACTTCCCATGTATGCTAGAGATTAGGTTGAGAAATGACCACTTTCACAAGTTGATTGGTTCACCAAAGAGAGCACATCAATTGAGGAAAGTACAAGCCAAGTTGTCAAGAATAGTAGGATTTTCCTGAACAATAAGAAGACATAGAAGGTAGTTATTCTAGTTGCAGAGCCACCAGTAGTTTGATCATCTCTACCTTATGTTAAATCAAAACAAAGAATGAAATCTATGAGAAATCCTCCAAAAGACACAAAGATCAACAGAATGACGAAGGGCTTAAAGGAAAAGGTGAATCAACAGGAAAAATCAACAAATGCACTAGAAGTTCTAGTTGAATCAGTGCCACAAGTTGAAGTAGATCTTTCATCTTCTCTTCTTTCATAGTCATCGAAGCCTTCTCCTATTCATATAGATTCAGAAGGTGATTCACTAGTTCACAACATCTCAACATCGAGTGATCCATCAAGAGTTGCTAGAGATGAAACCAATCCTCCCAAACAAGTTAGTACATACTCCTCATCTTGGCTTGAGAACCTGCTGGGTAGGAAGAGGAGGAAGCCTTCTTATCAACTAAACTTTGCAAAGGTTGAAAATTTCTACCAAGAAGAATTAGACAAGAAACTTAAGCAGCAAGTTCATATGGAGAAGAATTATGAAGGAAATATATCATTGAGTTTACCACACCTCCTGAAGACAAGAATGTTGATGAGGTTGAAATTGATGACTTCAAGATTGTCAAGACCAATCTTAGAAGAAGTGCCCAACATAATAATGTAATTCTCTTTAAAGTTGCAGTAGACAATTTGAAAGAATGAGTGCTCAAGGATGGAGAAGATAAGGTAACCCTCAAGGTTGAGGTTCGACAGCTGCAATAGTATGTTTCCAATCTCCTTCATGGTACTTCATGGACTACCTTGTTGCTTCCTCAGATTATGGAGTCACATATAGATCAACACCAACTGAATCAGTTGGTCATCTATGGAAAACATATGAGATATTGGATAGAAGAGTTCATCACTATGGGCAGATTTATACTTGCAGAGATGTGCCAATTGAGGTATAATGCCAATGATCTTCGCTCAAGGGTGGACTTGTTCTAACTGCACTGGCACACCTCAAACTCATCCACATAGTTGAACTAGTAGTCTTCCATAGAAGGCTTGTGAGAAGAACGAACACCAAGGAATGATGAGAAGTGACCCCAAGGATCATATGAGTGTCTCTCAATGAGATACTTCAGATTAAGTCTCGCTAACTCATGGCCCATAGCCTTGGCATCAAATGTTGATTTGCACCTGTAAATTCCCATCTATAATGGAAAAGTGGCAATTGGATTGCATTTGTTGCACAGATAGGAGTGAACATCGTACAACTACCATAGAAATTCCATGAACACCACCTTATCTGAAGGATAATGGGGTAGCATGGCTAGATGACCTGCATATCTGTACATGCAGATGTAGGTATAGGTAGGGAACTAGATGAACCAATCTTCCCATTCTACCATCATTGATTTGGCTTCCGCTAAGATACGTACATGTAGCTCCTGATCCATGTTCCTCACTATGTACATCAAAAATGCTTCTTGCACCCACTTGTAGTGTCGCTCAAACTGTGTGAACTCAAGTTGTCAAGTTGTGCATAATATTGATGAAATTTTTATACACTTAGAATCCCCACAATGTTCAATGGTCATATGTATGTGGAGAACATCATTGATCAAAGAGGTCCAGTTGTAATGCTCCTTTCTATGGATGATCTGAGCCATGATGTAATACATCTAAGGCTAGAATTTGTTGGCATCTTCTTGACCAAAAACATGGTTAAGAAGGGTAATTATAACCACATATTCATCTTTGAACTCTCCATGACCCACATCCTTTTGCAAGTTAACTTTCTTCTATTTGAGCCATCTCTCTACCATTCTTCTCTGACATTTCTCCTTATCAGCATTGAATGCCTTCTCACACTATTCCATGGTAATGACCAAATTATTCAGATTTGGAGGAATATCAAAGCACTTTTCGATGTCTTGGGCCTGATACTGCATATCACTCATCCATCCACTAATTGAGTTTCTCGAGTAGTAAAGTTGTAATGCTTTACACAAGACATTATGAATTCTATACACTGTACTGTGATGGGAAGTGAAGTCGCCTCTAGCGACCCAAATTCCTCGATGTTTTGAAGCGTGATCTGGTTCATTTATGGAGCATTTAAGTCAACCTCTAGATCCACCTAATGCAAATCTGTGTCAACTATTTTGATGAAATCATAAATTAAGACTGATTTGGTCTTGAATTCAGTTTGAGTGAACTATATTATGTAAAACTAGCCTATTGACTATAAACATGGCTATGTTCTAACAACTTTTTCGATGAGGCTAAAATGACTCGTAGTGAGGCTAAAAATAGCTTGTCGAGGGGCAATTTTCACAAAAAAATTCTAAGACATGGGTTTTGTAGAGAAAATAATTCTAAGCAAACCCACATCATAAATTCAAAAAAATGCCTTTTTGCTTCACATGCACGAACTTTTTGGAAAAAAAAACAAGGGGCAGTAGGGGCTGTGGGGCATTTTTTTGCGAAAAATTCTAGAATATGGGTTTTGTAGCCACCAATGTGTTGATCAAACCCAGATTCTTCATGTTTCAAAATATTGACTTTTCCTCTACCATGCAAAGGAATCTTTGGAAAAAAGAAAAACTTCAAGAAGTGAAGCTACGGGGCAATTTTTCGTGAAAAATTATAGCATGTGGGTTTTGTAGAGAAAGTCATGCACAACATACCTAGATGATCAGAATTATGAAATACTATCATTTACTTGGACATGTGAGAGAAAACCTAAGGCAATGATAAAAAAATAAGAGAGAGAAAATAGAAGTTATATTATGCCTCTTCCTATCCTTGAATGAAGTTTGTTGAATAATATGAACCTATATCTATGAAGAACACTAAAAAATAACACCTGTAGTGCTTTCAGATCTTGATTGCATGAGAAAATACGTGTTTTCCTTGAACCTGTTGAGAAAATAATGGATGCCCAAATGCATATTTAAAGAATTTTGAGAGTTAAGGTGTCACATGCAGGAGAAAATCCTAATTTTAGACGTATTGGGCTACATTTAGTTAACAGAAACGAAGACTGAGCCTTGAAATGGGCACCACCCAACATGTAAGGCACAAATGTGTCATATGCAAGTAAGATTGACATTTAAAACTGGTTTTGATATTTTTTAATTCGGTTAATTGATTCCACCTTTATAGGGTGGCCAGAGTATGTACTTCAATTTTGAAAGTCACATTTTGATTTTTTGGGTGCCATTCTCAGACTTGAAACTTTTTTGCTAACTTCCTACTTTTTAGCTTTTGAAAATGTCACTGTAGCCTCTATTAGACCCTAAATTTCAGATACCATATTGATCCTGGAGCTGACCTGACACATTCATCGCGTAGCTGGAACAAGTCTGATGAAATGTTGCTCAAAGCTGTGAATGCTAAAAAATGAGTTTGATGCCTCAAATTCAAGGGTGCCTATTTTCAAAAGGTTGCATATGACACCAGACTTAGCCATTTTTTGTATTTTAATTCTTTGTGCTTCAATCTACCACTACCAATGATTGATAACTCCCATCAACTAGATGTTGAATCCATTGCGTAGCTAGAAGAATTTTGCAAAGGATGACTGTATGTGCAACATCAGAAAGTTGATTTAAGGACCTCAAATGCAAGGGTTCCCCTAGCCTACAAGGGCATAATTGAGCTTTTGAGAATGATTTTGCAATTTGTAACTTTCAACCAAACTCTCCACTTTGACACTCACTATCGGGAGCTATATTACTCTGATGTGCACGCCAATGATCTCATTATAGAGATAGAACAACTTGGAAGAGATATTCTTGGGAGTGATGAAGGGAGAAAACTGCTTCTAAGACCTCCAGTAGAAGGGTGCCTTTCTCAAGGAAGGTGCATTTTTCCATACTTAGCCATATTTTTGCTTGCCTTTTTCTTTTAGCATTTTCCGCTAATTCTTCATCTACGGGCATTTGATGAATCCTGAGGGCCGACAGTTGGATACACTGCATAGCTAGGAGGATCCTAAATAGATCTTGTGAAGACAATAGCTATCGAAAACCTCATCTAGCTGGCCAAAAGGCTAGGTGCCCCTGGCCTGTAGAGGTACAATTTGATATTTTCACTTTTATTTTCCCTCTATTTTACGTGCTTGTTGGATCAATTGCCATGGTTGCTCAGTATGTCTTACGAACTAGCAAATGAATTCATCGCAGAGCTAGGCTGAATCTAAAGAGATTCCCTCAGAAATAGTTTCTGCAAATTCTGACATCTAATAGGCTTTATTCAAGGGCACCCCTGGGCTACAAGGGCGCGAAAACTATATTTTGACTTCGGTCCATGATGTGTAAATTTCCTATTTCTTCCACTTCCGCCATTGTTTTCCAGAGTTTCACAACCCTAATGGATTCACTTGATGACTCATTAGAAAGCTGGTAGAAATACGAAGAAGATGAATGTATTTGCAACCACTGATAACTAGATTTGGGCCTTCAAATTAAGGGTGCCTCTGGCTTGCAGGGGCACATATTTGCCTCAAAACTGATGATTTTCACCATTTTGCACTTTGCAAACACCATGATGCTTGCTGAGTTGACTGTGCTAAAGCATTATTGTCGTTGATGTGAGTGCGTGATTCTATTTCACCATTTTTATGTGTACGAACACTGCAAAGTTGACTTGCACATTGATTGCACAAGCGTCTCCCACATAGAAAGGTGAAGTGTTTCTAGATGTAGAATATTTTTTTGCATTTTTCACCATTTGAAAATCCCCTTTGTCGTGAAGCATCTTTTTCAGCATCTTTCATCGTAGAAACCTTTATGGTGAGTTTCAGGCTTAGATTTCAACACCTGGTACTAGCCAACTGCCATTAACGACCCCAGAGGTCCTATTTTTTCTCTTGAAAAAGTGAAAACAACCCACCAGAATTAAACTAACCTTTTCTTGATTCTAACTTCATCAATGTGATCGTGACGTGAAATAAGCAAATGAAAATAAATTTCAGCCAATTCTAACAAGATTCTATTTTTAGGGTTTTTCCCAAAAATAAGGGCCCAAAAATCCTAATTTTCAAATTTTTCAAATTTTTCCATTATCTTCTAGACATTAAACCCACAAAAATCCCATGCTTGATTTGACCAAAAACTAACTTTTGATGACACTTTTACAAGATTTAGACCATTTTAATCAAAGTGCCTTAATGAAGCAAAAAATTCATTCTGGGTATAACACAAGTGTAATCTGGCTAATCTCATATCATATGCCTATTTTGCTACAATTTTCTATCCCAAAAGTGTTTTGTTGTTATAAAATTGAGCAAGGAAATCCCATTCCTACCTTGCTCTAATCTATTGTCTCAAATCTATTTCAGCACTTTGTCTTATGTTTTGCTTTCGTAATCTTTATTTCAGCTTACATCTAATAAGTACAATGAGTCTTTAGGTTTGTTCTTAAAGCAATTTTATTTAAGCTTTTGTGTCAAATCAATCATTCCTTGTTTACTTCTAATTCCCAAGCTCTGAATTACCTTGAGTTATTAGAATCGTTATTAGAATAGGCTTAGTTGTAGTTTGAAGTTATGAAACCAAAGAAAACCTCAGCTACAACATAAAGTGCTTTATAGCCTTATGCTCTCAGCTGAGAAATAACAAGATTGGCAATATTTTAGCATTTATTTTTAATCATAATCAGCAAAGAGGGAGCTTCCCCTCCTAATTTGAAGAGAAATCTAATTTTGCATAGATGTATGTTTCCAATCTGCATTCCAGAGGTGCGAATTGAAATGCCGACAAAATTTCTTCATATAAATCACCATTTAAAAAGGAACTTTTAACATCCATTTGATGAATAGGCCAATGCATATGAGAAGTTAAAGCAAGAACTAATTTAATAGTTGGCATCTTAGCTATTGGAGCAAATGTTTTATTATAATCTAAACCTTCAACTTGAGAGAAGCCCCTAGCAACTAATCTAGCTTTAAACATGCTAACTTCATTATTTTCATTAACCTTAGCTTTATACAACCATTTTCATGAAACAAGATTCTTACCTTGAGGTAAGGGAACTAAATCCCAAGCTTTATTAGCAATTAAAGTATCATAATATTTTTGCATAGCATTTTTCCAATGAGGTTGATCTTTAGTTTTCATATGTTTGAGGATTATTTGAATGCATAATGTTAGACATCAAAGCATAATTACAATATTTTTCCTTTCTAGTTTTAGATTGATTCATTCTAGCTAAAATATCCTCACTTTCTTGCAACAATTTTTTAAACCATTTAGGCTTTTTTTTGGATGTAGGAGTATCATCACTAGAAGAAGAATAATTAGGAGAAATTTCAACATTTTCACCATCACTATCACTATGAGTAATATATGCATTAGGAGGGTTAAGAGAAGATTCAACTTGAGGATTATCCTCCACAACAATAACTTTATTTTGAGAAGATTAAATATCATGCACTTTAGAACAATCATGAACACCATTTTTAGCAATACATACATCTCTAGCAACTTTAACTTTGTTAGTAAGAGGATTATAAACTCTACAATCTTTAGAATTTTCATCATAACCAACAAAAATATGATAAGAAGATTTCGGATCTAATTTTTGTCTCTTTTGTTTAGGTTTGTGAACATAAGCAATTGAACCAAAAATTCTTAAATGCTTAAGATTGGGCTTCCTACCAGACCAAGATTCTTCAGGAGTTGTATCCTTTAAATATTTAGTAGAAGTCCTATTAATAATGTAAGTAGGACAAAACATAGTTTCTTCCCAAAATTTATAAGACATTTTTAGCATGTAACATACACCTAGCCATTTCAACAATAGTTCTATGCTTCCTTTTTGCTACATCATTTTTTTGAGGTGTATATGGAATAGTTAGGTCATGCTTAATACAAAATGATTTCAAATAACTATTAAAAGAATTGTTCACATATTCTTTACCATTACCAATTCTAAGAATTTTAAGTTTAAAACTAGATTGCCTTTCAACAAATTTATGAAATTCAGAAAATATATCGAGAATTTGATCCTTACTATGAAGAAAATAGATCCAAGTTCTTCTAGAATAATCATCAACAAAATTAAGTGCATACCTTGATCCTTGAATGGAGTTATTCTCCATGGGTTCCAAAATGTCACTATGAACTAGGTAAAACTTATGAGTTTCCCTCCATGATTGACCTTGTGGAAAGAGCTCCCTATGCATCTTACCACTCATGCATCCTATGCATACAATTTTAGATGGAACAGTACTAGGCAATCCATCTACCATATTAAGTTTTTGCATCAAGGAAATATTGTTAGCATTAATATGACCAAGCCTTTCATGCCAAACATTAAATTTATGGTGGACATTAAAGAGCATCTAGATTGAGCAAACTCATAAAATTTGAACAAATTATCATTGTCTAATTTGGCATTAGCAATTACCTTAATTTGTTTTAGATTAATAACATAGTATATATCTTTGTAAAATTCTATTTATAATCTTGACAAAGCTTAGCAACTAAAAGAAAATTAGTGAGGGATTTTGGGAGATGGGTGAGGTTGTGGTGGTCTTCTTGCATGGGAAGGGAAGCACACAGCCTATAACAGGACGAGACTTTCTTGTGCACTTTTCTCCTTGCATGTGCATGACTATTATTGTATTTCATTGGTGGTAAGAAGATCTTAGGTGGTGGGTTAATGCTTTTGAGGGGGTCTATTTCATTTCAAAAATCCATGTTTTCTTTTTTTTCTCCATTCTTTCTATTTTGGTGCTTGGTCTACCACTGCCCCCTATGGATTGGTTGTTCCAGGGAGGGTGTTTGTGTTCTTTCTCATGGTGTTGCATGCAACGGTTGGAAAGTATGATCTTGCATTTTTCACCACCTAGAGGAGGTCAAAATTTTTGGAATAGGTTAACCTTGGTGAGGGTTCATCAAGGAGCAGTGGTTTCCATTTGCACAAGATTAATGGGTGCTTAGAAAGATCGCAAAAAAAAATACATTGGTGATCTAACCTAAGTCTTTTGTGGAGGATGTGGGGTATTACAACAATCATGTGTTTATTTGAAAATTCATGGGGATGCGGGTGTCGCTTCCCTTTCTTGATTCTTGGATTCGCAAGACTTGGGACCCTGATGGTCACTTTGATATAATGTTGGCAACCAATAACTTCTTCATGGTGGATTTTTCCTATGTTGCTGATAGAAATCAAGATTTTGAAGGCAGGCCTCTTCATTAAACCATGGTATGTGGGTTTTAACTCTGTTGAGGAGTTCCCCTCTCGGGTTCCAATTTGGGTGTGCCTTCCTTGTTTGCCTCTAGAATGTTGGTGAAATGACATTTTGTAGATGATTGCTCTTTTGCTTAGTAAGCCTATTAGGTCTTCTCAACAAACATTGAGTAAAAGGGTTCTTTCCTATTGGTGTGAATAAATGTCCCATACCTAGTTAATTCACTTACTAGGGACTTAGGGAACATATTCACATGTTAAGTTTACTTAAGTCCTAAGATTCTTTCTAGAAGACTTAGTTGTCATGTCTATACTTTATTATTTCCTAGGTAGTTGTTATAAGTTGTCTCATGTCATAATATTAAGACACTTTTCATAATGTTATGACATCTTATGTATCACCTTGGCTATATAACCAAGGGTCTCTCTCACATTATACATCGATTCTTTTTGCATTCATTGATAGGAATATAGTTTATTCTTGTCATATTGATCTTCTGAGTATTTTTTTCTTTCCATAGGCCTTTAGATCTTGGGCGGCTATTTCCATAGCCAAATCCTCCATGGTAACAAAGCAAGTTGAGTGCCTTTGGTTAGTCTTTTAGGAGATCTTGAGTGCAAATATTGTATTTTCTTGAAGCATTGAGTATTTGTTAGCATATTGTTGGCATTGATGTCAAAAGGGGATCAAGAATGAGATGAAACTGATCCTATATGAAGGGTGTGTTGGCATTGATGTAAAAATGTTTTCATTGATGTCTAAGGTGAGATATAGTATGTTGTGGATCTAGTTCTAGAAGATGAAGTGTAAGTTGCAATAGTTGCTTAGGATGTTGCATTATTTTCATGCAACTTTATCATGATGTTACAGTGAATTCTTTCGATGTCCAAAAGTAAAATCAAAGGCCAAGTTTGATATGGGTTTTCTAAGAGCTCATAAATATGCTTTGTAGGTCCATAAGTTGAAGTATGCACTCAGAAATGATTTGTTTCTACTATTGGGTGTTATTAGGGTTTATTAGTTAAACCCTAGGTGTTTACAGTCATGGCATTCTAGCAAGTTTTTTAATGTGTCGCTGGCTATCTACTAGAGGTTGTTGGTCACATAAGTTACAACTTATGTCATTGGTGTCATGTGGGGAACCAACCCCTTCATCTGGCTATTACTAGCTTGATAAATATTTAGCTACTGTAATATTTCCTATCACAAATGAAATATTTGTCTATGTGTTTGTATTGAAGAGATGTCAACATGTCGGGAGGAGTTACTTTAGAGTCCCTTCAATCAAGTGATAAAGAAAGAGAGAGAATGTAGAAAGTATGCAGGATATATCGAAGAGACAATAAAATATCATAGTGATTAGATTTAATGTCCCTTTGACATGGCGACAAGTGTTTGGTGTATGATCAACGACTGCGATCAAGAAGATCTGACAGTGCCCACTAGCCTGTGGCACATGTGGTGGACCCCATCTATACCTTGTAGGGGAGTGAGGAATGGTGGAGATCAATAGGGTGTTGATTGGATAGTGCGCGAAGTTGGTAGTTAGTTCTGATGATGCAAGTCGAACATGTGGCGACATATCGCTCGGTTGCTTCACATCATTGTTGTGAAGTGAAGCAATAGAATGGTTCTCACAATGAATGATGAACAAAAGAAGGTGATGTTAGCATAGCCAGGTGTCAACATATGATTGCATCACATGTGTTCTTCACATCATGATTTATATTTGCTATCAACCAATGCATTCAACGATGAGCGATGAACGGTCAAGATTATATGATGAAGAACAAATGGAAATCATTGTACCTCTTCACATCATGATAATGAAAGATGGGGGCGTATGCAAAGAAATGATATGCGATGGGTATGAATACAAAGGAACCCAGATCTACGGTGCAGGTTTGAAGGTATGCGATCGGAAAATGATCGCTATACTCATTCACATCGTAGAAATGAAAGGTGAAGTCTTAAGTGAAGCCATGATTTGCAATGGCTATAAGGTGGATGAGATGAAAGGCTTAGATTCAAAGGAGGAATATTAAACGTTGTTCATTGCATCAATTCACACTATTGTGAATTGAACAATTAGTGAAGAGTAGTGATACATGATGGTCATGAATGACAAGATCGACAATGGAGATTTAAAGAAGGGTTCATCAAATGGCTATTTTTTAAAGTTGTTGAGATCAAACAAAGAGCCAGAGGATCATGGCGTGAAGAATAGGATCGACGAACCAAATTCAAAGGTGAAGATACACAATGGCTAATTCCATGTAAACAAGGTTTTTCCTGGAAATCAACTCGATGAACGAATTTAATTCGTTCAACTGCACCTACGACCAATGTCGTTGAATATTTTATCTGCTAAGTGGTGGCACAAATTGCTAAGATGATGAAGATTTGATCAAATCAAATAAACAAAGGAATAAATTAAATGCATACCTAATCTTAGGGTTTTGCAGATTGCTACTCTTAGAAAATTCTTTGCAATAGAAATTAATGTGGGTGTGGCTCGATGTAGAGAGTGCTTCCTGAAAAAGGAAGAAAGAAAACCCTAATAGATGGTTTTGGATGATTGGAATGAATGTGAGAATCTTGAGGAAATCTCCACATGTTAGTGAAAAAGATACAAAATAAAAAATCAATTTTTGACTAAGTGTGGAATAGAAGAGAGGGTGCAAGATAGAGAGAGAAGGGTGTGCAAAGAAGAGTGTTGTAGAGATAGCAATAGAGATTTGAATAGTTGCAAAGAAAGTTGCAAGATAGGATTGTAATCAAATTGTTATATCTCTTATTACAAATCTGATTGGTGGGTCTCATCAAATATCTAGGTAGGTACTTAGATTAGGGAATGGGTGCTTCCTTAGAGTGGTTGCTCCTAAAACTAGGGGATTGGAGTCTCCTTAGGGTTGGTTCCCTTAAATAATTGTAACTGAACATTGGATTGTGAGGTTGGATTAGGACAGTATCTCCTAGCAGCATTTCTCACCGTGGTTTTTCCCATCTTGGGTTTTCCATGTACATCTTGTGTTATGTGATGCTTGTGTGTGTGCATGTTCATTTATTTGTATGTTAAGTCACAATCTGCACATTAAGGGTTTAAACAATTATTTTTCTCAAAGTGTTTAAGGATTAAAAAATTTAAGATCTACCGATTCACCCCCCTCTTAGTAGATTGTTGTGTCCAACAGAATGCTCTTCTCTTGCATCTTTGGATGATCTAGAGAATCAGAAAGGTGATAGAAATACCAGATTCTAGGGGGGTTCCTTCTTTGGCTTTGTATTACAGGTTCATATTGGGAGCTTGTTGCATCAAATATGAGCCCACCATGGCATCCAAAATACCCAAGAATGTCAAATCTACCTTTTGTTTCATCCCAGTTGGACATTGGAGGCCAAATCTGCAACGGTTTGAAGATTGAAGGTGGTTGCCAGATCCAGGAGGTGGCTACCACTTTGAAGCTTTTTGAGACAAAAATAATTTTTCCATCATGTTCAAAAGACCCAAGAACCTTAAGATTGATTGTCAAATTGTCGATTTTAGACAAGTTGCTCTCAGAGGCAAAAATTTTAACAAGCGGGTCGTACGGCCATACCTACACAAATAGTACGATTTTATTAAAAAATAATTTAATTTCTTTTCTCAATTTTTTTTTAAATATAAAAAAATCAAATCGCACAGTTTGTGGTTTAAAATCAAAGTTTTTTAAAAATAAAAAAATAACAAAAACAAAATTTGTGTAGCCTGCACAAGCAGTAACTACACGGGTTTGCATAAAGGTACATGGGTACCCATATGGCCCTGTGCCCCATAAGGGTGCAGACTATAAAAAAAATAAAACTTGTGCAACTAATTCAAAGTGCTACATTTAAATGAAGTATGAACTTGCATAAAATGAAATGCATAAATTAACCGATACAAAGCAACAATTTTTTCTTTTGAAAAGTAAAGGAAGAACAAGAACTTATAGTTGATTTACTTTAAAACACACAAACAATAACTGAAAGGAAAAATTTTAAAGTAAGTAACCATTATATAGATACAAGGAGTTTGAGATTACAATGTTCCTTGAATCAGTCTAATCCATCTTGTACTAATGAAACTAAGGAGGAGGAAAAATATCATCAGGGAATTTTTCTGCCCATCCATGGACTTACTAGTCCCCCGTGCTATTTCCTATTGGAAAGGCCCAACTCTTCGCAGAGAAGTAATGGAGAGAAAATCTAATGCCATATGAGACTGGTGTTTGACCCTACACAATCCCTAGTCGGTCATACACTATAGGCAACTCCTAACTAGTATGATCTCTGACTAGGTGCGTATCTAAGACAAAGAAAACTAACTGACACTATCAAGTTGTAGCATCACTGTGGCCAAGGTTTTTAAATAAGCGCAACATGACATAGTGAAGTCATGTAGTCAAGTTTATCACCCTACTCGACAAGAAGTCATATAATGAAATTTCAACCTTCATGTCAGTCTCTTATGCTATTGCATACTAGCTCATGAGGGTTTCGATAATTTGACATGATTGGGCTAGGTTGCTCATTATTTTATTAACTCATAATAAAGAATTCAACTTGTTTGATAGATTGTAGTTTCTCATCTAAAGGTTCAAGAAATAACCATGACGAGCTTGCAAGAAATTTAAGATCAACATTTAGTACAAAAGGGGTTTAAATCCTTCAAGAAAGATAGCTTTTCTTTTTCTAGAAGAGTGAACTCCAACTCGGATACTAATTATGTTTTAAATATTTCCAAGGTTGGGTTTGAAGTTTTCCATTTTTTGGGACTAAGGAGTCTTCATTTATATATACTTATATTCCAAAACTCACACTTATTTTAGTACAACTTAGAGGAGTTTAGGAGACCAATTAAAGAGTCATTCTCAAAGGGAGATATCATATATCTACTCTAAGGATGACCTATAAATTCATTTTAGATGCTACCAGCATAAGTAAGAACTTAGGAAAAACAAATAAGATTTACACGTATAAGAAAATGTGTAGCTAAATCTTCCTGTAACCGGTTTCTTTATCCTTTCAAAATATTTCATTGCTAAGGTAATTTAATGGAAAGAAAAGACTTAAGAGCTTAATAGCATCATGTTTCAATTTGCAATAAACGAAGCATTCTCAATTTATCACAAAAAAGGTGACAAGGACTTAGAACTACAACATGCATGTTTAGCCCAATGAACGTCTCTCTTTTCTGGTTGTGTTGCTCCCACAATGATCCTACATTGTATTTTTTGCCTCTCTTTCTATGTACTCAAGGAGAATACAAGATTGAAGAATCTCAAGAATTTTATTTCCCCTCTTTTAAACTTTTCTCTCTCTCCCGACCTAAAGTTTTTGTTCCCTCCTTTCAAAGTCTAAGCTCTAGCAAGTACAAAAAAGTTTGATTCCAATGTGTGTGGCCTTAACTTGCACTAAAAACTCTCCCCTTCATGTATTTTTTCTCTCCTTCACACCCAAAATATATTAAGTTTTCTACTTTGTAGAACAAATTTTTGCTTGATATCCTATCATCTACTCTATCTTTTCAAACTTCCTAGCCTCCCCGTCTCATTCTCATTCCATTTCTTCTTTGAAAAGATATCTCTATCTTCTTGAATAATAATGCCAAGAATTCATTATCCACCTTGCAAGAAAGTGGTAACACAAAAGAATGCCCTCTATCCTCGAAAGGAATCATACAATAGCCACCCTGGAAACCCATTTTATTCAGGCATCCATTTAACTCCATCTTCTCCCACTACATCTTGGGTCGCATCATGGAGAATATGTAGTTTCATCTCTTTTCCTTTCCCCATGCTACTGATTTACTAACATTATTATTATAAATTTTATTCATGGAGAGTATCCATGGTGACGAGAGAAATATATATTAGTTTTGGTGATTTATATACTTTGGTATTATATTTGGGTTGATAATTATAAATTACCCACCCCTATAAAAATGTATAAATATTATTTTTTTCTTAATATTAATAATAAAACAATTGACAATTGCCCCTTTTTAATAGGAGCATCATTTATAATTACTTCCCTTTAAAAATATATATATACTGAATTTATCAATATGCATTAAGTTTAGTCCTTTTATATTTGATCAATTTAAATAAAAAACAATTAAATATTTTCGAGAGTCATATAAATGTTCGGGTCCAATAAAGGTTCAATTTTAATTTTAAATTCAAAATAAATAATAATGTGATATTACACGACCAACAACATGGGTTAGGTGATCCTAACACCTAAGGTTGACCTTGTGGTTTACCTGAAAACTCTAGACTAGTAGTTCTAATCCCTACTCAAATGATAGACACACACTTACGGTTGTGTTTCATATGACACTATATTTCTCTCCCATCACTCCTCGTACCTAATCATACTTTTCCTCACTCCTCAAAGGTGATATTTCTTGCAACCACTAGGTCAAAAACAACTAGTTAGTTTGATATCTCATTACATCTTTGTAATTTGTATCTATGTAAACATGAAAAAAATTGTCATATGAACTTATTTAAACTAGTTATATATATACATTGTATATCTCCATTCAAAAAGATCATATATATATATATATATATCCATGCTTGAGAAACAACATCAAGATACTAGGGCACACATCAAAATAGCTAGGGCACAACATCAAAATATCTAGGGCACAAGTGAGATGTAACATATCCTTCCCCTTGTGAATCATCATCCTCAATGATTTAGAGTATCAAGTAAGTAAAACAAGTTTTCCATTTTTTATCCAAACATAATGAAAGAAGTTCAACTATTATAAACATTAAAAAGATGAGGAGTTTTCTGATGCATGTCATTGAAGTCCTCCCATGTGGCACTGTCTTCTGAGTACTGGTGCCACTGGACCTTACACTGGGTAACCTCTGTGTTACGTAAGTGATGATTACGTACCTCGAGCACCCTAACTAGATCAATCATGACTACCCCTGGGTCCTATACCTATAAGGAGTTCCAATCAATTAAATGTGCAAAATCATATACATAATTTTTAAGATATGAAACATGGAAAACATCATGCAAGCGGGTGAGACCTGATGGTAGAGCAATTTTATAAGCAAATGGATTGATAACTTTTAGGACTTCAAATGGTCCAACATATCAGGGTGCAAGTTTGGTTGATTTTCCAAATTTGATGGCACTTTTACGAGGTTTGACGTGAAGCCCTTTCTCTCCCACTTCAAATTGTTTGGGAGCTCACTTTGCATCTACATAGCTTTTATGTCAATCGTTAGCTTCTGCTAACCTTTTCCTGATCAACTTTACTTGCTCTTCCATTTCTTAGAGAATTTCTGGATAGAGGATTATCCTATCTTCTAGCTTTTCCCAGTTGACAGGAGTTCTAGACCTCCTTCCGTATAGTGCCTCAAATGGTGCCAGTTTTATAGATGACTGATAGGATTTGTTATAAGCAAACTCAACTAAGGGAAGATAGTCCTCCCATTTGTACTACTAATCCATGTAGTACATTCGGAGAAAATTCTTTAGTATTTGGTTGACCCTTTATGTTTGACCATTTGTTTTAGGATGGTAGGTGAAACTAATGTTCAATTGTGTACCCAGGATTGTAAACAAGGTTTTCCAAAATCTGGAAATCATTCTGGCATCCCTATTGCATATTATTTTCTTAGGTACTTTGTGAAAATGAAAAATTTCTTCCACATATTTATAGGCAATAGTTGGTGCACCATTTGTTAAGTTTCTTGGTATGAAGTGTGCTATCTTCGTAAGTTTTTTTACTACTACGAATATGGTGTTATGTTTGTTTCTGGACATAGGTAATCCTTGGAGGAAGTCCATACTAAGTATCTTCCATTTCCAATCAGGTATTGTGTTGGGTTGCAATAATCCTACGAGGTGTTGATGTTCAACCTTAACTCTTTGGCACTCTAAATAGCTTGCCACAAATCTTGTGGCATTTTTTTTATCCCCTTCCAGAAATATAGGGGTTGAATATCTGCTAGAAGTTTAGTAACTCCAGGATGTCTGGAGTATGGTGCAAAGTGCACTTCTTTCCAAATAAAAATTCTAAGTTCAATTCTTTCATGTATATACATTCTACCTTGGTACCTTAGTAACCCATCGTTTTCTATTTTGAACCCCTCATACCTTGGATCTTGAGGGTTGGGTTCTAGAGCTTCCTTTACCTACTAGTAATATTTATCATCCTCTAGCTGATGAAGCACACAATTTCTAAAATATAATGCACTGTGGTTACTGCATTAACATGTCATCAGCGGCTCAAAGCATCTGCTACCCAATTTTCTTTCCCTTTAATGTAGTTAATCTCAAAATCATAATCAAAGATTAATTCCAACCATCATCTTTTCCTTGCATTAAGATTAGGTTGGGTAAATATGTATTTCAACCCCATGATCTAATCAAAGCTCAAATGATTTTCCTAGTAGGTAGTGACACCACATTTGTAAAGCATGAACTATAGTAGCAAGCTCCAAGTCGTAGGGTGCATATTTCTGTTCATAAATTTTGAGTTTTCAGGATTCATAAGCTCTTACCTACCCATTATACATTAGTACCCCACCTATTCCTTCCCCTAATGCATTAGTTACTACCAAAAATTTCCCCTTGGGGTCTGGTACTTTTAATATTGGTGTCATGATTAGATTTTCCTTACGAAGCTCAAATTCTTTCTGACATGTTTCTATCCATACAAAAAAATTATGTTTCCTTTGGAGTGATGTGATTGGGTATGCTATACATGAGAATTTCATTACGAATTTCTTGTAGTAGCCTACTAAGCCCATAAATCTTCTCACTTCATGCACATTCTTGGGGGTGGGCCATTTTGTTATCGCCTTTATTTTAGCTGGATCTACAACAATACCTTTTTTAGAGATTATATGACCTAGGTATTGTACTTCTTTCTAAAAGAAGGTGCATTTAGATAACTTCCCATATAAAAAAATTTCACACAAGCGCTATAAAACAATTTGCAAATGTTGACAAAGTTCTTCTTCATTCTTAGAGTAAATTAGAATATCATCTAGGAATACTAGAACAAATTTATCCAAGCAGTGATGGACCACGTTGTTCATCAGATTCATAAATGTAGTTGGGGCATTGGTAAACGCTCCCCATGGTAACACACTTGTTCTAATCAAACCTTTGCTTAGTAACTCTTGTAATTGGGCCTTCAATTCCATAAGATCTAGAGTTGTCATACGGTAGGGGGCTTTTGACGTTGGTGCTACTCCTGGTACTAACTCAATGGAGAAATTGAATATCCTCTTTGGTGGTAACACGGGTAACTCTTCAAGAAATACATCTTGATAATCCTAAAGATAGGGGTATTTTTCTTCAAAGGATTCCTTTGGTTTCTCATATTCCATTGCACTTTCCCCATGAAGATAGCTAGTTTCATACATCACTAGGTCATCATGGTAAGCAATTTCTTTGTTTTCACTAATCTCCTCCATTTTTACTGTGAATATCTAACAACCCTTCCTTCCACTTCACTTTAATTTTATAGTGGAGAGTTGTTGTAGCTTGACCTCATGATGAGTGCCTTGCACCAACACTTTATTTCCTAGGTCATCCTCGCACTCAACTATTTTGTCATAGTATTTAATCTTGGCTTTGTGTTTTCCCAACCAATTCATGCTTAGAATGACATCATAGGTGCCTAGGGGTGCTACATATAAATTTACTTCTGTGGTAAGGCCTAGAAGCTCAACCTTGGCCTCAAATAAACACTACTCTACCCAAGCTCTCAATTGGTTGGCATACTCAACAGTCCAAGAATTAGCCATAAATCCTTCTCTTTTAGGAAACCTGCTTATCATCTTAGGATAAATGAAAAATTTTGTAGCTCCATTGTCTATGACTATAGTGATGGGGTTTCCATATAGCATACCTAGAGTCTCTATCAGGGTAAACTGATATTCTTCTTGTTTGTTGTCCACCATTGCATGTATTCTTTGTTGAAATGTTGTTTGTTGTGGAGGTAAAGGGTTCCTCTTTTGTTGTCCCCCTGTGACTTCTTGTGGGGAAATGGTTGGTGTAGTGCTCACCTCCACATGTATAACATCCCCTAGGGGTCCTCTCTTTTCAATTCCTCTATTATTTTCCTCATTGCCTCTTCTAGATTTATCAAAACCCCTCCCATCTCCTTGTTTTTCTTAACGACCTAATTTAAACCCTTTTTCATTTTTGTTCCTGGACCCGAAGTTATCTCCTTTCTTCTTAAATGACTGGGAGTTTTGTGACCAATTTCTCCTCTTTTTGTTCCTATCTCTAATTGAGTCATCATTTTTGAGCTTTTGTTCGTATCTTACAACCTTCTCATAGGCTTCATTCATAGTAGTAGGATTCAATACATCTACAAACCCACCTATATTGTTGTTGAGACCCATAATAAACTTTCTATCTTTGTACTTTTCATCTTTTTGAAATTGAGGAACGTACTTGAGCAAATGGGTAAACTTCTCCCAGTAAGCATGTACAGAAAGTTCCCCTTGTTTTAGTTCTTGGAAGTCTGTCAACTTATGTTCAAAGAATAACTAAGGCAGCCATCATTTCTTAAATATTTCTATAAACTACTCCCATTTCACATTGGCAGACGTCAATCCTAATTCAACCTTCTTGTTTTCCCACCAATCGACAACCTCTCCTATTAGCTGGTAAGCCACCCACACTGCTTTTATATTCTCAATATAATCTTGGATTTCAAAATATTTTTCCATTCTGGTTAGCCATGCTTTAGCAGCATCACCAACATCGGATTCGTCATACTGGGGTGGTTTAACCTTTTTCATGTCATTAGAAATGACACTGCATATTGTTTTATCTTTACTAGACTGGGAAAAAGTATGTTATTCACTGTCAGTTTGATGTGTAAGGTTGTTTCAATATTTTTGTCTCCAAACTAAGACTCATGTTCCTCATTCTGAATTCTTGTGTGTCTATCTTCCCTCTGCTCCAAATGACAGAGTCTGGCTTGGGTGTCTTGCATCATGAGCAGAAGCCTGTCTAATTTGGTTGTAGAGGTCTCTGGGGGTTCAACTTCTCCTCCGCCTTCTTGCATATGAGACATCTTTAATTTACTTAATTAACCTATTTAATAAACATCCTTTTAGTCTCTTTATTACATCATTAACTTTCATACATTTAATTCAAGGTTACACACAACAAAATTGATATTTTATTAGCACTACAAAAAAATTACAATATTTACATATCAAGCCCTTATCTAAGAGTTATTATCGCTTCTAGTTATGGGCTCTTCCTGCCCTTCTAATGTGGAATAAAAAATTAGTTAGTAACCCGGAGTGGGTACACAAAGTTCTTTTGAGTCATCAGACTCATTTTTGTTTACAACAAGAGTTAAAGATTTGTTTTCAGATTTAGGTATCTTATTTTTCATGATGGTTGTTTTCACTGCTTCTCTTCTTGAAGATGTCCAAGGTTGTCTTTCTCTTTTTAGTTGTTTAAGTGCATCAGCTAGTGTTTTGTTATTAGAGGGTGGACTATAGCATGAATAATCATGTTTCATACTTGTTACTCTCCAAAGCTGAGAATAAACTAGATCTTGAGCTCTTTTACGTTTAGTGGTATGAATCCACATCCCGCCAAAAACCAAGATGCTTCATTTCAGTTTTTATTATTCCTAATTTTTCTTGTGGTGAGAAGCCCTAGGTTCAATGTCAAACCTGGTTGCTCTGATACTATATGTAACAAAACTAAAACTTGTTCAACTAATTCAAAGTGCTACATTTAAATGAAGTATGAAATTGCATAAATTAACAAATATAGAGTAGCAATATTTTTTTTTAAAGTAAAGGAAGAACAAGAACTTATAGCTGATTTACTTTGGAATGCATGAACAATAACTGAAAGGAAAACTTTTAAAGTAACCATTACATAGATACAAGAAGTTTGAGATTATAGTGTTCCTTGAATCTATCTAATCCATTTGAAACTTTATACATCTTGTATTGTTGAAATTGAGGAGGAGGAAAAATATGATCCGCCCATCCACTGACTTACTTGTCCTCCGTTCCATTTCCTACTAGAAAGGCCTAACCCTTCTTAGAGAAGTAATGGATAGAAAATCTAATGCCATATAAGACTGGAATTTGACCCTACACAATCCCTAGTCGGTCATACACTATAGGAAACTCCTAACTAGTATGACCTTTGACTGGGTGTGTATCTAAGACAAAGAAAACTAACTGACACTATTAGGTTGTAGCATCACCTTGGCCAAGGTTTTTTAAATAAGCGCAACATGACACAGTGAATTCATGTAGTCAAGTTTATCACCCTACTCGGCAAGAAGTTATATAATGAAATTTCAACCTTCATGCCAGTCTCTTATGCTATTGCATACTAGATCATGAGGGTTTCAATAATCTGACATGATTGGGCTAGGTTGCTCATTATTTGATTAACTCATAATAAAGAATTCAGTTTTTTTGATAGACTAAAGTTTCTCATCTAAAGGTTCAAGAAATAACCATGATGATCTTGTAAGAAATTTAAGATCAACATTCAACACAAAATGGGTTTAAATCATTCAAGAAAGATAGCTTTTCTTTTTCTAGAAGAGTGAACTCCAACTCAGATACTAATTTTGTTTTAAAGATTTCCAAGGTTGGGTTTGAAGCCTTCCATTTGTTGGCACTGAGTCTTCATTTATATATACTTATATTCCAAGACTCGCACTTATTTTAGTACAACTTAGAGGTGTTTAGGAGACCAATTAAAGAGTTGTTCTCAAAGGGAGATATTGTATATCTACTCTCAAGCTGACCTATAAATTCAATTTAGATGCTACCTGCATGAGTAAGAACTTAGGAAAAATAAATAAGATTTACACGTATAAGAAAATGTGCAGCTAAATCTTCCTGTAACTGGTTTCTTTATCCTTTCAAAATCATTCATTGCTAAGGTAATTTAATGGAAAGAAAAGACTTAAGAGCTTAATAGCATCATGTTTCAGTTTGCAATAAATGAAGCATTCTCAATTTATCACAGAAAAGGTGACAAGGACTTAGAACTACAACATGCCTGTTTATCCTAGTGAACATCTCTTTTTTCTAGTTGCGCTGCTCCCACAATGATCCCATGTTGAATTGTTCTCCTCTCTTTCTATGTACTCAAGGAGAACACAAGATTGAAGAATCTCAAGAATTTTATTTCCCCTCTCTTTTCAACTTTTCTCTCTCCCAGCCTAAAGTTTTTGGTCCCTTCTTTCACAGTCTAATCTCTAGCAAGTACAAAAAAAATTGATTCCAATGTGTGCGGCCTTAACCTGCACTATCGACTCTCCCCTTCATGGCTTTTTTCTCTCCATTACACTCAAAATATATTAATTTCGCTACTTTGTAGAAAAAATCTTTGCTTGCTATCCTATCATCTACTCTTCCTTTTCAAGCTCCCTAGCCTCCCTATCTCATTCCCATTCCCTTTCTTCTTTGAAAAGATATCTCTATCTTCTTAAATAATATGCCAAGAATTTTTATCTTCCTTGCAAGAAAGTGGTAACGAAAAATAAACACCCTCTATCCTCGACAGGATTCATATGATAGCCACCCTCGAAACCCATTTTATTCAGGCATCTATTTAACTCCATCCTCTCCCACTCTGTCTTGGGTGGCGTCGTGGAGAATATGCAGCTTTTTCTCTTTTCCTTTCCCCATGCTATTACTTTACTAACATTATTATTATAAACTTTATTCATGGAGAGTATCCCCGGTTATGAGAGAAATATATATTATATTTAGTGATTTATATACTTTGGTATTATATTCGGGTTGCTAAATATCATATTCGGGTTGATAATTATAAATTACCCTCCCTATAAAAATGCATAAAGTATGTTGTTTTTTAAATATTAATAATAAAATAATTGACAATTGCCCCTTTTTAATAGGAGTGTCATTGATAATTACTCCCCTTTAAAAATATATATATATTGAATTTATCGATAGGTATTAAGTTTAGTCATTTTATATTTGATCAATTTAAATAAAAGCAATTAAATATTTTCGAGAGTCATATGAATGTTTGGGTCCAATAAAGGTTCAATTTTAATTTTAAATTCAAAATAAATAATAATGTGATACTACACGACCAACAACATAGGTTAGGTGATCCTAACACCTAAGGTTGACCTTGTGGTTTACCTGACAACTCTAGACTAGTAATTCCTATCCCTACTCAAATGACAGACACACACTTGCGGTTGGGTTTCAAATGGCACTAGAATTCTCTCCCATTACTCCTCATACCTGATGATACTTTTCCTCCTTCCTCGGAGGTGATATTTCCTACAACCACTAGGTCAAAATCAAGTAGTTAGTATGATATCTCATTACATCTTTGCAATCTACATCTATGTAAACATGAAAACATCTATAATATCAACTTAATTAAATCAATTATATATACATTATATATCTCCATTCAACAATATATATATATATATATATATATATGCTTGAGAAACAACAAGCATTAAGATACTAGGGCACAACATCAAAATATCTAAGGCACACATCAAAATATCTAGGACACAAGTGGGATGTAACACAAACCCCATTAGCCTTGCTTCCTTTTTAATCCCCATTACATGGGGTGTTATTTAATAAGAGTTTTCTTTAAAGTTTCTCTTATAAAGCTTTTTTTAGTTTTTAATAAATAATTTTTTTTTTAAGTTTTAATAATGTTTTTAAAAGTTTTTAAATAAAGCTTTTTCATTATTAATTTTTAGCTAAAGTTTTTCTTTAATAATTTTTAAAAAATTATTATTAAAAAATGCTTTTCTTTATTATTTTAATAAAGATTTTTAAATAAAAAATATTTTTCTTTAGTAATATTTTAATAAAGTTTTTAAAAATTTAAAATAATATATTTTTCTTTTATTTTTTAATAATTTTTTTTAATAATACTTTTAGATTAAGTTTTTTTTTTTAAAAATTGCAATTCAATAAGCAAACTTGGGAAAACAATTTGCTTATTGATCGAGTCTTGTCTTGCACCATTCGCTCCTCTAACCGGCAATCAAATGGGTCAGTTGCTCCTACCGAAATCCAACTGGAGGGTATCTTTCACGGTCATCTGCTTCGGGGCACCTTCTAGTGGGCTTCTTCATTAGCATTACTAGATTTGCATCGTGATTGTTGTAGTTCTCCTCTTCTAATATGGTAATCACACTAAAATAAAGTGTCACAATCTTGTTTTTTCAGTGTGCCCTGTCATATTTTATGCTTCTTTAGATTGATCTATGTATCCATTGTTAGTTCCTATATACATATTGAATGCAACGGCTAGCTATCCATGTATTTCAGTGTGATGGACTAGATACCATATAGACACTCATATTATGGAAGCAATCTATCTATATTCAAATATCAGGTTCTACATCCAAAGACTTGGTACCTATCTCCAAGTTGTGATAAGGATATACCAATCTGTCAAGAGAGTGTCCAATTGATACTCATATAGTTGTCTCCTTGGTTTTGACCTTATTCCTATTGCAATGTTGATTCATCAATAGTTCTTCATCGACAGATTCTACAGGTACTCATGAGTTGATAGTTTCAACTCGGCCATTGTTTATGATTTTATCTTCTGCAATGGTACCTGATTCTTTCTATTAGTGCTTGTCATAGTTTGGCACTCTTTGGAGTAGCATTTGAAGGACTCATCATCATCTTTGGTCCACTCTACATCAATCTACATTGTCTCTTTCTTCAGTTAAGATTGGGGACTCCTAACATTGTGACGTTTGAGCTCAATATCACTATTTGCAAGCTCTCTTGGGGGTGTGAGATGTTTCTTTAGAGGGGTTCACTTGACCTTCTTCATTTTCTCTTATTGGGGGGACTTTTTCCTCACCGAGGTTTTGTCCTTCTCATCTTTTTGAGAGTAGTTTCTTGTTTTTCTCTCTTTTGGGGAGGACCACTCGATTTTCTCCTTTTCCCCAATTATGAGGGATTGCATTGCATTTGTACATGGGTACCTAATATGGCCTCGTAGTCAAGGACACATCTAGGTGTCATTTGCATAATAATCTTCCCCCTAAGTTGCACTTAAGGGGGGTGTTGGTGTGAATAAATGCCGTGTACCTAGTTAATTCACTTACTAGGGACTTAGGGGACATATTCACATGTTAAGTTTACTGAGGTCCTAATATTCTTTCTAGAAGACTTAGTTGTTATGTCCAAACTTTATCATTTTCTAGATAGTTGTGATAAGTTGTCTCATGTTATAAGATTGAGACACTTTTCATAATCTTATGACATCTTATGTCTCACCTTAGCTATATAACCAAGGGTCTCTCTCACATTGTACATTGATTCTTTTTGCATTCATTTATAGGAATACAATTTATTCTTGTCATATTGATATTTTAAGTATTTTGTACTTTCCATAGGCCATTAGATCTTGGGTGGCTATTTCCATAGCCAAATCTTACATTTCCTTTGCTTATGTGTGTATAGAAATTTATTTAAATAATTTGTTGTCAAATTCGATGGAAATGAGCATTGGGTCAATTTCTTGGACCCAACCTTTTCGATGCTACTTATGCCATGAATATGGCCACCTCCAGTGGAAGTGCCCCAAATATATTAATGTTGTTGGTATGGCTAATGCTCCTTCTTAGTCTGCTTCGAAGATGGAAAAAGGTAAGGCTCCCATGTAAGGGGTGGTGGCGGATAAGGTTGGTTTTGGGCCAGTCAAGAATCGCAATAGAAATAGAGGTCAAAAGAAGACCCTCAAAGACATGTAAGAAGAGGAAACTTTCAATAGGTTTAAAGATTTAGAGGACCTGGTTCAAGAAAAAGGTGCTCCCCTTGACATGCAAGTAGTTGATAGTTGTATAGCTAAGAAGAGCCTTGTAGTTCAGTCAAGTCTTATCTTTGTCCCAACTCTAGTGGGGGTTCAAATAGCTCAGATGAACATGGATCTTCCTCCCTCAGTTCTTGTACTTGAGGGGTTGATTTCGGTGCCAGAATTCATTATAGATTCTATTATACCTAGTTCTAGACTCATAATTGAGAAAGGTGTTGAGGAAATTAGTAAAGGAAAGTCATCTTCTCTTGTTTTAGGCCTGTAACAAAAACCCCCTAAAAAAGGGGCTCATGTGAAGCCTCTTAAAGAAGGTAGAAAGAAGGATTAGGAAAAGGTAAAGTTGATTGGGGAAACGTTGGTGGAGTCTAGCTCAGTGAGGACTATTGATTCTCACTTCTCGCAATTGTCACGATGATTGTGTTATCTTGGAATGTTAGGGGTATGAACAACATCCCTAGACAAAAGGCTATTCAAGATTTGATTTGTGGTAATTCTCTTGATATGGTATTTCTCTAGGAGGCTAAGTTTTATATTGATGGTATGTTGAATTTGGCTTCTAAGATCTAGGGTAGAGGTCTTTGCCAATGTGTCAGAGTGCAGGGCAGCTCTAGGGGAATCACTTGTTTATGGGATTTTCACAAATTTATTCATCTTTGGTGGCTCTCTAGCACGTATTCCATTTCTCTTGTTGCTTCTAGTCTGGAGTCAAGTGAGAGAGTTTTTTTCTCTAACATTTATGCTCCTACAAATTTTCTTGGTAAGATGCTTTTGTGGTCCCATGATAGATACTTGTGATCTTTGGAGCTCTTTCTTCCTTAGATTCTAGCAGGTGATTTTAATGCTATCTCTTCTCTAGAGGAGAAAAGGGGTGGTTCTATCTATTTGGACCCTTCCTCAAGTCTCCTTAGGGATAATGTGGCTCTTTTGGGGTTGGTGGATATCAAACCATTGAATGGGATGTTTACCTACAACAATAGGAGGACTGGTGATGCTACCATTTCTAAAAGGTTGGATATAAGGTTCCTAGTCTCCAGCTTTTGGGTTAGTGACAGATGGAGGACTAGCTCTAAGATTTGGGACTGGCAAGGCTTGGATCATTGGTTGATAAAATTCTTTGCTTGCTTGTATACATTCTAAAAAGAATTATTTTAGATTTCAATATGTGGCTTTGAGATGCGTCTTCATGATCTTGTTTTAGGTTGGTGGAATTTAAGGAAGCCAACTTTTGGCACTACTATGTACTCCTTTTCCAAGAGACTTCAATATATCAATTATATGCTAAAATGTTGGAAAAGGCACTAGTTTGGAAATGTTTTCTAGGCTTAAAGAGCTAGTAAAGAGCACTTGGATTCCATCACTCCAAAAATCCAAGCCAAAGGTATTTCTATGGATTTGAGTAAGTTGGAAGTTGTGGTAGTCAAGGATGTGGAGGAATGGGCTACATGAGGAAATTTTCTGGAAGAAAAAGTCACACATTGATTGGCTCTAGGATGGTGACAAGAATACTTCATTTTTTCACAATTTGATTAAGGACAGAAGGTGGGGTGATTTCATTTATTCTCTTAGGTCCCCAGAGGGGGATCATTTGTGTTCCTCTGCTAAGATTTCAAAGGATTCTATTTGTTTCTTCTTTGCTCTATTTTTTGAGGATGCTCCTCCTGCTAGTGAGGATGAAGCTACAATCTTAGCCTGTATCCCTTCTCTAGTGACTAGTGAAATGAATGGTTCTCTTATTAGACTAATCTCCTTTTCAACGCTTGAGGGTATTATGTTTTAGATGAAGAAGGGTAAAGCTCCTAGTCCTAATGGGTTTCTCATGGATTTCTTTCAAGAGTTTTGGGAGGTTATTAATCTTGATCTTCTTGAGATCGTTTAGGAGTCTTAAAAGAACAAGAAGATGCTAAGAGCTATGAAAGCCTCTTTCATGGCTCTTATCCCTAAGTGGGAGGGTGTCAATTATTTGGATCTTCTTGGACCTATTTCCCTTTGTAATTTGGTTTATAAAATAATCACTAAGTTTATTTTTCATTGCTTGAAGTCGTGATTAGACAGGTTGGTTTCTGAGGGGTAGGGTGGATTTGTGGTTGGCAGACATATTCTTGATGGTGTTGTTATTGCGGTTGATACTGTGCACTCCATGGCCTCCTCCAAAGAGAAGGCTATGTTTATTAAGTTAGACATGGGCCAAATCCTATGATCATGTCAAATGGGACTTTCTATCCAATATTTTGAGGGATTTTGGGTTCGACAGAGCTTGGATAGAATGGGTTATGAGTTGTGTCACTTCTTCCTTTTATGTGTTTGTCCATGGGGAGCCTGTTGAGATTTTTAGGGCCTCCAGGGGCCTTCGGGAAGGTGGTCCTTTATCCCCGTACCTATTTATTTTGATGGTTGAGGGGCTTGATAGATTTATTAAATCTCATGTGGAGCTTGGTCTCATTCAAGGATGGCGTTGGGGAAATAATATTCCCTCCCAAACCCACCTTTAGTTTGTGGATGATATGACTCTGATGGGCCTTGCCAAAGTGGATGAATCAGTCAATTGAGGAAGGCTCAGGACTACTATTTGGTCACTTTGGGACAAATCATTAGTGAGGGCAAGCCCTTTATCTATTTCTTTAACACTCCCAAGCTTATTTAGTAGAGAATTACATGTATTCTTAGGTTCCAGATTGGATCGCTCCCCTTTGTTTACCTTGGTATTCCTCTAATTGTTTGCATGCTTCCAAGGGTTTTTTGGTAGGATGTTATTGTTGATGGGTATTTTTGCACTTTCTCAACACACATGACACACAAGTATGCTATCTCTCTTGAAAGTTAATTTCTGCAACTAAGTTTTAGAAATGACCCCAAGGTCTCTCGGGTTTCAGGTCGTGACTTGCAAAAATAGCTTAGTTGTTGATGTGATTTGCTGGTAATCATAAAGGGAATTTATGGTTTATTAAGCATGGAGGGAATTGGGTCTTCCAATGGAGTTTTATGAATTCTAGAAATGAGTGAAAAGTTGTTACAAGTTTAGAATAGCAAGCTAAAACTCCATCTTTGTCATCATATTTGGCTTTACAATGATGCTAGAACTTTGCTTTAACTTCAATTTTTAAAGAAAAGTCAGAAGGGAAAAGGGTTTAGAAGTTTCCTAGACCTGCAACTAATGATGAACAATAACAATGGAGGCTGCTACAGTGGACAAGCTTCGTAAAACTGAGTTCCACTTAACCAGGGGCAACCCATAGTCTCATGAAACTAGTGCAATCTTCAAAGGTTCATTATAGATTTTCAAATTGTTCATTCACCATTAAAGCATGAATAACAATTGAACTTGGGTGTAGCAATATAAGTAATGCTCAGACTAACTTTACACAATATTTTATCATCAATAAACAAAAAAAAGTATGAGCTAGGAAGACATCAATCATAGCATACTTCACCATTAAAGTACAACATAAACTAACAATTAAAATTAACTAAAAAATTAAAACAACAAAGCTAAAATATAACAATTGGAGATAGAATCATGCACACATGAGAGCAATACACAAGAAACCATCAAAACAATGTTTTTATCATATATTTTGTTGCAGCATGTCTTTACAACAACTCGTCTCTCTCACAAATGAGGATCAAGCCCCTATTTATATTTTTCAAAAAGTGAAATGAATGGACAAGATTCATTTACAAGGAGTGGCCAAGATTCATTTTCACTTAGGGTTTCATCTACCCCTAATATATGACAATATAAAATAGACCTTTGTCATTTTCCCTATTTCATCTTCTAGTTTATTTTGTCTTGTAGTTATTTTTGTCTTTAAGCTACCTTTTTGGCCTTTACAACTACTTCAACAAGTATTCATCATCGATGATAGGCTTCCCATACTCTTTCTATGTTGTTGCATACTCAATGAATTTGTCAATCATGGCAATGAGCGTCTCCTCCTCGGATAGCTTGTACTTGAGGATCTAGAAGGCTATCTTTTGAACCTGCTAGTGATTTTCTCCCAATGTTTAGTGCACTTGGGCATAGCCGTGACAACTTGTTGAGACTGAGTGAAGGCCCTTGCAACAAAATTCATGAAATTCGGTGATAGCATGTCTTCAGCCCCTTGTTCCATCTTATTGTTAAAGAATGGCTTGATTTTCTCTAGATCTAACTCAAAAGTGGGCATTTCATAGTCCATCATCATCTTCAAATAATATTTTCTATCTATCTGGTGCTCCATGACCCATTCTTGATCAAGCTCCAATTCGTGCAAGGACTTCTCCAAAATCTCTTTCCTGTAATCAAGATTAATTTTCCATGTTTCCACCAGCCAATGATCTACCTTTGGTAGCTTAAGCTCTTTTTCCCATGCTTCCTAAGAGAGCTTAAGGATGCTCTCAAGCTTAAGATAGGTAATCTTGTATAGTTCAAAGAACTCTTTGCAGGTATTTATCATGTCCACTTGCTTTTGTAAACTCCATAATTTATTGAACACCCTGGCAGCATGACGGATGCCCATGTCACCATTTTATATCACCCTGTTGAACCAATCCGTAGTGGACTTGGTCTAGTTCTTCATTTTCTCCATTTTATTTAGCTCCTCCTTGGAGATGAGGGAAGATGTAGATGATTCTGTCAGGTTTTCTTCATTTGTAGAAGTCCATTGTTGAATGTAAGCAATGAGATCTGCCACCTATGCTTTCAACTCTTCTTTAGTTGACTAGTCCTTATTCATCTATTGTACAATGGTGGACACTGACCCCTAAAGATCATCCATCTTTTTCTCATGAGTTCTCAGGCCCAAATTGATTGAAGATATTTGGTAGTCGTACCCTTGGATGGATTTTGTAACTAAGGGTTAATTTTCAAAGGTTAGATGAAAGGGGAGCAAATTAATAAAAATCACAAAACCCAAAGCAATTGCAAAACACAAGGGAAGTAAACAAAAGAACAATTATACCGGCTAATCGTCAAGACCTCCATGATTCATTTTTGTAACACCTTCTAACTTGCTAGTTGTCGTATTGCCCTCAGATCGAACACACGAGCAATTTGGAAATAAATGTCTAAGTCCTAAACCAAGCTTTGAAGGATTTGGTCAAAGTTTAAATGCCTAATGTCTATGACAATATGAATGAAATGCTTATGCCTAAATATGCCAGAATAATAATGTAATTCCTATGCGTGTAATGTGTCTGTGTAATCAAAAAATGAGAGGAAAATGGCATTTTATAGAAAATTCCATTTTGAATGGACGGATGAGATTGACTCTTGATAAAAGCCTAATATCAGAGGATGAGATTAAATCTAATAATCCCTAATCAGGGTTAGGGAAAAGTCATTAATCGAGCGGTCGAGATGCCATCTAAGAAGATCAAATCAGTGGTGGAGAGTAAATGAAATAATTAATTAGACAAATAAAGATTTTCAAAAATCAAGAAGATAAAGACTGTCTGATTTGTGAGATTCAAAAAATGAAGAAGATAAGAGTCGAAGTGAAGATCATATTTGAAAAATCAAGAATCTGCCCGATTACTTGATTTTTGGAGGAATATTACCATTTTGAATTAAATTAATTCAAAATATGGATTTTGTGAGATAATAAATAATCGATTTTTAGATTATTGACCAAAATAGACTGTCAATTAAGATTGTGATGACATTTTAAATAATTTCATTTATTTAAAATAAGAGTATTAATTTTGACAATTAAATAATTAAATATAATTATTTAATTTTAGAAGATAAGATTAATTAATTAAATTAATTAATTAATTCATTTAATTATAACAATTAGTGACATATTAAATAAATAAATGAAATTCATTTATTTAATAATCAGGGAGAATAAATGAAGAAGGGTAATTAAATAAATTAAGAAATTTATTTAATTAAGGGAAGACTTAGACAATTAATGATGTATTGAATAAATAAATATAATTTATTTATTTAATAATCATTTTTTTATTCAAGGGGTAAACGCTTTTGACCGAGCTATGAACCGGATACAACCATTCAACAATACCACCCCAACGGGGTTTGAACCTTGGTGGCAAGAACAACAATGCCACCTATAAACCATCACACCATGCCAATACCGACATTTATTTAATAATCATGAAGAATACAAGAGACATGAATTAATTAAATAATAATATATTATTTAATCAATAGTCGAATGTGGACGAAGGACATAATCAATGTCATAATTATGCTTAGACAAAAGATGAAAAATGAAGCTTGCAGGCCTCGATCATTTTATGTGTCTACATTTTGCCCCTCTTTGTCATAATGTAGCATGTCACATTGTGACAAAGAAAAATAAGTCAAATTCATGCCCCAGTGAAGGTATGGAGTATCAATGCCCCCTCGGGAAATTTTTCAAATTTTGGGTTGGCGATTGAAAAAATTGGAAAGGGTCCCGATAAGTCAATTTGGTTACTAGAAGAATGATGGTGCAGTCGATTTTGAAATCTGACATGTTTAAGGCGGCCAATGGGGTAGTCAAAGTTGGTCAAATGAGCCTCTAGTAATAACCTAGTTGACAAATGCCATTTTGACCTTATAAATAGGTTGAAAAAGGGGTAAAATTCAATTCATTTTCACTATTCACTTTGTAAATTTTGAGAGCTTAGAGCGAAAAGCACAGCAGCGAGGATGGTGATTCTAGTGACAGAGCACCACGGCGAGATCGTGCGGACTTTCAAACGGCCAGAGGGCTCAAAGCTAGCGGTATGTACCCCTATCTTCCTTTGTAATTTTTTTATTTTGCGTTCCAAAATTAGGTTTTTAGGGGAAGGAACGAATGCACCACGACGCATTTGCATTCACGTAAGCCGCATTCACCTTTGCATTTGATGCATTTGATGCATTGCGACGCAAATGTAATGGTAAATTAAGAGACACCAAGGTTTTGCACCACTTTTTCTAAAAATTGCGACGCATTCACCTTTTTGAGTCACATTTGAAGGTTAGAATGTCGCATTCGCCATATTGCGACGCATTTGACTGTTTAAGTGACGCATTCGCTTGAAATGACGCAAACACTCTGATGCGATGCATTTTATCCTTCAAATGACACAATTGTGGTGTTGCGACGCATTTGAAGTTCAAAACGATGCATTCATTGTTTTGCAATGCATTTACAGTCAATGCGATGCATTTGAATTTGACTATGGCCAATTTTAGTTTTATGAAACTATAAAAGCTTTTGATAATACTAACAGTTGCGCATAAGGTACTGACATGTTGTTTGACCTTGTGCAGAGGCAACTTGCCCCGATATACACACGAGAGAGAAGACCGATGACCTTCAGATTTGCTGACTAGTTGATCCCATGAGAGCGGCAACAATTGATGTGGCTAGGTTTGTTCTATGTTGCCTATATGCCTGCTATTCGGGCTAATAGGGGACTTCTGACTGCATTATGCGAGTGGTGGAACTTAGAGACCTATTCCTTCCACCTGCCGATAGGTGAGGCTACCATTACATTGGAGGATGTCTACCGGATCTTATGAGTGTCGATACGAGGAGAGAAGATCATCTACGACCCTCGTCATAGTGAGCAAACTTTCTGGGTGTACTACTAAGATGAGGGTACAGGACTCGACATCCAGGGATACGAGATCCGATGGGAGTTTATGGCGGAGCACTATGCTCATTTTGATGCGTTCCTTGCAACTTTGATTGGAGGTATTTTGATTATTGATCGTCGGGGACATGGATTCCCTATTGGCTGGGGAGACATTTTGGTTGGGATGAGACGTGACAGGACAGTTTATGCATGGGGCCCATGTTTATTGGGCACGTTCTACCACCAACTGCACGAGGTTGTTTACCGGAGGGCAGAGAGTATCTCCTGCGGGATAACACTAATGATGATTTGGGCTTGGGAGCACATAGCCATATTTCGCCCACCCATTCAGAGACCACAGTTGGCCAAGGGGATGCCCTATGCCTACTATTATGTAGGTGCCTTACAGCAGACCCAAATGGGTGAGACAGGTTGGTGGCAGCATCGGATTGACAAAATGTTGTCATTTATCTGGCAACCCTACAAAGACTGTGAGCAGTGGGATGATGAGGTGGACCATTTGAGCCTATGCTGACAGTATCAATATTTGATTGGCAGGACTGTGCAGAGCCAGTTGATCATTGAGATGTATTTGCCACAGCGTGTCCTGAGGCAGTTTAGAGAGCAACATGGTGTACCTGTAGGGACAGCTGAGTATGTGTGCTCTTCCAGAGAGTATGCTTGGGGGTCGGCCATTCCAATAGCCTTTGTAGAGCAGCAGATTGATGGGCTAGGATCCCAGCCATGGGGATGGAGAGGTGGAGCTGCAGATCCTGGGACCACTACAGATTACAACCTATGGTGGTAGGTACATAGACCAGTGTCATTGACAGATCCTGATGGGCCAACGCTTGTGGACAATGGTCAATGATACCTCGTGTGTCGAGGGTTGGGCAGGGAGGCAGAGGTGGTGACAAGGGCAGAGGTCGGGGCAGGGATGGAGGTAGGGGTGGAGGCAGAGATGGAGGTAGGGATGGAGGCAGGGGTGGAGACGGAGGCAGAGACAAAGGCAGAAACAGAGGCAGAGACAGAGGTAGGGGTGGAGACGGAGGCAGAGACAGAGGCAAGGGTGGAGATGATGGGGATGATGGAGGAGACGGCTGAAGATGACAACGAGATGGTTAGAGACAGGGAAGAGGGTATGCCCACATGTGGCGAGGGTAGCATTAGATGTTATCCCAGAGGTTGGAAAGAAGGGAGAGGAGAGGAGGAGAATCCCAGACAGGAGGGAGAGGGTGAGGAGAGATAGGAGGAGGAGGTGGAGGTGGAGAGACAAGAGGATGTGGCGGAGGAGGAGAGGTCGAGGCAAGAGGAGGAAGCGGCGGAGGATGTGGCAAAGGAGGAGAGGCTGAGGCAGAAGGATGTGGCAGAGGAGGAGGTCAGATAGGAGGGGGTCGGATAGGAGGAGGAGGAGGATGATGATGAGGATGATGCCATGGATGAGGTAGAGAGACTACTCAGATGGTGGATGGTGGAGGGAGATGAGGAAATACCCTCCATCTCGGCTCTACCCTATGATGCCACAACCAACCAAAGGGTGGCAGACCTTCAAAGGAGATTGGATGAGAGTGTTGCACAGATCCAATCACTGCAGTTAGAGCTAGAGGTGGCTTGGGTAGAGCGGGATCAGGCAGTGATCCGCTAGTAGGAGTCAACTCGATGGTGCGTCGAGTTTGTAGCATTATGCATAGGGCCTTTTGGGGATATTTCTCGTGAGTTGGCCAGGGTGAGCATGAGATTGGGATAGTATAGGACATTGTACAAGTAGGAGGTGCCTCCTAAGCGACGAGATCCTACATTGTCACGATCCCAGACGAGGACAAGCAATGGCCACTGATCACGGAGTGGGAGCAATAGTAGGAGTCACACAAGTGCAAGAGGGTCTACCTCGTCAGGGCACATCTTAGGGCACAGGTCCCACCACTCTCACCCGCATGCCTCAAGTCATCACTCGAGCCATAGTCATGGGTCTACTAGTTCAGTGCAGAGGTCAGGATAGGGGCAACCACTAGTGGCAGATCCTTCTACTTCTCAGAGTCAGGACGCAGTGACATCACATATCCCACCAGTGTCAATTCCATTGGTTATGCAGGCATAGGTTCCTATAGGTCCACCCCTCATTTTAGTGCCAGTTACAGAGCTCCCACCACCACACTCTTTGCCATGAGGGGATGAGGAGAGTCTACCCTAGGGCATGTTGGCCATATTTGTTTCCTTATTATGACACATTATGTATATATTATTGAGCCTGCGAGCTCCATTTTTGGGATATCTCTTGACTTTATCCTATGACATTGTAAATTTTTTAGATGATATTATATGATGATGCAGTTTTGATGCGGCCTACATATGTGTTATGTGATGCTCTTTGATTTATGCATTATGATATGTATGATGTATGATGTTGATTTATGACGTATTATTTGTGTCCTATGATTCTTACTTATGATATGATGTGATGATGATGCCATGCTTATTTATATGTTATGTTGATTTTGTGATGCTGGCGATAATGATATGCATAATGTATTTATTTAAATGGATGTCATGTTTATGATAATGCAAATGTCAATGAAATGTTATATGATTGAATGCTATGGATAATGTATGTATGGACCTAATGCAGTGTTTATATGATCATTATGCACTTATGTTTTTGTATGTCACATGATATCATCGTGAGATGGACGAGGGAGGATGACTAGACTGAAGGAGATGCATGTTAGTTCCTAGACCAAATCCTTCAAAACTTTACCATAGGACTTTAATATTTATTGCTCTTAATCATCATTGGGAAGACTATTGTAATGGCCAACAAACACCATGATATGACATAGATCAAGGTGTGCAAGGTCGTACCATCACACAAGACAAGCAATCACAGACAAGGATGATCATGACTCAAACTAAGAGCGTGATTTCCCCAGTCTTTTTATCATAACCAACCACAAACAAAAAAAAAGACCAAAAGGACAAATCATGAAACATCGTTACTTCTCTAAATCCTGTTCCCAGGACATCCTTGAGAAACTAGCAACATGATTGCCAAAATATAAAATAGATCCCTTATCATGATACGTCATTGTTTTTCTAAATCCCAGAATCAGGACCTCGCGGAGAAACTAGTAGTCATGCGTGTCAATCGGCATGATACGTCGCTGCTTCTCTAAATCTTGTTATTGGGATCTCATTGAAAAACTAATAACATGATGAAAAGCCAAAAGACAAGTGCCAAGTGTTTGCCAAGTGCATCTGGATATTCATTGTTCTAATGTCAAGATGGCAGGTTTGATGATGATGAGATGCCAAATTGTCAAAGTTTTGATGATGCCTGGATGACAAATGTCAAAAATTTCTGAATTCAGGAAGGACACACCTTGAAATGTTGACGTCAAGAGGATTTGATCCCTAAAAGTCAGAAGGGGTCCCTCAAAAATGATGACGATGCCTAGGAAGGACACATCCTAAGGCATAAATGACAGAGTCTTTTCTTTAGAATGACACATCTTAAGAATACTGATGTCAAGAGGAGTGATCCTTAGATGTCAAGAGGATCCCTCAAAATGTCGAATGACAGTGACAATGCCTAGGAAGGACACATCCTAAGACATGAATGACAGAGGTTATCTTTCAGAAGGACACATCTGAAGGCTAACACAGAGTTGACAGTTTGATAGGTCATGATGAGTTGACTTGTTTTGACCGAGTTTGACTTGTGTTGACTATATGTCGATATTGTCATGATGACATACTAATGAGATTGTCATGCTGAATAAATGATGCCATAATATGTTTTTAGGAGTTTATCCATTTAGGAATGATTTTCTTTGTCTTGAATACATTTTGACGTGTGTCAATGCAACGCCATGAACCCTAATGGACTGACCTAGTGCGGCCTCAAGGGCTCATTGATAGATGGCCTTGCCTACGTCATGCACTCAAAGACCTCGTAGTTCAACATGACCAATGAATTTGTCTTGATGACCAAATATTATGTCATGATCTTATTTTGACAAACCTAAAAGGACTAACTTAATGTCTGGGGGACTCAAGTATGAGTCTTGCCTACGTAGCAAATGCGCAGAGACAACGCAGTTTGGACAAATGACAAAGACTGACTGATTGACTTGATAGACTTTGACAAGAGATGACTTTGTGTTTGTGCTCTTTGAGCAGTATGATGTTTTTTGTGGGTTTCTTCAAGACGTTTTCTGATGTTTTTGGTCTTTCTTTAGGACGTTTTACGATGTTTTTGTCTTTTTTAGGACTTTTTGCAATGTTTTTTTCTTTTTTTAGGACTTTTTGCAATGTTTTTGTCTTTTTCAATGTTTTGTCTTTTTGACTTTTGCAATGTTTTTGTCTTTTTGAGGACTTTTTACAATGTTTTTGTCTTTTTTCAGGACTTTTTGTGATTTTTTTTTCCTTTTTCAGGACTTTTTGCCAATTGAAAAAACCATGTGTGATATCCACTACAGTTACACGATAAACATCTTTCCCCCAATCAGGTCCAAGACTTAGCCAATTTTAAGGGACAGGAAAGGGATGTTGCCAAGGTACCAGACAGACAGTCGTCAGGGCTTGATGTCAACCGTTTATCAACCATGAAAGGACAGGTATAATGTGGTGGTGACAGAAAATGTGTTTCATCCTAGGCCACGGTAGACAAAGTAACAGTAGATGGCAGAGCAATGATTGATTCCACATGGTGCTTGTTTGCCAGGTTTTCACCATGGTACCTATCCAAAGTGCCTGTTTGCCAAGTTTTCACTGTTGGATGAATCATTTTTCTATACTAGTTTTGTCATTTTTCTCATTTTTATGGTGCTGCCAAGATGCCTGTTTGTCAGGTTTTCATCAAGGCAACAATTTTTTTATCCTTTTTCAATTTTTTTGTATTTTTTAGTTTTCAGCTCGATCTCCTAATGCTATGCGTAGAACTTTTGGAGGTGTAAACTATTAATAGGTTTTGTTAGTTTTTCACCATCTGGAGTTGCTAGCTGATAGGCTCCAAAGCCAAAAGAAGATATGATGACATAAGGACCCAATCAGTTTGGTTCAAACTTTCCCGGATTTTCTCTATTAGCCTGGTTCTTAGGGTTCTGCATGAGGACTAAGTCGCCAATGTTAAACTTCCTGACCAAAACCTTTTTGTTGTAATTGTGACAAAGACAGTTCTGATACGCTTGTAGATGGTTCAAGGAATTTTTTCTTCTTTCTTCTAACATCTCCAACTCGTGTAGGCGCGATTATCTATATTCCTCTTCATCAGTTAAACCCTTCAGGGAGACTCGTAAAGAAGGAATTTCAACCTCGATGGGTAAGATGGCCTCAACTCCAAAGACCATGGTGAAAGGAGTGGCTCATGTAGGCGTACGAATGCTAGTGTGATAGGCCCACAGAGCAAAGTTGAGTTGTATATGCCAATCATAGCCAGCGTCATTGACAGTCTTTTTGAGGATTTTGACGATGGTTTTATTTTATGCCTTAGCTTGACTATTTCCTTGTGGGTAATATGGAGATGAAAAATGGTGTTGGATGTGAAATCGCTCACATAACTCATGAATGTCTTGGTTTTTAAATGGATGTCCATTGTCAATGATGATGGATTGGGGAAGGCCATACCGGAAAAAGATGTAGTTAAGAATGAACTTGGATATTTGTTTGTCGGTTATGTATGTCAGAGGGATGGCTTTGATCCACTTCGTAAAATACTCAATGGTGGTGATGATGAATTTGTGGCCATTGGACGAGGTTGGATGGATCTTACCCACAAGGTTGAGTCCCCATTGAGCAAAGGGCCAAGGAGAAGTGATCAGCCAAAGTTCCTGCACTGGAGCGTGAATCAAATCACTATGAATATGGCATTTGCGACAAGTCCTGACATATTCTATTGCATCCTTTTCAACGGTCGGCCAATAGTACCCAAGTCTCGTTACTTTCTTGGCTAGAATAGGACCACTTGAATGAGATCCGCATATACCGGCATGTACTTCGTGTAAGGTTTTATGTGCTTTGTTAGTGTCGAGACATCTAAGGAGGGTGTCGTCAAAGCTACGGTGGTAAAGGGTGTCACTAATGATGGCATACCTTGTAGCTTTTTGGATGAAGGACTTCCTCTAGTTATTGGACAGGTTAGGTGGAAGGGTTTGAGACTTAAGGTAGTCATAAATATCTTGGTACCAGGGAGAGTCAGGACCAACAAGTTCACAAACCATTTCTAACTCCGGAATGTCATAGGTGGGGACCAGCAATTGTTCGATTAGGAATTCCAGCTGAGGCATGTTGCTTGGTATGTCGAGTAGGGAGCCTATTATAGCCATTGCATCTGTTGCCTTGTTCTGTGCTCTTAGAACTTGTTCAAAAGTTACCGTATGAAAGTATGTTTGGAAACTATCAACCATCCATTTGTAGGGCATCAGCTTCTCATCTTTTGTGTCATAGTCATCATTTACCTATTGATGACGAGCTGAGAATCCCCATAAACATGTAGTGTTCTGATTTTCCATTTTATGGCCATTCAGAGTCCTGTAACTAGTGCCTCGTATTCCACCATATTGTTTGTGAATGGGAAAGCAATGCGAAAAGACTTAGGAATGGAATCTCCTTGAGGGGTGATGAACAAAATTCCTACCCCCGAGCCATGATTTGTGTGTGATCCATCAAAGTAGAGTCACCAAGGTGCCTTAGGTTATGTATGGAAGATCGACTCATCTGGAAAATCTGCCACTAACGGGTGATCACTGTGTAGAGGTGCATCTTCCAGTTGGTCCGCTATGACTTGTCCTTTTATGACCTTCCTTTCTACATATTGAATGTCATATTCGCTTAGAATCATGATCCATTTTTCTAGACATCCTGTTAATGTTGCCCGACTTAACAAATATTTGAGGGGGTTAATCTTTGCTACCAGTTGTGTCTGATGACTTAACATATAATGTCTTAGCTTCTATGCTGCAAAGACCACTACTAGAAAAGCTCATTCAATTGGTGTTTATTTTAATTCATACCCGACCAATGTCCGACTGATGTAATATATAGCTCTTTCTTTTTCCTCTTGGTCGTTTTGTGCTAGTAATGCCCCCAGTGTTGAATTAGTGGTAGAGATGTATAGAATCAATGGCTTTCCATGAATGGGAGGCATGAGGACTGTCAGTGAAAGTAGGTAATCTTTGATTTGTTGAAAGGCTTCTTGACATTTATCTGTCCACACAAAGGGAATGCCTTTGCATAGAAGATATTGGAATGGTTCGCATTTATCAGCCAATTGGGCTATGAAGCGCCGAATAGATTGTACCCTACCTTGTAGAGTTCTGAGTTCACTTATTCCTCTGGGAGGAGGCATGTCCATGATGGATTTTACTTTCACTGGGTTGACTCAACGCCCCTTCGAGAAACAATGTATCCCAACAATTTACCAGAGGTGACACCAAAGACACATTTCTTAGGATTTAGTCTAACCTTATATTCCTCTAACCTCTTAAAAATTGTGTCCAACACCTTTAGATGATCTTTTCTTGTTGTCGATTTAGCCAAAAGTTCATCCACATAGTCTTCCATTATTTTATGCATCATGTCATGGAAGATTGTGGTCACTTCTCTTTTATATGTGGCACCTGCATTCTTAAGACCAAACGGCATGGCATTCCAACAATATGTACCCCAAGGGCAAGTGAACGTTGTTTTATGTTGGTCTTGTGGGGTGATGCAAATCTGATTATAGCCAGAGAAACCATCCATGAGGGACAACATCTCATATCCTGCTGTGAGGTCAACTATAATATCAATATTCGGTAAAGGAAAGTCATCCTTTGGGCATGCCTTATTTAGGTCTCTAAAATTTGTACATACGCAGATCAGACCATTTGGCTTTGTTACTAGCACTATGTTAGATATCCATTTGGCATAGTCAATAGACCATATGAATCTAGTGTCTAGAAGTTTCTTCAACTCCGCCTTGACCAGTAGAGCGACTTGAGGATGCATTTTGCGTAGCTTCTGTTTGATTGGCTTGGTCTTAGGTAATAGTGGAAAATGGTGCAGAACTAGTTCTAGGTCTAGTCCTGGCATGTTAGCATACGACCATGCAAAGTTGATTTTACATTTTGTAAAGAACTTATGAAATTATGGTCTCTCTTCCTCGGTCAATGATGCAGCAAAAAGGACCATTTTGGGATCCTCTGCAGTTGACATGTTATCCTCTTTGGTGTCTTCTATAAGCATAGCCGATTTCTCTTGTTGTACAAGAAGAAAGTCCAGTCCTCCATCTTTGGGCACCTCAAAGAGGTTTTCACCCACAGATACGTCCTTTTTTTTTACTTTTTCGTCGTTAGAAGGTGCCTTTTGGTTTTCACCTAAAGATGTTTCATTTTTCATTTTATTTTTATTTTTATTTTTGCAACTGGAGGACAGAGTAGTCTCGCCGAAGTATGCCACACAATCTAAATCAATAGTGAATCTTGCCTTGTAATCACCATTGGGTATGCCCTCACGTAATCCCATAAACTCTACAATCACCTCATCATTCTGAAATGTGTCCAGGACTGGCAGGCCTTGTTGGTCCCAATCGACTAGTTGAGGATAAACTAAGGAAATGACATCATCAGTGTTGGTGAATTGGGGGGAGGATGCAGAAAGCATGCAAATGGAATCAGTGATATTGTAGATGAGATTATCATTATCCAACTCCACATTGAACTCTATCCAATATTCCCCTTCACTAGTCTCATATTCTTTCTCGAAATAAGGAGTGAAGGATTTAGAGTCATGGTTGTCAGTGTCATCTGGTACTTCAGATGGATTGGACTGAAGGGATTCAAATGATGGGTCTTGTATGTCATGCGAAGTGGTAATCGGACTTTGACTATTTGGTTCCTAATCAATTTTAAATGTTTTCCAAAATTGTTGTTCAGAGGATAGTTCCCTTGTTTTGACAAATAAATCATCGAGGCAACAATCGCTTAAGGATCGTTCTGAGCCAAATTCCCACTCTTGGGAGTCAATTTCGATAAGGGTTTCCTTAGTAGTCTCGACACTTTCTGAAGCATGCACTCGCTCACTTGAAAGTCCATAGGTACGTCGATCGTCATTGTCGAGCGATCCAAACCCTAATCCAAGATACTTTGGTGTGTGGAATGGTTCTATGGGATCTCTTCGTCCAGTTTTATTTTTTCCCAGGCCACTAGTACCATCGTAGCCTTTAGCCTTCATTATGTCATATCCCTTGCCGTATTTCTCAACTGGTAACAGGGGTAGTTCAGTCGTATATTTATAGAGCCATCCTGAAATATCAGCAAGGTCTTCATTACTCATGTCTCCCCATTTAATGAAAACTATTTTTGGTGGAACTTTGAAAACTTCCTTGGCTTCCATTCTAAAACATGGCCGACCATAGATCTTTGGAGACTTGGGTATTGTGGTTATGCTATATGTCATGTGTAGTTTGAATTATCCACAGCCGAGGTCTTGGATCTTTATAGTGGATTCAACCTTAGGGTTTTCAGAAGATGGTGGTATGGCAGAAGATGTGGATGGAGCAGATGTGCAAGATGATGTGAGTGTGGATGGATCAATGTATTTAGAAGATGAAGCCTCTCAATTGATAGGCACCCGATTTTCAGAAATACCTCTGAGGTTGGTACAGTATTCAAAGGGGTCGAGGTTGCCATATATGGTGATTTCCATGCCATCAAATGGGAATTTTAAACATTGGTGGTATGTGGATGGAACGGATTTTAAGGCATGAATCCATGGGCGATCGAGCAAGATTTTGTAGGGTAGTTATAGATCTAGGACTTGGTAGGTTGTATCCACAATTACTAGTCCCACTTTGATAGGAAGAGATATCACACCTCGTGAAGAGCGTTCTTCATCATCATATGCTTTGATCACTATACTCTTTGTAGAGTCTACGCATGCATTAGAAAACCCTAGAGCCTTAACCAGTTTCAAAGAGCATATATTCAACCCTGCTCCATCATCTACTAAAACTCTTCTAACCTTGTGCTTATGGACGAAGGTTTCAATGTGCAATGCTTCGTTGTAGTTGGTCTTAGGTGATGAGTAGTCTTGATCAGAAAAGGTGACGTGGTGAGGCGTGGTGAGGTATCCCACCATGGTCTCAAACTAATTGACATCAATGTCCTTGGGGACTGACAACTCTTGTAGGGTTTTATAAAGTATATCTTTATGCATGGGAGAGATATGAAGCAACTCAAGTATAGAAATTTGCACGGGAGTTTTTCCAAGCTGATCGATAAGGTTGAACTGACTCTTTGGTTGCCACTGCTTTGCGATCAGGGTGGGCTTTGTCTATTTAGCAGATGGGCCAGGTATGGTGATTTTGGGTTGTCTAGCGGGAGGTGGGCCAGCTATGGTGACTTTTCCAGTTTGAGTGGTAGTGTTGCATTGAGGTGCTCTCTTAACTATAATGGTATTGATGTATTCATCATTAGTTTGGACATTATTTATAATTGGCCCACCAGAATAGTTGTACTTGGCTCGGTCGAAATTGGTGTGATTATTGTTTATTTTTGGACCTGATGTGGAAGCATTATGAGAACTATGGTCCTATAGTGGGTTCTTATGAATAGTGTGGTTTGAATTGGAGGAAAATTGTGATCCACCTACCTCAATAAGATCTTGTACTAGGTTTTTCAGTTGTCGATAGTTAGAGGTTTTATGTCCTTTTTCTCGATGATAATCGTACAATGCATTTTCATCCCACCATGCTGGTTTAAACTATCCTTGGTCGTATGGTTTTGGTTCTGGAAGTGTGATGACCCCATTCTAGATGCATTTCTTGAGGACTTCTTCAATGGGTTCCCCCAAAGAAGTGTATGTGCGACCCCTTGGAAATTGTCTCATCTGACGGTATTGTCCCTCATTATTTTGGCTATTTTGGTTGTTTGAAGGGAAATTGGTAGGGGGTGTCAATGTTTTTGTTGGTTTGTTTTGTTGTTTAATCCCTTTTAGGGCCAGTACAAGACCCACAATGTTTGCAATCTTGGCGTCAACAAAACCGTCATTTGTAACATATTTATTTTTGGCCCCATATTTATTCTTGTCAGTGGGAGGGTTTGTATTTGTGTTTTTAGAACCATATCTTAGTTCTCCCTTTGTGATAAGGGCTTTCTCAATCTAGACCCCTTTTTTGACTAGGTCTGTGAAGGTTGTGCAACAATGCACTTGCAATGCATATTTTAGGGGACCTAGCAGTGTTTGAACAAACATGTCCACCTTTTCTCTTTCAGGTATGTCAGTGTGACACGGACTAGCTAAACTTCTCCATTTTTGAAAGAATGTGATGAATGTCTCCCCAACATCCTCTTGCGTGAGGTTGCACAAGCTAGTGATAGAGGTGTCCATGTCAATGTTGTATGTGTAATTATTTATGAATTTTTGTTTTAGCTCATCCCATGTTTGGATATCCTTTTGTGTGGAAAACCATTCAAAGGTAGGACCCGCCAAACTTTTAGAGAAAAGTCTCATCAAGTATGTTTGTTCATAGGTGACGTCCATACAATTGGTTGCAAATTTGCGAACATGTTCAATGGGGTTTGTCTTGTCTTTGTATTTTGTAAAATTGGGTGACAGATCCCGGAGGAAATGGTGGCATGTATAAGTTTTTTTTAATGGATATACATTTAGATCATATGGCACTTCTGATTTTTTGTCGGATATCTATATGTTTTGTATTTTCTTCTCTAGACCCATCAATCTTGTTTGGAAGGCATCCATAACATGGTCATTTGTGGTCCCGTACGTTGGATTGTTTGGTACACCATAGGGCCCCATTTGTTGTACGTGGATAATGGTGTATTGTTGAGGGATGACATGTTGTGATATGTGTGATGTGGTCAGAATTATGTGTTGTTGGTGTTGAAAAATTGGATTGGGTATATGTTGGTGGGTATGAACTTGCAATGAGTAGGTTGGGATATGTCCCCCAGCCATTTGTGTCATTATTTGGGGGACATGGTGACCCTGAACATTGTGATGTACTAATGATGCCATGGGTTGTGTTATTTGGCACCTTGTCCAAATTGTTGAGGTTTTCCAAGGGGATTGTTCATAGTTGGTCCTTGGGAGGCGATTACATGTGACTGTGTTGTCATGTTAACGTTTTGTTGTCCTTGGACAAAGATATGCCTTTTGCCTCCTCCTAAAGGATTTTGTGAAATGCCAATGAGCGGATATGTCGAAGGTGTGCTCATGGTAATGGATGTAGTTGTCAAGGGGAAGTTGTTGTGACTTGATGATGCCCCCGTGGCATTTATTGTCATGGTAAAAAGGGGGTTTGAATAACTTTCCCATATTTTCAAGGAGCCAAAGGTGGTTCCAATTGATTGTGACAGTATTGTGGATGTTGTGGGCATTGTGGCAGATTGTGATCCTCCAATGGATGTAGCGTTTATTGTGTTGGATGTGTTTCAGATGTTGTGGGTAGCATGTACAGTCGTTGTAGTGTCAATGAAAGTATTGCTCGTAGTGTTTTGTGGCTGACCACTATGTGACATGTTATGTGTGTTGGCGTCATTAGGGTCAGAAGATGTTGGTCTCAATGTGTTGATGTCAAATCTGTGTGGTAACTTAGCTCCTTGACTTAAAAGTATGGCTAAGTATCTGTCTCTATTGTACAGGACCATTTGTTCCACGAATTGAGAGGCCTCTAGATCTTGCACCGTGACCTCTAGGTTCTCCTCAAGTATCTGTCTATATTCATCTTTGCGTAAGAAAGGTTTGAAGGGACTATTTGATGAGGATGTGAGAGTTTGATTGTTTGCGTTGCCAAATGGGTCATCAAATGTCCAATTTGGGTTGTACGTGGGGTTGTCGATAGTGGAAGTGGGGTTTAGTCCAAAATTTATCATTTGTTGCTTCTATTTTTGGAGTCTAGTTTCCACCATAAAATGAGATTGCTCAAGTGAAAATGACAACTAAATGCAAGGATTACACTATGCAAGGTCTAAGTTTAAAATGACAACTAGGATGAACAATATTTTTGAATTTTTGAGAATGAAATATGCAATGTCTAAACTTATAATGCAACTTAATAAAAGGATACCTAAGCACTTCTAAGCTCAATATTTGTTTTCAATTTTGGTTACTAAAGGACTTTGCTGAAAAGGACAAGGACAAGGTCAAAATGACTAGTGAGTTTTCCTAACTAGACTGTTGAGTTGGAAAATCTCACAAAAGGGACAATGACTAAAAAAGGAATTGATAACTTAGTCCAAGAGAACCTAGTTTCGAAAGCAATGGCGTTGCAAATTATGCTAAGATTTTCCTAATCCAAAGTATGCAAGATGGAAAACCTAGGGACAAATTAATGCCTAATGTATGAAACGAACACAAATGAAGGATGAAACCTATGGTCAAGAATGCAAACTAATGGTCTAAAATTTGAGCAATTTCAAATTTGGTTTTTGATAGAATCTCCTTGGAAACAATGTTTGACAAATGATTGACAAGGTGTAGACTTCATATTTGACTTTGTATGAAGATTTTACTTGTGACAAGAAAATGTGTCGTTTGAGGATGCGAATGCGTCACAATTTTCCGAATGCATCACAGTTTGAGCAAATGCGGCTCGGGGACCGAAAAATGCGACTTAGTTATTCATATGCGGCTCTGTAAAGCTCATATGTGTCGCGACGCAGTCAAATGCGATGTTTTAAATGTCAAATGCAATTTATTAGAGCACTTGTGTCTCAGAAATGAGAATGTGGTTCGACAGATGTGACACAGTTTATGAAAATTGAGTTTATTGTCATTTTGATGGAAATTTTGATCTGTCTAATGGTGGATGTTTTGTCCAAAAATGTGAATATGGTGGATAATGTCTCAGTAATCCAGCAAGCACTTGACAAGCACAGTGTTTTGGGTGTAAACAAGCACACATAAAACAAGTACAATCCTAGAAGGCCAATAGGCCAAGGGTTTGTATACTTGGTATAGCCCATCGATATACCCCGGATTGGTGATAAACACCTTTCCTTCTCGAGAGCGGATAACTTAGAATTTTGGTGGCATTGGCTCCCCTCCACGGCTCATTAACGTCATTTGAGCACACCAAATTCGAATTCTTGGGTAGTGACTTCCCAAGAACTGTTATCTCTACTCAAGGGGATCAGTAGTGAGTGTCTTCGAGCATGATACCGTACCCTGCACTATACCAAGCAATGGCCAAAGAATGGTTGGACACTAACACAAGAGGTATTTAATACGGGCATTCCGTTCGTGGAGCATGATCCATGCAGTGAGAGTCCCCTTCAAATCCATCTCATCAGAACCACATGCATGATTCTTGGGATTTCCCCAAGAATCCACTTTTATATACCGGTTGGAAGTCCCTCGAGTTCAGGGTGCTACCGGTCTGAGTCATCCTGGGGTGAGTACTTTTTCCCACCAGAACAGGCCCAAGTTCTAGAGTTAGTAATCGTTTCTCTTACACCAAGGATCGCTCGAAAGCACACTGGGAGAGGATACTTCGATTACTAAGTCGTGAGGGTAATAACATATAAAAATGGGTCTGGTTTTTTTATCACTGAGTTTTCACAAGGTGAGAGCATACTCACCTACCATTTTGCAAACACACTCAGAAACATTAGAAGACATGTTCTTTTTAATTGCACTGAAAGTAAGTGTGTACTAATCTAAGAAAAATAGAAGCACAATGTTTTAGTGTTTATTCTTTGGCGTTCGAACTTGCAAGACCACACATTAGTAGTTTCAATTTTTTCCTTTGACCCACGAAGAATTCCAACACCACATGCTGCAAATGACAATTAGTACCACAAATCCTAGCTAGATAGAATGTAGAAAAACCAGAATAAAAGGAACAAGAAAAATAGAAAAATCCCAAATATAATTAAACAGAAAATATTACCAGTCAGATGTGTTGCGACAGAGCGAATGTGTTGCTATGTGGTTCAAATGCGTCACGGTAATACAAATGCGGCTTTGCAAGCTTCGACTATGGCACGACAGAGTGATTGCGATGTTATGTTCAAATAATGCGTCGCAATTTTTAAAAAAAAACAATTGTGCCGCTCCGTACCTGTACCTACAAAATGATAGAAAACACGAAAAACTATACTGAAAAAAAAAAAAACAGAGTCGGGTTCACCAATGTAACTAAGGGTTAATTTTCAAAGGTTAGATGAAAGGGGAGCAAATTAATAAAAATCACAAAACCCAAAGCAATTACAAAACACAAGGGAAGTAAACAAAAGAACAATTATACCAACTAATCGTTGAGACCTCCATGATTCATTTTTGTAACACCTTCTAACTTGCTGGTTATCGTATTGCCCTCAGATCGAACACACGAGCAATTTGGAAATAAATGTCTAAGTCCTACACCAAGCTTTGAAGGATTTGATCAAAGTTTAAATGCCTAATGTCTATGACAATATGAATGAAATGCTTATGCCTAAATATGCCAGAATAATAATGTAATTCCTATACGTGTAATGTCTTTTTGTAATTGAAAAATGAGAGGAAAATGGCATTTTATAGAAAATTCCATTTTGAATGGACGGATGAGATTGACTCTTGACAAAAGCCTAAAATCAGAGGACGAGATTAAATATGATAATCCCTAATCAGGGTTAGGGCAAAGTCATTAATCGAGTGATCGAGATGCCATCTAAGAAGATCGAATCGGTGGTGGAGAGTAAACGAAATAATTAATTAGAAAAATAAAGATTTTCAAAAATCAAGAAGATAAAGACTGCCTGATTTGTGAGATTCAAAAAATTAAGAAGATAAGAGTCAAAGTGAAGATCAAATTTGAAAAATCAAGAATCTACCCGATTACTTGATTTTTGGAGGAATATTTTACCATTTTGAATTAAATTAATTCAAAATATGGAATTTGTGAGATAATAAATAATCGATTTTTAGATTATTGACCAAAATAGACTGTCAGTTAAGATTGAGATGACATTTTAAATAATTTCATTTATTTAAAATGAGAGGAATATTAATTTTGACAATTAAATAATTAAATATAATTATTTAATTTTAGAAGATAAGATTAATTAATTAAATAAATTAATCAATTCATTTAATTATAACAATTAGTGACACATTAAATAAATAAATGAAATTCATTTATTTAATAATCAGGGAGAATAAATGAAGAAGGGTAATTAAATAAATTAAGAAATTTATTTAATTAAGGGAAGACTTAGACAATTAATGACGTATTGAATAAATAAATAAAATTTATTTATTTAATAATCATGAAGAATACAAGAGACATGTATTAATTAAATAATAATATATTATTTAATCAATAGTCAAATGTGGACGAAGGACATAATCAATGTCATAATTATGCTTAGACAAAAGATGAAAAATGAAGCTTGCAGGCCTAGGTCATTTTTATGTGTCTACAGATTCAACATCTTTTCCTACTACTGGGGTGGCAATTTGTAGCGCCCTAGATCCAGAGTCATCAACTATGATGTGGGATCGAATTTTAGGTCTCTTCTCCTTTCAAGCCCTTGTTTGAGCTCTAGCTAGAATGGCCTCTAGCCTCGCCTTTAGGTCAACGGCCACTAAAGCTTTCTTCTTTAACTATTGTTCCAACCATGCGGGAACCTCTGTTTGACCCTTTGCTGATTCATGATCACCTTCCTCTTCGTGTTCTTTCTATGACTGATCTTCTTCATCACTAGGATCCTCTTCATTATTCTTTTGCTTCTTATCTAGATCCTTTTCTAGTGTAGTCCTTCTTGTATCAGGCTTGGTGACAATTACATTTTCTTCAATGATATTTTCTTCTTGTGGGGCCCTCTCTCCTTCATGTTGAATTTCAGCATTCCACTCAAGCCTAGTACTCTTTTCTTGTGCATCTTCTTCTTCTTTATTCTTATCTTCCTCTCTTTCTAGAGGTACTTCTTCTAGCCTCAAACCCTTGTCTTGGCCAGTCCGTGGAGCTTGCTCAATTATATCTCTACATTTGGACCCATGTCTATCTTCCCTTCTTCGAAGCAGTGCTCCTCTACGTGTGTCTCTTCTTCTAGTTCTTGATCCGATGTTTCTACTACATAGTGCTCATCAAGACCCTCAGCATCTTCTTCAGAAGTTTGTGGCCCTTCTTCATCGGAAGCCATCTTGTCTAAGCTTATGCTTAATCCACCCTTTGGATGCTCAAAATAATCATCTCTATCAAAATCCTCGGGCTCCTCAACTATGTATTTCGTGGTTTCTTTGTGTTTCTTCGTGCTTAACCTTTCCATCTCCTCTAAGATCTGCATTGTTACTTCAATCTTTGGCAACTTGATAGGTGGTAGAGGGAGATGTAGAGCAGTAGCGATTTGAGCCATTAATGGTTGGACCTTAGGGTCAAGGATTACCATGGATAACTCATAAGCACATTCTGCATGTACGTTGTGAAAGCTTGCAGCAAGATGGGTGGTGCCATAGAGGTTGAGGGCATAGATGGTGGAAGAGTTGAAAAAGTAGGTAGTTGAGGTGGGAGTGAGGAAGATGATAGTGGGGAAGTGGTCGAAGAGGAATATTCCAATACCATTACTGGAGTAGTTGGCAAGGTGGAAGTGAGGTGGACTGATATGTCCATGGCAGGCAAAGACAAGACAGGAAAAGCTTTGGAAGCAAGGGGTGGAGGAGTGGTGACGGCGGCAACAACAGCGAGAGTGGAAGTGGTAGGTGGTGAGTGTGGTTGCTCAGTTTCTTCTTCCTCTTCATGTTGAGGCTCTTCTTCTTGAATGGTTGGCATTTCGAGCAAAAATTTCCCCATTCTCTTTGTCCTTTTTGATGGCTTCCCTTCAGTCATCTCCCTAGAGTACAACTTATGCTTGGGCTTGCACTAAGATACATCCTTCCTCTTTCTGGATCTTGTGGTAGGTGGGGACTTGGGAGCTTCTCCTGATGAACCCACAATGACTCCACTATCAATTTCACTTTCAAGCTCATCCTTGAGCTCCCCATATGTCAATTCTACACCTTACTCCTTTAGTTGGGCTATTTGTCCATCTACCCATTTTCTTGTTCTATGTTCAATGGGTCGGGTGAGAATGTCGAGGTCAACGACCTCTTCCTCATTCCAATCAATAACTGGTAAGGGAATCTCATCCAAGGCATGGTATCTATCATCCACAATGTTATCATCCTCAACAATTTGATCAGGCACAACAAATACATTGATGGAATTTACAAATTGAGTAGTCGTCATCATGTAGTGTTACATCCACACCTCTTTGTCATCATTACAGTTGGCCTAGAAGTCCTCAATGTGAGGTCAGTGGGAATATTGCCTCCCAACCCACTTCTTGGGTCCACTCTTCCTCTGTCTGTGTGAAGGTCTAAGTGATACTCTACTAATTCTTTTTCTGAGTATTCAACACACTAAGTAGTGGGGCAAGAGTATATTCCTTGCCCGAAGGTTAAGGGATATGGAACCCCAGCTTGGTACTTTTCGCTTAGCAATGTATGGACATTCTACAGTTACCAAGAAACCTCCAATAGAATAATCCATTCATTAGGATAGTGTGGCAACCGGTAGGGATTTCTCGAGAACCCCTCTACTTTGATGTAAGTGAACTTTGGGAATTGATGAACAGATACCCAAATCCCTTTATAAAGGCCTTGGCATTGTGTGTTGCTCTTCTTTCAAAATCTCCTCCCAAGAGTCTAATTATATGCCCGATGAAGGCATTGTTCACTCTTTTGTACTCTCTTTTGAAGTTTCGGTATTGCAACTAGGGATAGCAGTCATAAACTTTGATTTCTCCTCTCCTCATCCCCAATGTCCCTGCATAGATGATTCCTTTGTATGGAAATTTCTCTACAAAGAGATAAACTAGATACGAAGTCATGTAAAATTGGGAGGTCTTCTTCACTGCTAGGAGTAGGTTATGCAAGCTATCACTTATCATCTTGGCCCAGTGGAATTTTCTTTCACCTCAGATGATTTCTTCTACAAAGTAGAACATCCATTCTTCAAAGAATGAAGTAGTTGGCAGGCCCATTACTTTGCCAAGGAGAGTGACCAGATCATGGTATTCCTCGAAGAAATCACTCCTAAATAACTTTTGAGGCACCTTATTGGCACTGCCCCTTTCATCCTTCAACCAATGTTGATTAATCATTCTTTTGCACCCAAGAAGTTCCTTTTGAAACACATTTTGAGCAAATCCCTTTTCTATTTCCTCCATTTTGTTGAATGTTGGGATGCTAAATGTTATTCCAATAGACTTGGCAGACAATTCTGCCAATACTCTCCCATCCTTATCAATTATTTTCTGACTAGAGTGGTAACACGCTCGGCAGGGCATGACTAGCTCTGGAGCAACCAATGCAGGAGGGAAGCTAGCTACCTTTTCAAGGTCACTTCCTTTGATCTTTTGGGCATCCTTTGTGGTGGGATTGACCATCACCCTCTACTTGAATTCATTTATATTAACATGCCCTAGATCTGTATCTGAGATGGTATCTCAGTTGGAGGCAATCTTAGAGGTGCACTCCACCCCATGAAACTGATACTTCATTTTCTCCTTTTCTTCTTTTCCCCTAGGTATTCTTGTAGGATTTTTTCCTTTATTAGATTTTCCTGTAGGCTTCCCTAATGTTCCCTTAGTTGGTTCCATAAATCCTACACACAAAAGGTGCAGTAAGTGCTTTGATATATCAATAGGGAAAATGTCAATTAAATCCTACAAATTCACAGTTAGATCCATTTGTATACCCTTAGAAGATCATGACATTCATCATCATTAAATATTTGGAGCTTTTTTGGGTCATTTGTGAAAATGTGGGCTCAGGGGTGCAGGTTTCCCCCAAGCAGAATTCATTAAAAGAAAGCCAGGGAAGTTTGGAGCAGTACGACAGTAGGGCCACAGAATCCTGCAAATAGCCACCTACAAGGAAATTTCCGCATGGTAAATTCAAAGAGAAAATTGAGTTAAAGTGTTTTTGCATGTGTGAAATCCTTGATGAAAGTGAATTTAGTTATCTCTCTTCATCAAAATACCCCTTTTGGTTCATGCAGATATGGCGGGTGCAGGTGTCATGGGATGGGAAGCCCCCAAAGTCTAGTTGTTGAATAGCGGCATTTGATAGACGGAGTCCTGCATGCGGAGTTTCACATAGCAAAACCCACATGATAAGTTTCCCTTATGAGTTTACTTCTAAGTTGAAGGTGGTGGACCAGAAAAGTTGAGTAGTGCAAAGACCGGCCAGTGGAGGGACACATTAATTTTTTGTTAAACACGATCGAGAGTCGGCATCCTCCTGCAAGCGAAGGTCCACAAGTAGACACCCGCAAGGCATCAAACCTTAGTCATTTTGGTTGTGAATGCTTTCAAAAAGAAAAAGACAGACAATGGAAAGTCATTAGGGCTTGGCCATTAAATAATGACCCTCTAGTGATGACCACCCGCAAGTAGCAGTCCACATAGGCAGACCCACAATGGTCACCTAGACTAAAAATTACGTTGGTGAACTTAAGGTGTTAATTTGAAGAAGTGGTGCCCACGGAACGCGCATAGCAGAAGGGTTTCAAGGTCTTGCTATGATGAGACAACAATGAAGTAGGGGCGATCCACAAATGAAGTCCTACATAGGGATCCCCACATGGCACCAACACTTAACCATTTTATCATTTTGAGCATTAAGGAGAGTGGGGATGGTGAGGTCATCATGGCAGGCTACACCAAAGGTTTTCACCAATAGGGACATGCCTTACAAGGATGGAACCCCACACAAGAAAACACGCAAAAAAATTAAGAATAGCATGTGTTTTCTTCAGTGTGTGAAGGTGGAAATGAAGTACAAGAGATCCTAGTGTTTTCTTTAAATTCCATTCAATATTGGGGTTTTCAAAATATAAAATGAGAGTTTGAAAATTTTGAATTTTAGCTAAAACCCTAATTTCTTAGTCATTTGATCATTTTAAATGCCTAAAATAGAAAGCGGCGTGGACATGCCTTGAAATTGCATAGACAATTGAATAAAATCTGGCTCAAACTCACTATAGAACCTTGCGCAGGTGGGAGCTCCTTTCTTTCTCTTCAAAATTCAAACCACAGGGTAAAAATGATAGGTGGGGCGCGGCATATTTATAGGAAATTTTCCATTAATGGCATTCATTAATTATTGGAACGACGTGTAGCTAGGCTGGTGAGGTGCAAAAACCCATGTTAGGTTGGATGCTCAACGAAGACTCAAACGGCGAAGGTAGTTGCGGAGCCTACCATGCGGGCGGACGCGGTAGGAAATTTGCAACATAGTGGCGAAGAGATAACAGAAATCCACATAAGGAGACCCGCAGATGTAGGTTCGTCGGGTTTGGTGGACACAACAACCAAAAGACAAGGGGAAACCCACAAGCCCAACTCTACAGAGGAAAAAGACTTAGCAAATTTTAGGTAGGTGATTTTGGTCAAGGGGAATTTGATGAATTTAATGCATATAACTAATTTAAGCTCAGAAATAAGGGCACGCAAAATGAGGTGAGAGCAAAAACGAGTTGTCGGGAGCAAAAATGAGCCAACAGGAGTAAAAAATGACCAAATGGGAGCAAAATTGACCTGACAGGAGCAAAAGAAAGGGGGTCCATAGTCCGAATGGGGTGTGTGTGCTATAGGCACAATAGTTATTGAGAAGTTTCATAAAAAGGTTAGTCATTGGGCTTGTAGGTGGCTTCCCACAGCTGGTAGGGTGACTCTTTTGAAGTTTGTGGTATAGGCTCTCCCTTTGTACATGTGCTTTGTGTTGTCTACCCTAGTTAGCTTTGTTAAAAACTTTGAGAGTCTTTTTCGATAGTTTCTCTAGTCTAGTAATCTCTTCTCAAGGAAGTGGAGTCTGGTTAAGTGGGATGTGTGTGTCAATCGAAGCAAGAGGGTGGTCTTGGGTTGTGTCAGGTTGGTTTGAATGGGAAAGCTTTGGCAGCTAAAATTTATTAGCATTGGTGTTCTAAGTAGCATTAGACTTGGACGAAGATCCTCACATCAAAATATCTTGGGGTGGTGGAAAGTGTGGATGTGCCCAGATATAGCCTAATGGGTAAGGGATCTATGGTTTGGTGTGCCCTTAAAAGGGAAGCTAAGCTAGTTAAACAAGGGTTGTTTTGGATTTGCAACAGAGGCTCCCATGCTCTATTCTAGTTTGATTCTTGGGATGAACACCCTCCTATTATGTCATCCCACCCTCACTTGTAGGATTTATGTAGGAATTTTCTAGAGGTTGGATGGAGTTGGGTGGTGAATTTCAAAACCCCTCTTGTTCTGGATCAAGCTACTGTGCACAAGTGGAAGGACCCAAATGGGTGACCACCAGGGGGATTAGTGGAGGATTGATAGGAGATGACCAATATTTTGGATGGTAGGGTTTGTAACTCTCTTTTAGAGAGGGATGTTTTGGCTTTGGGTTGTGATCAAAAAGATGAATTCATAGATGCCTTTGGTTATCAAGTGTTGGATAAACATATTTTTGGGTGCACGGGGGTCCCCCGATAGAAATAGGTCTGGAACAAATTTGCTTGGCCCAAATACAGTTTCTTTTCTTGATTGGTGATTTATAATAGATGCCTGAATTGAGAGAATCTTTGGAAGCACGGGTTTCAAGTCCCCTCAGTTTGTGTCTTGTGCTCTAATAGTGATGAGAATACTTCTCATCTCTTTTCTAGTGCTCCTTTGTTATGGATATTTGGCATTTCTTGTGGGATTTTTGGAATCAGTTGTGTAGAAACGTCTCTTCTTTGGTTGAATTTTGGACTAGGTTAGGGAACTCTCTAACTAAAACTTCTTTCCTCCACATTTCTTGGATAATTGGTCCCAACTTCATTATTTAGCATATCTGGTTGGAGCACAATCACAGGATCTTCCTGGATAAGAAGCTTCAAGTGTGACAAGTTCAGATGAGAATTTTGGGAGTTCTTCAAGAGACTTTGGCAACTAAATGTGATATTTCGGTCCTTATGGATCCAAGAGATATGGGATTGGTTCAAATTTTGGGGCTTCCAGTTGGTAAAAAGAGTGGGACTAGGTCTATTTTGGGTCAACATGTTAGAGGGAAGGCTCTAAGAGATAGTCATTGGATGTTGCCTCCTCTTGGGGTGTTGAAGATTAATACTGATGGGTCCTTTAGAGGAAATCTTGGTCATGTCGGGGTTGGTGGTATCGGTAGAGATAGCTCAAGAGTGGTTGAGTTCTTTTTCTCGGGGTATAGAGGTCAACATTCTAACAACTTCATGGAGTCTTTGGCTATTATCTTGGATTTGAAAAGGGCATGTCTTGGTTGGAGAAGGATAATTTGTGACTCTAATTCTCAAATTGTGATTGATTTACTAAAAAATGCCAATTAAAGGATGTGAATTAGCAACTGGCTGTGGTGGTTAGACAAATCATTTCTCTAGGTGGGCTTCTAGATTCTATCACCTTCTACCATACTCTGTAGGAGTGGAATAAGGTGGTTGATGGTTTAGCTAAATGGGTTTCGAAGTAGATGGGTAATTGGATTGGGGATGAATGGGGTTGTCCTCCTAAGGACCTTTCTCAAGAGCTAGAGGATCTTGTTGTGGAGGACATGAGATGTGTTTTGGGAGTTGCTTGATGGCTCTAGTGTTGGCTTTTGACCCCTGGTGGGTTGGTTGTATTTTTTGTCTTTGTACTGCTTTCTTGGATCAATAAAGTTTTTACCCTTTTTATTAAAAAAATGAAAGCAAATTAGTCTTTAATTCAGGAACATATAAAGCATCATGCAATTTACCATTAGGAACATGTACATCTCCAATTTCTTCTACTTTATAAGTATGATTATGAGCAAGTTGAAGAGGAACATTAGACATATCAGGTTGCATAGACTCAAAAACTTCTTTATGTGAAGTAACATGTTGAGATGCACCTGAATCAATAACCCATTCAAGAGGTTGAGAAACATTAAAACTACAAGTAAAAGCATGTCTAGATTGATTGCATTTTTATGAAACTTATGATTATTAGGTTTATTTTGTTGTTGATTATTTTTCTTCATATGCTTTTTATCGTTTTACTCCTTAAAACAAGAATTTTTCCAATGAGCATCCTTATTACAGTAAGAGCAATGAGGTCTCTTAGAAGAGCTAAAAAATTTAAGATCATTGCCATTATTATAATGAGGTTTAGTATTATAATGTTGTTTAGAATGATGCTTAAAATTTTGCATATGATTAGACAAAAAAGCATGTTCATTAGACTTAAGATTTTCAAAATGAATTAACTTTGCTTCGTATTGTCTTAATAAATTGCAAAAAATATTAAGTTAATTGAGTAGTTAAAGAAGGAATAGCTAATTGAGCATGAATATTAGTAATAAATTGTTGAAATTGTCTAGGAAGACATTTTTTAAGAATATGATGAATTAATCTAAGGTATTCTAATTTTACTCCTAAACCTTGCAATTGACCATTCAAACCATCAAATTTTAATAGAAAATCATCCATATATTTCAAATTAGAATACTTGAGATCTTCAAGTTGATCTTGAAGTTGAATTTTTCTAGATTCATTTGAACTATCATAAATAACCTTGAGTTTATCCCATGCTTTCTAGGCCTTTGTACATGTCCCAATGTGAACATATAGTTCGGGTGACATGGAAATACCTATGAGGCCAAGAGCTTCCTTATTTTTGAGCCTCTATTTTTCTTGATCATCTTTGGATGCAGACGAATCGTGTTCTGATTGGGGATCCATAGCAACATCCAAAAGATGTTTTAAATGAAAAATAAAAGAGATATGAATTTTCCAAGAATGATAGTTAGAAGAATTTAATTTAATTTCTACAATTAAAGTTGAAAATGTAAATAGATTTAAATGCACAAAAACTTAATACAAGAAATAATTTTATGACTTTATGAAGGAAATAACACTCTTGAAGGTAATTTTTTTAAAAAAGATAACCCTTTATTTAAATGATTAATTTAAATACAATATCAAATAAAAAATAATTAATTTAAATACAATACCATTAATAAAATTTAGATATAAAAAATTAAATTCTTATATTAAAAAATAATTTAAAAAACTAAAAGTTATTTTTTAAATAAACTAAAAATTGGAATGAAAGTTCACTTTTTATTATTAATATGTTTTTAAAAAACTCAACTTAAAAGAAAGGGAAAACTTTTTTAAAAGCTTCATAATTTTAGAAAAAGTAAAGTTTTTATTTAAGTTTTTTTTTTTTTAAGTTTTTGTTTAAAAACTTCCCCAAGACTTATAGGAGTGAAAAGATGAAGTTTAAAAAAACTTTAATTTTTTTTAACCAAGAAAATGAAAAGATAAAGATTGGTGTTGCTTTTTTTATAAGTGAAGGTTTTTTTTCAACTTTAAGATTTTTTTGAAATGTATAAGGGGGAGGATGAAGTAGGAGGACAACAATTGAGGGAAAGAGAAAGGAGCTCACAGAGGGTTATGGTACAACAAGGGAGATTAAAAAATTTTGTTTACAGATTTTTAGAGAAGGGGGGCGACAAAACACAGAGGGGCAATGTCTTTCAAAAATTACAGAGAGGCTATTTTTTGTTTATTTATTAAATTTTTTTTTTTTAAATTGTATTGAATATTATAAAAAATAGAAGGTTTTGATTTTTTTGATTTATTATGCAGAAATTAAAAAAAAAGGAATTTTTTTTTAAATTTTAAACTAGTGTTAGAGCCCTAAAACACAGTGATTTAAAAAAAAATTGTAAATGCAAGGTTGAATATAAAATGCAAAAAATAATGATTTTTTTCCAGATTTAACTAATATTGCAAAAAACCTTAGAAAAATTTAGATAAATCTCTTGCACAAAGGGTTAGGAAACTTTGAATTGAAATTTGGAAAACAAGATAAACCCTTATTGGGTTTTCTAAAAAAATTGCATTAAATGCAAACAAATTTAAGAACTTATTTGAAATATGAAACAATTAGAAAATTTGAAATTCTTGCACAATAAAACTATGTTAGAAAAACAAATATCAAACATAAAACAAGTTAGACTTTGACTCTTCTCCTCCTCTCTTAGAGTACCTCCAATGGTGTGCTTAAAATCTTGGTAAACCTTCACCAATGTAGCTCATACAAGATTAATAATACCAAAGCTTTGATACCATGAAAGGTAAAATAAATGAGCAATGGAAAGTACTAATTAATGAGCATTGTTTGAAGGACAAAGATTATCAAGAAATAGAGAAGTCAAACCAACCACCACCAAATGCAAAGGAGACACAGGAATTTGATAAGGGGAAAAAACAAGAAAAAACCCCAATATTATGAATGGAGACAAAATGCCTAAGAATGATACAAAGAGAGAGAGAGAGCACTTAATCCTTAAGCTTGCTTGCTTGAATGAAAAATGAGAGGAGAGGCACCTCAATATATAGAGGTGAGAAGAGAAGTTAGAAATAGAAATTAACTCCCCACTCAATGAATGCTACCATTCATCTATGTGTGTGCAATGTGTCAAGAACCTCTTAAGGAGATGGATACAAATATTCATTAATAAAGGAATTAAAAATAAAATGATTCATCATCACACATGAGTGAGAAGACAAATAAACAAAAGACTTGTAGGGATTCCTATAAAATATTCCTATGTAAGTTAATAAATAATTACAATTAAAGAATAACCTTTACCAAGTAAAGATTATTCTTCTAACAGATATCAAAGAAATCTAAGCTTTGTGAGATAAAAGCAATCTAGATTGTATGCTTTGCGCTCAATGGATCACTCAAGTCTTGGAAGATGATGAAGTTTGGAATTTTTTACTTAAGGAACTAAAGTTCTCAAGGAAGCTCCTATAAAAGAAATGACATAGTAAGGTCTTGTCTTTCCAAGTCTTATTGTGGTCGTGTCTCTACCAAGCTTGTGGAGCCATTTGTTGCCAAAAACATATGTAAGATCTATGAATTTGTCAAACCCTAGCTCAGAATGAAGATGGATTTTGTTTCGGGTTCACCAATAATATATATTCCTTATGGTAGTCTATTATTTATAACTACCATAGGGTTCCCTTTGTGTTGGTGTGTTGACTTGAAATTTTTTCCTTTCAAACAGGGGTTTCTCAATATCTAAGATCTTTTTGTCTGGTTTATGTAAATTTGTCATTCTTACCTAGACTTGAAGGCTGAGATTCACCTCAATGGAGACCATATTGAACCCATCCGTGAGATTTGGATGGTTGTTTAGGTTAAGGCCTTTAGAAAACTAATATTCATGGTAATCTTAGTGAAAGGTTGAAAGTGGCATGCTAACAAGACCTTCCACCTATTTAAATCTCAACTTGTTTACCAGTTCCTTTCTTCCAAGCTCATGTCTTATTAAAAGCTCGTGTCTTATTAAAAGATCAATCAATATTTATTTACAATATGCTATAGTTTGGAACCATTGCTTTCAATCTATCGTGAAGCCCAAAGAAGCATATTTTACTTGGTGTTTTCTTTACCATGGCCTCTTAATGGAAGACACAATAGTTTTCATGTGCGTCTCAAGCCTTCGTTGCCTCACTTGTTAACATTGAAACTAATTAAGTAGTTTTTTTAATTGTGCTAATGTGCCCAAAATGGTTGGAATTTTATACTCCTCATTTTGGAAATGTATACTCTTCATTTTCTTTATACTTGAAGTGATTGGTAAGTGCAAGATAATGGGCCCACATTGAGGGGAAAATTTGTGGAGCCAAAAGCAGTCATGTTAAATAGGTACTTGTTCTCTAAAACTTGTGTATTGCTTTCAACAAGTGGAGATTCATTATGATTTTGACTCCCAAACCTAAGTAGACACCCATTAAGAAAAAAGGACTGTCAATAAATGGACACTTCCTTGGTAGTGGATGTTCATTACGATTTTTTTTGCCTATGCTCATGGGAATTTTTTTATTGTTATAGTAATGTATGTCTGATATGTAGATAGTGGGTGCTCAATTATAATGCACTTGTTCGTTTAAATTCAAAAAAAAATATAGCACTTATGTCTTGATTTAAGTTTGGAAATCTATATGCAAGCCTTGGACTAGTAAGTACATTGTAATGGTAGCAACAATTAGTAAAATTGGCATTGACAGTATCATTAAATTTTATTTTAAAAATTAATTGATGAAATTAAAATTCATTATAGATGAGAATGTTGTATTCTCAAATATGCAATTTTTTAGTGTTAAATTCATTTATTTATTTTTAAACATGGTCAAATTTGAAATAACATTATTATTTATATAATAACTTTTTTATTTTAAATCAATTTAGGCATCATATTTGATACATTAAAAAAAATTATGATACAATTATTTTAGGTCAAATTATGTGGGTTGTAAACAAGGGATTTTTAAATTTACATCTTAACTTTAGTAAAAAGATGATAATAATAATAAATATTTTTGCTAAAAGATTGCAAAAAAAAAAAATTAAACCACTCTAACATCATATGTATTTGTTCACAATAGATTTTGAAAATACTTTGATTTACTATTTTTCGTGGGGTTATCCACATGCATATTTTGGCCTTCAATATATTATTTTAAAATTGTCATTTTGTACATCATTTACTTAACTAATTTTTACCTTTTAGAACAAATTATATATTTCAAATCTAGAAAATTTTACACCGTGTAATATTTTATCTGAAGTGCTTCAAATCTTTATTCCAACCATAAAAAAAACACTAATTTTCAATTCTTGCACTTATCGTAATTACTTGAAAGATGTTTTTTCTTGGAGGGACTATGCCATGGTTCTTATATTGATTTTGTTTGGGGAGTTTTCATAGTTCTTACATTGTTCAAGCAAGTTTTCTATACATTTTGGCATTTAATTAGTGTTGGATTTAATGACAAGTGATGAATGAGTGTGCTTAAATAATAATTAATAGTGCAACATTATTAAATAAATTCAATTTTAAAATTTGTCAAATTTAAAGTGTACTTAATAGTGTTAGACTAGTGAGTTTGTTATTGTAGATGCTAATCAATCAGAAAAACATCTTCATTATCAACCAATTGTTAGATGTAATAATGTTAAACTTTAATATGTGAAGTTCTAGCATGAAAGAGTAGGTTTTTCACCAACTTGATCACACTCCAATTATCAGAAAAGTTAAGTTGGTATTGTTTGGTTAAGTTGAAGATGAACAAATATCCTTGGTAATCATAATATATCATGGTCTATGCGAACAATTTCCTTATATTTTTCCTTGATGTAAGGAAAGACAATTGTATATTGTAGCTTTCTCTCCCAAAAAATTATGCTTAAGCCAACAAAGACATAGCTTATGGGATTTTTAATATCAATTGATTTGACTAAATTAGAACTAGTATTACCAAATCATAAAGTTTACATACTTTTATAGGGAATGCCAAAGTTGAGGGTTCCTTTAGCACATTAAAAAAACTCAATTTTTAACTTATGAATGTCCTTATGACTTAAACATAAACTTATATGTTTAATTAAAAGTGGAAATTATCTTTCTAATGACACTCTTGTCCTACGACGATTCAAATCACATGCTCTTGCTTGTTGTTTTAGTCATCCATGGTGTGTTGCCAAATGGTGTTCCCCCTCCAATGTAGTATCCTTTGGTTGGTTATATGTATGTCTTGGGTGTCACTATGCTTGCGTCCTCGCCTAGGCTTCACCTCTTGGTGTTAGGGTTATGGGTGTTGTGTCGGCTTGACTTCTAATACTAGGGTTGTAGGTGTTTGTTGTGTTGGATAGCCTTCTACTACTAGGGTTGTGGATGTGGTTTGTGCCTCCTCTATGGTGTCTACTATTATTGGTGGTGGTCAAATATTTGATCATGTGGCTAGTACTATTGTTGTTCATCCATTGAGGGAGAAAAATCATCCTCTTTGTTGTACCAAATCATCCCTAATCCTAGTTTTTGGCTAGGATGTGGTAAATGAGGACTTCTACCAACATAGGAGTTTAGTGTGCAATTTTTTCAATTTATGATCTTCTCTTTTTGATCTTCACAAATGAGTGTTGGATTCATTGAGGTATTTTGTGGCGGGTAAGATTCAGCTCTTCCCCTATGCTAAAGTTTTTTTCATTGCCTCTTCTTCCTCTTCTAAGGAAAACAAAGTGATGTTGGGTAAGTTATGAGCTTGGGAGGAGCATTCTCTTTCTCCAATAAGCCTTGGTCAACCTCATTTAACCCTCTTATTGAGCCATTAAATGTGTGTTTATTGTGGGTTAGACTTCCAAACCTCCCTTTATATTTTTGGGATGTTTCATGTTATGGGGCCACAAACAACTCCATTGGTTGCTTCTTGAAGGTTGATGATTCCATTTATTACATGGGGAACTCTACCTTTTCTCACATTCTAGTGGGCATTTACATTTCCAAGCTTCTTCATAGGGATGTAGTTTTGATAGTTGGGTATAGGCCTTGCAATCAACCTCTTGATTATGAGGGTTACCCCTTTAGATGTTGTCCATGTTGTCCAACCTAGCTATGGATTTTTCTCTCTCGCATTGTAAGGGAAGTATTGTGTGGTGGAAGGATGCTAACAATGATCACTTGACTATTCATTATCTTGATTCTTCATCGAATGACTCCTCTCAAGATGATGATGAGTCTTTAGCTTATGGTGTAGCTCTAACATATCCTTCAAACTCTATTAGGGAACCTCCTATCTCAACTTCACAACTCATCTAACATCACAACCATTACTCTATAGTTTTCACCTAGGTTTTAACTCATGAAGTAAATAATTCAATACCTTTAATCTAGAAAGTAAAAAATTTCTTTTTCAATAACATATTTCACATGCTACATAAGATTTTCATATAACATTGTATAATAAAAATAACATAACTTAAAATTCATGTAAATGAAACTCGTCTTTTCAAATACAACTTATATATAGAATTCATGATCATATGAACAATTTCATAATTTACAAAGAGAACAAGGTTAGGATATCCTTATTTGGATTACTCTTCTATTTCACAAGCCTCAATGTGTCATCTGCAAGAGTGAGAGCATCACCCAAGTATTTTACCTACAACCACACATCGGCAGTCCCCTGCACACCTTCTTACTAGAAGTGGCCCTGCCCATTGACGAAGAGCATAGCATAGGAACCTGTAGTATTGGAATCTGAGTATCTAGTGTTGTGCCCTACATAACATGCACAATAATACACCTATGGATACCTTCCAACTATGCATGTCGCTACTAATAAGTTATGCAAACCTGGAGCACAGTGAACCAACAAGTGCAAACAATGACTTTTACACTTACTTTAGCCAATTTTCTGAAATATATAATCATCCACTTTCTAAGGAAGCGATGTTGTAAGTTCACCCACCCTTAATTTGACTTAGAAATATTACAAACCGATTTTTAACTCAACTACTAGTTTGATCCAAGTATTAACTAACTCAATTAGATTATCTTTCAATGGTGATGACTTCATTGGTGTCGATTATTCAACTTATTTGGTTACGTATTCTTTGAATTTGAACACCCATTCTAAGTTCATGCAACATCATGGACCTTTGCAACTACCACATAATCAAGTTCTTTCTTTTAATTCAATAAACATCTTGATTGGTTATATTTTCTAGCTTGAATACCTAAGTTACGTTCTTGCAATATTTTGGGTCTAGGCAACTGCCTCTTATTTGAGTCCTTGGTTTTAACCACGAGAGAAACTACTCTCCTATTTTATGCACAATTAGTTAATACTGATGACACAATGTCATTGACTAGACACATCTAGTCTCAATCTAAAAGTATTGAAAATATGTTGAAATGTGTAATAATCTATTATTAAACTTAAAATGAAGATTACTTCTTCATATTAAAGTTTCAGATGTCCAACATTTATTCTTATGGTTTTATTCCTAAGGAACTCCATACTGAATACAATTAATCTTTGAAGTGAGTATAAATAGACAATCATCAAGACTCTTCGTTGTTATACCAAGTATGGCTTTGTACTTCTAGAACTCCATAACCGATCTAGTTATTCATGATATTAAATATCATTTAGTTTGATCCAATATAAAATATAATATTCATAGTAATGTACATTAATTATCCATAATATTAATCTATTTACTTTTGATAACTCAACTGAGAACCATCTAACTAATCTCTAGATTCTTCACAGGTTTCTTCCAAGTTATCCTTTCCATAATTATATAAGGTACCTACATTTTTCTATATATAGATATTCATGACACATATATCTCATATATAAATATATGATACATTTATATTCAAACTGGAGAATATCTCTATTTGAGAGATATTTGTGCTTCTACACCTCAAAAAATCCTAGCATTATGACCCTTGGCTTACAACAAGAACATAATGTCCTCTATTCAAGACACGTGATTAAAAATTAGTACATATTTATAATGACTTTTGGTCTATTATGTAATATGATAATTTTCAAAAGATAATAAAGAAATTATCAGTTCTATTACGTTTTCAAACCTTATCATTGAAATACAACATAAACTTGTTTTGATAAAATATATATAAGGCACTGTCTTATTGGAATAAATATTGTATTCAGGTATATAGCTATTCTTCACTAATATAGTACAATAAGTTGGTCATTTGGTAAACATAGCTTAGAGATTCTTAATCTTTCTCTTTAAGCTCTCTTGAATAAATTCCACTCAATATCACATAAAAATAGCACAATTTTTAACAATATTTTTAAAGGTGAGATAATTTAGCCTAATCCACTGGTTAATTCTGATTTTAACTCTCTTATATTTTCTTGCAAATAATCTATATTTTCCATATTTGAACATGCATTTGTATATGTTTGCAATCAACCATAAATAGCATATAATGTCGGCATATTCACTTTCAGAAATATAGAAGAAAAACTCTTTCAAATTCAAGAGGAATAGAAGAAGAAAATTAAAACATGCCTAGAATAAGAATAACCAAGTTCTTAACCTTTTGTCTCTTGCTTCAAATTTTGCAACTTAAACTCAAAGCTTATATGCCAAGTCTAGGCTACATGCTCAACACTATCCTTTGCACCATTTTCTTGATTCTATTACTATTAGTTTGAAGCTATTGTGAAATCTAATTCTTGATATAGTCTAGCTAATTTCACTACATGGTGTGTTTTTTGTAGATTGCAAATGCTCTACTTGATCTAATGTTAGAATTTTGCAAAATAATTTTCACTTAACTCCTGATTACACATTTTTCCCTATCCAACAGAATTGTGTGGTAACAAATCTTAACCATTGAAATTACAGAAACGAGCATTCACTTGTTCTTTATCCAAATCAATGAAACATAAACTAATCACTTAAATTTCGTAATTAGAAAACTCAAAGAATCAAAATATTGAAAGAATTATGAGACAAAGAAGAAATAGAGAGATCCCTCTTGATAATGGAGTTCGCTCAATTTGAGCTACGTCTTCGGGTCTGCTTCTCAATGTTGGACCGCTTTATTGATATCGCCAAGCAAAATCCTTCTTACAATATCAAGCTTCCAAAATCCGCATAAAACTACTCACAATCTCTCTCTCAATTTTACAATTTTTGGTGTACAAAAACACCTTGTAAATTCTCCTTCAAACACTCTCCAATTTTTTCTTACAAAGACATAAAAATTCCCTCAAACACCTAAAATGAACACTTACACACCTACACCCCCTTTTATACATTAAAATTGCCTTAATAAGGCTTAACCACCATATTTAATAAAATAACAAATTACCCCCCTTTAAAATTCGCTCACAACTCCTTTTCTAACCCACTTTTATTTTATGTATTCGGGGTTTAACATTATTCTTTTATTGGGAGTTAAATCTTTTAAATTTAGGAGATTAGCTTTTACCTATTTTTAAAATACTATTTAATACCTTAAAAATATTATAATTCGTTGAAATTTGAGAAAGGTGGTTAAAGGGGTTAATTTGTTGAAATATAAGTTTACAGGGTTTATTTCTCTCCTTGTTTTATGGGCAAGGCAAGAGGATTTTAAGGGATAAAATCCCACCAAATCCTCTCTCTTTTTAATTTTTTTTTTAAACCATACGTCTTTTTTTCTTTAACAAATATGGTTTAATCCATATAATATTTTTTCCACTTATTTGGCCCATGTCATTGCCAACTCACTAGTCCTTCCACGTCATCTGCCACATGTCCTACCAAGTGTCAATTTCTGGTGATGCCACGTCACCACTTTGACCAAGTTTGACCACAAGTTTGACTAGTCATAACTTCCACATACAGACTTAGATTTGGTCCATTCAAAATGTGTTGGAAAGCTCTTGTCAAGCTCTACATGATGGAACTAATAGAGAAATATTCTATGATCATCAATTTTTCCATTTGACCAGCTTTGACCACATGTTGACCAAATTTTGATCGAGCATATCTCTCGCATACGATCTCCTTTTTTATGTGATTCAAGTTGTGTCGGGACCGTGTCGGCAAGCTCTTCAATCTGAGACCACTTCCGTCTAATTCTAAGACTATGAAATTTTTGAGGTTTCCAGATCCTCATAGATCATTCCTCCCAATTGAGAAGCTTTTGGACAACCAAAAGTATGATTTCATATAATATTTAAGTGAGGGCATTGTTGCCTCACTTGCCTAGTATCATCTGTCCACCCTGCTAGAATTTTGAACATCTGACTCATCACAAACAAGATGAAAAATGAGATAGTATTGCTAACACAATCAACTGTATATTCACCAATATTTATTGTCTTATCCACCATCCACATAGAGCTAACTAGCATAATAGCAAACAACAAGACTGAATAAAATGATGCAGAAGAAAAAGTATCAACATTATGGATCTCATGAATAGGAACATCACTAGAAAATGAAACATTCAAACCCTCTTTTACCACCTCTGGTTGAAGGGCTAACTCTGTTTGCAACTGATCCTCACACTGTATTGTCTGTGACACCCTATCATCTTCATGCTTAGTATCACTAGTTGTTACAGACATGAGAGTTAAAGCATTGCTTGTATTTACAATCATCTTCAAATGCCCTATGTTTACAACAGATTTTCCATTCTTCATGCGATGATCTTTCACCATGTATTTAATTCCATCTTTAAACAAATGATACCTATTATGTTCCCTATAGAAAATGGCCTTCCTGACATACAAATAAGGACTTCCTAGAACCATCCCACAAATGTCAAGCAGAATAACATCTAATTCTACCTCATCTACAAACTTGGATGTGATTGCAAATTGGAGTTTACATTGCTTTGACACATGTAGCTAAGCATTATCATACACCCAACCCAATGTATATGGTTTAGGATGAGGATTTTTTTTTAATCCCAATTGCTTAAAAAATTGTTCAGAGATTAAGTTCACTTGTGATCCACTATCTATGAGTGTATCAAACTTGCTTTGTTTTGCAATAGCCCTTATATGAAACAATTCATTCCTCTTACTTTCAATAAGTACTTCATTACACTTTGATGAAGAAGCATAGGAACTAGTACTGACAAAAGGAATATTACCTTTGATACCTACAACTGAGATCTTGGTTTCATCATCAGAACTGGATCCGAGATCCTACTTTTTAGCTGCAGTCTTCTGCTTACCCTTTCGATCCTTGAACCACTTTGGTTTCTAATCAAGATGCAGTTTCCAACATTTTGCATCTTCATGCCCTTCCTTCTTGCAATGTGAGAAATAAGGCTTTTCGTCCTCTTTCTTTGCAGTAGTTGTTTGTTGTGATTTCTCTTTCCCTTTCTTGCTTCCTTTCTGCTTACTCGAGTTCGTCAACAGATTATCATGGATATTACTTGAGCTTATTTCCAAGTGGATAGCTTGCACACTAACTTCATCAATGTTAGTTGGATTAAACATGAGTATTGTATGTCTCAAACTTTCATGTAATCCGCATATATACTTTAACAAAGTTTCTTGTGTGTATAAAGGAATGCCCAAAATTAAAGCTCTTTTCCTAAACTCCTGTGTATAATCATGTACACTTTCTCCTTTCTCTTGCTTTAATGATTTCCAAATCATTACTGTTTTTTGCATATGACCTAATTGATAGAATTGTTTCTTTAATGCAGATATAAACTCAAACCAAGAAGAAATAATTTTTCCATAATGACTTAGATCCTCATGTGTTCTACTCTCTTACCAAATTAAAGTTGTGCCTCCTAGGTGAAGAGTAGCTAATTGGATTTTTTGAGAATCCTCAGTAAACTTCTGAACTCTACAATAAACTTCAATTTTTTTGCATCTAGTTCTCCATTATACATTGGCAAATCAAATTTAACATCAAGCTTTAACAAAGGTGTATTAGTTTGCACAGGTTGTTTCTTTTTAGAAGAGTTAGATGAAGAGGAAGAAGAGGATGAAGATGGAGGTTTAGGAGGGTCACTACCACCTCCTACTCATTTACCTTTGTCATCTTTTGAAGATTCACCTTCCTCCTTCTTTCTGTTCTTGAGTTCCTTTTTCCTCTGTCGCTCTTGCCTCTCTTGGAAAAGAACTTCCACCATAGCCTTCATTTCGAAAAATACTTTTTGGAAAGCTTTCTCATCAAGCTATGTAGGACTTTGTTCAACTGCCATCTCTGCTTGTGGAAAATTCCTTCGTTTTCTAATCTCAGGATTGAACTCGGTAAGTGCACCTTCTCCTTGCTTCAATTTCAACTTGGTTAAGATTCGCCACTTGTAATTTTCCTGTTAAAATGCTCTGATACCACTTGATCTGACATTAGAAGTTTGCAAAATAATTTGCACTTAACTCCTAATTACAAATTTTTCCCAATCCAACAGAATTGCATGGTTACAAATCTTAACCGTTGAAATTACAGAAACTTTCACTTGTTCTTTATCCAAATCAATGAAACATAAACTAATCACTTAAATTTCGTAATTAGAAAACTCAAAGAATCAAAGTACTGAGAGAATTATGAGACAGAGAAGAAATATAGAGATCTCTCTTGATAACAGAGTTCACTCAATTTGAGCTACGTGTTTGAGTCTACTTCTCAATGTTGGACCACTTTATTGATATCACCAAGCAAAAGCCTTCTTACAATATCAAGCTTCCAAAATTCACATAAAACTACTCACAATCTCTCTCTCAATTTTACAATTTTTGGTGTACAAAAACACCTTGTAAATTCTCCTTCAAACACTTTCCAAAGTTTTCTTACAAAGACATAAAAATTCCCTCAAACACCTGAAATGAAAACTTACACACCTACACCCCCTTTTATACATAAAAATTGCCTTAATAAGGCTTAACCACCATATTTAATAAAATAACAAATTCCCCCCTTTAAAATTCGTTCACAACTCCTTTTCTAACCACTTTTATTTTATGTATCCGGGGTTTAACATTATTCTTTTATTGGGAGTTAAATCTTTTAAATTTAGGAGATTAGCTTTTACATATTTTTAAAATACTATTTAATCCCTTAAAAATATTATAATTCGTTGAAATTTGAGAAAGGTGGTTAAAGGGGTTAATTTGTTGAAATATAAGTTTACATGGTTTATTTCTCTCCTTGTTTTATGAGCAAGGCAAGAGGATTTTAAGGGATAAAATCCCACCAAATCCTCTCTCTTTTTAATTTCTTTTTTAAACCATACATCTTTTTTTCCTTAACAAATATAGTTTAATCCATTTTATTTTTTTCCACTTAGTTGGTCCATGTCATTGCCAACTCACTAGTCCTACCACATCATCTGCCACATGACCTATCAAGTGTCATTTTTTGGTGAAGCCACGTCACCACTTTGACCAAGTTTGACTGCAACTTTGACTAGTCATAACTTCCACATACGGACCCGGATTTGGTCCATTCAAAATGCGTTGGAAAGCTCCCGTCGAGCTCTACATGATGGAACTAGTAGAGAAATGTTTCATGATCATCAATTTTTCCATTTGACCAGCTTTGATCACATGTTGACTAAATTTTGACTAAGCATATCTCTCGCATATGGTCTCCTTTTGACGTGATTCAAGTTATGCCGGGACCATATCGGCGAGCTCTTCAATCTAAGACCACTTTCATCTGATTTCGAGACTGTGAAATTTATGAGGTTTTTGAATCCTCATGGATCACTACTCACTATGCCAATTCTCTCCTCTAATCTCATATAATGTAGCTTTCTCAAAAATTATAAAACTCAAGAACAACCTCTCGAATAAGCATTACGTCTGAATTTATGCTAAAATGGTTTTACTAAAGATAGAAATCAATTTCACTTGGAGGCTCGAATAGCTCCCTAATTGCCACGATTTAAATAATCTGCTAGGCATGAGGATAAACTCCTCAATATAGTCAACTATGCAAGCATAGAGTTGCCATGACTAGAATTTTATCTTAGTCTTAAGAAATTCAAAATTCTCTTCATAGGAATGCAATTACAAGATAATGCAATTTCATATTGAAATAGTCATCAAAACCAAACCAAATTCATTCTCTCATTGCCACGGCATAGTTGGCAAGCTTCAGGTCTATTTACAGCAGTTTAAAAGCTCATAAAAGGTCTCATGTATTGGCACAACTTGCAACCAAAAGATTCCCTCTTCTCATGAGTCGGCCTTTTGTTATGCAATACTGATTTTTCCTAAATTAGCAAGTCGTGTCCTCACATGGAGGCTCAATCCTCACCAGACTGCCATGTACACTCAAGTCATGGAAGCTTGAGAATAAGGTCGTGTGCATAAAGTTTTATATCACCACTCTTTGTGGCTTTTAAAATGAGTTAGAAATGTGCTAAAACCAACCTCTTATGTGGCTTAAAAGTAATTTACTAACTGCTCAAAATGGAGCCTAAGCATGGCGGCCAAAATAATCATTAATATGAGCTTCCATAAAGCCTTATAATTCGGCTTAGTTAACTTAGTTCATGAGTGGTATTCTACCATAGAAATATGGGTTTTTAATTTGTATTAAATTGAAATATAATATAATATATATAGGCTTAAAAGTAATTTACTAACTGCTCAAAATAGCGCCTAAGCATGGCGGCCAAAATAATCATTAATATGAGCTTCCATAAAGCCTTATAATTTGGCTTAGTTAACTTAGTTCATGAGTGGTATTCTACCATAGAAATATGACTTTTTAATTTGTATTAAATTGAAATATAATATAATATATATATATATGAATAAATATTCCATTATTCATTCATCATTATATATATGTATGAATATACGTAAGTATTAATCATTCAAGTATATTCATATATACATACATATATATATACTTACATTAATTATATATGTATATAATTTTTACGTATATATCTATATATATTATATACATTGCTTTTATTATTCAAATGATATTTGTAATTAACATAATTTTAATTATCATTGGGGATCAATAACGATAGGGCAATATTTTCCTTAACGACTCTTAACCTATCAACTTAGGTTTATGACTTGTCGACTTGAAAAATGAACCGACCTGAAGAGGTTCCAAATAACCTAAATAAGTGAGTGTGTGCATCTACTTAGATAGCAATACCCAACGCTCCAAATACCAACTCGTCTCCTGGGTGACACTCTCCCTCCCCCTTTGGAGGTTTTGAACTTTCCTGCATCCAACTTAGAGCAACATATTCGTAGTTAGCTGATAACATATGAAACATAACCATAATATAGCTTAAGCATCATATAAGCATTTAAAATTAGTTTCATCATACTGAATATTCTTTCATTTCATTTAGTTGTCAATACCATAATGACATAATTCATGTATTATATTTGTATTTAAACATAAAGATTAAAGTAATTGGGTAAATTAACATAGGGGTGTAACATATCCTCCTCCATAAGAATCATCATCCCCGATGATTTAAAGTATCATAACATATATAAAATCAAATAAAGGTTTTACTTGCAGTTTTCAAATCCATGTAAGAGATGAGGAAATTCCTATTTAATCTCATTATAATCCTTCCTCATAGCACTGTCCTCTACAAATTGGTCCCACTAGACCTTGCACTGAGTGATCCTACTAACATATTGGTAGTACTTGTGTGATTCAAGAATTATTTCTCTTCTTATAACTATCTTAGTATATTATTAGCATCATCAGCTTTTTTGCTTTTCATTTTTCTCCACTAATTTCTCTTTGATCATTTGATCTATTCTTCCATTTTTTATAACATTTTCTAACCATGGCTAATCCTATCTTCTAGCTTATCCTAGCTTATAGGAATTTGGCACTTTCTTCCATATAATGTTTCAAAGGGATCTAATTTTATCATGGAATGATAGGAATTGTTGTAGTAATAAAATTATGCAAATCCTCTAGAACTTGATTTACCCTTTCCATCTGACCATTTATCTTAGGGTGATAAGATGAGCTTATATTCAATTGAGTTTCCAATGAGGAGAATATGGTTTACCAAAACCTTAACATAACACGTATGTCCTTATCCAAGATAACCTTCTTAGGAACACCATGTAATCTATACACTTCATGCATGAATTTGGGAGCTATCACTAGTTCCATATCTATCAAATTTCTCAATATGAAATGGGCTACCTTGGTGAGATCATCCACCGCTACTAAAATAGCATTGTGCCTATTCTTTGATATAGGAAGACCTTGTACAAAACCCATACTAATGATCTACCACTTCTCTAGAATTTCAAGAGGATATAAAAGTCCTGTCAGGTGATGACATTTTTTCTTCACCCTCTGGAACCCTAGACAACTCGCTACAAACCTTGCAACATCTCTCTTCATTTCTTTCCAGAAATATAGTGGTTTCACATCAGTCAAAAATTTTCTCACTCCAGGATGTCTTGAATATGGTGTGGAATGAACTTCCTTCAACAAAAAATTCCTTAACTCCTCTGAGTCTAGTACATACACCCTTCCTCTAACTCTTAGCAATCAATTTGGATTAAAATGATACCCATCATCCTTCGTGGTGCAAGGGCACCCACAAGTTTTCATGCCTCCAAGGATCAAGAAGTTGTCACTTTTTTTTGTTTTGTGATGTTTTCATGTAATAAGGTCTAAGAAGACCATTTCATATTTGTTTGAGTCTAGTTTGAGTCCTTAGGGGTAAGATAGTATGCACATACAAATGTTGTCAAAAAGTTGCCTATTGTTGTCAAGCAACTTTTGCATTTTTGTCAAAAGTGGACATGAGACTTTGTTTTGTTAATCCATAATTTGAATTATGGTTGGTAACCATTGGGAGATGGTTGGAAATAACTTAAAAGGACTTGTACCATCGAAGGGAAGGTTGGTTGTTGGAGTTTTTAAAGATTGAAGCAATAAAAATTTTGTTTTCTACATTTTTTGAACATTCTTTGTTGTTATTCTGAGTTGCACGAATCTGTACGACCCAGTGATGATCTAAAACCAATTGTGGATGATTTTACACTAAATCTAATTTCTTTTTCCACCAGTTGCATGTAATTTCATTGAGTTTCAAAGGAGTTGTGTCCATTTTACTTCAGACTAGTTGAAACCCTAGTAAGGGTAACCAATGAGGGAATAAAATGTAATAATCTCCATTCCACCTAGTAGAAACTTTTGAAACTTGGTGGAATGGATTTTTTTTATGTGCATTTTGATATTTCTAAGTTATATATGTAGGAAAAGGAGTGTGGCACATGTGAAGAAGCCTAAAGGTTTGGTATCTTCATGTATCAGACCTAGAAGCCCTAGTGAGTGGGAGAAATTTGTTGTATGCAATTGGGGAATGATCTATGTGTTGGGAGAAATTTTTTGAGACCTTGTAGGATGTTTTTGAAGAATTGTAATGGGAGTAGAGACCCTAGAACCCCAAAACCTTGCTACTAACAAACCTAATTGCACCATTAGGCCTAATTAGAGTGAGGATAATCAAAATTAGAGTCCTTCCGTACAAAAGAACCCTAACTCATTTTGAGATATGTGTGAGAATGGGAAAATGGGTATCTGAAATAGGTTTTCTTTGTGGTAGATCAAGTCGATGTCAAAATTTATGCCTAAAAATGTCCTTTTGAAGGGCTACTAGAAAAATGTGGGTTTGTGGAGGAAAACCCATCAATTGAAGACTAAGGGTCTGGAGAGTGGTTATTTGTGTATCTTTTGAGATTGTTTACCCCTGCTCTACATCACTTTGAATCTCAAGGATTTTCCATAAGAGCTTGTTCAACTTTCTCATAGTTTCCATCTCCCTTAGACTTCTGCACCACTTGATTCTTGAAAATAGAATGAATAGATATCATCAAGGAGATATGACTCCTTTGACTTAGGCAATCTACAACTCGATTTCATTTTCCCTTTATATAACTAATTTCAAAATCATAGTCAGATATTAACTCAAGTCATCTCCTCTAATGGGCATTTAGACTAGGTTGGGTAAATAATACTTTAGACCATGTTGGTTTTTTTTAACTCCAAAAGTTTTCCAAGAAAATAATGCCTCCATGGTTTACAATCAAGAAACAATTGATGCTAGCTTGAGATCATGTGGAGCATAGTTTTTTTCATACGACTTTAATTTCCTAGACTCCTAGGTACTCACTCACCCTTCTTGCATAAGCATTTTGCCTACTCCTTTTTCCCAAGGCATCAATGGTAACCATAAATTGGCGTTCTAGATTAGGAATTTATATAATTGGTGTCATAGTTCTCTTTTATTTGGTCAAAGGCCTCTAAGTTTGTCCTGACCATTCAAATCTTTTTCTAATAGCTCCTTCAACTAATCCTTCAAGTCCAACACTTTGGTGTAGTCATTCGATAATAAACTTTGGATATATGGTTTCGATCTGAGAACTATGTCTATGGAGAAGTCAAAAAATTTCTTAGGAATTAATCTAAGCAAATTTTTTTTAAATGCATCATCAAAACCCTGTTGAATAGGTACTTATCTGTATCTGATCTTTTCTTGTTCCATATACTCCTCTTCTTCCCCTCCTTGGTGTTTCTAGGACTCATAATACATTAAATCATCTTAAAAGATGAACTCTTTGTAATCATCTATTTTCTCCATTTTTTACTACATGGAGTTAACATTCCTCTTGCTTGGACTTCTTCAACTTAATGGTTGACATTTTCCTCAACTTCACCTCACTAGGTGTACCTTCCAAATACTTTTTGTTCCCAAGGTTTTCTAATTATTCTGCTGTTTTGGCAACATAGTCTCCTCCATAACCAATTTATATTGACAATGATATCAAAAGATCCTAAAGGGATACTTATATATTTATTCTCAATGAGGAACTTGGAAGTTAAATCATAGCTTCGACCAAACACTACTCTACCTGAGCTCTTATCTAGTTAGTATGCTTTACTAACCAAATTTTTACCTTGCAACCAAATTTTTGAAGAAATTCTATCTATAGTTCTTGGTGGCTTCATCTTCTTCATAACCTTAGATACTTTTAGGGTTAGTTGGTTTCTTTTCTCATTAACAAGCCTTGACTATGAATTGTCCATGCCCACTCTGGGTGGTGTGTTCATATTTGTTTTCATCTTTACCTTTGTGAGATGCATCCTTTTTTATGGCCTACTCTACCCTCTGACCTCTTACTCTAAGGTATCAATTCTTACTCTTTTTTCAGTTATCATTGCTTAGGATTTATTCTAGTTTTGAATTGGGGTTGTCAAAAGGTTTTCCTGCCTCCTGGCTACCTCCATAGTTTTTTCTAGTTCATAACATGTTGAATCTTCTACTTCACCTTAAGTTTTCAGTTTATGCTTACAATTAGTTCCTCTAATTTAGCATTTATGTCAATAGACATTAATCATATTCATTTTTGTAACTTAATAAAATGGAAATTTTATTATATTATTCATGGATTACATAGTATCCTAATTTAGTACACAAACGTTGACTCTTTGTGACTTCAGGTTGCTATTAGAAAAAGGGATCTCCTCGGGTTCTTCCTCACCCTCAAAGTCAACTAAAACAATTTTGGAGGGTAGATGTACTCACAATTACTCATCCATAACCTTCTTACTAATCACAGGTGTGTTCCTACTACAACCAAAGGGCATCTCCCTATGAGTTTATGGTTTGACTAGTTTGATCGTTGAGATAGGAATAACAACCTTCATAGTTGTTATATCCCACTACTTGGTGCAGTCACGGTAGGAGGGTCCTCAAAGAGAACAATCTAGACCATGCAGCAAGAGTTATACAACAGAAGAAACATAGAATATGCAAGAAAATGCAGATTCAAACATTCATATTATCAAAAATTTCTATTACAATCAATCAGAAACATTCGAGCTTACAGATTCGGCTCACAGGCTTGATACAACATGCTCAAAATGTAATATTCCTATATGCTCCTTAATTTGAGCTGAAATCTTACATATTGAAACCTATATCAATCTACCTTTCCTAATATTTATTACAATGATTTATATCACATTTGAAGATCTAGAATCTTTCGCGTCGGCCAAAGATCATTACAATCTTTGATGAAGGAAAATGTAACGTGTGCATGAAATATGTCGGCCTCAAATTTGAATTTCTCCTTAAAAAGTGCATAGGATGAAGTGTGGACCTAAATTAAGGTCGGGGACACTCCACGGAACAATTCAAAACACCTCACAAGGATACGCAAGTTACGGGAAGCATCCACAAGAGATCAAACTAGTTGTTAGGCTTGAAACTATTCTGGTGCCAATTCAAGAAACCGCCACTTAATCCAGAAGCAATAACTTGACGAAAAAAGATCCAATCGATTTGAAATCTTGGAATAAGGAAAATGAACATGTCCATGATGAAAACATAGATCCACAAGGTCTAGTGAGAAAATATGTTGAATCTACCAACTTGAACTAAACAAGAACAAAACTAAAATGAATTTTTCTTTTTTTGGTTGATGCAAGATTTCCAAGAACCAAGGATGCTCCTACATCAGACATCTGGGGTTATTTTAAAAGTGATTCCCTCACTTTGTTGCGGCTAAAGGAAAACCAATACAGTCTACCTCAGCCTGAGAAATCCAAGAAGAATCTTCCACTGGTCTGCCTTTCCACTTCACAACATATTCTTTGTACTATCTTCCACATGTTTTCCTCCCATCTCTGATATCCAAAATCTCTTGAACCATCTCATCTGATTGTTGTTTAGGAAACTATTTCTCCAATTTTTCTTTATTGTCTTCATTAAATTTTGCTTCATGGTACTTATGTAGATCTACAATGTTGAATATAGGTGATATACCCATGCCATTCGGTAACTCTACATCATATGCATTTCCTTAATCAAATTTCTTCAAAATCTTATAGGGTCCAAAATTTCTCATCTTAAGCTAATTATATGTGCCAACTGGTAATCTTTCCTTCCTTAGATATACCATCACTTCATCTCCAACTTTGAACTCCTTATGTCTCCTCTTTTCATCTGCTCACTCCTTATACTTTTGGTCCATATCTTCCAATTGTTGCTTTACTTGAGTATGCCCTTTCTTCATATGTTCTACAAATTCCTTTGCTTCTGCACTCATTTTATCTTCCTGACTGATGTCTCGCAACTCTGATATACCTCTAGGATGAACTCTAGTAACAATCTCAAAAGGTGTCTTTCTGGTAATCTTGTTCACTGAATTATTGTAAGCAAACTCTTCTTGTGCAAGGACTAAATCTCAACTTCTAGTCTTCTCTCCAATCAAACATCTAGCAAATTCCCCAAACTCTTGTTTACTACCTCTATCTATCCATCAGTTTGTGGGTGAAAAGTAGAACTAAACTTTAAATTTTTCAACTTCTTCCAAAGTGTCCTCCAAAAGTAACCAACGAACTTTGTAGCTCAGTCTGAAACAATACTCCTAGGTAACCCATGCAATCTGGTCACTTCTTTGAAAAACAAGTCTGCTACATGTGCTGAATCTGTTATCTTCTTAAAAGGTATGAAATGTGTCATTTTATAAAATCTATCCACCACCACAAATATAGAAGATTGTTACCTCTTTATGTCTTCGGCAAGCCAAGTATGAAATCTATGCTAATATCCTCCCAAGGTCTCTCTGGAATTTTCAAAGGCTTATACAATCCAACATTCTGACTACTCCCCTTTGTAACTTGACAAACTCTACAACTCTACACAAATTTCCTAACAACCTTATGAATTTGTGGCCAAAAGTAATTTTTACTTACCAATGCTACTGTCTTATCAATTCCAAAGTGTCCTGACAATCCTCCACTGTGTTTTTCTTTCACCAAGTTATCCCTCATTGAACTTTAGGGTATACACAACTGCTTCCCTTTCAACAAAATATCCTCCTGAATGAAATAATCCAAACACTGACTCCTATCCTCCAATACTAGTTCTTTACAAGCTCTCCAAGGTTCTACAAAATCTAGGTCTTCCTCATACAAGTTCTTCAATTCATCAAAACCTAATACCTCCACTCTCATCTCTGCCAGTAAATTCCTTCTCCTACTCAAAGCATCAACAACTCTATTTGACTTTCCACTCCTATGTTTCAAAATAAAAGTATAACTCTGCAAGAATTCCACCCATCTCATGTGTCTCTGATTCAACTTACCTTGACTATTCAGATACTACAACACTCGATGACTTGTATATAACACAAACTCCTTAGGAAAAAAGTAATCTCTCCACTTCTTCAAGGCTTGAACTATGGCATAAAACTCCTGGTCATACACTGAATACCTTCTCCTAGCATCATTCAATTTCTCACTAAAAAAAGCTACTGGTCTTCCTTCTTGACTTAATACTACTCCAATTGCATTTTCACTTACATCACAGTCTACTTGAAATACCTTATTAAAGACTCGTAAATCCAACACAGGTTGCTCAGTCACCTTCTATTTCAACAACTCAAAACTTTGGTCTACTCTATATGTCCACCTAAAATCTTTCTTATCCCCTCTCATTGTTTCTTTCATAGGACTGCAAATAGAACTAAAATTCCTAATGAACTTTCGATAGAAACTAGCCAATCCATGAAATGATCTTACCTCTCCAATTCTTTCTGGTGTAGGCCATTCAACAATTGCTCTCACCTTCTCAGGATCCATCTTCAATCCATCCAAATATATCAGAAATCCCAGATATACCAACTCTTCCTTCATGAAACTCCACTTCTTAATGTTTATCAGCAACTGTTATTCTCTCAACCTCTACAAAACTTGTCTTATATGCAACAAATGTTCTTCTCTAGTCTTACTAAAAATCAAGATGTCATCCAAATAGACAATCACAAACTTACCCAAGAACTTCTTCAATACCTCATTCATTAGCCTCATGAAAGTACTTGGTGCATTTGTTAGTCCAAAAGGCATCACCAACCACTCATACAATCCTTCATTTGTCTTGAATGTTGTCTTCCACTCATCCCCTTCTCTGATTCTAATCTGATGATATCCACTCTTCAAATCTATCTTTGCAAAGTATTTAGATCCACTCAAACAATCCATAATGTCATCCATCCGAGGCAAAGTAAATATATACTTCACTGTGTTTTTTTTATGGCTCTAGAGTCTATACACATCCTCCATTTTCCATCCTTCTTAGGTGCTAGCACAACAGGTACTGTACATGGACTTAAGCTTTCTCTGATCAAACCCTTCTTCAACAACTCTTGCACTTTTCCATTCAACTCTTCATTCTCTATCAGTGTCATCCGGTGTGTTTCTTTATTAGGCAAACTAGCTCCAAGAATTAGATCCATGCAATGACTTATACTCCTCACAAGTGGCAATCCATCAAGTACATTATCTAAAATGATCTCTTCATATTTTGTTAGCAACTCCTTTATCTCCTCTAGTTGTTCTTCTACACGCTACAAGTTTTCAACCTTCTTAGGAATCAAGGCATAGCACATGTTCTCATGTCTCCGACCATCCAAAAATCTCCTTCCATCAACCAAACAAACTCTAGCATTCGTACAAACCTCAACTTCAGGAACATCCTCCAATGGCAACAAAGTATGATTCGTCCTATTAGCAACAATGGTATATGTGTTCTTCTTTCCATCATGAATATCATGTTTAGCATAATACCAAGGCCTTCCCAACAAAACATGGCATACATCCATAGGCATGATATCACACAAAACTTCATCATGATAATTTCCTATCTTCAATTTCACCAAACATCGTTCACTTACAAGTATCTTATGTTCATCTTGAATCCATGCTATATGATAGGGCATCGGGTGTTTCAATATTTCCAACTTCAATTTGGTCACCCTCTCTTTAGAAACCATGTTCTCAAAGTTTCCACTTTCAATAATCACTCTGCAACATTTACCAGCTACCTTGCATCTGGTCTAAAACCAATTCTTTCTCTATAACAGTTCTTGCTCCATCTCACTTTGATACGATGCTCTTATATTCACCAATACTTCTCCCTCTTCTAGTTTATTAGGTGATCTGACATGATCCTCCTCAACAAAAGTTGTTCTTCTATTTTTCTTTGTCTTTCCACATGTCTCTCCTTGCTTACATTCAAATGCTCTATGTCCTTCTCCACCACACTTAAAACAAGTTCCCTTGAATACCCTTTTCTCCTGTCCTCTATCATATTTTCTATTACCCTCATTATGGTAACCACCATATCCTCCTCTCCTATAAGAGATTCCATCATCTCTATAGTACGAATTATCATTCTTGTTGACTTCCTTATCTTTATTCTAATCTACAAAAGATCCTCTTCCTCCTCTAGTAAAAGTTCTTCCTCTCTGAAATCTTCCACCTCTTCTTCTCTGTCTCTGCTCATGAATTTTATTCAGCTTCCCTTCTGCTTTTAGGGCACATTGGTATGCCTCTTCCACACTCTACAACTTGATCAAACTAATCTCATCCTATATAGACAACCTCAAGCCATTCACATATCTGGCTACTTGCTCGATCTCATCCTCCGAATGACCAGATCTAATATTCAACTTGTAGAAATCCTCAATATACTCTATAACACTTGACTCCTTCTGCTTCAAATTCTACAACTTCCAGAACAAACTGATATGATAATCTACAAGCATAGACTTTGTTTTTAACTTATTCACCATTTGATCCCATGATTTTATCTTCTCCTTTCCTCTTCTTTTCTTGTCTATTTGCAAATGTTCCCACCAAAGGGATGCATGTCCTTTCAACTTTATACAAGAAATTTTCACCTTCTTATCTTTGGAGGTACCTTCAAAATCAAAACACTTCTCGATCTCTATTATCCAATCAAGCAATTCATCTGAATCCAACTTACCACTATAATCAGGTGGATTGAAATGTGGTTTAGTATTTACTCTTTTTAGGGCTCTTATGAACCTATCTTCTCCCTGATCCAGGCTAGGTTGATCTTCTATTTCCCTTTCATCTTGTGCTTCTACCTCTTCATCACTCACATCATCAACCGGTCGACCTCTCCTCTAGGTTGTTTCGACTGCTTCCAATCTAGCAGTAATTCCTCTCAACGTCTCCATCATAGCTAGGTCTACATTTCCACACACTCCATTTCCTCTACCATTTCTTCTTCCTGCTATCTTTACACAAGTCCTCTACAGATTCAAGTCGGATCCTTAGTCTTCCACCCCACAACAAATCTTCAACAGGACTCTGCAAACTCTAGTAGTCTCTCATGGAATGAACCTCGCTCTGATACCAATCTAGTGTAGTCGCAATAGGAGGGTCCACAAAGAGAATAGTTTGGACCATGCAACAAGAGTTACACAATAGAAGCAACAAAAAATATGGAGGAAAATGTAGATTCAAGCATTCATATTATCAAAAATTTCTATTACTGTAGACATGCAAAATTAGCATTATGCATTCATCAAGTAAACCAGGTTTCACATGCATCCGCTCATTTAATTAATCAAGTTCACCTTCATCCATTCATCAGATAAATTAAACTCATTAGGTTCATTCCTAAGGTTGTTCCTTTTGATCAAATAAATCAAACATTCATTTAATTAAATCCAAATGCATTTTCCATCCTTTTCTAATTTAAATAAATCAAGTATTTAAATCAAATAAGTCAAAACATCCTAATCATCATTAGGCTAATCTAATCTTGATTAAATTAACCTAATCATCCACTTGCACAAATAAATCAATTTATTGATTTATTAAAATCCCTATTTTCTTTCAACATGGCATCTTGGAAGAATATTCCCCACTCATGATTTGACATGATGCATTTTCAGAATTTTAAATTCTGACATGTCCCCCACTCAGAATTTTAAATTCTGACATATCCTCCACTCATGCATTTTCAGAATTTTAAATTCTGACATGTCCCCCACTCAGAATTTTAAATTCTGACATATCCTCCACTCATGCATTTTCAGAATTTTAAATTCTGACATGTCCCCCACTCAGAATTTTAAATTCTGACATATCCTCCACTCAACATTTTCAAAATTTTAAATTCTGACATGTCCCCCACTCAGAATTTTAAATTCTGACATATCCTCCACTCAGAATTTTAAATTCTGACATGTCCCCCACTCAGAATTTTAAATTCTGACATGTCCCCCCACTCAACAATTTTAAATTCTTGGCACATTGGCCAAAATGTGCTCACTCCTCAACCAATCACAAGTTGACAAGTGGCCTCTTCTCATTGGCCAATCTCTCATCAAAATAATCTATAAATAAAGGCCTTAATCTCCACAATTTCAGCTACAACCCTCATGCAAGGTTACTCTCTTGAATTGAGAAGTAATTTTCCCCATCTACAACTCCATCACAATTGCATTTCATCACTTAAGCTTGACCTTCAATCAGGATTGGGAAAGGGTCATCTTCACATTTGACACCAATCCAACATGGAATAGGTGATTATCTTGCTTTTGTAATGTCTTCTTAATCTTATTTTTGTTGTTTATGGCATTTCTTGAGCATAGATATGTTATTTCATAGAGGTATTAGTAGATTTGCAAATATAGACTAACCCTACTAATGAATGTTTGAGTTTGGAATAGCTGCAGATTTACGGTGCTTCATTCTGGCGCTAGAAGGAGGGTTGATTTGTTTACATTACTCTCTTGATTGAAATACATTGAGCTCTTGTTTTTATCATAACACAGTTATATTGGAAAACAGCAGGGTACTCTGTTCTTTATTGAAAACACATTTGTATCGGAACACATTTATTTTTTTGCATGTACAAATCAGCCTTATCTTTGCATCCCCATTTTGCGTACATGTCTGCCAAAGTATTTCTAACTATGACATCTAACAAAATTTCTCCATGTCTTATGCTTCTTTTGGATGTCCATACCTCGTTTTCAAGCTATTAATGTTGGGCGCAGGCAGTAAAGACGTTGGTAAAGGTTGTGAAATTCGGCGTTACACCTGCTATGCTAGTTTGTGCATATCTTGCATCTAGTATGTTCCATTCTATTCATATGCTAACCTTGTTGTCTCAAGCCATATTGGATTATGTGGAAAGTTGTGCTCCTCCCAGTTATTATTATTATTTTGCATACTAAGTGATATAGGTATCGATATTCAATCTTAGGCTTTGATCTAAACATTAGCATTGTCAAATTGAACATTGTGAGCAACCCGCATTATGTCCTAGCTGTGCATATGAAGGCTTTCTCTCTATATATTTATCTCTGGCTTTTTTTTCTTTTCTTTTTTTCAAACAGCCAGCGTTCCAACGTAGATCTCTTTTAATTATACACAATTGCATTTAAATTCGTCCCACATCGTATAGGGAAAATTAATTGAAAGGAGACTCTTTGGTCGGCTTTAATTGAAGAGGATTAAGTACATACAAGAAACACTTACTCCAATCCTCGAGCAGGAAATGCGTACTGATTGATTCTAGTTGGCTAGATAGGTATTCTCACCCAGGTATGATCATTGGAGGGTGACTGGATCCCATCGCCACTGTTTGGTTTAATTGGCTTCCTCTTAACCCACATGAGCCCGATTACCAATTTGACAAAGGATATTAAATTGCTTATCAGGGGAATAGATCATTTAGCACTGGTATATCTGCCAAATGCATTTGCTTGAAAGTTTTTTTTTTCTTTGTTGTTAATGCCTGAGTCTTTTGCCCAAGTCTTGTAGTCATGGCATTTTGGCAGAGAGCGGAAGAAATCATGGTCATTTTCTTTAGTCACTGACCAGCGCATAAACCAAAAAGAAAGTCATTTCAACGAAAGAAAAATGTGTGTCTCCCACACCTAGGTCTGCGCACTTATCACAGAGTAGGTTGTTGGTCTTGCATTTTCCTAAAAGTTTCTAATGCCGCTTCAAATAAAGTTTGTTGTGCCTCTTTTGAATCCTTCTAGGCAACCAGTACATTCCAAAAGATGACATTTCAAGTCATAGCTGTTGCGTTTCTTTGAGTATGTATGTCTGTAACATGTGTTTAGAAGGAGTAAACAGTGACAACTATCTTTGTCCATTGATTATACATTCAATGCATTAGCTTTGGTGTGCTCACAGTCACTATAAGAATCATTGTTGTCGTGTAGTCTTTCTAAAAGAGAGGACTTAATTAATGCATTAGGTAAGCACATGGATCATACCTACTTAGTGGATGTACGCCCTTATTTAGAAAAGTGAGCTTTGTTTTTCAGCTGCATTCCATCCTATAACTCTGCAGTACGTGTTGATAGGTGCCATGACCATATCCATCCAGCTATTTCTCTAAATACAGTCCTTCACATCTCTTAAGCCAATCGACTTAGCTACATAAAGGGACACGGTAGACTAGAGAGATTTCCACGTCCTTTTTAGCTAATGAATGCTAAAGAGATGTGTGCATTTGATGGCGTGACTTCATCACTTTTCATCAAGGCAACTTCTACATAAGATGTTTGACTCATATGCATTCATAAAATCAAGTGATTAGTTCATAAGGATGTGTTTCATGCTGCAGAATTTTGCGTAAACGAACCACTAGAGTTGTTGCAGTTGAGAATATATCCAAGTCTTGGTTGTTATAGTTAATAAGGATAGAATATTTCCAAATCTTTTCAAATTAGCGAATGAGTAATGATGTAAAGGTGACATTTGATGAGGTAGCGCGTTGAATTGGCATTTACCTGAGGAATCATATCAAACCATAACTTGCCTTTGACATAGCAGATTGTGTTCTTAAATGCTAATATGTTAGAAGTTTCAGCTTTTTGTGTAATGATGAGTGTTTTGATTTCACAGTTGTCATTCTGTACCAAAGAAAAAAAAATTCTAAGTTACAAGTAAATTCAAAATTCAAACTCCCAGTTGTCTTTTGTTTATTAATCATTTGTTGGTATAGTGAGGTTGTGCACCTTCAACATTACTCATGTTTTTGTTATTCAGATATGAATGTTCTACGAAGTATAGTAGCAGTATTATAATGAAGGGGTTCTATTGATGTTTATGATAGGCACTAAGGCTGCAAAGTTGTGGATGTCATCACAAAAAACTACATGAGAATGATAAAATTTTGCAAACCAATACTTATTGAAAAGAAAAATATCTTGACTAAAAGATTTACATGTCTTTAGATTTTTTTCTTTTTAAGATATAATCATCACATCATACAAGTAATAGTCTCTTTCACACAGGAATCAAATCCAAGCAAAGATTTATTAGATATTAAACTAAAATGTTGCTTATCAAATCCAAAAGATAGCTACAAAGACCTTTTTATCTCTCATAGGATCATTTTTTGAGAAATTCAGAAAAAATGTATTGGTTATATTCATGTTGTTTTTATTATTAACCCCTTGAATATCATACATCCTATTTTTGATAAATTTGTATTATTTATAGGTACAAAAGCAAACAAAGGCTAATGAAGGAAAAGCAAAAGGAAAAGGCACAAAGAAAGCGAGGAAAGCAAGGAAAACGAAGGAAAACGAAGGTGTCAAATGAAAACAAGGTAAAAGGAAAAGTGAAAGGAAAACGAGATACAATGAAAACGAGGAAAGCAAAGAAGGTACAAAGGCTAACGAAGGAAAATGAAAGGAGGAGGATATTTTGAAAAAATCAAAGTGTTTTTAAACACTTTAAGTGTTTTTAAACACTTTAAGTGTTTTTTTAACACTTCTTCACGAAATTGTTTATCTTTTCGTTTTAGGACACTAATTTTTGTTTGGGTTTAAAAAGAACATTTTGGTTTTTTACAAAGGCTAAAACAAACTTTAGGATCACAACTTACTATATTTTGTTTGGATTAACAAATTGAACAAGGCAATTTCTCACACTTCATTTGGTGCTCTAAAAAATGAATCAAATCATTGTTTCGAAGGATAAACTGAATGTGTGCCTTTATTGTTTTGTAATTATTTACACAAAGTAATATCATCAAAAGATGTATGTGCTTCTCTCGTGCCTCACGGTGATCTTGAGAATCAAAAGGCTTTTGGTGACATTAAGTTGCGTAAATTATTGCCCATACACACTTTCAATTTGGGTTTAAAATTGAACAATATCTTGTACGAGTGTGAGTGGGGGAATTTTCACATATATTCTCTTTCTTTGTGCCATCAAAGATTGATCGAGTTACGGATTTTGTCTTTACTCACTTTTGTTTATCCTAGAGGGCCTGCCTTGGGGAAAAAGTACTCACCCAAGGGAACGAATCAACCGATAACACTCTAAATCCAAGAGTATCTCCAGCCGGGATATAAATGTGGATATTGGAAGAAAAGCCAATATCACGCGGTTGATTCCGACAAGATGGATCCGAAAGGGGACTCTTGTCGTATGGGTCAACTCCTACAAATAGAAATTCCTTACTAAAACCCATGTGCTAGAGTTTTCCAAAATCCTTAATATATTTGTTGGTGCAAGAACAGTCGTTCTGAAGCTGCCCCACACTTTTACGGTCTTTAGTAGAGATGGAAAACATGCCATGGGAGTTTCATGGGTGTTGATGCTTGGCTGCCCCATATAAGTGAGTGTCGTGGAGGGGAGCCAGTGGGGTCAAGCATCTAACCATTCATTAAAGATAAGCGTAGCTCAACTTGTCCAAGTGGGGATTCAACAAATATTGTCTTATACATCCATAGGGTTTGTACTTGTTCTTGGTTTGAAAACACAGTGCTTTATTCAAAAAAATTTGCAAACAAACATTCAACATGATCCTCAAAATTTCAAACCCTTTAGGAGGAAAATATCATTGACCAAATTCTTGTGTTATTGCTTTCCCTTGGGATTACATCCTTAGAGGTTTCTAAGCACTTGAATTTACATCTCAATTTGCCTACTAAAGTTAAACAATAGGTAACCCTTGCCTTAAGTTCATCAAAGTTTCACATAATATACCTTGTGAAATGAGACGAAGTTGAGACATTGGACATTCAGTTTGAAATCTAATCAAGAGTGTGTTTATGGTAAAAATAATTCATTAAGCAAAGGTTAAAAAAAATTGGACCCCACACATGTGTCTCCAATGATTTCATGCAAAATCAAGATCAAGAAACCAAAGGTGAAAGCCCTTAGTCTGATAGCCCGTCAAGAATGTCTCTCTATGTTATACGAAGTCAGACAAAAACTGCTTTTCAATTTTTACAAGAAGGCTTCAAGAAACAATCCTAGTTTTTATTCATTCTATTACTGCCAAAACCCAAATCTTTTCAGAGAGTTCGAACATCTTGTTTAGAGAAAAGCTTGTTCTTTAATACCTAGGTCTAGGAAAACAAAGTATCTCTTTTAGGTTCATCTTAGGATCAAAGCAAATCAAAATCCTTTTCATCCACCCTTCAAACCATCAAAACAAAGATCATCTCACAATCACCTTTTGAAAATCTTGAAATCATCCTTAATACTAGGCTTTCTGGCAAAATAAAAAATCATCAAAATCATTGAGACTAAATCCTTGAAAACATTATCAAAATCACCTTTGGCTAGGAATGTGTAGATGTATCCTTCTGCATAGGCTTAGTCAAAAGTTATCAAAATCACCTTGTTTAGCTTAGTATATGTAGATGAATCCTTCGTCATATGCTTAGTGAAAATATCATCTTGTTTGGATAGGTGTGGGTAGATGCATCCTTCTCCTCGCACATATTCAAATTATCATCATTTGAGTGAATTCATCCTTAGGTAATCATCCAAACATCTTAGGATCTATTTGCTCAAAATCCAAATCCAAATCAAACTCAAGGACAAAATCCCAACTCCAAAAAAACAAATCAAAATCAAAATCTGCAAGTCCTAAAAGCGTAGTGTCTCATTCAAAATTTATCAAAAGCCAAAAACATTCGTATCATCCATCCCTAACATCATCATCATATTATCACCTTTGATCCTCAAAGCATCCTAGAAACTTTCTACTTTGGTGCATAAAATAAAGATCAATCCAAAGAAGTCAAGAGATTCATCTCCCATTCTTGAAAATTGATCCTTGTTTTATGGTTCAAACTAGATCTCAATACAAGAAGAGCATGGAAACCAACAAAGAAACACCCACTTCAAGTGATTTAAGCAAAAACATGCCTGAAATGAATCCCATCGGGTCTGGAAACCTCACAGTTGACCTTCCAACATCGTCACAAAATCCACAAGAGGAAAACCAAGGAGAAGATCTTATCTTTGGAATGACGAAATGACGAAATGACTAAAATGTTACAAAATCCTGAAAACCATAAGATCGTCAATATCATGATGAAGCTTAACCCTTCGTTATACATGCTTGAACTAGCAAAGCAAGGGGCCAAATTGCCGACGGATTTTGACATGAGCACCATAGTGGAGACATCTTTTCCTCCAATCTCATCCACCATTCCCATCTCATCTACACCCCCATCCCAAAGCATCATGCAAAATGTTCCGCAAATCACAACATCTATTACTCCAACCCAACCCAACGTTAATAAGGGAAATACACTTCTTCAAGCTCTTCAAGCATACCCCCTTGTTAATAATCAAAACTTGGAACAAAACATACTTGAAAACCCATCATAGAAAAATGTTCCTCACACTTTCCATCGTGATCCATCATCAACATTTTTCAGTGCAACACCTCAAATTCCCCTCCTCACAAATTCACAAGAGGAAGGAGACATGTTTGTATCAGGGGGCATCTTTGACACCACAAAATTTTCACAACTTACACCCCTCACATTTCCACCTCTTCCACCATTACTAGCATCATCCACATCACTCCTTGGTTTAGGGCTCCCCCCTCTATCAAATATCAATCAAATCACTATCCCAAATATCAATCAAAGCATCGTACCAAATGCTCAAAATTTGTCGTTGATATTGCAACAACAAACGACAAACACACAAACAAATGCAACATCATCAAACATCACAAAATATGATTTCCCAAGGACTAACTACATCAACAACACCATCCATCACGCAAAACACCAATACCACCCTCACGAATACCATTCCAAATCCACCTCCACCCCCACCACCACCAACTTCCACAACATCAAGCCAACAGGACGCAACATTGCAAGCTTCTTTTCAAAGAGGATACCAACAAGTTCAAAAACAAAAAGTTGAACAACTAGCTGCTCAGCAAGCCACTCAAGTTGCGCAAGCCGCCCAAATAGCACAAGCCACATTACAAGTGCAACAAGCCCAAGCATTATTACAACAACAACAACAAAAAGTCGCCCAAGCTGCTCAAGCATTACAAGCATTGCAAGCACAAAAGGTTGCGCAAACCCTACTACAACAACAAGCAGCACAAGCACAAGCCGCTCAAGCGCAAGCCCAATATCAGGCACAACAAGCTCAATATCAAGAACAACTTCTTGCACAAAGACAAGCAGCACAATTGCAAGCATATCAATAAGCATTAAAGCAATATTAGGAACAGCAAGAAACAACACAATTGGTAGCTCAACAGCAAGCACTGTTGGAACAACAACAAGCGCAACAGCAAGCACAAATCTTAGCGCAACAACAACAAGATCAACAACAAGTGTTGTTCATACAAAAGCAGGTGAAAGCCTACCTCGCTCGGCACAACATACAAATACCATCAAACAACAAGATGACCAACCCACCCATCCAACCCACGATTCAAACATCCCAAAACACTTTCATCCCACCCCCTGATCCGCAAAATGATGTGACAACACAAATCAGGTTGTTTTCGCAACAAGTGCTTGATATGCAATCTGGGCGAACAATGAAAACACCAAGCAACTTGTGTCCCTATCCATTTGATAGGAGCCTAGAGATGAAACCATTCCCTAAGGGATTTGAAATCCCCAAATTTGACAAATATCAAGGGATGGGAAACCCTGAAGATCACATCGGGAATTCCAGTGTTCATTGTATGGAGGTCACATATGACGACACTTATCTGATGCGACTATTCCCTAGGAGCTTGGCAGACCCGCTTATAGAATGGTTCTCTCGTTACCTTCAAGCATTAGAACATTCCAAGAAATTAGAGATGCATTCATTAAAAATTATGCATGCAACATTGCAATGGATGTCAGCCTCGAAGAAATCTATGCTCTCAAACAAGGAAAGGGTGAGTCATTCACCTCATTCTTACAATGATGGCGATCCAAGGCCAATAGGAGCAAGTGGACCATGCCAGAAGAACAAAAAGTTTGCACCATCATAGCCAACCTTGAAGGACGCTTGGCATTTCATCTCAAGATTCGTGGTATCACCGCATATGATCAATTGATCCCCAAAGCACTTAGCATCGAAGAGCCCTTGTGACTCAACCCACTAAATCAACATCATATCATGAACAGCAAAATAACTACCCACCATCAAATTACAATGATAAACCTCGCACGTGGGAAAGGAAAAAAAAACATCACTAATGATGGCATCGTTGATGCCAAGGTAGTCATTAGTGGTCCACGCCAAAATACACCCACACCACAAACTCAAACACAACACCAAAAAAATCATCACACAACATACCATCCAAACAACAATCCAACCATCAATAATCTCAATGACCAAAGAGGACCACCTCAACACAAAACTTATCCCAAACGAAAATACACTACTTTGGGGGAACCACTTGAGGACATCATGAAAAAGTTGATAGATGAAAAACTCATCCAACCTCCTACATTTGAGAATTACCAAGAACCCGATGTCAAACCTCCTTGGTACAACGAGAATCAACTTTGTGAATTTCATAAAATCAAAGGTCACACCACAAATAGTTGCATGCGACTCAAAAACATCATCCAAGATATCATTGATAAGAGAATCATAAACATGGAACAACCTACGGGAAATCAGGACCTTAAGATATACATGAATCCGATGCCAAATCATGGCAACAAAGGGAATAAAAATGATAAAGGGAAGGGCAGTGTAAATCATATTTATGAATCAGTCATTGCCTCCCTAATTGAAGACTGCATGGTCATCACCATTAAGGGTGCCCATGCCGAAGATTGTGGAGTCACCACAAGAGGCGGAAAAGTCACCATCATAGGATCATCCCAACCAAATAGAGTCCCTTCATATAGATATGTTCCGCATGGTTACAATGTTGTAGACCAACTTAAGAGAATGCCAGCACACATCTCCATCATGGAGTTGTTAAAAATATCATCAGCTCATAAAAAGATCCTTGAGGAAGCATTAGCCTCATCAACTGTCCCCACAGATCTCGATGTGGAACAATTCCAAGCTATGGTCAGAAATATCATAACGTCTAATCTCATTACATTCTCTGACCATGATTTTCCTGCCCAACCATCTCACAACCGTGCACTTCACTTGGAAGCCATTGTAAATAAGAGCAAAATCAAAAGGGTCCTGGTGGATGGAGGTGCGGGTTTGAATATCTGTTCTCTTGGCCTCATCAAGCAGTTGAAAATATCAGAAGATTCCATTGACAAAAGGAAAGGCATAACAATAAGAGCATACAATGATCAAGAAAGAGTGTCTCAAGGCACGATTAAACTCCCTATTCAAGTAGGGTCGGCTCTCATGGAAACCACTTGTCAGGTCTTGGACCTTGATTTTCCATATAACATCCTCCTAGGACATCCATGGATTCATGCGATGAAAGCAGTAGCATCAACCTTCCACCAATGTGTGAAATTTAGACATAACGGACAAGAAGTTACCATCCGTGGAGATCCCAAACCTTTTTCATACTGCAAAATTCTTGAAACAAAATATTACAAAATCCCCCAAGTACCAAAAAATGATGAGGGCCCATCCACGTCATACATTGATCCTGCCACCCTCACATCCACTTCTGAGACAGAGACACCTGCCATTCCTACCATCTCTGACATCAAGCTCATCATCCAGGAGGATGGTTGTGGAAGCTACAAGCTCCCTAACAATGCTTTTGTGATAGGAGAGTTACCACAATCTCCTAGATCACGAGGATGCCCACAACAAAATCAAGCTTCCATATATCAAGCTGGGGAGATTTTGGCCAAGAGGACATTGAGACAGATCCATCACATATGCTATACCAAGATGAGAGACCAACAACTAATTTACCAATGGATGAAAGAAGCAAAGGTTTCCAAATGATGCTTGCAATGGGTTACGACAAAAATCAATGACCGGGACAAAAAGAGAATGGCCTTATAATACCTATCATGCCAAAGACACGACCGATAACAAATCTTGGCCTTGGATGTACCCCTCCAAGTATAACCATACGTGGTCGAAGTCCTCCGGTTAGAACAATTAACATTTCTCCTCAACCAATAGCAGCAGAAATACGCTCCTCAACATCCATAGGTAGAGACATACATAACTTTATAACTAAGGCCTATATTAGTAGTGATGATGAGGACCCCATATCTGATCTACCTAGGTTATTTGAGGACACCACCCTATGTATGATTAGTACCTTATCTTTCAAAGTTGATCATCAAAATCATGAGCTCCGCCTAGTCTATCCCCAACTCATCGACCACGACCAACGAGGACCATCGATTCTCGATACATTCAAAAATGATGAAGCACTCTCAGAATTCATGGGATTGAGGGATAACATTCCAGATGGAGATCATAAGGCAAGGTTTATAATGGAGTTGGACACATAGGCCTATTACGAGGAAACGATTGAATCCTTCAGTCGCAAAAGTGAGAAACTAAGAATCATATCCAAGTCCTTGAGTGAAAACTACATTGTGGCACTCTCTGACAAGAAAAAAGTAAAAAGAAAGGACATATCCAACGGTGAAAACCTCTCTGAGGCACCCGAGGATGAAAGATTCAATCTTCCTTTAAGAGTTATTCATCAGGAAAAGTTAGCAATTTTGGCCGAAAAATGCAATCCTGTCAACCTAGGAACAAAAGAGACTCTGCATATCACATTCTACGTGGAATCACTATTATCAGAAGAGCAAGAACTCCTAGCAGCATTCCTAAGGGAGAGGCAAATAAACTTCACATGGAGTTATGCTGACATGCTAGGGCTTGATCCAAAGACTGTGGTCCATCACTTAGCAGTGTATCCAGATGCAAAACCTGTCAGACAAAAACTCTGAAAAATGCACCCTCAAATCGCTTTACTAGTAAAATGGAGCTCAAAAAGTTGTTAGATGCAGGATTCATCTGACCCATAGATTATCCAGAATGGGTATCAAACCTAGTACCTATTTCGAAACCTAATGGAACCATTTGAATATGCACATACTTCAGAGATTTGAACAAGGCATGTCCAAAAGATGACTTCTCGCTTCCTAACATTGACATGATAGTGGACATGACAGCAGGACATGAGATGTTATCATTGATGGATGGATTTTCAGGATATAACCAGATCATGATAGCTAAGGAAGACCAGCATAAAATAGCATTCACTTGTCCATGGGGGACTTACTGCTGGAACATGATGCCATTTGGCCTAAAGAATGTAGGAGCAACATATCAAAGGGCTATGACATTAATCTTCCACGATATGATCCATAAAACAGTTGAGGACTATGTTGATGACATCCTAGCTAAGTCCAGAAAAAGACAAGACCATATTGCGACCCTGAGTGCCATCTTTGATAGACTGGAAGAATACAAAGTAAGACTAAACCCAAAGAAGTGCGTCTTCAGCATACAATCAGGTAAACTGCTAGGATATATAGTATCGATGAGGGGTATTGAAGTGGATCCAGCCCAAGTGAAAGCAATCCTCGAAATGGAAGCACCAAAGACACTAAAACAATTGAGAGGCCTCCAAGGCAGACTCCATTCCATTCGAAGGTTCATAACGCAGTTAGCAGACAAAAAAAATCCATACTCTCACCTACTCCACAAGGAAGTAGCATACAAATGGGATGATAAATGTGAATAGGCATTCAAAAAAAAAACTGCTGAATATCTATCGACACCGTGCCTTTGGCCCAGCTGCCACCTATCCCAAAGAAGCCATTGATTTTATATGTGTCAGCAACAGTAGTAGCCCTTGGAGCTCTCCTAGCCCAGCATGATGAAAATGGAACCGAGAGGGCTATCTACTACATCAACAGGACAATGGTTGGACATGAGCTAAACTATTCATTTATTGACAAAGCATGTCTCGCAGTAGTGTTTGCCTCTCAAAAATTCAAACATTACATGTTGGCACACAAGGTAAAGCTTATCGCCAAAATTGATCCCCTCAAGTATCTACTATCAAAGGCAATGCTCACAGGCAGAATGTAAAAATGGGTAATGATATTATCAAAATATGACATCGAGTATGTGGAGAGAAAAACAATCAAGGGACAAGTCATCGCAGATCAACTAGTAGAAGCACCTATTTATTCTGAGAATCCTCTTGTCTCAGAGTTTCTAGATGAATCCATCTTTAACCTCAACGTGGCTGATCACTGGAAACTATACTGGCTATTCACACACAGTAATGCATCAAGAGCGGGTGTCTTCTTCATCACCCCACAAGGATTGCATACCAAGGTCATACAAACTAGCATTTCCCTTGCACCAATAACATCATGAAATACTTAGGCTTGACTATAGGTCCTGCGGATAGTAGTGCAACGGAATACATGGCTCTGGCAAGCATATGGAGACCCCATGATTGCAAACTGCCCAATGAACATCGCACTAAGGATGACAAGCTCACTCCATAAGAATTGTGAGACCTAAAGGAACTTTCATCAAAAATCACATTTGAGCAGATTCCTAGAGCCAACAACAGAGAAGCAAACCTTATGGCAACACCAGTCCCTACTGGACATCCCTAACAATGTTCCAAAATATGAATTCTTGATAGAGTAGCTTCTCGTTCCCACATTCGAGGTACCAGAATCAGAATTCGTGTGCAAAATTGTTGGTCCTAACGATCCTTGGTATCATGACATTTATACATACCTTCCTAATAGGAGTCACAATTACCATCTACCATCAAACCTAAATGGACCTTGTCAAAAGGCATCTAGATTTATTGGACCTAGGTGATACCCATCGAGAAGCATAGAAGGTACTATTGCGCTTGTTTAAATATCGAGGAGGCATTAACCACTCTAACCGGTTCATAATGGTATCTATGGTTCACATCGAGTGGAATGACCATAGCCAGCAAAACCACCGAGATGGGGTATTATTGGCCCACAATGGAACGAGAAGCACATGATCATGCCAAAAAGTTTCTACAATATCAATAGGATGGGGACCTCATCCATACTCCATCTCAAGAGCTCCATTCTATCATCACACCATGGCCCTTCTCACAGTGGGGATTCGATCTCATTGGGAAAATCACTCCCACCTCATCTAATGGCCATAAGTTCATCATAACCGCAATAGAGTACTTTACTAAATGGGTGGAGGCTATACCCATGACGTATATAACGGGGAAGCAGATTTCTAAGTTCATCCTGAACTATCTCATATGCCACTATGGTATTCCACAAGCCATTATCTCAGATAATGGGACACCATTCAAAAATTAGGAAGTTCGTGACTTATGCGAAAAATTCAAAATCCAACATCACTTCTCCAATTCAGATATCCCAAGGCAATGGCCAAGCAGAAGCTACAATCAAACCATCCTTTAAATCCTCAAGAAAATAAATAATGATTTAGTCGGACCGGCATCTCAGCTTAATCCCGCCTCCTGGGCTTATCGAACCAAGATCCGCACACCCACTGGGCCACCTTTCCTGGGTCTATGATTAGAAGTGGTAATTCCCACTGAGATCAAGCTCCCATCCCCTGTGATACTACCGCAAAACCCTACCGCTGTATGAAGAACACAATATCAAGTACTGAAATGAGCTAGAGCCACTGGATGAGAGATGGATAGATGCCTAAATCACCACATATATATCAAAAAGACTCAAAAGAGCCACAATAAGAAATCAGAAGCAGAACATTCCAAGTCGGAGAATTGGTCTTAAAATAAAATCAGAGGAATGCCCCAAATCCCAGCAGCAAAGGAAAGTTCAAACCTAATTGGCTAGGACTGTTTGTCATAACAGCAAGTTATAAATCAGGGGCATATCAACTATCAACACCAGAAGGGGAACCTCTACAGGAGCCCATGAATAGCTCCCATCCAAAAGTTTTATGCCTAAATCTGCTGCATAGGAACCAAAAGACCCAAAATCAGAAAAAGTCCCTAAAAAAATGGTTACCTTTACGAAAACCTCGCAACAAGCATCTTGGTGACAACAAAAAAATTCAAAAAGGCCAAAATCCAAAAAAAAATTAAGAAAAATGATCAAAAAATAGTAAAGAGAAAAATCGCCTCTAGTGAAAACCACTCTTGTGGCACTTAGCAAGTACTCGTGAAAACCGCAACAGTGCACTCATGAATAAGCATTCTCCATCCAACAAGACCTTTACGCTTGTTCGCATCTTCCATCCATTATGCTTCCATCATCTATCGCGTTAGGTCTCCATCCATCACTCATCCACTTGCACCGCACCATAGCTTGGTCATGTTTTCGTATCATGGTCCCTCCTAGTACTACTCAGCCCATCCTCAAGGTCAATTTGTCCTGCCTATATCGAAGTAGTCTATTGCATCACACTGGGGGCATGTTCTCATCGGATCAAATTGCATGATCTAAAGTCCTCAAATTCTAAAAAAATCCAAAACATCAAAATATCGTGAAATCCAAAAAACATCGTAAATATCAAATCCAAAAAACATCGTAAATACTTAAAATCCAAAAACATTAGAAATATCAGAAATCCAAAAATATCGTAAATGTAAAATCCAAAACATCCAAACATATCAAATCCAAAAAGAAGTCAAAAGTCACCAAACAACAAAATAGAGCCGCTAATCGAACTACATCATCTCTAGCTTGAACGAGGGGAAAGGTTGACTGATCATCCCCGAGACACTTGGGTGGGTCCTTTAGGAGTCTCCGCTATAATAAAATCGACATCTCATCATGTATATCTTCATCTCAGAAAGTGGTCAAGTTGTCATCCGAACTACGTGGTCTCTCCAAGGCATAATCGTGAAAGTGCTATTAACTGCTGATCAGCCCCCGAGGCCCCTAGGATAGGTCCTTAGGTTAGTCTCTTAGTCAAAATCTCAGAAAAACCCAAAACATTGGAAAATCAAAAAATCAAAACATTTGAAAATCTCGAAAAATACTAAAAACAGCCTCAAAACAATGCAAAACGCCAAAAACATCCAAATATTTGAAAAAATCCATCCATCTCATCTCGCTTGCACCTGCAATAACATCATCCATAATAAATTGGTCATCATCCTCAACCTTTGGTGAAACAGTTAAAAACAAGTCTAACAGGTTAAATGTAAAAACTCAAAAATATCAAGTCTCAAGTCTAAGTCAGCACGTAAGCAAGTTGGTCAATTCTTTGTGTCGATAGTCCATCATCCAATAGTCCCATATCAATCATCTGATAATATCATGTCCTAGGATGAATCCTTCCTACAAGGGGAATTACTTATCAGAAAGAACACTTTGGATAGACGAAATGACGTGTCGCCATCCACTAACATGTCCTAGGATGCATCCTTCCTACAATGGGCATTATATTTTGGCAATAGTTTCAGTTCCTATTCTGGAAAACACATTCCCTTTTGGTTAGCGGTATTAAAGAACATCAACTTGTTTTTGTGCTTTATCTTTTTCTTTTGACTTATCTTATTGCGTTCAGTCTAAGGACCTCTCAATGATATCCGAATGAAGGATTTAGAGAGATAGGAATGGGGCAACAATCATTATCCTTTTGTCTGTTGTGCTTGTTAGACGTTCTTGTAAAATAACTTCGGCAAATACTTTCTTTGTTAGATATGTATAGACGATGTTTTGGATAACTTGTTGACTATTGCATTGATTGGTTATACCTTTCTGTGTTTTGGTCTGAGATGTTTAAAAAAAAACTTCTAAAGTACATCCTAGCAAGGTTTTCGTATGTCAAGTATGAACAAGAATATTCCTATCTATTTGTTGATTCAAAGTCCATCACACTAAGTACAACGCCGTCCTGGTCCTTTATACCTTGATGCATCATGCTTAGGCCTGTTATCAAACATAAGGTAAGTGACCCTTTTAAAATCCCAATCCTTGATAATCAAATCATCATCATTTCTCATAAAGTTGGCTTGTTGGATCCTCTTGTCATCATCTATGTCTTCTTTTCTGCACTAACATCACAGCATGAATATTTAATCATCATCACCAATACATCCATCATACATCCATCGTGCATTCATCTTGCATCCACAAACCATCAATATTTTGCATATCATCTCACATGCATTACATAATCATCATCATAATATAGATCTGTTAGTCTAAGCATCTCATAAATCATCCATTGCATAATCACAACATATCACATCATCAATCTCATCCATCTCACATCATAACATCATTTAAGTTGTTTAGGATAATATAGATTTGTTATTCTAAGCATCTTAAAATCATCTCATTTGCATCATCATCCATAACCATCCATTTTGAATCTTTTTATCGCAAGATTGACCCTCAAATCAAATCTTTTCACTCGATCTCTCGAGGGGGCAATGTACCAGTGTACTTCTTTCCGCTAGGGCATCCGAAAAATTAGAAAAATTTTGAATTTCGATCACAACAAGTTTATTCTTTGAACCAACGCAACAAGTACATTGCTTCAAAGAGGGGCAAAATGTAGACATGCAAAATTAGCATTATGCATTCATCAAGTAAACCAGGCTTCACATGCATCCGCTCATTTAATTAATCAAGTTCACCTTCATCCATTCATTAGATAAATTAAACTCATTAGGTTCATTCCTAAGGTTGTTCCTTTTAATCAAATAAATCAAACATTCATTTAATTAAATCCAAATGCATTTTCCATCCTTTTCTGATTTAAATAAATCAAGTATTTAAATCAAATAAGTCAAAACATCCTAATCATCATTAGGCTAATCTAATCCTGATTAAATTAACCTAACAATCCACTTGCACAAATAAATCAATTTATTGATTTATTAAAATCCCTATTTTCTTTCAACATGGCATCTTGGAAGAATATTCCCCACTCATGCATTTTCAGAATTTTAAATTCTGACATGTCCCCCACTCAGAATTTTAAATTCTGACATATCCTCCACTCATGCATTTTCAGAATTTTAAATTCTGACATGTCCCCCACTCAGAATTTTAAATTCTGACATATCCTCCACTCATGCATTTTTAGAATTTTTAATTCTGACATGTCCCCCACTCAGAATTTTAAATTCTGACATATCCTCCACTTAGTATTTTCAGAATTTTAAATTTTGCCATGTCCCCCACTCAGAATTTTAAATTCTGACATATCCTCCACTCATGCATTTTTAGAATTTTAAATTTTGACATGTCCCCCCACTCAACAATTTTAAATTCTTGGCACATTGGCCAAAATGTGCTCACTCCTCAACCAATCACAAGTTGACAAGTGGCCTCTTCTCATTGGCCAATCTCTCATCAAAATAATCTATAAATAAAGGCCTTAATTTCCACAATTTCAGCTACAACCCTCATGCAAGGTTACTCTCTTGAATTGAGAAGTAATTTTCCCCATCTACAACTCCATCACAATTGCATTTCATCACTTAAGCTTGACCTTCAATCAGGATTGGGAAAGGGTCATCTTCACATTTGACACCAATCCAATATGGAATAGGTGATTATCTTGCTTTTGTAATGTCTTCTTAATCTTATTTTTGTTGTTTATGGCATTTCTTGAGTATAGATATGTTATTTCATAGAGGTATTAGTAGATTTGCAAATATAGACTAACCCTACTAATGAATGTTTGAGTTTGGAATAGCTAGAGATTTACGGTGCTTCATTCACAATCGGCTGGCAACATCTGAGCTTACAGATTCGGCTCACAGGCCTGATACAACATGCTCAAAATGCAATATTCCTATATGCTCCTTAATTTGAGCTAAAATCTTACATATTGAAACCTATATCAATCTGCCTTTCCTAATGATTGATTATAATGATTTATATCACATTCGAAGATCTAGAATCTTTCACATCGGCCAAAGATCATTACAATCTCTGATGAAGGAAAATGTAACATGTGCATGAAATAGGTCGGCCTCAAATTTGAATTTCTCCTCAACAAGTGCATAGGATGAAGTGTGGACCTAAATTAAGGCCAGGGAAACCCCACAGAACAATTCGAAACACCTCACGAGGATTCGCAAGTTACGGGAAGGATCCACAAGAGATCAAACTAGCCATTAGGCTTGAAACTATTCTGGTGTCAGTTCAAGAAATTGACACTTAATCTAGAAGTGACAACTTGCTGGAAAAAGATCCAATCGATCTGAAATATTGGAATAAGGAAAATGAACATGTCCACGATGAAAACATAGATCCATAGGGTTTGGTGAGCAAATATGTTGAATCCGCCAACTTGAAGTGAACAAGAACTAAACAAGAACAAAACTGAAATGAAAATATGTTTTTTTGGTTGATGCAAGATTTCCAAGAACCAAGGATGCTCCTACATCACTTCTTCTTCTCTAACCTGATATGCTTGAGTGTGCTAGCTAGTGTCTTAGAGTCAGCCATACAAGCACCTCCTGTGTAGCTAATATTGTTAAGGATTTTAACCTCTAGGGACAACTCTTTCTTAGTCTTAAAACTAGACATGTTTATTAAAATTGACTTCCTTATTATTTTCCGTGTTCTTCTTCTTCTCACCATTCTACCATAAGAAAAAATTCAAACATTAGCTATTGATAATGTTTGAGTAAAAACTTACGTAATGAGCTCATAGGTCCATGTGTTGAACCTGGTAGCTTTGATACCATATGTAATATCACAACCATTACTCTATAGTTTTCACTTAGGTTTTAATTTATGACATAAATAATTCAATACCTTCAATCTAGAAAGTAATTTTTTTCTTTTTGAATAACATATTTTGCATGTTGCATAAGAATTCCATATAACATTTCATAATCGAAATAACATAACTTAAACTTCATGTAAATGAAACTCATCTTTTCAAATACATCTTATAAATAGAATTCCTTATCTAGATTACTCTTCTATTTCACAAGCCTCGGTGTGTCGTCTGTAAGAGGGAGAGCATCACCCAAGTTCTTTACCTCCAACCACAGATTGGAAATCCCCTGCACACCTTCCTACTGGAAGTGGCCCTACCCTTCGATGAAGAGCATATTATAGGAATCTCTAGTATTTCCATCTGAGTATCTAGTTTTTTTTCCTGCATAACACATACAATCATACAACTATGGATACCTTCCAACTATGCATGAAACTACTAAAAAACTATGCAAACCTAGAGCACAATGAACTGACAAGTGCAAGTACCTCCTTTTACACTTACCTTTGCTAAAGTTTGATATATATAATCATCCACTTTCTAAGGAAGTGGCGTCGTAAGTTCACCCACCTCTAACTCAACTTGGAAATCTTACTGAACTATGGTTAACTCGACAATTGGTTTGACCCAAGTGTTAACTAACTCAATTAGATTCTATTTCAATAGTGATGATTTTGTTGGTGTTGACTATTCGACTAAGTTGGTTACATATTCTTTTACTTTGAACACCCATGCTACATTCATGTAACATTGTGGGCCTTGGAAACTTCCAATTGTTTATTTCTTCTAAGTTGATAAAAGAATTGAGTGGCTACATTTTTTTTGGCTTGAATGCCCAAGTTACGTTCTTGCAACATTTTGGGTCTAGAAAACTACCTCTTATTTGATTCCTTGGTTTTAACCATGAGAGAAACTACTCTCCTCTTTTATGCAAAATTAGTTAAAACTAATGACACAATGTTATCAACTAGACACACTTGGTATCAATCTAAAAGTATTGACAATATGTCGAAATGTATAATAATCTATTATTAAACTTAAAATAAAGATTATTTCTTCGTATTAAATTTTTAGATGTCCAACGTTTATTCTTATGGTTTTGTTCCTAAGGAACTCCATACCAAATACAGTTAATCTTTGAAGTGAATATAAATAGATAATCGTTATCTTCTTAAATAATGGTTCAAACTCTTTGTTGTTATACCAAGTATGGCTCTGTACTTCTAGAACTCCATAACCGATCTGGTTATTCATGAGATTAAATATTATTTAGTTTGATCCAATATAAAATCTTATATTCATGGTAATTTCCATTAATAATCCAGCATATTAATCTATTTACTTTTGATAACTCAATTGAGAACCATCTAACTAATCTCTAGATTTTTCACAGGTTTCTTCCAAGTTATCCTTTGCATAATTACATAAGGTACCTATGTTTTTCTGTGTATAGATATTCATGACACATATATTCTCATATATAAATGTATGATACATTTATATTCATGGTGGAGAATATTTTCTATTTCAGAGATATTTGTGCTTTTGTACCTCAAAATCTCCTAGCATTATGGTACTTGGCTTACAACGAGAACATAATGTCCTCTATTCAAGATGTGCGATTACAAATCAGTAAATAGTAATAATGACTCTTGGTCTATTATGTAATATGATAACTTTCAAAAGATAATAAAGAAATTATCGCTTCTAGTTTTCAAACATTATCATTGAAATACAACATAAACTTGTTTTCATAAAATATATAAGGCATTGTCTTATTGGAATAACTATCATATTCACATATATAGTTATTCTTCACTAATACAGTACAATAAGTTGTTTGTTTGGTAAACACAGCTTAGAGAGTCTTAATCTTTCTCTTTAAGTTCTCTTGGCTAATTTAACTCAATATCACATAAAAATAGCATGATTTTTAACAATATTTTTAAAGATGAGATAATTCAACGTAATTCATTTATTAATTCCGATTTTAACTCTCTTATATTTTCTTGTAAATAATCTATATTTTCCATGTTTGAACATGCATTCGTATATGTTTGCAATCAACCATAAAATAGCATATAATGTTGGAATATTTACTTTTAGAAATATAGAAGAAAAACTCTTTCAGATTCGAGAGGAATAGAAGAAAATTAAAACATGTCTGGAATAAGAATAACCGAGTTCTTAACCTATTGTCTCTTACTTCAAATTTTGCAACTTAAACTCAGAGCTTGTATCCCTTCTAAGCTCCTCACTCAACACTATCATTTGCACCGTTTTATTGATTTGATTACTATCAGTCTGGAGCTATTGTGAAATCTAATTCTTGATACAGTCCAGTCACGTGCAGAAATTTTTATATCACCACTCTTTGTGGCTTTTAAAATGAGTTAGAAATGTGCTAAAACAAACCTCTTACATGGCTAAAAATTAATTTACTAACTGCTCAAAATGGCGCCTAAGCATAGCGGCCAGAACAATCATTAATATGAGCTTCCATAAAGCCTTATAATTCGGCTTAGTTAACTTAGTTCATTAGTGGTTATCCTGCCATAAAAATATGGCTTTTCAATTTGAAAACAAATTGAAATAAACTATAATATATATCTATATATATACAAATATATATTTTATTATTCATTTATCATTATATATAGGTATATATTTATGAATATATGCAAGCATTAATCATTTAAGTATATTCATATAGACATACATATATATACTTACATTAATTATATATGTATATATTTTTTTAAATGTATATATCTTTATATACTATATACATTGATCTTATTATTCAAACATTATTTGCAATTAATATAATCTTCATGATTAAAGAGGATCAATAAAGATAGGAAATTATTTTCCTTAATGACTCTTAATCTATCAACTTAGGTTTATGACTTGTTGACTTGAAAAATGAACCGACCTGACGAGGTTCCAAATAACCTAAATGAGTGAGTGTGTGTGTCTACTCAAATAGAAATATCCAACATTCCAAATACCAACTCTTCTCCTGGGTGATACTCTCCCTCCCCCTTTGGAGGGTTCAAACTTTCCTACATCCAACTTAAAGCAACATATTTGTACTTAGTTCATAACACACAAAACATAATCATAATATAGCTTAAGCATCATATAAGCATTTAAAAGTAGTTGCATCATATTGCATATTCTTTCATTTCATTTATCCATCAATACCATAATGACATAATTCATGCATTATATCAGTATTTAAACATAAAGGTTAAAGTAATTGGGTAAATTAACATTGGGGTGTAACAACTCAATTTTCCCTTAGCTTTAGATCATCTGTAGAGTACTCATGTGGTGGACAATTGTCTTTCGCCTCACCATTATATGGTTCTCCCCTCACATGTTGGTGGGCTCTTTGTGGGGGAATCCTCCCATGCTTCCCTTTATCTTGAGAATTTGGATGCTAATGTCTCTTAGACTATTGTAAGGAGTAAGAAAGGTCTTCCTATTTCACTTACCCAAACTCATGTTCGAGTGTTGGATGAGAGGCCAACTTGTTCTAGGCTGGTATTGACTAAATGGGACCTTAGGGGTCCCAAATCTTTCTTTTATCTATTGTTTATGGCAGCTTGGTTGTTGATGTTCTACTCTTTTTTGGTTGTGTTGTTTCTTTGTTATTTTAGGCCAACTTATGTCTATTTTTCTTGCCTTATGAAAATTTTTGTAAAGTGTTGGGCCCTTGTTTCCTACTTAATTTAATAAAAAACATAAATCAAACTTACCACCAACTTACAATATATTGATTGATTAACATATTGTGAATCTATGTAAGTCAAGCATTATATTTCAACTTCTATAGGAATAGATATTAGATTATGTTGCCATTATGAACACTTCTTAAAGTGTTTTGGTATGCTTTGTTTGCAATATTTTTTCTCATTATAATCCAATTTCCAAAATTCTACTCCTAGACTACTATCAATTAAAACAAACATCATGTTTCACATGTTGAATGATGCACTACTAATTATGGTAGTATTGTCAACATAGATAATTGAATCATTGTGTCATCATCATTGATTTTGACATATAGCTTGAATCAAAATAGCTTTTTGACCTTGAATCTAAGATCTTCAAGGACTTAATTTTGTGGATTGGATCCACACTTTTGAGTTATGGGTGTTAGCTTCTCAATGAGATATGATTGTGTGTGAGTCAAGCATATTATATTGGCCTTCTCTTTTCCTTTGGGTCCCTTGTGATATTTGGTTTAAGTATCGGCTTCCCCCTACCCATGACACGTGGAGCCCCCATGCTCATCCTTCACAAGGGAATTCTCAACTCCCTTCAAGAGTAGTGCTAGGATGCCATGTGGTGGCTCTGACATTGTTGGCACATAAGAAATAGATTGAGCTTAAAAGTGAGTGTGAACTCTCACATGTCATTATCGTGTGCTTCAAGGAACAAAATAATTCCCTTTGCAAGAAAATGATGTGCCATTGGTCAAGAAGGATGCACCTCACTCCCAATAGGCACTTCAAGAGCAACTTAAGTGGGTCATGTGTTAGTATCAAGAGATTATTGGATGTTAAGCTTGTGCCATATCTGGGATTTTCAATCCATACATGTATGTGAGCCAAAGTTCCCCCTTTCAATTATTGCAGCCTCATTATGAGATTGAGTGCTAGGCTTTAGGTGTCCTCCGTGGCTCCAAATGTCACTTTTCTTGTGCCTTGTGAACTCTACTATACCAATGCCTTTGGGCCTATATATTCAAGAGTTTCATCTTTTGTAGAGATTCTAGAGTAGTTATTTTTTAATAACTATTACCAAAGAAATAACATTATAATAATTTTAGTTTTGAATAGAGATAGTAGCAGTTCTTGCTTTTTCCATTTCAAGACCTTAGCAAGTGCCCCTCATGGGAAGGATTGAATGGTTTATACTATGGGCCTTTGGGCCTTTGTATTTTTTATATACCTAACAATGAAGAGGATGTGGTGTTTTGTGTCAAATAGTGTGGAATCAATAGTTGTCTATTATTTATGTTCTTTGCTTCTATAGTGTAAGTTTTTTATAGTACTACAAACTTTAAGTCATGTACATGCTCCTTTAAATAAGTTGTGATGTTTTAAAAAAATTCATCCATATTATTAAAATGTTAGGAATGGATATGATAGTAATCTTGGTGCATTGCCTTAGTTAACATTTATTTCAGTTTCTTTTGCTTTTCCTTCTTCCCCTTTTCCCCCAAACATTTGAAGATTTGGATTCTAAAACCTCGGAGGTCACTTCACAAATAGCAATTCAAGTCCCACGTCTGTAAAGCTTCCCATAGGACATTTCTTTCCTAGAGAAAAAGTTTTAAGCATTAACAGTTCCTTTTCTAACACGCTTGGTGGGAATCAAACCCACAATTGCTTGATTAGAAGTTATATTTTATGATTCAAAGGCCCGTCACAAGGTCTCTAGCAACATAGAATCCAAGTTGACTACTACCACCTTTGGTGGTTGTAACTCACCAAAGGGTCATAGGGTCAAGTGTAACACAACAACCACAATAGATGGTTGCACTAGGGCCACCAAGAAATTTTGTAGTATGGAATAGTGGTAGCCCACTTATCCCTCTAGTAGCCTTGGCTACTTGGGATCCTATTCCTACTAATGCCTTAAATGCACTCCCCAAATTCACAAGGGAGGATTTCAAAAATGTCATGGAACATCTTCAAGATGTGGTGAATGTATGTATAGTGCACCACATCACAGAGAAAAATGCAGTGTTAAGGCTATTGGTCACCTCTTTCAAAGGGTGAGCTCTTGACTGATATAGATCCTTTCCACTCAACTCCATCACCACCTAGGATCAACTTGGAGACAAATTCTTCAACTGATTCAATGAGAAAGGGGACTCATCATGTCTCCTCCAATAGCTAATTACTATCAAAAGATCCTTGTAAGAGGATATTATATATTTTAATACCAAGTTCCATAAAACTTGGCAAACAATCTTCGTTGTGGCTTGATCACCCATGAGTATAGATATCCTTTTATCTCAAAGCCTTCAACTCAGATATAGTCGTAATGATCCAATTTCTTAGAGTCTAGATGTTGTCAAATGTGTATGAACTAGTTGTTCAAGTAGAGAATAACTTGATACACATAGAGAAGCCTACCCCATGGCCACCAATTCCTATATTCCTAGAACTATCAATTCCACTGCTAGAAGAGGTTTCCAACACCTCGCAATCCACTCCTCCAAAGAATGTGTATCCTATTGCTAAAACCAACATAACCACTTCATCATTACTAGTCATGGAGATGAATGATATGAAGAGCATTCTGCGAAAAAATTTCTAATTAGATAATAAATCTCAAAAGGAAAAAAATTATACCTCTAAAGCCCCCTTTCCAAGATTATCAAAGGCGGTAGGTCACCATATGAACACAACCATTACCAAGGATGGCAGAGTTTGAATCATCATACATAACCTATGAATTAAATTATCTCGGTTTCTATGCCTTTGTAAGCAATCCTGCCAAATCTACATAGGGAATTGGTCACCGACTAGAACAACTTGGTAGATGACTCAAATTCATGGTGTTTTACATGCAATTATTACAATGATGCATATACACCTAGAAATTTCCCCATAGGCAATCTATAGTAGAGAATCACTAAGCAACAAAGACAAGGGAGCACACATGATTCGTCCCCTCATGGATACTAGTCCCTAGGCATTGATATCATCATCTTGATGGCTTAGGTGCAAGATGTCCTTAGAGCAAGAAGAGGAGATAGCCCTGGAACATGTGTTGTTGGAAGGAAAGGATGCAGTATTTGCAAACAAGACCTTGATATCAAAATCCCCGTAGGTTTAATCATACTACTACACGTGCTCTAAGAAGAAGTCAATCAAGGCTCAAAAATATTTCACAAGGGCTAAGGTGACCTTTGAGAAAAAATCAACCCCTCAATCATTACCTTTGGTATAAAAAAAATGAAGCAATATAGCATAGAACAAAATGAAAGAGCTTGAGATCTGGCCTCAAGGGTCATTTAATGTGATCAAACAACTAAAGAAGGAGCCAACCAATATTTCTCTCTAGGATGTCCTATCAATCCTCGAGCATAAATATCTACTATGAGAGGCATTGGAAGACCAAGAGAATCCTACGTAAAGAAACTCAGAAACTGAGCCAACATAAACCAAAGAGAGAGAGACTAGTGGGAATGTGCAACCCCATATGTTTGCATTCATCAACTCCAAAGCAAGGGTACAAGTAAAAAAAAACCCACCCCATTTTATTTTACTCTCATTATGGGGAAAAATTTGTTGCATAATTCCATGACTGATTCCAGTGCTAGAACCATGATGATTCCCAAGAAAATTGTAGATGCACTGCAACTCTAAGAACCCTTATAAAAATGAGTAATGTAGTTGGATGGGATAAAGGTTCAGACTATAGGTGTTATCGAGTATCTTCCCCTAACCTTGTATTCTTTTCCTAGTATCACAATGCCCCAAGAGGTGGTGGTGATTAACATTATGTCAGTCTTCAGACTATGCTTATCAATAGATTTCACAACCAAGATAGGTGAATACTTATCTTTAGATTGGTCTCACTTGATCTTGAGGACCAAATATGGCTCAAAAATGAAGGTTATCTCTAAGCCATTGCACTCAAAACACATTTTTAATGATTTCATGATGAATTTTGAGGTGGCACATACATATTTCTCAAAGAAATAAATCCCCGAGGTCATCAAGAAGGAGGATGAAGGAAATGAACCTAAAATTGAGTCTAGTTTCTAGACCCTGTATTTTGATGGTGTGAAATACAAAACGAGTTCTAGGTTTGGCATATTATTGGTATCTCCCTCTAGGAAAGAAATCCTCAAGTCTTTCCACTTCTAGTTTGTTTGCACAAATAATGAAGTTGAGTACAAAGCTTTGGTCCATGGCCTTAGCCTTGTTGAGCACATGGGTGTGAAACAGCTAAAGGCATTCACAGATTTTGAACTGGTAGTGAAACAAGTAAGAGGAACTACAATTGCAAAGAGCATTCGCATGAGGTCTTACTATCATCAAGTGTGGGATTTAATTGAATCATTTGAGGCCTTCAATATTCAAATCGTCCCAACGTCTATGAATGTGGAATTGGATAGGATGGTGGTGGTCGGTTCACAATTTGACCTAGTAATTGATCTGTTAACAAATGAGCATGCAGTGTGGGTGATTACCAAACCTGCTATCCCAAGAAATGATCACAAGTGATAAGTGTTTGAGAGCAATGCCAAAATTTCCATGTTCCTCCAATAGTCATGTGATTTTGTGTAGTTGCAGCCAAAGATTGAAGAGGCCTATAGAGATCAAATCATACAACTCAAGTCCAACAAACTTCCAAAGGGACTGGTCACTCTAGAGAATTTGTTTGATTCTAATGATGCAAGGAATGAAAAAAGGAAGTTTTTTATGAACAAAAGTAATTACTCTAAACTTGATGTAGGAGGTGAAAGAAAATTGAAGGTAGGAAAAGAGATTTCCCAAAAGGATAAGGATCAATTGGTATCCTTTTGCAATGATTATGAAGGGGTTGTGGCCTAGACCTACGACAATGTAAAAGGGTATGACCATGAGGTGATCCAAGATTTGTTTGAGTGGGATCATCCAGTCCACCAAAGGTAGAGGCTGGAAAATCCAAAGGTTGAGTCTCTTAAGGCTCAAGAGTTGAGGAAACTAATTGATTCAAGTATCATATACCCCATCAAGCATGTGACATGGGTGTCTAACCTAGTTCTTGTGAGGAATAAAAGTGGAAAAATTAGACTCTATGTAGATTTCAGGGACTTGAACAAGGCATCACTGGAAGACCACTACCCCCTTCCCTCCATGGAGCAAATCCTCCAAATAGTTGTTGGCACAGATATTTTTTCTTTGCTTGATGATTTATCGATCTATAACTAGGTATGGGTTAAAGAAGAGGACCAACATAAAACCAATTTCATTACAAAGTGGGGAAACTTTGCGTATGCAAAAATTCCTTTCAACCTCTCCAATGAAGGAGCTAATTTTCAATAGGCCATGTGCATAACCTTCTAGGGCATAATCAACATAATCATCTTCATCTACCTAGGCAACCTCATATTATTCTCCAAGAAAAAGGAGGATCATTTTTATCACCTAGAGAATATTTTTTAGAAATGCCAAGAGTTTGGGGTATCCCTCAACCCCAAGAAATGTGTCTTTGGAGTGTCGCAAGGAAAGTTACTAGGATACATGGTATCCAATGAAGGTATCTCCATTGATCCAGATAGAGTGAAGGCCATCAGGGACTTGGCCCTGCTAGTAAACAAAAAGGGAGTCCAATCTTTCTTAGGAAAGATCAACTTTTTCAGTTGGTTCAAATCTGAATTCATGAGACTATTAAGGCCCATCACCCTAATGTTAAAGAAGTATCGGGCTTTCAAATGGATCACTGAAGGGAGGAAATCATTTGATAAGATCAAGGAGGTAATATCCACCACCCCTTTGCTAGTCAATCCCAATTTCTCTAATGACTTTGTCATGTATGTTTACAGGAGTGAACATAACTTGGGAGCTATGCTAACTCAAAAGGCGAATGAAGGAAAAGGTGATCACATAATTACATTCTACTCAAGAACCCTACAGGGATATGAAACCAAATACAACTTCATTGAGAGGTAGGCCTTCACCATTTTCAAGGGTCTCAAGAAGTTTTGACATCTAGTGGCAGGGAGTAAGATAATGATATACGTGGAGCACCCCAACATCAGATAATACATCATGGAGGGATAAATCACAGACAAGAGAGACAAATGGATTACAAGATCCTAGAATATTACATCAAAGTTTTATCGACCAAGGTTATTTGAGGGAGTGGACTTTGTGAATATTTGGCGCAATGCACAAACGTCTTGAAAAATAAGCAAGATACACCATAAATAGTTTTGGTGAGCCAGTATGAAACCGCTGAGTCTTGTGTCACTGATAGAAATCGCTTTATGGAGACTGTTCAATACCTAGGTGCACTCCTCGAACACAAGAGAAGATTCTATAGATTTCAAGGTGCTAGGTATATGCTGATTCAAGGAGTCATTTTCAAAAGGAACTTCAACAAGATCCTCCTCAGGTGTGTCAACGACCACCAAGCCATTAAAATCCTGCATGATATGCATTCCAACCCTTCAGGTGGTCACTTCTTAGCAAAAATAACCACAATTAAGATCATGTGCATTGGGTACTACTATCTAACCTTGTTTTCATATTACTTTCAAGCGATTAAAAAGTGCCAACAATGCCTTTTTTTGCAAGGAATCAAAATAACTTAGTTATGTTGTTGAACATGATAGTGATTGATGAGCCTTTTGCATAGTGAGGTTTTTATTTCATTGGGATGATCAATCCCATGTTTAGCACAAGCCATAAGTGGATACTTATGGACACCGATTACTTCACCAAGTGGATTTTGAATGAAGTGACTCAAAAGGTGATCCTTGACTTCCTAGAATAACTAGTAAAAAGGTTCAACCCTCTAAAGACAATCATATCTAACAATGCAAGGGCCTTTCTTAGATAAAGGATCTCAAAATGTATGCTTAGAAATGGTATTTTTCTCAAAACATCATCCAACTACTACCTGCAAGGGAATGGGTTGGTCGAGTCAACATATAAAAACCTCCTAAGGTTAATCAAGAGAATGGGAACTAACCAATAGTGGGAGTAGCATAAACATCAAAAGACAATGTTATTGGCCAATAATATCACTCCCAAGAAGATCCTAAAGGCATACCCTTACAAGCTCGTCTATAGGAAAGAAGTAGTTATTCCCATTTCAATGGAAACCCCTTCTCTATAGTTATTGGAAGCTCTCAAAATAGAATAAAATGGAGCTATGGAAGTCAAGTTAGCATATTTTTTAAGCCTTTAGGAAGAGAGAGAGTGGGCTAGTGACACTATGGTTGACCATTAATAAGTGGTGAAGAGATGGTTTGACAAGAAGGCCTCTGACCTATGCTTCAAGCTTGGAGACTGGTTTTAAAATGCAAGGAAAGGGTTGCAAGGCTAGGTCAAAATACAGGCCCTTTCTGCATTATTGTCAATAGGTTGGGCAATGCATTTGAGTTGGCATATGAATAAGGCAATGCCTTAGAGATTCCATTTGAAGCATTTCAACTAATTTACCGACTTCCCTTGTACATAGTTATCTCGTTTCCCTTTCTCGTTGTTTCCTTTTTGCTAATAAGTGTCACTGGCACAGCTTGTTACCATTCATTTGTCCATGCCAAGTTTTGACACCTTGGCTCCCCTCTTTTTGAAATCCTTTATGAAAGACAATTATCTACCCCCACTCTCTCTGCAATTAATGCTCAAAGCATCTCCAATTACACAACTTCCTATAAAAATCTTGCCAAATCTTTTAAGAGTGGCTCCTAAAGTGTGTGTGTTGTCCTTTTCATTAATGGGCAACAAACCCAAAAAGCTACATAGTGATTGTATTAAAAGTGATAATTGATAAATACCCAACTCCTCATCAAATGAAACATTTTGACATTCTAAGAGTTTCAAGAGCACTAAGCCAAACACAAAACCTTCAGCAAAGAATTGAGCATAGAATTGAGTGTAAAAGTGCAAGCACAATTTAGTAAAGTAGTGATTTCAAAGAGAAAATAAGGTTATTTTGAGGAGAGAGAAAATATGGAACCTTCTAGGTCCTCATCCTGTTGCAAGGGTTCAAAAAGATGAAGATCTCGTAGTCCAACCATTTACGAGGAGCTTCCTTAGTTTGTAGGGAGAAAATCATATATATTAGCCTTTGCACCACCAAAGCCCATCATATTAAATGTGAATTTTTTTTCAAAGGGACCTTGCAAGGACCATACATAGGTCCTCGACTATGCAAATAGGATCTTTGATCCCAAATTGGCCAAGAAACAGAAGGATCTAAGAGAGGTCGATCATGCCCACATGATCATAAAGGCCTGCAAGGGTGAGCTTGAATCCTTCGACTTTCAATCATGGAGCTCTACCCTAGCACAATATATGGTTCCTCTTGTGCACCTATTCCCAAATCTTATTTCTCTCTATGTATAAAATATGATGTCAATATTGGCATTATCAAGGGCAACCACATGAATGTGGAGATCAGTGCAGTAAAATTAAGAGAGATGCTTTGTCTTTGCCTCAATCCTATTGTGAACTTCTATTATGTCGAGAGCCTACAGAAAGTATGAGATTCCTGTGATTGGAAGTTTGGTTTCTTGAACTCATCTCTCTACACCAATTACATAGAAATACCACCCCTGCACATCACTCTCTCAAGATTTTCTCTACCAGATATGAGAGACACCCTATCAATGTTGGCATTCATCTTTGGGCTAGATTCATATATCAATGTCTTCAACTTCCAATTGGGTGCAGTCTTCCACCTAAAGATGATGACCAAGGAAAATTCCTACAAAATGGACTTTGCAGATATTATTCATTATCAGCTAGTAAATTTTTAACTCAGAATACCTTTAGGTATTATTCTTTTCTCCTACATATGATTCTTTCCTAGAACACTAAATTCTTGTCATCCTACTTCCCCATCAACTCCACCGAGATGGAAGTATACTCACACAAGGTGATCCTCATCTCTACATGGACCCATATCATATCGGCCACATCGGATTACCATGATTTCTCAGAATGTTTTATGTTCCTGGTCATAATTGACCTCAACCCAGACCCCATCACTAACTAAATGACATATCACCAATTGAAATGGCTCACTGACTCAAAGACTCCATGCAACTAGTTCTTTAGAATCCACTTCACTTTCATCAAAGTCCATGATTTCAAAGAGGAATCATTCTGACTCCTATACATGTTCATGTATAGGACTCTAGCCCTCGAGTTGGCCCACTAGCTTGATGTGGTAGACTCAACATATGACACAGGTCATAAGAAGAAGACCCTATATGACATCCCATTTTTTAAAGGGGCAATTATAGTTTTGAAAAGAGGACAAAAGCATCTTTTTGCATTCAAACTAGCAGATCTTATCTTGGATCAAATAAATCATCAATGGAGCTATGACCTAGACAATCATATAGCCACCCTAAAGAATATTTCCCCCTTCATCCATGAGCCTCAACCTTACTTCTAAGAAAGGAAGTTTCTAGTGAAGAACATAAAATATTTTGTTGATTTATCAAAAATTCCCTCAGACACCCGCCAATTGTGGGAGTCTTTCTACATGCCAATTCATGAATTTGATCTTATTAACCATAAATTGAATAGCACAACTTGAAGAAAAAGGTTGGACTAGAGTAAAAATGGAAGCCTATTGGAAATAAAGGTAGGAAATCAACCAAATAGAGCCTATTGCTGACATGGTCAACTCCGACAAGCAATTTGAGAGTATCTAGGATGAGTACCATGAGGATAAGGATTGGGATGAGGAGATGGATTTAGAAGGAGCAAAAAAAGAAGAAGAAGAGACCCCCTCAGACAAGGGGGGGGATGTCTATGAAATTCAGAGACCTCCAACATGGTCTCTTCCCCTCCATGCAATATCCCAATAACAGCAATAGGCCAATCATAGGAAACAAGAATTTGGGGCCACCCAACCCAACATTAAGGTGCAACCCTTTGGTTCCCCCTCTGAGCCCCAATAAGAAAGGAGGAAATTGGTTGATAAAGGAGGAGTAGGCAAGGAAAAATGGGAAAATGATGTAGAAGATGTAGGTGATATGCCACACCTTGGTTTCACACTGCCACATGGTTTAAGTGAAACCACAAAGAAAATCTACACTTCAGAAGTAGTCATAGCCGAAAATATGGGCTATGAAGGTGACAGTTTTAGGTCACAAGGACAAGGAATTTGGGTGCCCCCTCACGTGGTTCATAGAAGACCCTATGATTTTTTGGGCCTTGGAGCTGAAAAAGAATCCCCTAGGTATACAAGGATACAAGAAGCAATTAAATTTGTTACAACTTTGAAACCTCTTGGTCAGATGTCACCACCTCCTGTTGTGATACATGTACCTCCTGTTAGTGCACAACTACCCCCAGCCTTCAGTCATAAGGTTCATTTTTCTCCCTTATTATTTCCCCTATATATTCTTTTTACACTCCTTTGTTGTCTTCTATCGTCTCCACCTCGGTCACCACCTTGTCATCCACCATGATTGCACCACTTTCCACCCCTCCACCTCCATCAACTACATAAAAATCCATCATGGTCCAATCACCCACCATCACTCTCTATGTCCTCCCACCTATTTCACCTTCCACATTGCTCACTCACCAGCTCATCCCTAGAGGAACAATGTCCTCTACTTCACAAAAAAAAGTGACCATTCCTTTTGGATTCCCACAAGGTTCCCCCTTCGTGGGGGAAGTTATTCAATATTAGGAGCAATTTCACCAATAGTTGTAGATTTCAAAGAAGACCCGAGAAGCCTAGGCAGAGAAAAGAAAAGAAAAAGTGACCAAGGCCCCAGTGATGCCACATATGTATAATTTCTTTGATCATACATAGTAGGTTTTGATGATCACACACAAGATGCCCACAGTGATCAAGCCTCAAGAAAAATGCTACCTGGGGATTATTCAACCTACATTGTCGGCCTAAACCTCAACTAGGCAAGGCCACTTGATAGAGTGCAATTAATGGAGGGAACACATAAGGTTGTCATGATATACTACCATAAGTCAAGCCATCGACTAGAGAAGAAGGATCAAGAGATCGCAAGAATGAAAACCACAATTGACTGCCTCAATGCAGAGGCTAAAGAAAAAGATGTGGAGCTCACAAAAATGAGATCCAATTTGTAGAGTTGTGCCACTACTAAGATCTTCCAATTGGAAGCTAACTAAAGAGCCCAACGACAAGTTCAAGTAGCAGAGTTGAAGGTCGATATAGAGGACCTAAAAAAGGAAAAATAATCCATAGAGAATGAGTTGCAACAAAAGGAAGTATATTTTATGTAGGCTCAGAAGAGTCTTTTAGACTCTATGAGCATGCAACAATAAATGTACTAAGGTCCTAGTCTAGGGACTAGGAGATTCAATATCTAAAGAATGACCTCATAGTTTACTCCCAGACTGTGGACATCCTCCCAATGATCCAATAGTTATATGTATCATATTTGGAGAGGATAAAAAATGTGGCATCACACATGAAGCCAATGCTTGGATTCATCGTTGACTCACAACAATTAAGTGCACAAGTGAGTGTGTCGATGGATCAGGTCCTCACCTTTGTCTCCCTCAAAGGTCCAAGATTCATAGCTTGTAGTTTAGAAGTTGTATAGTGCAATAGATGAGAAATTCCAGGCAGTGGGGGTCACCAATTGAAGGTAGGCGGTGGTCAAATTCAATGAATTCTTGAGCTGCAACAAGGAAGCATCCAAATTTAAGGCATATTTGGATGCCTTAGAGTGAGTAGTTCAGGAAATGAACACATTGAATAATTGGTCAGTGAGGACTCCCCTCCCCGTTCCTCTCTAACAACATGGTCCTCTCGAAGGACAAGATCAAGGGTTTGTTAGTCGCAAAGTAGAATGACTAGACTATTTTTGTGATCTTGATTCAATGCTAAATGTCTCTAAATTGGAGACTATTCTACAACCCCTCACCCAACTCAAGTTTTAGATGTGGGAAATTGTACAAGGTTTGAGAAGCTTCTCCTTTAATGATATAATTGACCTAGAAAAAAATTTCAAAGCTCTGAAGAAGAAGGCTCAACCTTCAGAAGAAGAATGGACACCTCTGAAGGCCATCCTTCAGAAGTTATAAGTGTTGTAGGCATTCATTCTAGTAGTTTTGCTTCTTTTTGTGCAAACCAAGAATTTTGGGCTCTTCATTTGCAGGTGGATTCCCCTTGCAATTTTCCAAAACTGTGGATCAGATCCACTCTTTTGAGTTATGGGCATTAGCTTCTCATTGAGATGTGGTTGTGTGTGAGTTTAGCATATTATACTAGCCTTCTCTTTTCCTCCAAGTCCCTTGTGATATTTGGTTTAAGTTTCAGCTTCCCCCCACCCATGCCATGTGGATCCCCCACACTCATCCTTCACAAGGGAATTCTCAACTCCTTTCAGGAGGAATACCAGGATGCCATGTGGTGGCTCTAGTGCTATTGGCACATAAGAAATAGATGGAGCTTAAAAGTGAGTGTGAAGTCCCACATGGCATTGTCATGTGCTTTAAGGAATAAAATAATTCACTTCACAAGAAAATAATGATTCACTAATCAAGAAGGATGGTCCCCACTCCCAACAGGAACTTCAAGAGCAGCTCGAGTGGAGAATGTTTTGATGTCGGGATATTATAGGTGTTAAGGTTGCACCATATCTGAGATCTAAAAATCATACATGCATGTGAGCCAAAGTGCTTCCTTTCAATTATTGCAGCCTCATTATGAGATTAAGTCTTAGGCTCCAAGTGTCTTGCATGTCTCTAGTTGTCATTTTTCCTATGCCTTGTGAACTCCACCACACCAATTCCTTTGGGCCAATATATTCAAGAGTTTCATCTTTTGTAGAGGTTCCAAAGTATTTAGTTTTTAATAACTGTTACTAGAGAAATAGCATTGTAATAATTTTAGTTTTGAATAGAGATAGCAATAGTTCTTGTTTTTCCATTTCAAGATCTTAGTAGGCGCCCTTCATGGGAAGGACTAACTAGCTTATATTGTGCCTTTGGGACTTTGTATTTTTTTCTCCACCCAACAATGAAGAGGAAGTGGTGTTTTGTGTCAAATTGTGTGGAATCAATAGTTGTATGTTATTTTTATTCTTTGCTTCTATAGTGTAAGCTTTTGATAATATTATAGACTTTAAATCATGCACATGATCCTTTAAACTATCTATGATGTTTTAAAAAATTTAATCTATATTATGAAAATGTTAGGAGTGGATATGATAGTTTGCTTTTCCTTCTTCCCTTTTTCCCCCAAACATTTGAAGAGTCGACTTCTAAAATCCTAGAGGTCGCTTCACAAACAGAATTTCTTGTCCCACATCTATAAAGCTTCCCATAGGATGTTGCTTTCCTAGACCGAAAGTTTTAAACATCAAAAAATTTCATACAAAGGTTGATGAAAAAAAGCACACAAATATTAGGATTATTTTATTTTTAGAGAAATATTTATACAATACCATAGTTCATTGTCTAACAACAAACCTTTATTGTGGTCTTATAATTTAGGAAACAACCTCACTCAACCAAATCTACTACATGTGAACTTATGATAGATTAACCCCTAACAATCTCTAACAAATAACATTAAATAATAATTTGATCCTTCCACTAACTACACAACTAAACTAGTCATAACTAGTCATTTATTTCACCATGTAGATTACATACTATGGAGTGCTAAATATGCTTTCCCAAGAACTTGGAATCCTTGTGATTTAACATATAAACATCCTCCAAAAAGTCTCCATGCAAGAATGTACTTTTAACATTCATTTGACATACCTTCTAACCAAATTTAGCTACAATGGAGACAACCAGCTGAAAGCTTTCCATCTTTATAATTGGTTCCATCTTTATAATTGGAGTAGCATTATTTTTATACTCTACACATTCTTTCCATGTATAGCCTTTAGTGATAAGTTGATTTTTGTACTTATCCAAAAAAAAATTGGTATTTGAATATCACCTTATAAACCCACTTACAACACTTGGGCTTCTTCCCTTGATTAATTTAGACAACATCTAGTCTTGTTCTCACCAAGGTTTCAAACTCCCCTTGTGTGGAATGTGTCTCCTCCATATTTCTAATTAAGCCTAACATCATGGAAGTTATTGCTCTAGTACGTACCGTTGTCATTATTACTATGAATTATGGAATTTTTCATTGATGATTAATATTCCTACATCAACCTTATAAAAATCATCACATGATCTAAAATATGATTGCAAGCAAAACTATAACCTTCACATTTCGCAGTTTAGGAACTTTTGTTAACAAATTGATGTAGTTGATTAAAATTTCCAAATGGGGACCACTTTTTTTAGTTACAAAAACTAGTAAAGCCAAGACGAGTATCTATTTAGGAAGATCTAAGGAGAAAAATTTCAATGAATAGAAGTTTGTGTGGGATAATAAACACAAGAAGCTCAAGATGGGCATAACAAAGCACAAGAAGAGGTGACTAAGAAAAAATATGCATGAATAGATGGAAGTCACATGCAAAATAGTTGCTTGAAGAGTTAAAGGAACTAATCAATCTAAGTATCTCCAATTTACCTATATGTGGGAATGTAGGATAAATTTTATGCTACTCTAACTTTAAAATAACTTAAAATTTCATTACAAAATATGCATTAATTAAACTAGCATAAAATTGTTCTTTTCTTATATTTTAGGATGGAGAAAGAAAAGCATAAATTAATACAAGCCTAATTGATGCAAGGTGTTGTTATTATTGGTTTTGTATTTTAATATTTATAAAAAAATTAAATACACTTGAATAATAAAGATAAAGAACATGTTAAACTAATTGATTATAGAATATTAAATGATTAAAATAAATTGAAATATGGCATAGAAACACAAATTATAGATACAAAACATGAAAGATAAATTTGGAAAAAATTATAGAACAGGACACTAATGCAATCTAGCGCAATCATTCTAAAGTTTATATAAGTGTGTTGATGTCCACAATAAACATAGAATTGACTTGTTTCAAAGACTTGCAAAATCACAACACATGGCAATGGTTAAGCCACATAAAAAGCAACATAAGAATCTAAAATCTACAAATTAATTAAAACTAGATAAAACCAATGTGAACAAGAGATGCATTTCCCTCAGGTTCTGCCAATTGTGGGGTGTACTTGGTTGTTTTAAACATTTAGTTAGTAAAAGTAGCTAGGGGTGTAATGTGATTGTTGTTGTTTAATGTTATTATTATAGTTGATTAATGTTGCAAAAAAAAATCAATGATACAAATATATATTAGTATAATAACTCTGTATATATGTCTATATTTCTTCTTATCCTTTTCATAATGTGATGTTTATGTAATTTTTTCTTTGCTAAATTATATTATTACATGTTTATTTTTTAAAATTTCTACCTTAATATTTAATGTAGATGGGTAGATTTTATTGAAATATTAATTGTAGATAGATAAATTTTACTCTGATATTTATTATAGATAGATAAATTTTACTATGATATTTAATACACACTGATAAACAAATATAAAATATGCGTTGAGTGTACTCACATTTATTTAATAGGCTTTGAAAATCTTACCAATTATTAAATAATATATGGAAAATGCTACCTCTAAGTCAACAATGTAATTTTACTATGATGTATGTAAAAGTGCACATGTCGTTCAAGTCATTAATAGGTTTAAAATTTGATTCAATGAATTAAATGCATTGCATTGCACATAATTTAGAAAAATAAAAGAAAAAATATTGATTTTTGCACTAACTATTCACAACATGAACCAATAGAAAGAAACATAAAAGATATTTTAACAATTTTAAAAATAGACAATTAAATATAGACTATATAGAATTGTTGGTCAAGTTTTTAATTCTAGATGTTCATTGGTTGGACTGTCACTATAGTTAAAAAAATTGCATGCAATGGATGCATTAGTATTCTTCCTTAGCAGAACTAATAGCATAAATGAAAAAGCACCATAAACTGGAAGTTTACTTGAGAGAAGATGGAGCAAGTGGAGAGAGTGGGAGTGTCGAGCGAGAAAATGAGCGGGGACAGAGTTTTGAATTTTGTTGAATCTGAGGATGATCCAAATGGTGGTTAGTTTGTGGTGGGTCTTTTTGGATCTCTTCTATTGGGAGCAATTGAGAGTTCCTTTATTTTTGTTGTGTCTACTTGGTGGTCAGAGTTTAGTGCTACTCACAAGGTGTTTGGATCTGGAGATGTCTTTGTTGCTTCTTTGTTTGGGGCATCCTTTTTTGGAGTTGTTGTGTTGGGTGATGGTGGAGGAAGGGTTTCACTCCCATTCCTTGGATTTTTGGTTGTGGTTGTTTCCTTTGAAGTTAGCTTGGTTCCTT
>VDFB02105785.1:428104537-428188069 GCA_007258455.2 Sequoia sempervirens | reverse complement strand
TCGCTCAAGGGTGGACTTGTTCTAACTGCACTGGCACACCTCAAACTCATCCACATAGTTGAACTAGTAGTCTTCCATAGAAGGCTTGTGAGAAGAACGAACACCAAGGAATGATGAGAAGTGACCCCAAGGATCATATGAGTGTCTCTCAATGAGATACTTCAGATTAAGTCTCGCTAACTCATGGCCCATAGCCTTGGCATCAAATGTTGATTTGCACCTGTAAATTCCCATCTATAATGGAAAAGTGGCAATTGGATTGCATTTGTTGCACAGATAGGAGTGAACATCGTACAACTACCATAGAAATTCCATGAACACCACCTTATCTGAAGGATAATGGGGTAGCATGGCTAGATGACCTGCATATCTGTACATGCAGATGTAGGTATAGGTAGGGAACTAGATGAACCAATCTTCCCATTCTACCATCATTGATTTGGCTTCCGCTAAGATACGTACATGTAGCTCCTGATCCATGTTCCTCACTATGTACATCAAAAATGCTTCTTGCACCCACTTGTAGTGTCGCTCAAACTGTGTGAACTCAAGTTGTCAAGTTGTGCATAATATTGATGAAATTTTTATACACTTAGAATCCCCACAATGTTCAATGGTCATATGTATGTGGAGAACATCATTGATCAAAGAGGTCCAGTTGTAATGCTCCTTTCTATGGATGATCTGAGCCATGATGTAATACATCTAAGGCTAGAATTTATTGGCATCTTCTTGACCAAAAACATGGTTAAGAAGGGTAATTATAACCACATATTCATCTTTGAACTCTCCATGACCCACATCCTTTTGCAAGTTAACTTTCTTCTATTTGAGCCATCTCTCTACCATTCTTCTCTGACATTTCTCCTTATTAGCATTGAATGCCTTCTCACACTATTCCATGGTAATGACCAAATTATTCATATTTGGAGGAATATCAAAGCACTTCTCGATGTCCTTGGGCCTGATACTGCATATCACTCATCCATCCATTGATTGAGTTTCTAAAGTAGTAAATTTGTAATGCTTTACACAAGACATTATGAATTCTATACACTGTACTGTGATGGGAAGTGAAGTCGCCTCTAGCGACCCAGATTCCTCGATGTTTTGAAGTGTGATATGGTTCATTTCTAGAGCATTTAAGTCAACCTCTAGATCCACCTGATGCAAATTTGTGTCAACTATTTTGATGAAATCATAAATTAAGACCAATTTGGTCTTGAATTCAGTTTGAGTGAACTATATTATGTAAAACTAGCCTATTGACTATAAACATGGCTATGTTCTAACAACTTTTTCGATGAGGCTAAAATGACTCCTGATGAGGCTAAAAATAGCTTGTTGAGGGGAAATTTTCACAAAAAATTCTAAGACATGGGTTTTGTAGAGAAAATAATTCTAAGCAAACCCACCATAAATTCAAAAAAATGCCTTTTTGCTTCACATGCACGAACTTTTTGGAAAAAAAAAACAAGGGGCAGTAGGGGCTGTGGGGCATTTTTTTGCAAAAAATTCTAGAATATGGGTTTTGTAGCCACCAATTTGTTGATCAAACCCAGATTCTTCATGTTTCAAAATATTGACTTTTCCTCTACCATGCAAAGGAATCTTTGGAAAAAAGAAAAGCTTCAAGAAGTGAAGCTACGGGGCAATTTTTTGTGAAAAATTATAGCACATGGGTTTTGTAGAGAAAGTCATGCACAACATACCTAGATGATCAGAATTATGAAATACTATCATTTACTTGGACATGCGAGAGAAAACCTAAGGCAATGATAAAAAAAATAAGAGAGAGAAAATAGAAGTTATATTATGCCTCTTCCTATCCTTGAATGAAGTTTGTTGAATAATATGAACCTATATCTACGAAGAACACAAAAAAATAACATCTGTAGTGCTTTCAGATCTTGATTGCATGAGAAAATACGTGTTTTCCTTCAACCTGTTGAGAAAATAATGGACGCCCAAATGCATATTTAAAGAATTTTGAGAGTTAAGGTGTCACATGCATGAGAAAATCCTAATTTTAGACGTAATTATCTTATTGGGCTGCATTTAGCTAACAGAAACGAAGATTGAGCCTTGAAATGGGCACCACCCAACATGTAAGGCACAAATGTGTCATATGCAAGCAAGATTGACATTTAAAATTGGTTTTGATATTTTTAAATTCAGTTAATTGATTCCACCTTTATAGGGTGGCCAGAGTATGTACTTCAATTTTGAAAGTCACATTTTGACTTTTTGGGTGCCATTCTCAGACTTGAAACTTTTTTGCTAACTTCCTACTTTTTAGCTTTTGAAAATGTCACTGCAGCCTCTATTAGACCCTAAATTTCAGATACCCTATTGATCCTGGAGCTGACCTGACACATTCATCGCGTAGCTGGAACAAGTCTGATGAAATGTTGCTCAAAGCTGTGAATGCTAAAAAATGAGTTTGATGCCTCAAATTCAAGGGTGCATATGACACCAGACTTAGCCATTTTTTGTATTTTAATTCTTTGTGCTTCAATCTGCCACTATCGATGATTGATAACTCCCATCAACTAGATGTTGAATCCATCGCGTAGCTAGAAGAATTTTACAAAGGATGACTGTATGTGCAACATCAGAAAGTTGATTTAAGGACCTCAAATGCAAGGGTTCCCCTAGCCTACAAGGGCATAATTGAGCTTTTGAGAATGATTTTGCAATTTGTAACTTTCAACCAAACTCTCCACTTTGACACTCACTATCGGGAGCTATATTACTTTGATGTGCATACCAATGATCTCATTACAGAGATAGAACAACTTGGAAGAGATATTCTTGGGAGTGATGAAGGGAGAAAACTACTTCTAAGACCTCCAGTAGAAGGATGCCTTTCTCAAGGAAGGTGCATTTTTCCATACTTAGCCATATTTTTTCTTTCCTTTTTCTTTTAGCCTTTTCCGCTAATTCTTCATCTACGGGCATTTGATGAATCCTGAGGGCTGACGGTTGGATACATTGCGTAGCTAGGAGGATCCTAAATAGATCTTGTGAAGACAATAGCTGCCGAAAACCTCATCTAGCTAGCCAAAAGGCTAGGTGCCCCTGGCCTGTAGAGGTACAATTTGATATTTTCACTTTTATTTTCCCTCTATTTTACGTGCTTGTTGGATCAATTACCATGGTTGCTCAGTATGTCTTACAAACTAGCAAACAAATTCATCGCAGAGCTAGGCTGAATCTAAAGAGATCCCCCCAGAAATAGTTTCTGCAAATTTTGACATCTAATAGGCTTTATTCAAGGGCACCCCTGGGCTACAAGGGTGTGGAAACTGTATTTTGACTTCGGTCCATGATGTGTAAATTTCCTATTTCTTCTGCTTCCGCCATTGTTTTCCAGAGTTTCACAACCCTAATGGATTCACTTGACGACTCATTAGAAAGCTGGTAGAAATACAGAGAAGATGAATGTATTTGCAACCACTGATAACTAGATTTGGGCCTTCAAATTAAGGGTGCCTCTGGCTTGCAGGGGCACATATTTGCCTCAAAACTGATGATTTTCACCATTTTGCACTTTGCGAACACCATGACGCTTGTTGAGTTGACTGTGCTAAAGCATTATTGTCGTTGATGTGAATGCGTGATTGTATTTCACCATTTTTATGTGTACGAACATTGCAAAGTTGACTTGCACATTGATTGCGCAAGCGTCTCCCACATAGCAAGGTGAAGTGTTTCTAGATGTAGAATATTTTTTTGCATTTTTCACCATTTGAAAATCCCCTTTGTCGCGAAGCCTCTTTTTCAACATCTTTCACCATAGAAACCTTTATGGTGAGTTTCAGGCTTAGATTTCAACACCTGGTACTAGCCAACTGCCATTGACGACCCCAGAGGTCCTATTTTTTCTCTTGAAAAAGTGAAAATAACCCACCAAAATTAAACTAACCTTTTCTTGATTCTAACTTCATCAATGTGATCATGACGTGAAATAAGCAAATGAAAATAAATTTCAGCCAATTCTAACAAGATTCTATTTTTAGGGTTTTTCCCAAAAATAAGGGCCCAAAAATCCTAATTTTCAATTTTTTCAAAATTTTCCATTATCTTCTAGACATTAAACCCACAAAAATCCCATGCTTGATTTGACGAAAAACTAACTTTTGACAACACTTTTACAAGATTTAGACCATTTTAATCAAAATGCCTTAATGAAGCAAAAATTTCATTCTAGGTATAACACAAGTGTAATCTGGCTAATCTCATATCGTATGCCTATTTTGCTACAATTTTCTATCCCAAAAGTGTTTTGTTGTTATAAAATTGAGCAAGGAAATCCCATTCCTACCTTGCTCTAATCTATTGTCTCAAATCTATTTCAGCACTTTGTCTTATGTTTTGCTTTCGTAATCTTTATTTCAACTTACATCTAATAAGTACAATGAGTCTTTAGGTGTGTTTTGAAAGCAATTTTATTTAAGCTTTTTTGTCAAATCAATCATTCCTTGTTTACTTCTAATTCCCAGGATCTGAATTACCTTGAGTTATAAGAATCATTATTAGAATAGGCTTAGTTGTAGTTTGAAGTTACGAAACCAAAGAAAAACTCAGGTACAACATAAAGTGTTTTATAGCCTTATGCTCTCAGCTGAGAAATAACAAGATTGGAAATATTTTAGCATTTATTTTTAATCATAATCAGCAAAGAGGGAGCTTCCCCTCCTAATTTGAAGAACAATCTAATTTTGCATAGATGTATGTTTCCAATCTGCATTCCAAAGGTGCGAATTGAAATGCCGACAAAATTTCTTCATATAAATCACCATTTAAAAAGGAACTTTTAATATCCATTTGATGAATAGGCCAATGCATATGAGAAGTTAAAGCAAGAACTAATTTAATAGTTGGCATCTTAGCTATTAGAGAAAATGTTTTATTATAATGTAAACCTTCAACTTGAGAGAAGCCCCTAGCAACTAATCTAGCTTTAAACATGCTAACTTCATTATTTTCATTAACCTTAGCTTTATACAACCATTTTCATGAAACAAGATTCTTACCTTGAGGTAAGGGAACTAAATCCCAAGCTTTATTAGCAATTAAAGTATCATAATATTTTTGCATAGCATTTTTCCAATGAGGTTGATCTTTAGTTTTTTCATATGTTTGAGGATTATTTGAATGCATAATGTTAGACATCAAAGCATAATTACAATATTTTTCCTTTCTAGTTTTAGATTGATTCATTCTAGCTAAAATATCCTCACTTTCTTGCAACAATTTTTTAAACCATTTAGGCTTTTTTTTGGATGTAGGAGTATCATCACTAGAAGAAGAATAATTAGGAGAAATTTCAACATTTTCACCATCACTATCACTATGAGTAATATATGCATTAGGAGGGTTAAGAGAAGATTCAACTTGAGGATTATCCTCCACAAAAATAACTTTATTTTGAGAAGATTGAATATCATGCACTTTAGAACAATCATGAACACCATTTTTAGCAATACATACATCTCTAGCAACTTTAACTTTGTTAGTAAGAGGATTATAAACTCTAAAATATTTAGAATTTTCATCATAACCAACAAAAATATGATAAGAAGATTTAGGATCTAATTTTTGTCTCTTTTGTTTAGGTTTGTGAACATAAGCAATTGAACCAAAAATTCTTAAATGCTTAAGATTGGGCTTCCTACCAGACCAAGATTCTTCAGGAGTTGTATCCTTTAAAGATTTAGTAGAAGTCCTATTAATAATGTAAGTAGCACAAAACATAGTTTCTTCCCAAAATTTATAAGACATTTTTAGCATGTAACATACATCTAGCTATTTCAACAATAGTTCTATGCTTCCTTTTTGCTACATCATTTTTTTGAGGTGTATATGGAATAGTTAGGTCATGCTTAATACAAAATGATTTCAAATAACTATTAAAAGAATTGTTCACATATTCTTTACCATTACCAATTCTAAGAATTTTATGTTTAAAACTAGATTTCCTTTCAACAAATTTATGAAATTCAGAAAATATATCAAGAATTTGATCCTTACTATGAAGAAAATAGATCCAAGTTCTTCTAGAATAATCATCAACAAAATTAAGTGCATACCTTGATCCTTGAATGGAGTTATTCTCCATGGGTTCCAAAATGTCACTATGAACTAGGTAAAACTTATGAGTTTCCCTCCATGATTGACCTTGTGGAAAGAGCTCCCTATGCATCTTACCACTCATGCATCCTATGCATACAATTTTAGATGGAACAGTACTAGGAAATCCATCTACCATATTAAGTTTTTACATCAAGGAAATATTGTTAGCATTAATATGACCAAGCCTTTCATACCAAACATTAAATTTAATGGTGGACATTAAAGAGCATCTAGATTGAGCAAACTCATAAAATTTGAACAAATTATCATTGTCTAATTTGGCATTAGCAATGACCTTAATTTTTTTTAGATTAATAACATAGTAGATATCTTTGTAAAATTCTATTTATAATCTTGACAAAGCTTAGCAACTAAAAGAAGATTAGTGAGGGATTTTGGGAGATGGGTGAGGTTGTGGTGTAGTCTTCTTGCATGGGAAGGGAAGCACACAGCCTGTAATAGGACGAGACTTTCGTGTGCGCTTTTCTCCTTGCATGTGCATGACTATTATTGTATTTCATTAGTGGTAAGAAGATCTTAGGTGGTGGGTTAATGCTTTTGAGGGGGTCTATTTCATTTCAAAAATCCATGTTTTCTTTTTTTTCTCCATTCTTTCTATTTTGGTGCTTGGTTTACCACTGCCCCCTATGGATTGGTTGTTCCAGGGAGGGTGTTTGTGTTCTTTCTCATGGTGTTGCATGCAACGGTTGGAAAGTATGATCTTGCATTTTCTCCACCTAGAGGAGGTCAAAATTTTTGGAATAGGTTAACCTTGGTGAGGGTTCATCGAGGAGCAGTGGTTTCCATTTGCACAAGATTAATGGGTGCTTAGAAAGATCGCAAAAAAAAAATGCATTGGTGATCCAACCTAAGTCTTTTGTGGAGGATGTGGAGTATTACAACAATCATGTGTTTATTTGAAAATTCATGGGGATGCGGGTGTCGCTTCCCTTTCTTGATTCTTGGATTCGCAAGACTTGGGACCCTGATGGTCACTAATCAGGATTTTGAAGGTGGGCCTCTTCATTAAAACATGGCATGTGGGTTTTAACTCTGTTGAGGAGTTCCCCTCTCGGGTTCCAATTTGGGTGTGCCTTCCTTGTTTGCCTCTGGAATGTTGGTGAAATGACATTTTGTAGATGATTGCTCTTTTGATTAGTAAGCCTATTAGGCCTTCTCAACAAACATTGAGTAAAAGGGTTCTTTCCTATTGGTGTGAATAAATGCCCCATACCTAGTTAATTCACTTACTAGGGACTTAGGCAACATATTCACATGTTAAGTTTACTTAGGTCCTAAGATTCTTTCTAGAAGACTTAGTTGTCATGTATATACTTTATTATTTCCTAGGTAGTTGTTATAAGTTGTCTCATGTCATAATATTAAGACACTTTTCATAATGTTATGACATCTTATGTATCACCTTGGCTATATCACCAAGGGTCTCTCTCACATTATACATCGATTCTTTTTGCATTCATTGATAGGAATATAGTTTATTCTTGTCATATTGATCTTCTGAGTATTTTTTTCTTTACATAGGCCTTTAGATCTTGGGCGGCTATTTCCATAGCCAAATCCTCCATGGTAACAAATCAAGTTGAGTGCCTTTGGTTAGTCTTTTAGGAGATCTTGAGTGCAAATATTGTATTTTCTTGAAGCATTGAGTATTTGTTAGCATATTGTTGGCATTGATGTCAAAAGGGGATCAAGAATGAGATGAAACTGATCCTATATGAAGGGTGTGTTGGCATTGATGTAAAAAAAAATTCATTGATGTCTAAGGTGAGATATAGTATGTTGTGGATCTAGTTCTAGAAGATGAAGTGTAAGTTGCAATAGTTGCTCAGGATGTTGCATTATTTTCATGCAACTTTATCATGATGTTACAGTGAATTCTTTCGATGTCCAAAAGTAAAATCAAAGGCCAAGTTTGATATGGGTTTTCTAATAGCTTCTCATAAATATGCTTTGTAGGTCCAGAAGTTGAAGTATGCACTCAGAAATGATTTGTTTCTACTATTGGGTGTTATTAGGGTTTATCAGTTAAACCCTAGGTGTTTACAGTCATGGCATTCTAGCAAGTTTTTTAATGTGTCGCTAACTATCTATTAGAGGTTGTTGGTCACATAAGTTACAACTTATGTCATTGGTGTCATGTGGGGAACCAACCCCTTCATCTGGCTATTACTGGCTTGATAAATATTTAGCTACTGTAATATTTCCTATCACAAATGAAATATTTGTCTGTGTTTGTATTGAAGAGATGTCAACATGTCGGGAGGAGTTACTTTAGAGTCCCTTCAATCAAGTGATAAAGAAAGAGAGAGAATGTAGAAAGTATGCAAGATATATCGAAGAGACAATAAAATATCATAGTGATTAGATTTAATGTCCCTTTGACATGGCGATGAGTGTTTGGTGTATGATCAACGGCTACGATCAAGAAGATCTGACGGTGCCCACTAGCCTATGGCACATGTGGTGGACCCCATCTATACTTTGTAGGGGAGTGAGGAATGGTGGAGATCAATAGGGTGTTGATTGGATAGTGCACAAAGTTGGTAGTTAGTTCTGATGATGCAAGTCGAACATGTGGTGACATATCGCTCGGTTGCTTCACATCATTGTTGTGAAGTGAAGCGATAGAATGGTTCTCACAATGAATGATGAACAAAAGAAGGTGATATTAGCATAGCCAGGTGTCAACATATGATTGCATCACATGTGTTCTTCACATCGTGATTTATATTTTCTATCATCCAATGCATTCAACGATGAGCGATGAACGGTCAAGATTATATGATGAAGAACGAATGGAAATTGTTGCACCTCTTCACATCATGATAATGAAAGATGGGGGCGTATGCAAAGAAATGATATGCGGTGGGTATGAATACAAAGGAACCCAGATCTACGGTGCAGGTTTGAAGGTATGCGATCGGAAAATGATCGCTATACTCATTCACATCGTAGAAATGAAAGGTGAAGTTTTAAGTGAAGCCATGATGTGCAATGGCTATAAGGTGGATAAGATGAAAGGCTTAGATTCAAAGGAGGAATATCGAACGGTGGTCATTGCATCAATTCACACTATTGTGAATTGAACAATTAGTGAAGAGTAGTGATACATGATGGTCATGAATAACAAGATCGACAATGGAGATTTAAAGAAGGGTTCATCAAATGGCTATTTTTTAAAGTTGTTGAGATCAAACAAAGAGCTAGAGGATCATAGCATGAAGAATAGGATCAACGAACCAAATTCAAAGGTGAAGATACACAACGGCTAATTCCATGTAAACAGGGTTTTTCCTGGAAATCAACTCAATGAACGAATTTAATTCGTTCAACTGCACCTATGACCAATGTCGTTGAATATTTTATCTACTAAGTGGTGGCACAAATTTCTAAGATGATGAAGATTTGATTAGATCAAATAAAAAAAGGAATAAATTAAATGCATACCTAATCTTAGGGTTTTGCAGATTGCTACTCTTAGAAAATTCTTTGCTTTAGAAATTAATGTGGGTGTGGCTCGATGTAGAGAGTGCTTCCTGAAAAAGGAAGAAAGAAAACCCTAATAGAGGGTTTTGGATGATTGGAATGAATGTGAGAATCTTGAGGAAATCTCCACATGTTAGTGAAAAAGATACAAAACAAAAAATCAATTTTTGACTGTGTGGAATAGAAGAGAGGGTGCAAGATAGAGAGAGAAGGGTGTGCAAAGAAGAGTGTTGTAGAGATAGCAATAGAGATTTGAATAGTTGAAAAGAAAGTTGCAAGATAGGATTGTAATCAAATTGTTATATCTCTTATTACAAATCTGATTGCTGGGTCTCATCAAATATCTAGGTAGGTCCTCAAATTAGGGAGTGGGTGCTTCCTTAGAGTGGTTGCTCCTAAAACTAGGGGATTGGAGTCTCCTTAGGGTTGGTTCCCTTAAAGAATTGTAACTGAACATTGGATTGTGAGGTTGGATTAGGACAGTAGCTCCTAGCAGCATTTCTCACCGTGGTTTTCCCATCTTGGGTTTTCCATGTACATCTTGTGTTATGTGATGCTTGTGTGTGTGCATGTTCATTTATTTGTATGTTAAGTCACAATCTGCACATTAAGGGTTTAAACAATTATTTTTCTCAAAGTGTTTAAGGATTAAAAAATTTAAGATCTACCGATTCACCCCCCTCTTAGTAGATTGTTGTGTCCAACAGAATGCTCTTCTCTTGCATCTTTAGATGATCTAGAGAATCAGAAAGGTGTGATAGAAATACCAGATTCTAGGGGGGTTCCTTCTTTGGCTTTGTATTACAGGTTCATATTGGGAGCTTGTTGCATCAAATCTGAGCTCACCATGGCATCCAAAATACTCGAGAATGTCACATCTACCTTTTGTTTCATCCCATTTGGACATTGGAGGCCAAATCTGCAACGGTTTGAAGATTGAAGGTGGTTGCCAGATCCAGGAGGTGGCTACCACTTTGAAGCTTTTTGAGACAAAAAGAATGTTTCCATCATGTTCAAAAGGCCCAAGAACCTTAAGATTGATTGTCAAATTGTCGATTTTAGACAAGTTGCTCTCAGAGGCAAAAAATTTAACAAGTAGGTCGTACGGCCATAACTGCACAGACAGTACGATTTTATTAAAAAATAATTTAATTTCTTCTCTAAATTTTTTTTAAAATATAAAAAAATCAAATCGCACTGTTTGTGGTTTAAAATCAAAGTTTTTTAAAAATAAAAAAATAACAAAAACAAAAAATTTGTAGCCTGCACAAGCAGTACCTACGCGGGTTTGCATAAAGGTACATGGGTACCCATATGGCCCTGTGGTGCAGACTATAAAAAAAATAAAACTTGTGCAACTAATTCAAAGTGCTACATTTAAATGAAGTATGAACTTGCATAAAATGAAATGCATAAATTAACTGATACAAAGCAACAATTTTTTCTTTTGAAAAGTAAAGGAAGAACAAGAACTTATAGTTGATTTACTTTAAAACACACAAACAATAACTGAAAGGAAAATTTTTAAAGTAACCATTATATAGATATAAGGAGTTTGAGATTACATTGTTCCTTGAATCAGTCTAATCCATCTTGTACTACTGAAACTAAGGAGGAGGAAAAATATCATCAGGGCATTTTTCCGCCCATCCATGGACTTACTAGTCCCTCATGCTATTTCCTACTGGAAAGGCCCAACCCTTCGCAGAGAAGTAATGGAGAGAAAATCTAATTCCATATGAGACTGGTGTTTCACCCTACACAATCCCTAGTCAGTCATACACTATAGGCAACTCCTAACTAGTATGATCTCTGACTAGGTGCATATCTAAGACAAAGAAAACTAACTGACACTATCAAGTTGTAGCATCACTGTGGCCAAGGTTTTTAAATAAGCGCAACATGACACAGTGAAGTCATGTAGTCAAGTTTATCACCCTACTCGACAAGAAGTCATATAATGAAATTTCAACCTTCATGTCGGTCTCTTATGCTACTGCATACTAGCTCATGAGGGTTTCGATAATCTGACATGATTGGGCTAGGTTGCTCATTATTTTATTAACTCATAATAAAGAATTCAACTTGTTTGATAGATTGTAGTTTCTCATCTAAAGGTTCAGGAAATAACCATGACGAGCTTGCAAGAAATTTAAGATCAACATTTAGTACAAAAGGGGTTTAAATCCTTCAAGAAAGATAGCTTTTCTTTTTCTAGAAGAGTGAACTCCAACTCGGATACTAATTATGTTTTAAATATTTCCAAGGTTGGGTTTGAAGTTTTCCATTTTTTGGGGCTAAGGAGTCTTCATTTATATATACTTATATTCCAAGACTCACGCTTATTTTAGTACAACTTAGAGGAGTTTAGGAGACCAATTAAAGAGTCATTCTCAAAGGGAGATATCATATATCTACTCTAAGGATGACCTATAAATTCATTTTAGATGCTACCAGCATAAGTAAGAACTTAGGAAAAACAAATAAGATTTACACGTATAAGAAAACATGTAGCTAAATCTTCCTGTAACCGGTTTCTTTATCCTTTCAAAATATTTCATTGCTAAGGTAATTTAATGGAAAGAAAAGACTTAAGAGCTTAATAGCATCATGTTTCAGTTTGCAATAAATGAAGCATTCTCAATTTATCACAGAAAAGGTGACAAGGACTTAGAACTACAACATGCATGTTTAGCCCAATGAACGTCTCTCTTTTCTGGTTGTGTTGCTCCCACAATGATCTTGCATTGTATTTTTCGCCTCTCTTTCTATGTACTCAAGGAGAATACAAGATTGAAGAATCTCAAGAATTTTATTTCCCCTCTTTTAAACTTTTCTCTCTCTCCCGGCCTAAAGTTTTTGTTCCCTCCTTTCAAAGTCTAAGCTCTAGCAAGTACAAAAAAAATTGATTCCAACGTGTGTGGCCTTAACTTGCACTATCGACTCTCCCCTTCATGTATTTTTTCTCCTTCACACCCAAAATATATTAAGTTTTCTACTATGTAGAACAAATCTTTGCTTGATATCCTATCATCTACTCTATCTTTTCAAACTTCCTAGCCTCCCCATCTCATTCTCATTCCATTTCTTCTTTGAAAAGATATCTCTATCTTCTTGAATAATAATGCCAAGAATTCATTATCCACCTTGCAAGAAAGTGGTAACAAAAAAAAATGCCCTCTATCCTTGAAAGGAATCATACAATAGCCACCCTGGAAACCCATTTTATTCAAGCATCCATTTAACTCCATCCTCTCCCACTCCATCTTGGGTCGCATCATGGAGAATATGTAGTTTCATCTCTTTTCCTTTCCCCATGCTACTGATTTACTAACATTATTATTATAAATTTTATTCATGGAGAGTATCCATGGTGATGAGAGAAATATATATTAGTTTTGGTGATTTATATACTTTGGTATTATATTTGGGTTGATAGTTATAAATTACCCACCCCTATAAAAATGTATAAATATTTTTTTTTTCTTAATATTAATAATAAAACAATTGACGATTGCCCCTTTTTAATAGGAGCATCATTTATAATTACTTCCCTTTAAATATATATATATATATTGAATTTATCAATATGCATTAAGTTTAGTCCTTTTATATTTGATCAATTTAAATAAAAAACAATTAAATATTTTCGAGAGTCATATAAATGTTCGGGTCCAATAAAGGTTCAATTTTAATTTTAAATTCAAAATAAATAATAATGTGATATTACACGACCAACAACATGGGTTAGGTGATCCTAACACCTAAGGTCGACCTTGTGGTTTACCTGAAAACTCTAGACTAGTAGTTCCAATCCCTACTCAAATGATAGAAACACACTTACGGTTGTGTTTCATATGACACTATATTTCTCTCCCATCACTCCTCGTACCTAATGATACTTTTCCTCGCTCCTTGGAGGTGATATTTCTTGCAACCACTAAGTCAAAAACAAGTAGTTAGTCTGATATCTCATTACATCTTTGTAATCTGTATCTATGTAAACATGAAAACATTTGTCATATGAACTTATTTAAACTAGTTATATATATACATTGTATATCTCCATTCAAAAAGATCATATATATATATCCATGCTTGAGAAACAACATCAAGATACTAGGGCACACATCAAAATAGCTAGGGCACAACATCAAAATATCTAGGGCACAAGTGAGATGTAATGTAGTACCCCTCCGTTTATGCTTATGCTTTTTGTTGTTACGTTTTCATACTGTTAATCTACGATACCTTGTTTGGATATTTTGATCGCTAGTTTTGAGCGATAGAGGATTATTCTGTGACATGATGATACTTTGTATGGTGATTATTGTTTTCTGATATGCTTTGAGTTAGTGTAGATGTTTACTTTCAGTTGATCATTGCTATGTACATGTTATGATGGACTAACAGCTATTTATTTCGTCAGTTTGCTGTGAAGTGTATTGGTGTGGAGAACGGAATCGCATCACTCACTTGTGAGTGCCCTGTGATATCTGTGATTTTCTCCGCACAGTGTGTCTGTTCAATGCCTATATATATATATATATATATATATATATATATATATATATATATATATATATATATATATATATATATATATATATATTTGTATGCATGTTATTGCTTGGTTGCAGGAATTGCAGGTACATGACACCGACTCCACCTGGGTACTCAGGTCTGAGCATGTCAAGACTCAACGGAAATGTTGATCGGGAGATAGTAGTTTGGTTTACCCTAGTCTAATCTTTAATCCCAGTCTTAGTACATCGTCTGTTTAGTTCAGAGTCTAGGTTGTCTTGCATTCTTTTGTTTGGATAAAATGTTTGAAAAGTAAATTTGGTAATTTTTAAATGATAGTATATAGTATTTTAAATTATTGTTATTTAAATTAATGTTTAAATGTGGAAGAAATTACTTGCTTGATAATTTAATTCATTAATTAGCTTATTTGGTTAAATGGTTGATCTTAAAAGATTAAACTAATTTAATTAAATAAATAAATAAATTAAATTAAATTATTAAGTGTGTAAATTATATTGTATTTGAAAATTAGAAAATAAATAAAAATAAAATGCATGCAATTGAAAATTGATTTTTAAATTTAAAATAAAATAATTATTAGCATGCAAATTTGAATTGGCAAGATTGCCGAGAAGTGGAGAAGATATTTTTGTAACCACTTCTCGACATGTGTGCCAGTGTGTTAAATGATTCTTGTTGAGGAAAAATTTGTTACGGAGGATATTTTGGATCTCGGAAAAAAAACATGGAGGTTATTCAATTTCCTCATGGGGAAATTATCAGTGCTTTCTGGGTAAAAATTATCTTTTCTTAGAATTTGTTATTTCCTCTGCTTGGACTGTATATTTGTGGAAGATTTCTTGCTTGGTAGATTTGTGTGATTGGATATAGCTTTTGAGGAAGATTTGGAGGATTGCAATCTACAGTCAGAAGATTTTCTCCAACAACTAGATCTTCACATCCACAGGAAAGAGGTATTTATCTTTGTATATGATTTTGTTACTTTTTATAAAAGATTTGTCTGAGCAAATAATTGTATAGTGAAATTCTGTATTTATTTTCGGAGACTTCTTCTTTTGTAAATTAATTCTGAAGAAAATCAAATTTTCTTTCTGTGAAAATTGTTTTAAAAATAGTATATTTTGGAAGGATTTCTGTGATTATTCTTTGTTAAACCTGTTTTAAATAAAGGGGTTTTGTTATGTAATTTGAAAAAAATTACCCTGTAGATGAATTATTATTAAGAATTTATTGTACAGAATAAAATTATTATTTTTGTTCCCTGTAGAAACTCTTGCCAGAAAATAATTTGTCTGTATATACTAAAACTGGTTGGATATTATATATATATTTATTTGTTAAAAACTATTTATGCTGGAAGTATTGTATATGATTATGATATTCTCTGTTTTAAAAAAAAACAAAAAAAAACAGAGTATAAATTTCATCAATTTGTTTTCTGTCTGTACGGAAAATATAAAAGAAAGATTTTTAAAAAAATATTATTACATTGGGGAGGGCCGAAACCCTCCCCACACTTTTGTGGTGGGCGCAACCTTTCCCATGGTTGCGCACAGCAGCCGGGGGGCTGCTGGGCGCAACCCTAGTAGGGCTGCGTCCTCCCACAGGGAGGCCCGCGGGAGCCCTGCTCTACATTGTTTGTAAATTAAAACAAAGTTTGGAAAAAAAAATGCGAATTTCATTTGATATTTATTATACTCGATTTTATATATATATATATAAAATACGAATTTCTTTATATGTTATTTATTTAATTCGATTTATATATATTATGAATTTCGAAATTTATAAATATTTAATATATTATATGTATATGTATATGTATGTATATATGTGTATATATATATATGTATATATATATATTTATATTAAATTAAAATATATCTATTTTTTATTTTTATTTTTTATAAATATTATTATGTTTAAATGATAAATTTAAAAGAATTTAATTATTAAATATCTAGATTTAGATATTTTGAATGATTTAGATATTTGTTTTAAGAATAAATTGTTATTTTGGAGTTATAAAATTTATAGATATGAAATTGGGCAAATTGTAGATTTGATATTCGTAATGCATGGAAAATGGATTAAATCTTAGAAGATTAATTTCTCAATTTAATGAATGATTGGATTTAGTAGATCCAAATAGTAGGTGTCTATTTTTCTTGATTTGCTTTTGTACGTGTTTTCTTTTGGGGAAAATTGGGAAAGTTATAGTCGTATAAGTCTTCCAAAATGAATTGTGTTAAAAGGGTGTTTAATTGTTCAAATGTATTTCTTAAGTTAACTTGGGTTGTGCATGCGTTAAATATTGTGTTCTGATATTGTTGAAGGTTATTTGTTATTGTGAGATGTACTTTGTGCACTTGTAAACCCTAGTCATGAAAACTTAGAAATCCATGTTATGTTTAGGGGAGTGGCTTTTTGTAAGGGCCGACACACAAAGTGATGTTAGGGTAACTTACAAAGAGTTAGTAAGTCAGTGGTAATTAAAGAACACAGTAGTTAGAATAAAACTTTTAACAAGATACTTTGCCTCTCTTATGACTCTTGAGCTACTACAGTCATGAGTATAAGATGAGAAGGCCTGGAATGGCAAATCAGTGTCTTGTTTCTTCAAAAGACATTCGATTCCACAACAGTATGCAAATGGGGCCAGGTTTCGTAAGAGGTTACCAGGGTAACCGAAGGATTGGGGGTCGGAACCTAGGAAGAAACACCAGGGTAACCTTTGCAACGTTGTGATGACACTCCACCTAGAATGACAGTTAACCTTGTACTTGTAAAACAATCAATTGTCAAAATCTGGAAGCAATGTAACCAATAGTATGTTATGTATTAGTGTCTAGGGTTAGTAGATTAAGTCTAGGTAACCTTATTACTTCTCCTTGCACGGGGGGTGGACCTACGGGTACCACATGGTTGGGTGGAACGTGCACCTTACTCCGTTGGGTCCCCAGTTTGTGATATTGGCATCGAGAGCTTCATGGATGTGAGCTCGCACTTGGATCTTATGTGTACTTCCTCATTGTAATTGTAATTTGTAAATTTAAACTTTGTATTTGAAATCATCCCTCAAATTGTATATGAGGTGAACAATGTAAATGTATTTGTAATTATTATTGAACTACCTCATCAGATGGATGAGTATTGTATATTCTATCAAATGCAATGGATGAAACAAGTTTGTACTTTATTATATCTTGAATGGAAATTTCAATGTTATGCAATGTTTAACTTTATGTTATTATTATGAGCAATGCGAAATACTTAAGTCACTTATGGAAAACTCAAAGTAGTGTAACGTCGCTTAGCTTAATGAATGTATGCAATTAATTAACTTAATATTAATACTTGAAAAAAAAAAAATTAATTCACTTTTATACACTATTGCAACATTCTTAGTTTATTAAGACGGGGCATTACATGTAACATATCCTTCCCCTTGTGAATCATCATCCTCGATGATTTAGAGTATCAAGTAAGTAAAAAAAGTTTTCCATTTTTTATCCAAACATAATGAAAGAATTTCAACTATTATAAACATTAAAAAGATGAGTTTTCTGATGCATATCATTGAAGTCCTCCCATGTGGCACTATCTTCTGAGTACTAGTGCCACTGGACCTTACACTGGGTAACCTATGTGTTACGTAAGTGATACTTACGTACCTCGAGCACCCTAACTAGATCAATCATGACTACCCCTGGGTCCTATACCTATAAGGAGTTCCAATCAATTAAATGTGCAAAATCAGATACATACTTTTTAAGATATGAAACATGGAAAACATCATGCAACCGGGTGAGACCTGATGGTAGAGCAATTTTATAAGCAACTGGATTGATAACTTTTAGGACTTCAAATGGTCCAACATATCGGGGTGCAAGTTTGGTTGATTTTCTAAATTTGATGGCACTTTTATGAGGTTTGACACGAAGCCCTTTCTCTCCCACTTCAAATTGTTTGGGAGTTCACTTTGCATCTACATAACTTTTATGTCAATCGTTAGCTTCTGATAACCTTTTCCTGATCAACTTTACTTGCTCTTCCATTTCTTAGAGAATTTTTGGATAGAGGATTATCCTATCTTCTAGCTTTTCCCAGTTGATAGGAGTTCTAGACCTCCTTCTGTATAGTGCCTCAAATGGTGCCATTTTTATAGATGACTAATAGGATTTTTTATAAGCAAACTCAACTAAGGGAAGATAGTCCTCCCATTTGTACTACTAATCCATGCAGTACATTCGGAGAAGATTCTTTAGTATTTGGTTGACCCTTTTTGTTTGGCCATCTATTTTAGGATGGTAGGTGAAACTAATGTTCAATTGTGTACCCAGGGTTGTAAACAATGTTTTCCAAAATCTGGAAATCATTCTGGCATCCCTATCAAATAATATTTTCTTAGGTACTTTGTGAAAATGAAATATTTCTTCCACATATTTATAGGCAATAGTTGGTGCACCATTTGTTAAGTTTCTTGGTATGAAGTGTGTTACCTTGGTAAGTTTTTTTACTACTACGAATACGGTGTTATGTTTGTTTTTCGACATAGGTAATCCTTGGACGAAGTCCATACTGGGTATCTTCCATTTCCAATCAGGTATTGTGTTGGGTTGCAATAATCCTACGAGGTGTTGATGTTCAACCTTAACTCTTTGGCACTCTAAATAGCTAGCCACAAATCTTGTGGCATTTTTTTTATCCCCTTCTAGAAATATAGGGGTTGAATATTTGCTAGAAGTTTAGTAACTCCAAGATGTCCAGAGTATGGTGCAGAGTGCACTTCTTTCCAAATAAAAATTCTAAGTTCAATTCTTTCATGTATATACATTCTACCTTGGTACCTTAGTAACCCATCGTTTTCTATTTTGAACCCCTCATACCTTCGATCTTGAGGGTTGGGTTCTAGAGCTTCCTTTACCTACTAGTAATATCTATCATCCTCTAGCTGATGAAGCACACAATTTCTAAAATATAATGCACTGTGGTTACTGCATTAACATGTCATCAGCGGCTCAAAGCATCTGCTACCCAATTTTCTTTCCCTTTAATGTAGTTAATCTCAAAAACATAATCAGAGATTAATTCCAACCATCATCTTTTCCTTGCATTAAGATTAGGTTGGGTAAATATGTATTTCAACCCCATGATCTAATCAAAGCTCAAATGGTTTTCCTAGTAGGTAGTGGCACCACATTTGTAAAGCATGAACTATAGTAGCGAGCTCCAAGTCGTAGGGTGCATATTTATGTTCATAAATTTTGAGTTTTCAGGATTCATAAGCTCTTACCTACCCATTATACATTAGTACCCCACCTATTCCTTCCCCTAATGCATCAGTTACTACCAAAAATTTCCCCTGGGGGTCTGGTACTTTTAATATTGGTGTCATGATTAGATTTTCCTTACGGAGCTCAAAGTCTTTCTGATATGTTTCTATCCATACAAAAAAATTATGTTTCCTTTGGAGTGATGTGATTGGGTATGCTATACATGAGAATTTCATTACGAATTTCTTGTAGTAGCCTACTAAGCCCATAAATCTTCTCACTTCATGCACATTCTTGGGGGTGGGCCATTTCGTTATCGCCTTTATTTTAGCTAGATCTACAACAATATCTTTTTGGGAGATTATATGACCTAGGTATTGTACTTCTTTCTAAAAGAAGGTGCATTTAGATAACTTCCCATATAAAAAAAATTGACACAAGCGCTATAAAACAATTTGCAAATGTTGACAAAGTTCTTCATTCTTAGAGTAAATTAGAATATCATCTAGGAATACTAGAACAAATTTATCCAAACAGTCATGGACCATGTTGTTCATTAGATTCATAAATGCAGTTGGGGCATTGGTAAACGCCCCCCATGGTAACACACTTGTTCTAATCAAACCTTTGCTCAGTAACTCTTGTAATTGGGCCTTCAATTCAATAAGATCTAGAGTTGTCATATGGTAGGGGGCTTTTGATGTTGGTGCTACTCCTGATACTATCTCAATGGAGAAATTGAATATCCTCTTTGGTGGTAACCCAGGTAACTCTTCAAGAAATATATCTTGATAATCCTGAAGATAGGGATATTTTTCTTCAAAGGATTCCTTTGGTTTCTCATATTCCATTGCACTTTCCCCATGAAGATAGCTAGTTTCATACATCACTAGGTCATCATGGTAAGCAATTTCTTTGTTTTCACTAATCTCCTCCATTTTTACTGTGAATATCTAACAACCCTTCCTTCCACTTCACTTTAATTGTATAGTGGAGAGTTGTTGTAGCTTGACCTCATGATGAGTGCCTTGCACCAACACTTTATTTCCTAGGTTATCCTCGCACTCAACTATTTTGTCATAGTAGTTAATCTTGGCTTTTTGTTTTCCCAACCAATTCATGCTTAGAATGACATCATAGGTGCCTAGGGGTGCTACATATAAATTTACTTCTGTGGTAAGGCCTAGAAGCTCAACCTTGGCCTCAAATAAACACTACTCTACCCAAGCTCTCAATTGGTTGGCATACTTAATAGTCCAAGAATTAGCCATAAATCCTTCTCTTTTAGGAAACCTGCTTATCATCTTAGGATAAATGAACTTTTTTGTAGCTCCATTGTCTATGAGTATAGTGATGGGGTTTCCATATAGCATACCTAGAGTCTCTATCAAGGTAAACTGATATTCTTCTTGTTTGTTGTCCACCATTGCATGTATTCTTTGTTGAAATGTTGTTTGTTGTGGAGGTAAAGGGTTCCTCTTTTGTTGTCCCCCGTGACTTCTTGTGGGGAAATGGTTGGTGTAGTGCTCACCTCCACATGTATAACATCCCCTAGGGGTCCTCTCTTTTCAGTTCCTCTATTATTTTCCTCATTGCCTCTTCTAGATTTATCAAAAGCCCTCCCATCTCCTTATTTTTCTTAACGACCTAATTTAAACCCTTTTGCATTTTTTTTCCTGGACCCGAAGTTATCTCCTTTCTTCTTAAATGACTAGGAGTTTTGTGACCAATTTCTCCTCTTTTTGTTCCTATCTCTAATTGAGTCATCATTTTTGAGCTTTTGTTTGTATCTTACAACCTTCTCATAGGCTTCATTCATAGTAGTAGGATTCAATACATCTACAAACCCACCTATATTGTTGTTGAGACCCATAATAAACTTTCTAATTTTGTACTTTTCATCTTTTTGAAATTGAGGAACGTACTTGAGCAAATGGGTAAACTTCTCCCAATAAGCATGTATAGAAAGTTCCCCTTGTTTTAGTTCTTGGAAGTCTGTCAACTTATGTTCAAAGAATAACTAAGGCAACCATCATTTCTTAAATATTTCTATAAACTACTCCCATTTCACATTGGCGGACGTCAATCCTAGTTCAACCTTCTTGTTTTCCCACCAATCGACAACCTCTCCTATTAGCTGGTAAGCCGCCCACACTGCTTTCATATTCTCAATATAATCTTGGATTTCAAAATATTTTTCCATTCTGGTTAGCCATGCCTCAGCAGCATCACCAACATCGGATTCGTCATACTGGGGTGGATTAACCTTTTTCATGTCATCAGAAATGACACTACATATTGTTTTATCTTTAATAAACTGGGAAAAAGTATGTTATTCACTGTCAGTTTGATGTGTAAGGTTGTTTCAATATTTTTGTCTCCAAACTAAGACTCATGTTCCTCATTCCGAATTCTTGTGTGTCTATCTTCCCTCTACTCCAAATGACAGAGTCTGGCTTGGGTGTCTTGCATCATGAGCAGAAGCCTGTCTAATTTGGCTGTAGAGGTCTCTGGGGGTCCAACTTCCCCTCCACCTTCTTGCATATGAGACATCTTTAATTTACTTAATTAACCTATTTAATAAACATCCTTTTAGTCTCTTTATTACATCATTAACTTTCATACATTTAATTCAAGGTTACACACAACAAAATTGATATTTTATTAGCACTACAAAAAAAATACAATATTTACATATCATGCCCTTACTAAGAGTTATTATCGCTTCTAGTTATGGGCTCTTCCTACCCTTCTAATGTGGAATAACGAATTAGTCAATAACCCAGAGTGGGTACACAAAGTTCTTTTGAGTCATTAGACTCATTTTGGTTTACAACAGGAGTTAAAGATTTGTTTTCATATTTAGGTATCCTATTTTTCATGATGGTTGTTTTCACTGCTTCTCTTCTTGAAGATGTCCAAGGTTGTCTTTCTCTTTTTAGTTGTTTAAGTGCATCAGGTAGGGTTTTGTTATTAGAGGGTGGACTACAGCATGAATAATCATGTTTCAAACTTGTTACTCTCCAAAGCTGAGAATAAACTAGATCTTGAGCTCTTTTACGTTTAGTGGTATGAATCCACATCCCGCCAAAAACCAAGATGCTTCGTTTTAGTTTTTATTATTCCTAATTTTTCTTGTGGTGAGAAGCCCTAGGTTCAGTGTCAAACCTGGTTGCTTTGATACCATATGTAACAAAACTAAAACTTGTGCAACTAATTCAAAGTGCTACATTTAAATGAAGTATGAACTTGCATAAATTAACAAATATAGAGTAGCAATATTTTTTTTTTTTAAGTAAAGGAAGAACAAGAACTTATAGCTGATTTACTTTGGAATGCATGAACAATAACTGAAAGGAAAACTTTTAAAGTAAGTAACCATTACATAGATACAAGAAGCTTGAGATTATAGTGTTCCTTGAATCTGTCTAATCCATTTGAAACTTTATCTATCTTGTATTGTTGAAATTGAGGAGGAGGAAAAATATGATCAGGGCATTTTTATGCCCATCCACTGACTTACTTGTCCTCCATTCCATTTCCTACTAGAAAGGCCTGACCCTTCGTAGAGAATTAATGGAGAGAAAATCTAATGCCATATAAGACTGGAATTTGACCCTACACAATCCCTAGTTGGTCATACACTATAGGAAACTCCTAACTAGTATGACCTTTGACTGGGTGTGTATCTAAGACAAAGAAAACTAACTGACACTATTAGGTTGTAGCATCACCTTGGCCAAGGTTTTTTAAATAAGCGCAACATGACACAGTGAATTCATGTAGTCAAGTTTATCACCCTACTCGGCAAGAAGTTATATAATGAAATTTCAACCTTCATGCCAGTCTCTTATGCTATTGCATACTAGATCATGAGGGTTTCAATAATCTGACATGATTGGGCTAGGTTGCTCATTATTTTATTAACTCATAATAAAGAATTTAGTTTTTTTGATAGACTGAAGTTTCTCATCTAAAGGTTCAAGAAATAACCATGATGATCTTGTAAGAAATTTAAGATCAACATTCAGCACAAAAGGGGTTTAAATCATTCAAGAAAGATAGCTTTTCTTTTTCTAGAAGAGTGAACTCAACTCAAATACTAATTTTGTTTTAAAGATTTCCAAGGTTGGGTTTGAAGTCTTCCATTTGTTGGCACTAAGGAGTCTTCATTTATATATACTTATATTCCAAGACTCGCACTTATTTTAGTGCAGCTTAAAGGTGTTTAGGAGACCAATTAAAGAGTTGTTCTCAAAGGGAGATATTGTATATCTACTCTCAAGCTGACCTATAAATTCATTTTAGATGCTACCTGCATGAGTAAGAACTTAGGAAAAATAAATAAGATTTACACGTATAAGAAAATGTGCAGCTAAATCTTCGTGTAACTGGTTTCTTTATCCTTTCAAAATCATTCATTGCTAAGGTAATTTAATGGAAAGAAAAGACTTAAGAGCTTAATAGCATCATATTTCAGTTTGCAATAAATGAAGCATTCTCAATTTATCACAGAAAAGGTGACAAGGACTTAGAACTACAACATGCCTGTTTATCCCAGTGAACATCTCTTTTTTCTAGTTGCGCTGCTCCCACAATGATCCCATGTTGAATTGTTCTCCTCTCTTTCTATGTACTCAAGGAGAATACAAGATTGAAGAATCTCAAGAATTTTATTTCCCCTCTCTTTTCAAATTTTCTCTCTCCTAGCCTAAAGTTTCCATTCCCTCCTTTCACAATCTAAGCTTTAGCAAGTACAAAAAAATTTGATTCCAATGTGTGCGGCCTTAACCTGCACTATTGACTCTCCCCTTCATGGCTTCGTTCTCTCCATCACACTCAAAATATATTAATTTCGCTACTTTGTAGAAAAAATCTTTGCTTGCTATCCTATCATCTACTCTTCCTTTTCAAGCTCCCTAGCCTCCCTGTCTCATTCCCATTCCCTTTCTTCTTTGAAAAGATATCTCTATCTTCTTAAATAATATGCCAAAAAAATTTATCTTGCAAGAAAGTAGTAACGAAAAACAAACACCCTCTATCCTCGACAGGATTCATATGATAGCCACCCTCGAAACCCATTTTATTCAAGCATCTATTTAACTCCATCCTCTCCCACTCTGTCTTGGGTGGCATCGTGGAGAATATGCAGCTTTGTCTCTTTTCCTTTCCCCATGCTACTACTTTACTAACATTATTATTATAAACTTTATTCATGGAGAGTATCCCCAGTTATGAGAGAAATATATATTATATTTAGTGATTTATATACTTTGGTATTATATTCGGGTTGCCTTATATCATGTTTGAGTTGATAATTATAAATTACCCTCCCCTATAAAAATGCATAAAGATTTTTTTTTTTTAAATATTAATAATAAAAAAATTGACAATTGCCCCTTTTTAATAGGAGTGTCATTGATAATTACTCCCCTTTAAAAATATATATATTTTGAATTTATCGATAGGTATTAAGTTTAGTCATTTTATATTTGATCAATTTAAATAAAAGCAATTAAATATTTTCGAGAGTCATATGAATGTTCAGGTCCAATAAAGGTTCAATTTTAATTTTAAATTCAAAATAAATAATAATGTGATACTACACGACCAATAACATAGGTTAGGTGATCCTAACACCTAAGGTTGACCTTGTGGTTTACCTGACAACTCTAGACTGGTAATTCCTATCCCTACTCAAATGACAGACACACACTTGCAGTTGGGTTTCAGATGGCACTAGAATTCTCTCCCATTACTCCTCATACCTGATGATACTTTTCCTCCTTCCTCGGAGGTGATATTTCCTACAACCACTAGGTCAAAATCAAGTAGTTAGTATGATATCTCATTACATCTTTGCAATCTACATTTATGTAAACATGAAAACATCTATAATATGAACTTAATTAAACCAATTATATTTACATAATATATCTCCATTCAACAAGCTAATAAACGATATATATATATATATATATATGCTTGAGAAACAACATTAAGATACTAGGGCACAACATCAAAATATCTAAGACACAAATCAAAATATCTAGGACACAAGTGGGATGTAACACAAACCCCATTAGCCCTGCTTCCTTTTTAATCCCCATTACGTGGGGTGTTATTTAATAAGAGTTTTCTTTAAAGTTTCTCTTATAAAGCTTTTTTTAGTTTTTAATAAATAATTTTTTTTAATAATGTTTTTAAAAAGTTTTTAAATAAAGCTTTTCATTATTAATTTTTAGCTAAAGTTTTTCTTTAATAATTATTTTTTTAGTTTTTTTATTATTAAAAATGCTTTTCTTTATTATTTTTAATAAAGATTTTAAATAAAAAGTATTTTTTCTTTAGTAATATTTTAATAAAGTTTTTTAAAAATTCAAAATAATATATTTTTCTTTATTTTTTAATAATACTTTTAGATTAAGTTTTTTTTTTAAAAAATTGCAATTCAATAAGTAAACTTGGGAAAACAATTTGTCTATTGATCGAGTCTTGTCTTGCACCATTCGCTCCTCTAACCGGCAATCAAATGGGTCAGTTGCTCCTACCGACATCCAACTAGAGGGTATCTTTCACGGTCATCTACTTTGGGGCACCTTCTAGTGGGCTTCTTCATTAGCATTACTAGATTTGCATCGTGATTGTTGTAGTTCTCCTCTTCTAATATGGTAATCACACTAAAATAAAGTGTCGCAATCTTGTTATTTCAGTGTTCTCTGTCATATTTTATGCTTCTTTAGATTGATCTATGTATCCATTGTTAGTTCCTATATACATAGTGAATGCAACGGTTGGCTATCCATGTATTTGAGTGTGATGGACTAGATATCATATAGACACTCATATTATGGAAGCAATCTATCTGTATTTAAATAGCAGGTTCTACATCCAAAGACTTGGTACCTATCTCCAAGTTGTGATAAGGATATACCAATATGTCAAGAGAGTGTCCAATTGATACTCATATAGTTGTCTCCTTGGTTCTGACCTTATTCCTATTGCAATGTTTATTCATCTATAGTTCTCCATCGACAGATTCTGTAGGTACTCATGAGTTGACAGTTTCAACTTAGTCACTGTTTATGATTTTATCTTCTGCAATGGTACCTGATTCTTTCTATTAGTGATTGTCATAGTTTGGCACTCTTTTGGAGTAGCATTTGAAGGACTCATCATCATCTTTGGTCCACTCTACATCAATCTACATTGTCTCTTTCTTCAGTTAAGATTGGGGACTCCTAACATTGTGACGTTTGAGCTCAATATCACTATTTGCAAGCTCTCTTGGGGGTGTGAGATGTTTCTTTAGAGGGGTTCACTTGACCTTCTTCATTTTCTCTTATTGGGGGGACTTTTTCCTCACCGAGGTTTTGTCCTTCTCATCTTTTTGAGAGTATTTTCTTGTTTTTTTCTCTTTTGGGGAGGAGTTTTTTCCCACTCGATTTTCTCCTTTTCCCCATTTATGAGGGATTGCATTGCATTTGTACATGGGTACCTAATATGGCCTCGTGGTCAAGGACACATCTAGGTGTCATTTGCATAATAATCTTCCCCCTAAGTTGCACTTAAGGGGGGTGTTGGTGTGAATAAATGTCATGTACCTAGTTAATTCACTTACTAGGGACTTAGGGGACATATTCACATGTTAAGTTTACTCAGGTCCTAATATTCTTTCTAGAAGACTTAGTTGTCATGTCCAAACTTTATCATTTCCTAGATAGTTGTGATAAGTTGTCTCATGTTATAAGATTGAGACACTTTTCATAATCTTATGACATCTTATGTCTCACCTTGGCTACATAACCAAGGGTCTCTCTCACATTGTACATTGATTCTTTTTGCATTCATTTATAGGAATACAATTTATTCTTGTCATATTGATATTTTAAGTATTTTGTACTTTCCATAGGCCATTAGATCTTGGGTGGCTATTTCCATAGCCAAATCTTACATTTCCTTTACTTATGTGTGCATAGAAATTTATTTAAATAATTCATTGTCAAATTCGATGGAAATGAGCATTGGGTCAATTTCTTGGACCCAACCTTTTCGATGCTGCTTATGCCATGAATATGGCCACCTCCAGTGGAAGTGCCCCAAATATATTAATGTTGTTGGTATGGCTAATGCTCCTTCTCAGTCTGCTTCAAAGATGGAAAAAGGTAAGGCTCCCATGTAAGGGGTGGTGGCGGATAAGGTTGGTTTTGGGCCAGTTAAGAATTGCAATAGAAATAGAGGTCAAAAGAAGATGCTCAAAGACATGTAAGAAGAGGAAACTTTCAATAGGTTTAAAGCTTTAGAGGACCTGGTTCAAGAAAAAGGTGCTCCCCTTGACATGCAAGTAGTTGATAGCTATATAGCTTAGAAGAGCCTTGTAGTTCAGTCAAGTCTTATCTTTGTCCCAACTCTGGTGGGGGTTCAAACAGCTCAGATGAACATGGATCTTCCTCCCTTAGTTCTTGTACTTGAGGGGTTGATTTCGGTGCCAGAATTCATTATAGATTCTATTATACCTAGTTCTAGACTCATAATTGAGAAAGGTGTTGAGGAAATTAGTAAAGGAAAGTCATCTTCTCTTGTTTTAGGCTTGTAACAAAACCCCCCTAAAAAAGGGGCTCCTGAGAAGCCTCTTAAAATAGGTAGAAAGAAGGTTTAGGAAAAGGTAAAGTTGATTGGGGAGACGTTGGTGGAGTCTAGCTCAGTGAGGACTATTGATTCTCACTTCTCGCAATTGTCACTATGATTGTGTTATCTTGGAATGTTAGGGGTATGAACAACATCCCTAGACAAAAGGCTATTCGAGAGTTGATTTGTGGTAATTCTCTTGATATGATATTTCTCTAGGAGGCTAAGTTTTCTATAATGGTATGTTGAATTTGGCTTCTAAGATCTAGGGTAGAGGTCTTTGCCAATGTGTCGGAGTGCAAGGCAGCTCTAGGGGACTCACTTGTTTATGGGATTTGCACAAATTTATTCATCTTTGGTGGCTCTCTAGCATGTATTCCATTTCTCTTGTTGCTTCTAGTCTGGAGTCAAGTGAGAGAGTTTTTTTCTCTAACATTTATGCTCCTACAAATTTTCTCGGTAAGATGCTTTTGTGGTCCCATGTTAGATACTTGTGTTCTTTGGAGCCCTTTCTTCCTTAGATTCTAGCAGGTGATTTTAATGCTATCTCTTCTCTAGAGGAGAAAAGGGGTGGTTCTATCTATTTGGACCCTTCCTCAAGTCTCCTTAGGGATAATGTGGCTCTTTTGGGGTTGGTGGATATCAAACCATTGAATGGGATGTTTACCTACAATAGTAGGAGGACTGGTGATGCTACCATTTCTAAAAGGTTGGATATAAGGTTCCTAGTCTCCAACTTTTGGGTTAGTGACAGATGGAGGACTAGCTCTAAGATTTTGGACTGGCAAGGCTTGGATCATTGGTTGATAAAATTCTTTGCTTGCTTGTCTACATTCTAAAAAGAATTCTTTTAGATTTCAATATGTGGCTTTGAGATGCGTCTTCATGATCTTGTTTTGGGTTGGTGGAATTTAAGGAAGCCAAATTTTAGCACTACTATGTACTCCTTTTCCAAGAGACTTCAATATATCAATTATATGCTAAAATGTTGGAAAAGGCACTAGTTTGGAAATGTTTTCTAGGCTTAAAGAGCTAGTAAAGAGCACTTGGATTCCATCACTCAACAAATCCAAGCCAAAGGTATTTCTATGGATTTGAGTAAGTTGGAAGTTGTGGTAGTCAAGGATGTGGAGGAATGGGCTACGTGAGGAAATTTTCTGGAAGAAAAAGTCACACATTGATTGGCTCTATGAAGGTGACAAGAATACTTCATTTTTTCACAATTTGATTAAGGACAGAAGGCGAGGTGATTTCATTTATTCTCTTAGGTCCCCAGAGGGGGATCATTTGTGTTCCTCTATGGAGATTTCAAAGGATTCTATTTGTTTCTTCTTTGCTCTATTTTTTGAGGATGCTCCTCCTGCTAGTGAGGATGAAGCTACAATCTTAGCCTGTATCCCTTCTCTAGTGACTAGTGAAATGAATGGTTCTCTTATTAGACTGATCTCCTTTTCAACGCTTGAGGGTATTATGTTTTAGATGAAGAAGGGTAAAGCTCCTAGTCCTAATGGGTTTCTCATGGATTTCTTTCAAGAGTTTTGGGAGGTTATTAATCTTGATCTTCTTGAGATCGTTTAGGAGTCTTAAAAGAACAAGCAGATGCTAAGAGCTATGAAAGCCTCTTTCATGGCTCTTATCCCTAAGTGGGAGGGTGTCAATTATTTGGATCTTCTTAGACCTATTTCCCTTTGTGATTTGGTTTATAAAATAATCACTAAGTTGATTTTTCATAGCTTGAAGTCGTGATTAGACAGGTTGGTTTCTGAGGGGTAGGGTGGATTTGTGGTTGGCAGACATATTCTTGATGGTGTTGTTATATCAATTGATACTGTGCACTCCATGGCCTCCTCCAAAGAGAAGGCTATGTTTATTAAGTTAGACATGGCCAAATCCTATGATCATGTCAAATGAGACTTCCTATCCAATATTTTGAGGGCTTTTGGGTTCGACAGAGCTTGGATAGAATGGGTTATGAGTTGTGTCACTTCTTCCTTTTATGTGTTTGTCAATGGGGAGCCTTTTGAGATTTTTAGGGCCTCCAGGGGCCTTCGGGAAGGTGATCCTTTATCCCCGTACCTATTTATTTTGATGGTTGAGGGGCTTGATAGATTTATTAAATCTCGTGTGGAGCTTGGTCTCATTCAAGGATGGTGTTGGGGAAATAATCTTCCCTCCCAAACCCACCTTTAGTTTGTGGATGATATGACTCTGATGGGCCTTTCCAAAGTGGATGAAGCAGTCAATTTGAGGAAGGCTCAGGACTGCTATTTGGTCACTTTGGGACAAATCATTAGTGAGGGCAAGCCCTTTATCTATTTCTTTAACACTCCCAAGCTTATTTAGTAGAGAATTACATGTATTCTTAGGTTCTAGATTGGATTGCTCCCCTTTGTTTACCTTGGTATTCCTCTAATTGTTTGCATGCTTCCAAGGGTTTTTTGGTAGGATGTTATTGTTGATGGGTATTTTTGCACTTTCTCAACACACACGACACACAAGTATGTTATCTCTCTTGAAAGTTAATTTCTACAACTAAGTTTTAGAAATGACCCCAAGGTCTCTCGGGTGTCAGGTCGTGACTTGCAAAAATAGCTTAGTTGTTGATGTGATTTGCTGGTAATCATAAAGGGAATTTATGGTTTATTAAGCATGGAGGGAATTGGGTCTGCCAATGGAGTTTTATGAATTCTAGAAATGAGTGAAAAGTTGCTACAAGTTTAGAATAGCAAGCTAAAACTCCATCTTTGTCATCATATTTGGCTTTACAATGATGCTAGAACTTTGCTTTAACTTCAATTTTTAAAGAAAAGTCAGAAGAGAAAAGGGTTTAGAAGTTTCCTAGACCTGCAACTAATGATGAACATTAACAATGGAGGCTGCTACAGTGGACAGGCTTCCTAAAACTGAGTTCCACTTAACCAGGGGCAACCCATAGTCTCATGAAACTAGTGCAATCTTCAAAGGTTCAGTATAGATTTTCAAATTGTTCATTCACCATTAAAGCATGAATAAAAATTGAACTTGGGTGTAGCAATATAAGTAATGCTCAGACTAACTTTACACAATATTTTATCATCAATAAACAAAAAAAAGTATGAGCTAGGAAGATATCAATCATAGCATACTTCACCATTAAAGTACAACATAAACTAACAATTAAAATTAACTAAAAAATTAAAACAACAAAGCTAAAATATAACAATTGGAGATAGAATCATGCACACATGAGAGAAATACACAAGAAACCATCAAAACAATGTTTTTATCATATATTTTGTTGCAGCATGTCTTTACAACAACTCATCTCTCTCACAAATGAGGATCAAGCCCCTATTTATATTTTTCAAAAAGTGAAATGAATGGACAAGATTCATTTACAAGGAGTGGCCAAGATTCATTTTCACTTAGGGTTTCATCTACCCCTAATATATTACAATATAAAATAGACCTTTGTCATTTTCCCTATTTCATCTTCTAGTTTATTTTGTCTTGTAGTTATTTTTGTCTTTAAGCTACCTTTTTAGCCTTTACAACTACTTCAACAAGTATTCATCATCGATGATAGGCTTCCCATACTCTTTCTATGTTGTTGCGTACTCAATGAACTTGTCAATCATGGCAATGAGCGTCTCCTCCTCGGATAGCTCGTACTTGAGGATCTGGAAGGCTATCTTCTTGAACCTGCTAGTGATTTTCTCCTAGTGTTTAGTGCACTTGGGCATAGCCGTGACAACTTGTTGAGACTGAGTGAAGGCCCTTGCAAAAAAATTCATGAAATTCGGTGATAGCATGTCTTCAACCCCTTGTTCCATCTTATTGTGAAAGAATGACTTGATTTTCTCTAGATCTAACTCAAAAGTGGGCATTTCATAGTCCATCATCATCTTCAAATAATATTTTCTATCTATCTGGTGCTCCATGACCCATTCTTGATCAAGCTCCAATTCGTGCGAGGACTTCTCCAAAATCTCTTTCCTGTAATCAAGATTAATTTGCCATGTTTCCACCAGCCAATGATCTACCTTTGGTAGCTTGAGCTCTTTTGCCCATGCTTCCTAGGAGAGCTTAAGGATGCTCTCAAGCTTAAGATAGGTAATCTTTTATAGCTCAGAGAACTCTTTGCAGGTATTTATCATGTCCATTTGCTTTTGTAAACTCCATAATTTATTGAACACCCTGGCAGCATGATGGATGCCCATGTCACCATTTTATATCACCCTGTTGAACCAATCCATAGTGGACTTGGTCTAGTTCTTCATTTTCTCCATTTTATTTAGCTCCTCCTTGGAGAGGAGGGAAGATGCAGATGATTCTGTTAGGTTTTCTTCATTTTTAGAAGTCCATTGTTGAATGTAGGCAATGAGATATGCCACCTGTACTTTCAACTCTTCTTTAGTTGACTAGTCCTTATTCATCTATTGTATAATGGTGGACACTGACCCCTAAAGATCATCCATCTTTTGCTCATGAGTTCTCAGGCCCAAATTGATTGTAGATATTTGGTAGTCATACCCTTGGATGGATTTTGTAACTAAGGGTTAATTTTCAAAGGTTAGATGAAAGGGGAGCAAATTAATAAAAATCACAAAACCCAAAGCAATTGCAAAACACAAGGGAGGTAAAAAAAAGAACAATTATACCAGCTAATCGTCGAGACCTCCATGATTCATTTTTGTAACACCTTCTAACTTGTTGGTTGTCATATTGCCCTCAGATCGAACACACGAGCAATTTGGAAATAAATGTCTAAGTCCTACACCAAGCTTTGAAGGATTTGATCAAAGTTTAAATACCTAATGTTTATGACAATATGAATGAAATGCTTATGCCTAAATATGCGAGAATAATAATGTAATTCCTATGCGTGTAATGTCTCTGTTTAATCAAAAAATGAGAGGAAAATGGCATTTTATAGAAAATTCCATTTTGAATGGACAGATGAGATTGACTCTTTGACAAAAGCCTAATATCAGAGGACGAGATTAAATCTAATAATCCCTAATCAGGGTTAGGGAAAAGTCATTAATCGAGCGGTCGAGATGCCATCTAAGAAGATCGAATCAGCGGTGGAGAGTAAATGAAATAATTAATTAGACAAATAAAGATTTTCAAAAATGACGAAGATAAAGACTGCCTGATTTGTGAGATTCAAAAAATCAAGAAGATAAGAGTCGAAGTGAAGATCAGATTTGAAAAATCAAGAATCTGCCCGATTACTTGATTTTTGGAGGAATATTACCATTTTGAATTAAATTAATTCAAAATATGGATTTTGTGAGATAATAAATAATCGATTTTTAGATTATTGACCAAAATAGACTGTCAATTAAGATTGTGATGACATTTTAAATAATTTCATTTATTTAAAATGAGAGTATTAATTTTGACAATTAAATAATTAAATATAATTATTTAATTTTAGAAGATAAGATTAATTAATTAAATTAATTCATTCATTCATTATATTATAACAATTAGTGACATATTAAATAAATAAATGAAATTCATTTATTTAATAATCAGGGAGAATAAATGAAGAAGGGTAATTAAATAAATTAAGAAATTTATTTAATTAAGGGAAGACTTAGACAATTAATGACGTATTGAATAAATAAATATAATTTATTTATTTAATAATCATGAAGAATACAAGAGACATGAATTAATTAAATAATAATATATTATTTAATCAATAGTGGAATGTGGACGAAGGACATAATCAATGTCATAATTATGCTTAGACGAAAGATGAAAAATGAAGCTTGCAAGCCTAGATCATTTTTATGTGTCTACATTTTTCCCATCTTTGTCATAATGTAGCATGTCACATTGTGACAAAGAAAAATAAGTCAAAGTCATGCCCCAGTGAAGGTATGGAGTATCAATGCCCCCTCAGAAATTTTTTCAAATTTTGGGTCGACGATTGAAAAAATTGGAAAGGGTCCCGATAAGTTAATTTGGTTACTAGAAGAATGACGGTGCAGTCGATTTCAAAATCTGACATATTTAAGGCAGCCAATGGGGTAGTCAAAGTTGGTCAAATGAGCCTCCAGTAATAACCTAGTTGACAAATGCCATTTTGACCTTATAAATAGGTTGACAAAAGGGTAAAAGTCAATTCATTTTCACTATTCACTTTGTAAATTTTGAGAGCTTAGAGAAAAAAGCACAGCAGCGAGGATGGTGATTCTAGTGACAGAGCATCATGGCGAAATCGTGTGGACTTTCAAGCGGCCAGAGGGCTCAAAGCTAGCAATATGTACCCCTATCTTCCTTTGTAATTTTTTTGTTTTGCATGCCAAAATTAGGTTTTTAGGGGAAGGAACGAATGCACCACGACGCATTTGCATTTGCGTAAGCCGCATTTTCCTTTGCGTTCGATGCATTTGATGCATCGCGACGCAAATGCAATGGTAAACTAAGAGACATCAAGGTTTTGCACCACTTTTTCCAAAAATAGTGATGCATTCACCTTTTTGAGTGACATTTGAAGGTTGGAATGCCACATTCGCCATATTGCGACACATTTGACTGTTTAAGTGACGCATTCGCTTGAAATGATGCAAGTGTCAAAGTTTGTGATGCAAACACTCTGATGCGATGCATTTTATCCTTCAAACAACGCAATTGTGGTGTTGCGACGCATTTGAAGTTCAAAACGATGCATTCGTTGTTTTGCAATGCATTTACAATCAACGCGATGCATTTGACTTTGACTATGGCCAATTTTAGTTTTATGAAACTATAAAAGCTTTTGATAATACTGACAGTTGCGCATAAGGTACTGACACGTTGTTTGACCTTGTGCAGAGGCAGCTTGCCCCGATATACACATGAGAGAGCAGACCGATGACCTTCATATTTGCTGACTAGTTGATCCCGTGAGAGTGGCAATGATTGATGTGGCTAGGTTTGATCTATGTCGCCTATATGCCTGCTATTCAGGCTAATAGGGGTCTTCTGACTGCATTATGCGAGTGGTGGAACTCAGAGACCTATTCCTTCCACCTGCCGATAGGTGAGGCTACCATTACATTGGAGGATGTCTACCGGATCTTATGAGTGTCGATCCGAGGAGAGAAGATCGTCTACGACCCTCGTCATAGTGAGAAAACTTTTTGGGTGTACTACCGAGATGAGGGTACAGGACTCGGCATCCAGGGATACGAGATCCGATGGGAGTTTATGGCGGAGCACTATGCTCATTTTGATGTGTTCCTTGCAACTCTGATTGGAGGTATTTTGATTCCTGACCATCGGGGACATGGATTCCCTATTGGCTGGGGAGACATTTTGGTTGGGATGAGACGTGACAGGATAGTTTATGCATGGGGCTCATGTTTATTGGGCACGTTCTACCACCAGCTGCACGAGGTTGTTTACCGGAGGGCAGAGAGTATCTCTTGTGGGATGACACTGATGATGATTTGGCTTGGGAGCACATAGCCATATTTCTCCCACCCATTCAGAGACCACAGTTGGCCAAGGGGATGCCCTATGCCTACTATTATGTAGGTGCCTTACAGCAGACCCAGATGGGTGAGACAGGTTGGTGGCAGCATCAGATTAAAATGATGGTGTCCTTTATCTGGCGACCCTACAAAGACTACGAGCAGTGGAACGATGAGGTGGACCATTTAATCCTATGCTGACAGTATCGATATTTGATTGGTAGGACTGTGCAGAGCCAGGTGATCATTGAGATGTATTTTCCACAGCGTGTCCTGAAGCAGTTTAGAGAGCAGTAGGGTGTACCTGTAGGGACAGTTGAGTATGTGCGCTCTTCCAGAGAGTATGCTTGGGGGTCGGCCATTCCAATAGCCTTCGTAGAGCAGTAGATTGATGGGCTAGGATCCCAGCCATGGGGATGGAGAGGTCGAGCTACAGATCCTGGGACCACTACAGATTACAACCTATGGTGGCAGGTACATAAACCAATGCCATTGACAGATCCCGATGGGCCAACGCTTGTGGACAGATGGTCAGTGATACCTCTTGTGTCGAGGGTCGGGCGGGGAGGCAGAGGTGGTGACAGGGGCAGAGGTCGGGGCAGGGATGGAGGTAGGGATGGAGGCAGGGGTGGAGATGGAGGTAGAGATGAAGGCAGAGACAGAGGCAGAGATGGAGGCAGGGATGGAGACGGAGGCAGAGATAGAGGCATGGGTGGAGATGATGGGGATGATGGAGGAGATGGCTGAAGATGACGGCGAGATGGTTAGAGATAGGGAAGATGGTACGCCCACGTGTGGCGAGGGTAGCATTAGATGCTATCCCAGAGGTTGGAAAGGAGGGAGAGAGAGAGAGGAGGAGAAGCCTAGACAAGAGGGATAGGGTGAGGAGAGACAGGAGGAGGAGGTGGAGGTGGAGAGACAAGAGGAGGATGTGGCAGAGGAGGAGAGGTCGAGGCAGGAGGAGGAAGTGGCAGAGGATGTGGAAAAGGAGGAAAGGTCGAGGTAAAAGGATGTGGCAGAAGAGGAGGTCAGACAGGAGGAGGGGGTCGGACAGGAGGAGGAGGAGGGTGATGATGAGGATGATGCCATGGATGAGGTAGAGAGACTACTCAGATGGTGGATGGTGGAGGGAGATGAGGAAATACCCTCCAGCTCAGCTCTACCCCATGATGCCATGACCGACTAGAGGGTGGAAGACCTTCAAAGGAGATTGGATGAGAGTGTTGCACAGATCCAATCACTGCAGTTAGAGCTAGAGGTGGCTTGGGTAGAGCGGGATCAGGCAGTGATCTTCCAGCAGGAGTCAACTCAGTGGTGCATCGAGTTTGTAGTGTTATGCACAGGGCCTTCTAGGGATATTTCTCGTGAGCTGGCCAGGGTGAGCATGAGATTGGGATAGTATAGGACATTGTACGAGCAGGAGGTGCCTCCTGAGCAATGAGATCCTACATTGTCACGATCCTAGACGAGGACAGGCAATGGCCACCGATCACGGAGTGGGAGCAATAGTAGGAGTCACACGAGTGCAAGAGGGTCTACCTCGTTAGGGCACATCTCAGAGCACATGTCCCACCACTCTCACCGGCATGCCTCGAGTCATCACTCGAGCCACAATCATGGGTCTACTAGTTCAGTGTAGAGGTCAGGACAAGGGCAGCCACCAGTGGCAGATCCTTCTACTTCTTAGAGTCAGGCCGCAGTGACATCACATATCCCACCAGTGTCAGTTCCATTGGTTATGCAGGCATAGGTTCCTACAGGTCCACCCCTCATTTCAGTGCTAGTTATAGAGCTCCTGCCACCACACTCTTTTCCATGAGGGGATGAGGAGAGTCTACCCTAGGGAATGTTGGCCATATTTTTTTCCTTATTATGACACATTATGTATATATTATTGAGCTTGCGAGCTCCATTTTTGGGATATCTCTTGACTTTATCCTATGACATTGTAAATTTTTTAGATGATATTATATGATGATGCAGTTTTGATGTAGCCTACATATGTGTTATGTGATGCTCTTTGATTTATGCATTATGATATGTATGATGTATGATGTTGATTTATGACATATTATTTGTGTCCTATGATTCTTACTTATGATACGATGTGATGATGATGCCATGCTTATTTATATGTTATGTTGATTTTGTGATGCTGGCAATAATGATATGCATAATGTATTTATTTAAATGGATGTCATGTTTATGATGATGCAAATGTCAATGAAATGTTATATGATTGAATGCTATGGATAATGTATGTATGGACCTAATGCAGTGTTTATATGATCATTATGCACTTATGTTTTTGTATGTCACAGGATATCATCGTGAGATGGACGAGGGAGGATGACCAGACTGAAGGAGATGCATGTTAGTTCCTAGACCAAATCCTTCAAAACTTTACCATAGGACTTTAATATTTATTGCTCTTAATCATCATTGGGAAGACTATTGTAATGGCCAACAAACACCATGATATGACATAGATCAAGGTGTGCAAGGTCGTACCATCACACAAGACAAGCAATCACAGACAAGGATGATCATGACTCAAACTAAGAGTGTGATTTCCCCAGTCTTTTTGTCATAACCAACCACAAACAAAAAAAAAAGACCAAAAGGACAAATCATGAAACGTCGTTACTTCTCTAAATCCTATTCCCAGGACATCCTTGAGAAACTAGCAACATGATTGCCAAAATATAGAATAGATCCCTTATCATGATACGTCGTTGTTTTTCTAAATCCCAGAATCAGGACCTCGTGGAGAAACTAGTAGTCATGCGTGTCAATCGGCATGATACGTCACTGCTTCTCTAAATCGTGTTATTGGGATCTCACTGAAAAACTGGTAACATGATGAAAAGCCAAAAGACAAGTGCCAAGTGTTTGCCAAGTGCATCTGGATATTCATTGTTTTGATGTCAAGATGGCAGGTTTGATGATGATGAGATGCCAGATTGTCAAAGTTTTGATGATGCCTGGATGACAAATGTCAAAAATTTCTGAATTTAGGAAGGACACATCCTAAATAATGTTGACGTCAAGAGGATTTGATCCCTAAAAGTCAGAAGGGGTCCCTCAAAAATGATGACGATGCCTAGGAAGGACACATCCTAAGGCATAAATGACAGAGTCTTTTCTTTAGAAGGACACATCTTAAGAATAGTGATGTCAAGAGGAGTGATCCTTAGATGTCAAGAGGATCCCTCAAAATGTCGAATGACAGTGACAATGCCTAGGAAGGACACATCCTAAGGTATGAATGACAGAGGTTATCTTTTAGAAGGACACATCTGAAGGCTAACCAAGAGTTGACAGTTTGACAAGTCATGATGAGTTGACTTGTTTTGACCGAGTTTGACTTGTGTTGACTATATGTTGATATTGTCATGATGACGTACTGATGAGATTGTCATGCTGAATAAATGATTTCCATAATATGTTTTTAGGAGTTTATCCATTTAGGAATGATTTTCTTTGTCTTGAATACATTTTGACGTGTGTGTCAATGCAACGCCATGAACCCTAATGGATTGACCTAGTGCGACCTCAAGGGCTCATCGACAGATGGCCTTGCCTATGTCATGCTCTCAAAGACCTCGTAGTTCGACATGACCAATGACTTTGTCTTGATGACCAAAGATTATGTCATGATTTTATTTTGACAAACCTAAAAGGACTGACCTAATGTCTGGGGGACTCAAGTATGAGTCTTGCCTACATAGCAAATGCGCAGAGACAACGTAGTTCAGACAAATGACAAAGACTGACTAATTGACTTGATAGACTTTGACAAGAGATGACTTTGTGTTTGTGCTCTTTGAGCAGTCTGACGTTTTTTTGTGGGTTTCTTCAGGATGTTTTCTGATGTTTTTGGTCTTTCTTTAGGACGTTTTATGATGTTTTTGTCTTTTTTTTAGGACTCTTTTGCAATGTTTTTGTCTTTTTTTAGGGCTTTTTGCAATGTTTTTGTCTTTTTTTAGAACTTTTTGCAATGTTTTTGTCTTTTTTAGGACTTTTTGCAATGTTTTTGTCTTTTTTTAGGACTTTTTACAATGTTTTTGTCTTTTTTTAGGACTTTTTCCAATGTTTTTGTCTTTTTTCAAGACTTTTTGTGATGTTTTTTTCTTTTTTCAGGACTTTTTGCCAATTGACAAAACCATGTGTGATATCCACTGCAGTTACACGATAAACATCTTTCCCCCAGTTAGGTCCAAGACTTAGCCAATTTTAAGGGACAAGAAAGGGATGTTGCCAAGGTACCAGACGGACAGTCGTCAGGGCTTGATGTCAATCGTTTATCAACCATGAAAGGACGGGTATAATGTGGTGGTGACAGAAAATGTGTTTCATCCTAGGCCACGGTAGACAAAGTAACAGTAGATGGCAGAGCAACGATTGATTACTCATGGCGCTTGTTTGCCAGGTTTTCACCATGGTACCTATCCAAAGTGCCTGTTTTCCAGGTTTTCACTGTTGGACGAATCATTTTTCTTTACTAGTTTTGTCATTTTTCTTATTTTTATGGTGCTGCCAAAATGCCTGTTTGCCAAGTTTTCATCAAGGCAACAATTTTTTTATCCTTTTTCAATTTTTTTGTATTTTTTAGTTTTCAACTCGATCTCCTGATGCTATGCATAGAACTTTTGGAGGTGTAAACTATTAATAGGTTTTGTCAGTTGTTCACCATCTGGAGTTTCCAGCTGATAGGCTCCAAAGCCAAAAGAAGATATGATGACATAAGGACCCAACCAATTTGGTTCAAACTTTCCCAGCTTTTCTCTATCAGCCTGGTTCTTAGGGTTCTGCATGAGGACTAAGTTGCCAATGTTAAACTTCCTAACCATAACCTTTTTTTTGTAACTGTGACAAAGATGGTTCTGATACACTTGTAGATGGTTCAAGGAATTTTATCTTCTTTCTTCTAACATCTCCAGCTCGTGTAGGCGTAATTATCTGTATTCCTCTTCATCGGTTAAACCCTTTAGGGAGACTCGTAACGAAGGAATTTCAACCTCGATGGGTAAGATGGCCTCAGCTCTAAAGACCAGGGTGAAAGGAGTGGCTCATGTAGGCGTACGAATGCTAGTGCGATAGGCCCATAGAGCAGAGTCGAGTTGTATATTCTAGTCACAGCCAGCGTCATTGACAGTCTTTTTGAGGATTTTGATGATGGTTTTATTTTATGCCTTAGCTTGATTATTTCCTTGTGGGTAATACGGAGATGAAAAATGGTGTTGGATGTGAAATCGCTCACATAACTCATGAACGTCTTGGTTTTTAAATGGACGTCCATTGTTAGTGATGATGGATTGGGGAAGGCCATACCGAAAAAAGATGTAGTTAAGAATGAACTTGGATATTTGCTTGTCGGTTATGTATGTCAGAGGGATGGCTTCGATCCACTTCGTAAAATACTCAATGGTGGTGATGATGAATTTGTGGCCATTGGACAAGGTTGGATGGATCTTACCCACGAGGTTGAGTCCCCATTGAGCGAAGGGCCAAGGAGAAGTGATCAGCCAAAGTTCCTGCACTGGAGTGTGAATCAAATCACTGTGAATCTGGCATTTGTGACAAGTCCTGACATATTCGATTGCATCTTTTTCAACGGTCGGCCAATAGTACCCAAGTCTCATTACTTTCTTGGCTAGAATAGGACCACTTGAATGAGATCCGCATATACCGGAATGTACTTCGCGTAAGGTTTTATGTGCTTTGTTAGTGTCGAGACAACTAAGGAGGGTTTTGTCAAAGCTACGGTGGTAAAGGGTGTCACTGACGATGGCATAACTTGTAGCTTTTTGGATGAAGGACTTCCTCTAGTTATTGAATAGGTTAGGTGGAAGGGTTTGAGACTTAAGGTAGTCATAAATATCTTGGTACCAGGGAGAGTCGGGACCAACAAGTTCACAAACCATTTCTAACTCCAGAATGTCATAGGTGGGGACCAACAATTGTTCGATTAGGAATTCCAGTTGAGGCATGTTACTTGGTATGTCGAGTAGGGAGCCTATTATAGCCATTGCATCTGCTACCTTGTTCTGCGCTCTCAGAACTTGTTCAAAAGTTACCGTATGAAATTATGTTTGGAAACTATCAACCATCCATTTGTAGGGCATCAGCTTCTCATCTTTTGTGTCATAGTCATCATTTACCTGGTTGATGATGAGCTGAGAATCCCCATAGACATGTAGTGTTCTGATTTTTCATTTTATTGCCATTCGAAGTCCTATAACTAGTGCCTCGTATTCCACCATATTGTTTGTGAATGGGAAAGCAATGCGAAAAGACTTAGGAATGGAATCTCCTTGAGGGGTGATGAACAAAATTCCTGCCCCCAAGCCATGATTTGTGTGTGATCCGTCAAAGTAGAGTCACCAAGGTGCCTTAGGTTATGTATGGAATATCGACTCATCTGAAAAATCTGCCACTAACGGGTGATCACTGTGTAGAGGTGCATCTTCTAGTTGGTCCGCTATGACTTGTCCTTTTATGACCTTCCTTTCTACATATTGAATGTCATATTTGCTTAGAATCATGATCCATTTTTCCAGACATCCTGTTAATGTTGCCCGACTTAACAGATATTTGAGGGGTCAATCTTTGCTACCAGTTGTGTCTGATGACTTAACATATAATGTCTTAGCTTATGTGCTGCAAAGACCACTGCTAGAAAAGCTCATTCAACTGGTGTTTATTTTAGTTCATACCTGACCAATGTCCGACTGATTTAATATATAGCTCTTTCTTTTTCCTCTTGGTCATTTTGTGCTAGTAATGCCCCTAGTGTTGAATTAGTGGCAAAGATGTATAGAATCAATGGCTTTCCATGAATGGGAGGCATGAGGATTGTCAGTGATAGTAGGTAATCTTTGATTTGTTGAAAGGCTTATTGACATTTATCTGTCCACACAAAGGGAATATCTTTGCATAGAAGATATTGGAATGGTTGGCATTTATCAGCCAATTGGGCTATGAAGCACCGAATAGATTGTACCCTACCTTGTAGAGTTCTGAGTTCACTTATTCCTCTGGGAGGAGGCATGTCCATGATGGATTTTACTTTCGCTGGGTTGACCTCAATGCCCCTTCGAGAAACAATGTATCCCAACAATTTACCAGAGGTGACACCAAAGACACATTTCTTAGGATTCAGTCTGACCTTATATTCCTCTAACCTCTTAAAAATTGTGTCCAACACCTTCAGATGATCTTTTCTTGTTGTTGATTTAGCCAAAATTTCATCCACATAGTCTTCCATTATTTTATGCATCATGTCATGGAAGATTGTGGTCATTTCTCTTTTATATGTGGCACCTGCATTCTTAAGACCAAACAGCATGGCATTCCAACAGTATGTACCCCAAGGGCAAGTGAGCGTTATTTTATGTTGGTCTTCTGGGGTGATGCGAATCTGATTATAGCCAGAGAAACCATCCATGAGGGACAGCATCTCATATCCTGTTGTGAGGTCAACTATAATATCAATATTCGGTAAAGGAAAGTCATCCTTTGGGCATGCCTTATTTAGGTCTCTAAAATTTGTACATACACGGATCAGCTTATTTGGCTTTGTTATTAGCACTATGTTAGATATCCATTCGGCATAGTCAATAGACCGTATGAATCCAGTGTCTAGAAGTTTCTTCAACTCCGCCTTGACAAGTAGAGCGACTTGAGGATGCATTTTGCGTAGCTTCTGTTTGATTGGCTTGGTCTTAGGTAATAGTGGCGGATGGTGCAGAACTAGTTCTAGGTCTAGTCCTAGCATGTTAGCATACGACCATGCAAAGTTGATTTTACATTTTGTAAAGAACTTATGAAATTATGGTCTCTCTTCCTCAGTCAATGATGCAACAAAAAGGACGATTTTGGGATCCTCTACAGTTGACATGTTATCCTCTTTGGTGTCTTCTATAAGCATAGCCGATTTCTCTTGTTGTACGAGAAGAAAGTCCAGTCCTCCATCTTTGGGCGCCTCAGAGAGGTTTTCACCCACAGATACGTCCTTTTTTTTTACTTTTTCATTGTCAGAAGGTGCCTTTCGGTTTTCACCTAAAGATGTTTCATTTTTCATTTTCATTTTATTTTTATTTTTGCAACTAGAGGACAGAGCAGTCTCGCTGAAGTATGTTGCACAATCTAAATCAATAATGAATCTTGCCTTGTAATCAACATTGGGTATGCCCTCACGTAATCCCATAAAATTTTCAATCACCTCATCATTCTGAAATGTGTCCAGGACTGGCGAGCCTTGTTGGTCCCAATCAACTAGTTGAGGATAAACTAAGGAAATGCCATCATCAGTGTTGGTGAATTGGGGGGAGGATGCAGAAAGCATGCAAATGGATTCTGATATTGTAGATGAGATTATCATTATCCAACTCCACATCGAACTCTATCCAATATTCCCCTTCACTAGTCTCACATTCTTTCTCAAAATAAGGAGTGAAGGATTTAGAGTCATGGTTGTCAGTGTCATCTGGTACTTCAAATGGATTGGACTGAAGGGATTCAGATGATGGGTCTTGTATGTCATGGGAAGTGGTAATGGGACTTTGACTATTTGGTTCCTGATCAATTTTAAATGTTTGCCAAAATCATTTTTTAGAGGTTAGCTCCCTTGTTTTGACAAATAATCATCGAGGCGACAGTCGCTTAAGGATCATTTTGAGCCAAATTCCCACTCTTGGGAGTCAGTTTCGGTAAGGGTTTCCTTAGTAGTCTCAACACTTTATGAAGCATGCAATCGCTCACTTGAAAGTCCATAGGTACGTCGATTGTCATTGTTGGGCAATCCAAACCCTAATCCAAGATACTTTGGTGTGTGGAACGGTTCTATGGGCTCCCTTCGTCCAGTTTTATTTTTTCCCAGGCCACTAGTACCATCTTAGCCTTTAGCCTTCATTATGTCATATCCCTTTCCGTATTTCTCAACTGGTAATGGGGATAGTTCGGTCGTATCTTTATAGAGCCATCCTAAAATATTAGCAAGGTCTTCATTACTCATGTCTCCCCATTTAATGAAAACTATTTTTGGTGGAACTTTGAAAACTTCCTTGGCTTCCATTCTAAAACATGGCCGACCATAGATCTTTGGAGGCTTGGGTATTGTGGTTATGCTATATGTCGTGTGTAGTTTGAATTCTTCACAGCCGAGGTCCTGGATCTTTATAGTGGATTCAGCCTTAGGGTTTTCAGAAGATGGTGGTATGGTGGAAGACGTGGATGGAGCGGATGTGCAAGATGATGCGAGTGTGGATGGATCAATGTATTTAGAAGATGAAGCCTCTCAATTGATAGGCACCTGATTTTTAGAAACACCCCTGAGGTTGGTACAGTATTCAAAGGGGTCGAGGTTGCCATATATGGTGATTTTCATGCCATCAAATGGGAATTTTAAACATTGGTGGTATGTGGATGGAACGGATTTTAAGGCATGAATCCATGGGCGACCAAGCAAGATTTTGTAGGGTAGTTCTAGATCCAGGACTTGGTAGGTTGTATCCACAATTACTGGTCCCACTTTGATAGGAAGAGATATCACACCTCGTGAAGAGCGTTCTTCATCATCATATGCTTTGATCACTATACTCTTTGTAGAGTCTAAGCATGCATTAGAAAACCCTAGAGCCTTAACCAGTTTCAAAGAGCATATATTCAACCTTGCTCCACCATCTACTAAAACTCTTCTGACCTTGTGCTTATGGATGAAGGTTTCAATGTGCAATGCTTCGTTGTAGTTGGTCTTAGGTGATGAGTAGTCTTGATCAGAAAAGGTGGCGTGGTGAGGCGTGGTGAGGTATCCCACCATGGTCTCGAACTGATTGACATCAATGTCCTTGGGGACTGATGACTCTTGTAGGGTTTTATAAAGTATATCTTTATGCATGGGAGAGATATGAAGCAGCTCAAGTATAGAAATTTGTGTGGGAGTTTTTCCAAGCTGATCGATAAGGTTGAACTGACTCTTTGGTTTCCACTGCTTTGCGGTCGGGGTGGGCTTTGTCTATTTAGTAGATGGGCCAGGTATGGTGATTTTGGGTTGTCTAGCGGGAGGTGGGCCAGCTATGGTGACCTTGCCAGTTCGAGTGGTAGTGTTGCATTGAGGTGCTCTCTTGACTGTAATGGTATTGATGTATTCATCATTAGTTCGGACATTATTTATAATTGGCCCACCAAAATAGTTGTACTTGGCTCGGCCAAAATTCGTGTGATTATTGTTTATTTCTGGACTTGACGTGGAAGCATTATGAGAACTATGGTCCTGTAGTGGGTTCTTATGAATAGTATGGTTTGAATTGGAGGAAAATTGTGATCCACCTACCTCAATAAGATCTTGTACTAAGTTTTTCAGTTGTCGACAGTTAGAGGTTTTATGTCCTTTTTCTCGATGATAATCGCACAATCCATTATCGTCCCACCATGCTGGTTTAAACTGTCCTGGGTCGTATGGTTTTGGTTCTGGAAGTGTGATGACCCCATTCTGGAGGCATTTCTTGAGGACTTCTTCAATGGGTTCCCCCAAAGAAGTGTATGTGCGACCCCTTGGAAATTGTCTCATCTGACGGTATTGTCCCTCATTATTTTGGCTATTCTAGTTGTTTGAAGGGACATTGGTAGGGGGTGTCAATGTTGTTGTTGGTTTGTTTTGCTATTTAATCCCTTTTAGGGCCAGTACAGGACCCACAATGTTTGCAATCTTGGCGTCAACAAAACCGCCATTTGTAACATATTTATTTTTGGCCCCGTATTTATTCTTGCCAGTGGGAGGGTTTGTATTTGTGTTTTTAGAACCATATCTTAGTTCTCCCTTTGTGATAAGGGCTTTCTCAATCTGGACCCCTTTTTTGACTAGGTCTGTGAAGGTTGTGCAACAATGCACTTACAATGCATATTTTAGGGGACCTAGCAGCGTTTGAACAAACATGTCCACCTTTTCTCTTTCAGGTATGTCAGTGTGACACCAACTAGCTAAACTTCTCCATTTTTGAAAGAATGTGATGAATGTCTCCCCAACATCCTCTTGCGTGAGGTTGCACAAGCTAGTGATAGAGGTGTCCATGTCAATGTTGTATGCATAATTATTTATGAATTTTTGTTTTAGCTCATCCCATGTTTGGATATCCTTTTGTGTGGAAAACCATTCAAGGGCAGGACCCACCAAACTTTTAGAGAAAAGTCTCATCAAGTATGTTTGTTCATAGGTGACGTCCATACAATTGGTTGCAAATTCACAAACATGTTCAATGGGGTTTGTCTTGCCTCTGTATTTTGTAAAATTGGGTGGCACATCCTGGAGGAAATGGTGGCATGTATAAGTTTGTGTCGAATGGATATACATTTAGATCATATGGCACTTCTAATTTGTTGTCGGATATCTATATGTTTTGTATTTTCTCCTCTAGACCCATCAATCTTGTTTGGAAGGCATCCATAACATGGTCATTTGTGGTCCCGTATGTTGGATTGTTTGGTACACCATAGGGCCCCATTTGTTATGCGTGGATATTGGTGTATTGTTGAGGGATGACATGTTGTGATATGTGTGATGTGGTCAGAATTATGTGTTGTTGTTGTTGAAAAATTGGATTGGGTATATGTTGGTGGGTATGAACTTACAATGAGTAGGTTGGGATATGTCCCCCAGCCATTTGTGTCGTTATTTGGGGGACATGGTGACCCTGAACATTGTGATGTACTAATGATGCCATGGGTTGTGTTATTTGGCACCTTGTCCAAATTGTTGAGGTTGTCCAAGGGGATTGTTCATAGTTGGTCCTTGGGAGGCGATTACATGTGACTATGTTGTCATGTTAACGTTTTGTTGTTGTACTTGGACAAAGATACACCTTTTGCCTCCTCCCAAAGGATTTTGTGAAATACCAATGAGCGGATATGTCGAAGGTGTGCTCATGGTAATGGATGTAGTTGTCAAGGGGAAGTTGTTGTGACTTGATGATGCCCCCGTGGCATTTATTGTCATGGTAAAAAGGGGGTTTGAATAACTTTCCCATATTTTCGAGGAGCCAAAGGTGGTTCCAGTCGATTGTGACAGTATTGTGGATGTTGTGGGAATTGTGACAGATTGTGATCCTCCAATGGATGTAGCGTTTATTGTGTTGGAGGTTTTTCAGATGTTGTGGGTAGCATGTACAGTCGTTGTAGTGTCAATGAAAGTATTGCTTGTAGTGTTTTGTGGCTGACCACTATGTGACATGTTATGTGTGTTGGCGTCATTAGGGTCAAAAGATGTTGGTCTCAACGTGTTGATGTCAAATCTGTGTGGTAACTTAGCTCCTTGACTTAAAAGTATGGCTAAGTATCTGTCTCTATTGTATAGGACCATTTGTTCCACGAATATAGAGGCCTCTGGATCTTGCGCCGCGACCTCTAAGTTCTCCTCAAGTATCTGTCTGTATTCATCTTTGCGTAAGAAAGGTTTGAAGGGACTATTTGATGAGGATGTGAGAGTTTGATTGTTTGCGTTGCCAAATGGGTCATCAAATGTCCAATTTGGGTTGTACGTGGGGTTGTCGATAGTGGAAGTGGGGTTTAGTCCAAAATTTGTCATTTGTCGCTTCTATTTTTGGAGTCTAGTTTCCACCATAAAATGAGATTGCTCAAGTGAAAATGACAACTAAATGCAAGGATTACACTATGCAAGGTCTAAGTTTAAAATGACGACTAGGATGAACAATATTTTTGGATTTTTGAGAATGAAATATGCAATGTCTAAACTTATAATGCAACTTAATACAAGGATACCTAAGCACTTCTAAGCTCAATACTTTTTTTCAATTTTGGTTACTAAAGGACTTTGCTGAAAAGGACAAGGACAAGGTCAAAATGACTAGTGAGTTTTCCTAACTAGACTGTTGAGTTGGAAAATCTCACAAAAGGGACAATGACTAAAAAAGGGATTGATAACTTAGTCCAAGAGAACATAGTTTCGAAAGCAATGACGTTGCAAATTATGCTAAGATTTTCCTAATCTAAAGTATGCAAGATGGAAAACCTAGGGACAAACTAATGCCTAATGTATGCAACAAACAAAAATGAAGGATGAAACCTATGGTCAAGAATGCAAACTAATGGTCTAAAATTTGAGCAATTTCAAATTTGGTTTCTGACAGAATCTCCTTGGAAACAATGTTTGACAAATGATTGACAAGGTGTAGACTTCATATTTGACTTTGTATGAAGATTTTACTTGTGACAGGAAAATGCGTCATTCGAGGATGTGAATGTGTCACAATTTTGCAAATGCATCACAGTTTGAGCAAATGTGGCTCGGGGACTGACAAATGTGACTTAGTTATGCATATGCGGCTCTGTAAAGCTCATATGTGTCACAACGCAATCAAATGCGATGTTTTAAATGTCAAATGCAGTTTATTAGAGCACTTGCATCTCAGAAATGAGAATGCGGTTTGACAGATGCGACACAGTTTATGAAAATTGAGTTTTTTGTCATTTTGATGGAAATTTTGATCTGTCTAATGGTGAATTTTTTTTCCAAAAATGTGAATATGGTGGATAATGTTTCAGTAATCTAGCAAGCACTTAACAAGCACAGTGTTTTGGGTGTAAAAAAGCACACATAAAAAAAGTACAATCCAAGAAGGCCAATAGGCCAAGGGTTTGTATACTTGGTATAGCCACCGATATACCCTGGATTGGTGATAAACACCTTTCCTTCTCGAGAGCGGATAACTTAGAATTTTGGTGGCATTGGCTCCCCTCCATGACTCATTAATGTCATTCGAGCACACCAAATTTGAATTCTTGGGTAGTGACTTCCCAAGAACTACTATCTCTACTCAAGGGGATCAGTAGTGAGTGTCTTCGGGCATGATACTGTACCCTGCACTATACCAAGCAATGGCCAAAGAATGGTTGGACACTAACACAAGAGGTATTTAATATGGGCATTCTGTTCGTGGAGCATGATCCATGCAGTGAGAGTCCCCTTCAAATCCATCTCGTCAGAACCACATGCATGATTCTTGGGATTTCCCCAAGAATCCACTTTTATATACCGGTTGGAAGTCCCTCGAGTTCAGGGTGCTACCGGTCTGAGTCGTCCTAGGGTGAGTACTTTTTCCCACCAGAACAGGCCCAAGTTCTAGAGTTAGTAATTGTTTCTCTTACACCAAGGATCACTCGAAAGCGCAAGGGGAGAGGATACTTCGATTACTAAGTTGTGAGGGTAATAACATATAAAACTGGGTCTGGTTTTCTGATCATTGAGTTTTCACAAGGTAAGAGCATACTCACCTACCATTTTGAAAACACACTCAGAAACATTAGAAGACATGTTCTTTTTAATTGCACTGAAAGTAAGTGTGTACTAATCTAAGAAAAATAGAAGCACAATGTTTTAGTGTTTATTCTTTGACGTTCAAACTTGCAAGACCACACATTAGTAGTTTCAATTTTTTCCTTTGACCCATAAAGAACTCCAACACCACATGCTGCAAATGACAATTAGTACCACATATCCTAGCTAGACAGAATGCAGAAAAACCAGAATAAAAGGAACAAGAAAAACAGCAAAATCTCGAATATAATTAAACATAAAATATTACCAGTCAAATGCGTTGCGACAGAGCGAATGCGTCGCTTTGTGGTTCAAATGTGTCACGGTAATACAAATGTGGCTTTGCAAGCTTCGACTACGACACGACAGAGCGATTGCGATGTTATGTTCAGCTAATGCGTCGTGATTTAAAAAAAAAAACAATTGTGTCGCTTCGTACCTGTACCTACAAAATGACAGAAAACACGAAACCATCAAAAAAAAAACAACGTGGTTCACCAATGTAACTAAGGGTTAATTTTCAAAGGTTAGGGGGGAGAAATTAATAAAAATCACAAAACCCAAAGCAATTACAAAACACAAGGGAAGTAAACAAAAGAACAATTATACCAGCTAATCGTCGAGACCTTCATGATTCATTTTTGTAACACCTTCTAACTTGCTGGTTATCGTATTGCCCTCAGATCGAACACACGAGCAATTTGGAAATAAATATCTAATTCCTACACCAAGCTTTGAAGGATTTGATCAAAGTTTAAATGCCTAATGTCTATGACAATATGAATGAAATGCTTATGCCTAAATATGCCAGAATAATAAAGTAATTCCTATACGTGTAATGTCTTTTTGTAATTGAAAAATGAGAGGAAAATGGCATTTTATAGAAAATTCCATTTTGAATGGACGGATGAGATTGACTCTTGACAAAAGCCTAAAATCAGAGGACAAGATTAAATCTGATAATCCCTAATCGAGGTTAGGACAAAGTCATTAATCGAGCGGTCGAGATGCCATCTAAGAAGATCGAATCGGTGGTGGAGAGTAAATGAAATAATTAATTAGAAAAATAAAGATTTTCAAAAATGAAGAAGATAAAGACTGCCTGATTTGTGAGATTCAAAAAATCAAGAAGATAAGAGTCAAAGTGAAGATCAGATTTGAAAAATCAAGAATCTGCCTGATTACTTGATTTTTGGAGGAATATTTTACCATTTTGAATTAAATTAATTCAAAATATGGAATTTGTGAGATAATAAATAATCGATTTTTAGATTATTGACCAAAATAGACTATCAGTTAAGATTGTGATGACATTTTAAATAATTTCATTTATTTAAAATGAGAGGAATATTAATTTTGACAATTCAATAATTAAATATAATTATTTAATTTTAGAAGATAAGATTAATTAATTAAATAAATTAATCAATTCATTTAATTATAACAATTAGTGACATATTAAATAAATAAATGAAATTCATTTATTTAATAATCAGGGAGAATAAATGAAGAAGGGTAATTAAATAAATTAAGAAATTTATTTAATTAAGAGAAGACTTAGACAATTAATGACGTATTGAATAAATAAATATAATTTATTTATTTAATAATCATGAAGAATACAAGAGACATGAATTAATTAAATAATAATATATTATTTAATCAACAGTCGAATGTGGACGAAGGACATAATCAATGTCATAATTATGCTTAGACGAAAGATGAAAAATGAAGCTTGCAAGCCTAGGTCATTTTTATGTGTCTACAGATTCAACATCTTTTCCTACTACTGGGGTGGCAATTTGTAGCGTCCTAGATCCAGAGTCATCAGCTATGATGTGGGATCGAATTTTAGGTCTCTTCTCCTTTCAAGTCCTTGTTTGAGCTCTAGCTAGAATGGCCTCTATCCTCGCCTTTGGGTCAACAACCACTAGAGCTTTCTTCTTTAACTATTGTTCCAACCATGCGGGAACCTCTGTTTGACCCTTTGTTGATTCATGATCACCTTCCTCTTTGTGTTCTTTCTATGACTGATCTTCTTCATCACTAGGATCCTCTTCATTATTCTTTTGCTTCTTATCTAGATCCTTTTCTAGTGTAGTCCTTCCTGTATCAGGCCTGGTGACAATTACATTTTCTTCAATGATATTTTCTTCTTGTGGGGCCCTCTCTCCTTCATGTTGAATTTCAGTATTCCGTTCAGGCCTAGTACTCTTTTCTTGTGCATCTTCTTCTTCTTCTTTATTCTTATCTTCCTCTCTTTCTGGAGGTACTTCTTCTAGCCTCAATCCCTTGTCTTGGCCAGTCTATGGAGCTTGCTCAATTATATCTCTACATTTGGAACCATGTCTATCTTCCCTTCTTCGAAGCAGTGCTCCTCTGGGTGTGTCTCTTCTTCTAGTTCTTGATCCGATGTTTCTACTACATAGTGCTCATCAAGACCCTCAGCATCTTCTTCAGAAGTTTGTGGCCCTTCTTCATCGGAAGCCATCTTGTCTAAGCTTATGCTTAATCCACCCTTTGGATGCTCAAAATAATCATCTTTGTCAAAATCCTCGGGCTCCTCAACTATGTATTTCGTGGTTTCTTTGTGTTTCTTCATGCTTAACCTTTCCATCTCCTCTAAGATCTGCATTGTTACTTCAATCTTTGGCAACTTGATAGGTGGTAGAGGGAGATGTAGAGCAATAGCAATTTGAGCCATTAATGGTTGGACCTTAGGGTCAAGGATTACCATGGATAACTCATAGGCACATTCTGCATGTATGTTGTGAAAGCTTGTGGCAAGATGGGTGGTGCCATAGAGGTTGAGGGCATAGATGGTGGAAGAGTTGAAAAAGTAGTTAGTTGAGGCGGGAGTGAGGAAGATGATAGTGGGGAAGTGGTCGAAGAGGAAGATTCCAATACCATTACTGGAGTAGTTGGCAAGGCGGAAGTGAGGTGGACTGATATGTCCATGGCGGGCAAAGATGAGACAGGAAAAGCTTTGGAAGCAGGGGGTGGAGGAGTGGTGACGGCGGCAACAACAACGAGAGTGGAAGTAGTAGGTGGTGAGTGTGGTTGCTCAGTTTCTTCTTCCTCTTCATGTTGAGGCTCTTCTTCTTGAATGGTTGGCATTTCGAGCAAAAATTTCCCCATTCTCTTTGTCCTTTTTGATGGCTTCCCTTCGGTCATCTCCCTAGAGTACAACTTATGCTTGGGCTTGCACTCAGATACATCCTTCCTCTTTCTGGATCTTGTGGTAGGTGGGGACTTGGAAGCTTCTCCTGATGAACCGACAATGACTCCACTATCAGTTTCACTTTCAAGCTCATCCTTGAGCTCCCCATATGTCAATTCTACACCTTACTCCTTTAGTTGGGCTATTTGTCCATCTACCCATTTTCTTGTTCTATGTTCAATGGGCCGGGTGAGAATGTTGAGGTCAACGACCTCTTCCTCATTCCAATCAATAACTAGTAAGGGAATCTCATCCAAGGCATGGTATCTATCATCCACAATGTTATCATCCTCGACAATTTGATCAGGCATGACAAATACATTGATGGAATTTACAAATTAAGTAGTCATCATCATGTAGTGTTACATCCACACCTCTTTGTCATCATTACAGTTGGCTTAGAAGTCCTCAATGTGAGGTCAATGGGAATATTGCCTCCCAACCCACTTCTTGGGTCCACTCTTCCTCTTTCTGTGTGAAGGTCTAAGTGATACTCTACTAATTCCTTTTCTGAGTATTCAACACACTAGGTAGTGGGGCAAGAGTATATTCCTTGCCCAAAGGTTAAGGGATATGAAACCCCAGCTTGGTACTTGTCGCTTAGCAATGTATGGACATTCTACAACTACCAAGAAACCTCCAATAGAATAATCCATCCATTAGGATAGCGTGGCAACCGGTAGGGAATTCTTGAGAACCCCTTTGCTTTGATGTAAGTGAACTTTGGGAATTGGATGAACAGATACCCAAATCCCTTTATAAAGGCCTTGGCATTGTGTGTTGCTCTTCTTTCAAAATCTCCTCCCAAGAGTCTAATTATATGCCCGATGAAGGCATTGTTCACTCTTTTGTACTCTCTTTTGAAGTTTCGGTATTGCAACTAGGAATAGCAGTCATAAACTTTGATTTCTCCTCCCCTCATCCCCAATGTCCCCGCGTAGAAGATTCCTTTGTATGGGAATTTCTCTACAAAGAGATAAACTAGATACAAAGTCATGTAAAATTGGGAGGTCTTCTTCACTGCTAAGAGTAGGTTATGCAAGCTATCACTTATCATCTTGGCCCAGTGGAATTTTCTTTCCCCTCAGATGATTTCTTCTACAAAGTAGAACATCCATTCTTCAAAGAATAAAGTAGTCGGCAGTCCCATTACTTTGCCAAGGAGAGTGACCAGATCATGGTATTCCTCAAAGAAATCACTCCTAAATAACTTTTGAGGCACCTTATTGGCACTGCCCCTTTCATCCTTCAACCAATGTTGATTAATCATTCTTTTGCACCCAAGAAGGTCCTTTTGCCACACATTTTGAGCAAATCCCTTTTCTATTTCCTCCATTTTGTTGAATGTTGGGATGCTAAATGTTATTCCAATAGACTTGGTAGATAATTTTTCCAATACTCTCCCATCCTTATCAATTATTTTCCGACTAGAGTGGTAACACGCTCGGCAGGACATGACTAGCTCTGGAGTAACTAATGCAGGAGGGAAGCTAGCTACCTTTTCAAGGTCACTTACTTTGATCTTTTGGGCATCCTTTGTGGTGGGATTGACCATCACCCTCTACTTGAATCCATCTATATTAACATGCCCTAGATCTGTATCTGAGACGGTATCCCAGTTGGAGGCAATCTTAGAGGTGCACTCCACCCCATGAAACTGATACTTCATTTTCTCCTTTTCTTCTTTTCCCCTAGGTGTTCTTGTAGGATTTTTTCCTTTATTAGATTTTCTTGTGGGCTTCCCTAATGGTCCCTTAGTTGGTTCCATAAATCCTGCACACAAAAGGTGCAGTAAGTGCTTTGATATATCAATAGGGAAATGGTCAGTTGAATCCTACAAATTCACAGTTAGATCCATTTCTATACCCTTAGAAGATCATGACATTCATCATCATTAAATATTTGGAGCTTTTTTGGGTCATTTGTGAAAATGTGGGCTCAGGGGTGTAGGTTTCCCCCAAGCAGAATTCATTAAAAGAAAGTCAGGGAAGTTTGGAGCAGTACGACACTAGGGCCGTAGAATCCTGCAGATAGCCACCTGCAAGGAAATTTCCGCATGGTAAATTCAAAGAGAATATTGAGTTAAAGTGTTTTTGCATGTGTGAAATCCTCGATGAAAGTGAATTTAGTTATCTCTCTTCATCAAAATACCCCTTTTGGTTCATGCAGATATGGCGGGTGCAGGCGTCATGGGATGGAAAGCCCCCAAAGTCTAGTTGTTGAATAGCGGCGTTTGATAGACGGAGTCCTGCATGGGGAGTTTCACATAGAAAAACCCACATGATAAGTTTCCCTTATGAGTTTACTTTTAAGTTGAAGGTGGTGGACCACAAAGTTGAGTAGTACGGAGACCGGCCAGTGGAGGGACGCATTAATTTTTTCGTTAAACACGGTCGAGAGTTGGCATCCTCCTGCAAGCGAAGGTCCACAAGTAGACACCCGCAAGGCATCAAACCTTAGTCATTTTGGTTGTGAATGCTTTCAAAAAGAAAAAGACAGAAAATGGAAAGTCATTAGGGCTTGGCCATTAAATAATGACCCTCCAGTGACGACCACCCGCAAGCAGCGGTCCACATAGGCAGACCCACAATGGTCACCTAGACTAAAGATTACGTTGGTGAACTTAAGGTGTTAATTTGAAGAAGTGGTGCCCACGGAACACGCATAGCAGAAGGGTTTCAAGGTCTTGCTGCGATGAGACAACAATGAAGCAGGGGCGATCCACAGATGAAGTCCTACATAGGGATCCCCGCATGGCACGAACACTTAACCATTTTATCATTTTGAGCATTAAGGAGAGAGGGGATGGTGAGGTCATCATGGTAGGCTACACCAAAGGTTTTCACCAATAGGGAAATGCCTTACAAGGATGGAACCCCACACAAGAAAAAACGCAAAACATTTAAGAATAGCACGTGTTTACTTCAGTGTGTGAAGGTGGAAATGAAGTACAAGAGATCCTAGTGTTTTCTTTAAATTCCATTCAATATTGGGGTTTTCGAAATATAAAATGAGACAATTTTGAATTTTAGCTAAAACCCTAGTTTCTTAGTCATTTGATCATTTTAAATGCCTAAAATAGAAAGCGGCATGGACATGCCTTGAAATTGCATAGACAATTGAATAAAATCTGGCTCAAACTCAGTGTAGAACTTTGCGCAGGTGGGAGCTCCTTGCTTTCTCTTCAAAATTCAAACCACAGGGTGAAAATGATAGGTGGGGCATGCCGTATTTATAGGAAATTTTTCATTAATGGCATGCATTAATTATTGGTACGACTTGTAGCTAGGCTGGTGAGGTGCAAAAACCCATGTCATGTTGGATGCTCAACGAAGACTCAAACGACGAAGGTAGTTGTGGAGCCCACCATGCGGGCGGACGCGGTAGGAAATTTGCAACATAGTGGCGAAGAGATAACAAAAATCCACATAACGAGACCCGCAGATGTAGGTTCGTCGGGTCTGGTGGACACAACAACCAAAAGGCAAGGGGAAACCCACAAGCCCAACTCCACAGAGGAAAAAGACTTAGCAAATTTTGGGTAGGTGATTTTGGTCAAGGGGAATTTGATGAATTTAATGCATATGACTATTTAAGCTTTGAAATAGGGGCAAGCAAAATGAGGTGAGAGCAAAAACGAGTTGTCAGGAGCAAAAATGAGCCGACGGGAGTAAAAAATGACCAAACGGGAGCAAAACCGACCTGACAGGAGCAAAAGAAAGGGGGTCCATAGTCCGAATGGGGTGTGTGTGCTATAGGCACAATAGTTATTGAGATTTTTCATAAAAAGGGTAGTCATTGGACTTGTAGGTGGCTTCCCACAGCTGGTAGGGTGACTCTTTTGAAGTCTGTGGTATAGGCTCTCCCTTTGTACATGTGCTTTGTGTTGTCTACCCTAGTTAGCTTTGTTAAAGACTTTGAGAGTCTTTTTTCGATAGTTTCTCTAGTCTGGTAATCTCTTCTCAAGGAAGTGGAGTCTGGTTAAGTGGGATGATGTGTGTCAATCGAAGCAAGAGGGTGGTCTTGGGCTGTGTCGGGTTGGTTTGAATGGGAAAGCTTTGGCAGCTAAAATTTATTAGCATTGGTGTTCTAAGTAGCATTAGACTTGGACGAAGATCCTCACATCAAAATATCTTGGGGTGGTGGAAAGTGTGGATGTGCCCAGATATAGCCTAATGGGTAAGGGATCTATGGTTTGGTGTGCCCTTAAAAGGGAAGCTAAGCTAGTTAAACAAGGGTTGTTCTGGATTTGCAACAGAGGCTCCCATGCTCTATTCTAGTTTGATTCTTGGGATGAACACCCTCCTATTATGTCATCCCACCCTCACTTGTAGGACTTATGTAGGAATTTTCTAGAGGTTGGATGGATTTGGGTGGTGAATTTCAAAACCCCTCTTGTTCTAGATCAAGCTACTGTGCACAAGTGGAAGGACCCAAATGAGTGACCACTAGGGGGATTAGTGGAGGATTGATAGGAGCTGACCAATATTTTGGATGGTAGGGTTTGTAACTCTCTTTTAGAGAGGGATGTTTTGGCTTTGGGTTGTGATAAAAAAGATGAATTCATAGATGCCTTTGGTTATTAAGTGTTGGATAAACATATTTTTGGGTGCACGGGGGTCCCCCGATAGAAATAAGTTTGGAACAAATTTGCTTGGCCCAAATGCAATTTCATTTCTTGGTTGGTGATTTATAATAGATGCCTGAATTGAGAGAATCTTTGGAAGCACGGGTTTCAAGGCCCCTCAGTTTGTGTCTTGTGCTCTAATAGCGATGAGAATACTTCTCATCTCTTTTCTAGTGCTCCTTTGTTATGGATATTTGGCATTTCTTGTGGGATTTCTGGAATCAGTTGTGTAGATACATCTCTTTTTGGTTGAATTTTGGACCAGGTTAGGGAACTCTCTAGCTAAAACTTCTTTCCTCCACATTTCTTGGATAATTGGTCCCAACTTCATTATTTAGCATATATGGTTGGAGCGCAATCACAGGATCTTCCTGGATAAGAAGCTTCAACTGTGACAAGTTTGGATGAGAATTTTGGGAGTTCTTCAAGAGACTTTGGCAACTAAATGTGATATTTCGGTCCCTATGGATCTAAGAGATATGGGAGTGGTTCAAATTTTGGGGCTTCCAGTTGGTGAAAAGAGTGGGACTAGGTCTATTTTGGGTCAACGTGTTAGAGGGAAGGCTCTGAGAGATAGTCATTGGATGTTGCCTCCTCTTGGGGTGTTGAAGATTAATACTGATGGGTCCTTTAGAGGAAATCTTGGTCATGTCAGGGTTGGTGGTATCGGTAGAGATAGCTCAAGAGTGGTTGAGTTCTTTTTCTCGGGGTATAGAGGTCAACATTCTAACAACTTCATGGAGTCTTTGGCTATTATCTTGGATTTGAAAAGGGCATGTCTTGGTTGGAGAAGGATAATTTGTGACTCTAATTCTCAAATTGTGATTGATTTACTAAAAAATGCCAATTAAAGGATGTGAATTAGCAACTAGCTGTGGTGGTTAGACAAATCATTTCTCTAGGTGGGCTCCTAGATTCTATCACCTTCTGCCATACTCTGTAGGAGTGGAATAAGGTGGTTGATGGTTTAGCAAATGGGTTTCGGAGTAGATGGGTAATTGGATTGGGGATGAATGGGGTTGTCTTCCTAAGGACCTTTCTCAAGAGCTAGAGGATCTTGTTATGGAGGACATGAGATGTGTTTTGGGAGTTGCTTGATGGCTCTAGTGTTGGCTTTTGACCCCTGGTGGGTTGGTTGTATTTTTTGTCTTTGTACTGCTTTCTTGGATCAATAAAGTTTTTACCCTTTTTATTAAAAAAATGAAATCAAATTAGTCTTTAATTCAGGAACATATAAAACATCATGCAATTTACCATTAGGAACATGTACATCTCCAATTTCTCCTACTTTATAAGTATGATTATGAGCAAGTTGAAGAGGAACATTAGACATATCAGGTTGCATAGACTCAAAAACTTATTTATGTGAAGTAACATGTTGAGATGCACCTGAATCAATAACCCATTCAAGAGGTTGAGAAACATTAAAACTACAAGTAAAAGCACGTCTAGATTGATTGCATTTTTATGAAACTTATGATTATTAGGTTTATTTTGTTGTTGATTATTTTTCTTCATATGCTTTTTCTCGTTTTACTCCTTAAAACAAGAATTTTTCCAATGAGCATCCTTATTATAGTAAGAGCAATGAGGTCTCTTAGAAGAGTTAAAATTTCTAGGATCATTGCCATTATTATAATGAGGGTTAGTATTATAATGTTGTTTAGAATGATGCTTAAAATTTTGCATATGATTAGACAAAAAAGCATGTTCATTAGACTTAATATTTTCAAACTGAATTAACTTTGCTTCGTATTGTCTTAATAAATTGCAAAAAATAGTAAGTTAATTGAGTAGTTAAAGAAGGAATAGCTAATTGAGCATGAATATTAGTAATAAATTGTTGAAATTGTCTAGGAAGACATTTTTTAAGAATAAGATGAATTAATCTAAGATATTCTAATTTTACTCCTAAATCTTGCAATTGACCATTCAAAGCATCAAATTTTAATAGAAAATCATCCATAGATTTGAAATCAGAATACTTGAGATCTTCAAGTTGATCTTGAAGTTGAATTTTTCTAGATTCATTTGAACTATCATAAATAACCTTGAGTTTATCCCATGCTTTCTAGGCCTTTGTACATGTCCCAATGTGAACATATGGTTTGGGTGACATGGAAATACTTATGAGGCCAAGAGCTTCCTCATTTTTGAGCCTCTATTTTTCTTGATCATCTTTGGATGCAGACAAATCGTGTTCTGATTGGGGATCCATAGCAACATCCAAAAGATGTTTTAAATGAAAAATAAAAGAGATATAAATTTTCCAAAAATGATAGTTAGAAGAATTTAATTTAATTCTACAATTAAAGTTGAAAATGTAAATATATTTAAATGCACAAAAACTTAATACAAGAAATAATTTTATGACTTTATGAAGAAAATAACACTCTTGAAGGTAAATTTTTTTAAAAAGATGACCCTTTATTTAAATGATTAATTTAAATACAATATCAAATAAAAAATAATTAATTTAAATACAATACCATTAATAAAATTTAGATATAAAAAATTAAATTCTTATATTAAAAAATAATTTAAAAAACTAAAAGTTATTTTTTAAATAAACTAAAAATTGGAATGAAAGTTCACTTTTTATTATTAATATGTTTTAAAAACTCAACTTAAAAGAAAGGAAAACTTTTTTAAAAGCTTCATAATTTTAGAAAAAGTAAAGTTTTTATTTAAGTTTTTATTTTTAAGTTTTTGTTTAAAAACTTCCCCCAAGACTTATAGGAGTGAAAAGATGAAGTTTAAAAATGCTTTAACTTTTTTTTAAAGTTAGAAAATGAAAAGATAAAGATTGGTGTTGCTTTTTTTATAAGTGAAGGTTTTTTTTCAACTTTAAGATTTTTTTGAAATGTATAAGGGGGAGGATGAAGTAGAAGGGCAACAATTGAGGGAAAGAGAAAGGAGCTCACAAAGGGTTATGGCACAACAAGGGAGATTAAAAAATTTTGTTTATAGATATTTAGAGAAGGGGGGCAACAAAATACAGAGGGGCAATGTCTTTCAAAAATTACAGAGAGGCTATTTTTTTGTTTATTTATTATTATTATTTTTTTAATTGTATTGAATATTATAAAAAAATAGAAGGTTTTGATTTTTTTGATTTATTATGCAGAAATTAAAAAAAAAGGAATTTTTTTTTAAATTTTAAACTAGTGTTAGAGCCCTAAAACACAGTGATTTAAAAAAAAATTGTAAATGCAAGGTTGAATATAAAATGCAAAAAATAATGATTTTTTTCCAGATTTAACTAATATTGCAAAAAACCTTAGAAAAATTTAGATAAATATCTTGCACAAAGGGTTAGGAAACTTTGAATTGAAATTTGGAAAACAAGATAAACCCTTATTGGGTTTTCTAAAAAAATTGCACTAAATGCAAACAAATTTAAGAACTTATTTGAAATATGAAACAATTAGAAAATTAAAATTCTTGCACAATAAAACTATGTTAGAAAAACAAATATCAAACATAAAACAAGTTATACTTTGACTCTTCTCCTCCTCTCTTAGAGTACCTCCAATGGTGTGCTTAAAATCTTGATAAACCTTCACCAATGTAGCTCATACAAGATTAATAATACCAAAGCTCTGATACCATGAAAGGTAAAATAAATGAGCAATGGAAAGTACTAATTAATGAGCATTGTTTGAAGGACAAAGATTACCAAGAAATAGAGAAGTCAAACCAACCACCACCAAATGCAAAGGAGACACAAGAATTTGATAAGGTGAAAAACAAGAAAAAACCCCAATATTATGAATGGAGACAAAATGCCTAAGAATGATACAAAGAGAGAGAGAGAGCACTTAATCCTTAAGCTTGCTTGCTTGAATGAAAAATGAGAGGAGAGGCACCTCAATATATAGAGGTGAGAAGAGAAGTTAGAAATAGAAATTAACTCCCCACTCAATGAATGCTACCATTCATCTATGTGTGTGCAATGTGTCAAGAACCTCTTAAGGAGATGGATACAAATATTCATTAATAAAGGAATTAAAAATAAAATGATTCATCATCACACATGAGTGAGAAGACAAATAAACAAAAGACTTGTAGGGATTCCTTTAGAATATTCCTACAAGTTAATAAATAATTACAATTAAAGAATAACCTTTACCAAGTAAAGATTATTCTTCTAACAGATATCAAAGAAATCTAAGTTTTGTGAGATAAAAGCAATCTAGATTGTACGCTTTGTGCTCAATGGATCACTCAAGTCTTGGAAGATGATGAAGTTTGGAATTTTTTACTTAAGGAACTAAAGTTCTCAAGGAAGCTCCTATAAAAGAAATGACATAGTAAGGTCTTGTCTTTCCAAGTCTTATTGTGGTCGTGTCTCTACCAAGCTTGTGGAGCCATTTGTTGCCAAAAACATATGTAAGATCTATGAATTTGTCAAACCCTAGCTCAGAATGAAGATGGATTTTGTTTCGGGTTCACCAATAATATATATTCCTTATGGTAGTCTATTATTTATAACTACCATAGGGTTCCCTTTGTGTTGGTGTGTTGACTTGAAAGTTTTTCCTTTCAAACAGGGGTTTCTCAATATCTAAGATCTTTTTGTCTGGTTTATTTAAATTTGTCATTCTTACCTAGACTTGAAGGCTGAGATTCACCTCAATGGAGACCATATTGAGCCCATCCGTGAGATTTGGATGGTTGTTTAGGTTAAGGCCTTTAGAAAACTAATATTCATGGTAATCTTAGTGAAAGGTTGAAAGTGACATGCTAACAAGACCTTCCACCTATTTAAATCTCAACTTGTTTACCAGTTCCTTTCTTCCAAGCTCATGTCTTATTAAAAGCTTGTGTCTTATTAAAAGATCAATCAATATTTATTTACAATATGCTATAGTTTGGAACCATTGCTTTCAATCTATCGTGGAGCCCAAAGAAGCATATTTTACTTGGTGTTTTCTTTACCAAGGCCTCTTAATGGAAGACACAATAGTTTGCATGTGCATCTCAAGCCTTTGTTGCCTTACTTGTTAACATTGAAACTAATTAAGTAGTTTTTTTAATTGTGCTAATGTGCCCAAAATGGTTCGAATTTTATACTCCTCATTTTGGAAATGTATACTCTCCATTTTCTTTATACTTGAAGTGATTGGTAAGTGCAAGATAATGGGCCCACATTGAGGGGAAAATTTGCAGAGCCAAAAGCAGTCATGTTAAATAGGTACTTGTTCTCTAAAACTTGTGTATTGCTTTCAACAAGTGGAGATTCATTATGATTTTGACTCCCAAACCTAAGTAGACACCCATTAAGAAAAAAGGACTGTCAATAAATGGACACTTGCTTGGTAGTGGATGTTCATTACGATTTTTTTTGCCTATGCTCATGGGAATTTTTTTATTGTTATAGTAATGTATGTCTGATATGTAGATAGTGGGTGCTCAATTATAATGCACTTGTTCGTTTAAATTCAAAAAAAAATATAGCACTTATGTCTTGATTTAAGTTTGGAAATCTATATGCAAGCCTTGGACTAGTAAGTACATTGTAATGGTAGCAACAATTAGTAAAACTGGCATTGACAGTATCATTAAATTTTATTTTAAAAATTAATTGGTGAAATTAAAATTCATTATAGATGAGAATGTTGTATTCTCAAATATGCAATTTTTTAGTGTTAAATTTATTTTTTTATTTTTAAACATGGTCAAATTTGAAATAACATTATTATTTATATAATAACTTTTTTATTTTAAATCAATTTAGGCATCATATTTGATACATTAAAAAAATTTATGATACAATTATTTTAGGTCAAATTATGTGGGTTATAAACAAGGGATTTTTAAATTTACATCTTAACTTTAGTAAAAAGATAATAATAATAATAAATATTTTTGCTAAAAGATTGCAAAAAAAAAATTTAAACCACTCTAACATCATATGTATTTGTTCACAATAGATTTTGAAAATACTTTGATTTACTATTTTTCGTGGGGTTATCCACATGCATATTTTGGCCTTCAATATATTATTTTAAAATTGTCATTTTGTACATCATTTACTTAACTAATTTTTACCTTTTAGAACAAATTATATATTTCAAATCTAGAAAATTTTACACCGTGTAATATTTTATCTGAAGTGCTTCAAATCTTTATTCCAACCATAAAAAAAACACTAATTTTCAATTCTTGCACTTATCGTAATTACTTGAAAGATGTTTTTTCTTGGAGGGACTATGCCATGGTTCTTATATTGATTTTGTTTGGGGAGTTTTCATAGTTCTTACATTGTTCAAGCAAGTTTTCTATACATTTTGGCATTTAATTAGTGTTGGATTTAATGACAAGTGATGAATGAGTGTGCTTAAATAATAATTAATAGTGCAACATTATTAAATAAATTCAATTTTAAAATTTGTCAAATTTAAAGTGTACTTAATAGTGTTAGACTAGTGAGTTTGTTATTGTAGATGCTAATCAATCAGAAAAACATCTTCATTATCAACCAATTGTTAGATGTAATAATGTTAAACTTTAATATGTGAAGTTCTAGCATGAAAGAGTAGGTTTTTCACCAACTTGATCACACTCCAATTATCAGAAAAGTTAAGTTGGTATTGTTTGGTTAAGTTGAAGATGAACAAATATCCTTGGTAATCATAATATATCATGGTCTATGCGAACAATTTCCTTATATTTTTCCTTGATGTAAGGAAAGACAATTGTATATTGTAGCTTTCTCTCCCAAAAAATTATGCTTAAGCCAACAAAGACATAGCTTATGGGATTTTTAATATCAATTGATTTGACTAAATTAGAACTAGTATTACCAAATCATAAAGTTTACATACTTTTATAGGGAATGCCAAAGTTGAGGGTTCCTTTAGCACATTAAAAAAACTCAATTTTTAACTTATGAATGTCCTTATGACTTAAACATAAACTTATATGTTTAATTAAAAGTGGAAATTATCTTTCTAATGACACTCTTGTCCTACGACGATTCAAATCACATGCTCTTGCTTGTTGTTTTAGTCATCCATGGTGTGTTGCCAAATGGTGTTCCCCCTCCAATGTAGTATCCTTTGGTTGGTTATATGTATGTCTTGGGTGTCACTATGCTTGCGTCCTCGCCTAGGGTTCACCTCTTGGTGTTAGGGTTATGGGTGTTGTGTCGGCTTGACTTCTAATACTAGGGTTGTAGGTGTTTGTTGTGTTGGATAGCCTTCTACTACTAGGGTTGTGGATGTGGTTTGTGCCTCCTATATGGTGTCTACTATTATTGGTGGTGGTCAAATATTTGATCATGTGGCTAGTACTATTGTTGTTCATCCATTGAGGGAGAAAAATCATCCTCTTTGTTGTACCAAATCATCCCTAATCCTAGTTTTTGGCTAGGATGTGGTAAATGAGGACTTCTACCAACATAGGAGTTTAGTGTGCAATTTTTTCAATTTATGATCTTCTCTTTTTGATCTTCACAAATGAGTGTTGGATTCATTGAGGTATTTTGTGGCGGGTAAGATTCAGCTCTTCCCCTATGCTAAAGTTTTTTTCATTGCCTCTTTTTCCTCTTCTAAGGAAAACAAAGTGATGTTGGGTAAGTTATGAGCTTGGGAGGAGCATTCTCTCTCTCTAATAAGCCTTGGTCAACCTCATTTAACCCTCTTATTGAGCCATTAAATGTGTGTTTATTGTGGGTTAGACTTCCAAACCTCCCTTTATATTTTTGGGATGTTTCATGTTATGGGGCCACAAACAACTCCATTGGTTGCTTCTTGAAGGTTGATGATTCCATTTATTACATGGGGAACTCTACCTTTTCTCACATTCTAGTGGACATTTACATTTCCAAGCTTCTTCATAGGGATGTAGTTTTGATAGTTGGGGATAGGCCTTGCAATCAACCTCTTGATTATGAGGGTTACCCCTTTAGATGTTGTCCATGTTGTCCAACCTAGCTATGGATTTTTCTCTCTCGCATTTTAAGGGAAGTATTGTGTGGTGGAAGGATGCTAACAATGATCACTTGACTATTCATTATCTTGATTCTTCGTCGAATGACTCCTCTCAAGATGATGATGAGTCTTTAGCTTATGGTGTAGCTCTAACATATCCTTCAAACTCTATTGGGGAACCTCCTATCTCAACTTCACAACTCATCTAACATCACAACCATTACTCTATAGTTTTCACCTAGGTTTTAACTCATGAAGTAAATAATTCAATACCTTCAATCTAGAAAGTAAAAAATTTCTTTTTCAATAACATATTTCACATGCTACATAAGATTTTCATATAACATTGCATAATAAAAATAACATAACTTAAACTTCATGTAAATGAAACTCGTCTTTTCAAATACAACTTATAAATAGAATTCATGATCATATGAACAATTTCATAATTTACAAAGAGAACAAGGTTAGGATATCCTTATTTGGATTACTCTTCTATTTCACAAGCCTCAATGTGTCATCTGCAAGAGTGAGAGCATCACCCAAGTATTTTACCTCCAACCACACATCGGCAGTCCCCTGCACACCTTCTTACTAGAAGTGGCCCTGCCCATTGACGAAGAGCATAGCATAGGAACCTATAGTATTGGAATCTGAGTATCTAGTGTTGTGCCCTACATAACATGTACAATAATATAGCTATGGATACCTTCCAACTATGCATGTCGCTACTAATAAGTTATGCAAACCTGGAGCACAATGAACCAACAAGTGCAAACAATGACTTTTACACTTTCTTTAGCCAATTTTCTGAAATATATGATCATCCACTTTCTAAGGAAGCGATGTTGTAAGTTCACCCACCTCTAACTTGACTTAGAAATATTACAGACCGATTGTTAACTCAACTACTAGTTTGATCCAAGTATTAACTAACTCAATTAGATTATCTTTCAATAGTGATGACTTCATTGGTGTCAATTATTCAACTTATTTGGTTACGTATTCTTTGACTTTGAACACCCATTCTAAGTTCATGCAACATCATGGGCCTTTGCAACTACCACATAATCAATTTCTTTCTTTTAAGTCAATAAACATCTTGATTGGTTATATTTTCTAGCTTGAATACCTAAGTTACGTTCTTGCAATATTTTGGGTCTAGGCAACTGCCTCTTATTTGAGTCCTTGGTTTTAACCACGAGATAAACTACTCTCCTATTTTATGCGCAATTAGTTAATACTAATGGCACAATGTCATTGACTATACACATCTAGTCTCAATCTAAAAGTATTGAAAATATGTCGAAATGTGTAATAATCTATTATTAAACTTAAAATGAAGATTACTTCTTCATATTAAAGTTTCAGATGTCCAACATTTATTCTTATGGTTTTATTCCCAAGGAACTCCATATTGAATACAATTAATCTTTGAAGTGAGTATAAATAGACAATCATCATCTTCTTAAACAATGGTTCAGACTCTTCGTTGTTATACCAAGTATGGCTTTGTACTTCTAGAACTCCATAACTGATCTAGTTATTCATGATATTAAATATCATTTAGTTTGATCCAATATAAAATATAATATTCATAGTAATGTACATTAATTATCCATAATATTAATCTATTTACTTTTGATAACTTAACTGAGAACCATCCAACTAATCTCTAGATTCTTCACAGGTTTCTTCCAAGTTATCCTTTCCATAATTATATAAGGTACCTACATTTTTCTATATATAGCTATTCATGACACATATATCTCATATATAAATATATGATAAATTTATATTCAAACTAGAGAATATCTCTATTTGAGAGATATTTGTGCTTCTACACCTCAAAAAATCCTAGCATTATGACCCTTGGCTTACAACGAGAACATAATGTCCTCTATTCAAGACACGTGATTAAAAATTAGTACATATTTATAATGACTCTTGGTCTATTATGTAATATGATAGTTTTCAAAAGATAATAAAGAAATTATCAGTTCTATTACGTTTTCAAACCTTATCATTGAAATACAACATAAACTTGTTTTGATAAAATATATATAAGGCAATGTCTTATTGGAATAAATATTGTATTCAGGTATATAGCTATTCTTCACTAATATAGTACAATAAGTTGGTCATTTGGTAAACATAGCTTAGAGATTCTTAATCTTTCTCTTTAAACTCTCTTGAATAAATTCAACTCAATAGCACATAAAAATAACACAATTTTTAACAATATTTTTAAAGGTGAGATAATTTAGCCTAATCCACTGGTTAATTCTGATTTTAACTCTCTTATATTTTCTTGTAAATAATCTATATTTTCCATATTTGAACATGCATTTGTATATGTTTGCAATCAGCCATAAATAGCATATAATGTCGGCATATTCACTTTCAGAAATATAGAAGAAAAATTCTTTCAAATTCAAGATGAATAGAAGAAGAAAATTAAAACATGCCTAGAATAAGAATAACCAAGCTCTTAACCTTTTGTCTCTTGCTTCAAATTTTGCAACTTAAACTCAAAGCTTATATGCCAAGCCCAAGCTACATGCTCAACACTATCCTTTGCACCGTTTTCTTGATTCTATTACTATTAGTTTGAAGCTATTGTGAAATCTAATTCTTGATATAGTCTAGCTAATTTCACTACATGGTGTGTTTTTTGTAGATTGCAAATGCTCTACTTGATCTAACGTTAGAATTTTGCAAAATAATTTTCACTTAACTCCTAATTACACATTTTTCCTGATCCAACAGAATTGCGTGGTCACAAATCTTAACCATTGAAATTACAGAAACTAGCATTCACTTGTTCTTTATCCAAATCAATGAAACATAAACTAATCACTTAAATTTCATAATTAGAAAACTCAAAGAATCAAAATACTGAAAGAATTATGAGACAGAGAAGAAATAGAGAGATCCCTCTTGATAATGGAGTTCGCTCAATTTGAGCTACGTCTCCGGGTCTGCTTCTCAATGTTGGACCGCTTTATTGATATCGCCAAGCAAAATCCTTCTTACAATATCAAGCTTCCAAAATCCACATAAAACTACTCACAATATCTCTCTCAATTTTACAATTTTTGGTGTACAAAAACACCTTGTAAATTCTCCTTCAAACACTCTCCAAATTTTTCTTACAAAGACATAAAAATTCCCTCAAACACCTAAAATGAACACTTACACACCTACACCCCCTTTTATACATTAAAATTGCCTTAATAAGGCTTAACCACCATATTTAATAAAATAACAAATTACCCCCCTTTAAAATTCGCTCACAACTCCTTTTCTAACCCACTTTTATTTTATGTATTCGGGGTTTAACATTATTCTTTTATTGGGAGTTAAATCTTTTAAATTTAGGAGATTAGCTTTTACCTATTTTTAAAATACTATTTAATCCCTTAAAAATATTATAATTCGTTGAAATTTGAGAAAGGTGGTTAAAGGGGTTAATTTGTTGAAATATAAGTTTACAGGGTTTATTTCTCTCCTTGTTTTATGGGCAAGGCAAGAGGATTTTAAGGGATAAAATCCCACCAAATCCTCTCTCTTTTTAATTTTTTTTTTAAACCATACGTCTTTTTTTCTTTAACAAATATGGTTTAATCCATATAATATTTTTTCCACTTATTTGGCCCATGTCATTGCCAACTCACTAGTCCTTCCACGTCATCTGCCACATGTCCTACCAAGTGTCAATTTCTGGTGATGCCACGTCACCACTTTGACCAAGTTTGACCACAAGTTTGACTAGTCATAACTTCCACATACAGACTTAGATTTGGTCCATTCAAAATGTGTTGGAAAGCTCTTGTCAAGCTCTACATGATGGAACTAATAGAGAAATATTCTATGATCATCAATTTTTCCATTTGACCAGCTTTGACCACATGTTGACCAAATTTTGATCGAGCATATCTCTCGCATACGATCTCCTTTTTTATGTGATTCAAGTTGTGTCGGGACCGTGTCGGCAAGCTCTTCAATCTGAGACCACTTCCGTCTAATTCTAAGACTATGAAATTTTTGAGGTTTCCAGATCCTCATAGATCATTCCTCCCAATTGAGAAGCTTTTGGACAACCAAAAGTATGATTTCATATAATATTTAAGTGAGGGCATTGTTGCCTCACTTGCCTAGTATCATCTGTCCACCCTGCTAGAATTTTGAACATCTGACTCATCACAAACAAGATGAAAAATGAGATAGTATTGCTAACACAATCAACTGTATATTCACCAATATTTATTGTCTTATCCACCATCCACATAGAGCTAACTAGCATAATAGCAAACAACAAGACTGAATAAAATGATGCAGAAGAAAAAGTATCAACATTATGGATCTCATGAATAGGAACATCACTAGAAAATGAAACATTCAAACCCTCTTTTACCACCTCTGGTTGAAGGGCTAACTCTGTTTGCAACTGATCCTCACACTGTATTGTCTGTGACACCCTATCATCTTCATGCTTAGTATCACTAGTTGTTACAGACATGAGAGTTAAAGCATTGCTTGTATTTACAATCATCTTCAAATGCCCTATGTTTACAACAGATTTTCCATTCTTCATGCGATGATCTTTCACCACGTATTTAATTCCATCTTTAAACAAATGATACCTATTATGTTCCCTATAGAAAATGGCCTTCCTGACATACAAATAAGGACTTCCTAGAACCATCCCACAAATGTCAAGTAGAATAACATCTAATTCTACCTCATCTACAAACTTGGATGTGATTGCAAATTGGAGTTTACATTGCTTTGACACATGTAGCTAAGCATTATCATACACCCAACCCAATGTATATGGTTTAGGATGAGGATTTTTTTTTAATCCCAATTGCTTAACAAATTGTTCAAAGATTAAGTTCACTTGTGATCCACTATCTATGAGTGTATCAATCTTGCTTTGTTTTGCAATAGCCCTTATATGAAACAATTCATTCCTCTTACTTTCAATAGGTACTTCATTACACTTTGATGAAGAAGCATAGGAACTAGTACTGACAAAAGGAATATTACCTTTGATACCTACAACTAAGATCTTGGTTTCATCATTAGAACTGGATCCGAGATCCTGCTTTTTAGCTGCAGTCTTCTGCTTACCCTTTCGATCCTTGAACCACTTTGGTTTCTAATCAAGATGCATTTTCCAACATTTTGCATCTTCATGCCCTTCCTTCTTGCAATTTGAGAAATAAGGCTTTTTGTCCTCTTTCTTTGCAGTAGTTGTTTGTTGTGATTTCTCTTTCCCTTTCTTGCTTCCTTTTTGCTTACTCGAGTTCGTCAACAGATTATCATGGATATTACTTGAGCTTATTTCCAAGTGGATAGCTTGCACACTAACTTCATCAATGTTAGTTGGATTAAACATGAGTATTGTATGTCTCAAACCTTCATGTAATCCACATATATACTTTAACAAAGTTTCTTGTGTGTATAAAGGAATGCCCAAAATTAAAGCTCTTTTCCTAAACTCCTATGTATAATCATGTACACTTTCTCCTTTCTCTTGCTTTAATGATTTCCAAATCATTATTGTTTTTTGCATATGACCTAATGGATAGAATTGTTTCTTTAATGCAGATATAAACTCAAACCAAGAAGAAATAATTTTGCCATAATGACTTAGATCCTCATGTGTTCTACTCTCCTACCAAATTAAAGTTGTGCCTCCTAGGTGAAGAGTAGCTAATTGGATTTTTTGAGAATCCTCAGTAAACTTCTGAACTCTACAATAAACTTCAATTTTTTTATCCAATTATCAAGTTTTTTTGCATCTAGTTCTCCATTATACATTGGAAAATCAAATTTAACATCAAGCTTTAACAAAGGTGTATTAGTTTGCACAGGTTGTTTCTTTTTAGAAGAGTTAGATGAAGAGGAAGAAGAGGACGGAGATGGAGGTTTAGGAGGGTCACTACCACCTCCTACTCATTTACCTTTGTCATCTTTTGAAGATTCACCTTCCTCCTTCTTTATGTTCTTGAGTTCCTTTTTCCTCTGTCGCTCTTGCCTCTCTTGGAAAAGAACTTCCACCATAGCCTTCATTTCGAGAAATACTTTCTGGAAAGCTTTCTCATCAAGCTATGTAGGACTTTGTTCAGCTGCCATCTCTGCTTGTGGAAAATTCCTTCATTTTCTGATCTTAGGATTGAACTTGGTAAGTGCACCTTCTCCTTGCTTCAATTTCAACCTGGTTAAGATTCGCCACTTGTAATTTTCCTATTAAAATGCTCTGATACCACTTGATCTGACATTAGAAGTTTGCAAAATAATTTGCACTTAACTCCTAATTACAAATTTTTCCCAATCCAACAGAATTGCATGGTTACAAATCTTAACCGTTGAAATTACATAAACTAGCATTCACTTGTTTTTTATCCAAAACAATGAAACATAAACTAATCACTTAAATTTTGTAATTAGAAAACTCAAAGAATCAAAATACTGAAAGAATTATGAGACAGAGAAGAAATATAGAGATCTCTCTTGATAACAGAGTTCACTCAATTTGAGCTACATCTTTGAGTCTGCTTCTCAATGTTGGACCGCTTTATTGATATCACCAAGCAAAAGCCTTCTTACAATATCAAGCTTCCAAAATTCACATAAAACTACTCAGAATCTATCTCTCAATTTTACAATTTTTGGTGTACAAAAACACCTTGTAAATTCTCCTTCAAACACTTTCCAAAGTTTTCTTACAAAGACATAAAAATTCCCTCAAACACCTGAAATGAAAACTTACACACCTACACCCCCTTTTATACATAAAAATTGCCTTAATAAGGCTTAACCACCATATTTAATAAAATAACAAATTACCCCCCTTTAAAATTCGTTCACAACTCCTTTTCTAACCCACTTTTATTTTATGTATCCGGGGTTTAACATTATTCTTTTATTGGGAGTTAAATCTTTTAAATTTAGGAGATTAGCTTTTACATATTTTTAAAATACTATTTAATCCCTTAAAAATATTATAATTCGTTGAAATTTGAGAAAGGTGGTTAAAGGGGTTAATTTGTTGAAATATAAGTTTACAGGGTTTATTTCTCTCCTTATTTTATGAGCAAGGCAAGAGGATTTTAAGGGATAAAATCCCACCAAATCCTCTCTCTTTTTAATTTTTTTTTTAAACCATACGTCTTTTTTTCCTTAACAAATATAGTTTAATCCATTTTATTTTTTTCCACTTAGTTGGTCCATGTCATTGCCAACTCACTAGTCCTACCACATCATCTGCCACATGACCTGTCAAGTGTCATTTTTTGGTGAAGCCACATCACCACTTTGACCAAGTTTGACTGCAACTTTGACTAGTCATAACTTCCACATACGAACCCAGATTTGGTCCATTCAAAATGCGTTGGAAAGTTCCCGTCGAGCTCTACATGATGGAACTAGTAGAGAAATTTTTCATGATCATCAATTTTTCCATTTGACCAGCTTTGATCACATGTTGACTAAATTTTGACCGAGCATATCTCTCGCATACGGTCTCCTTTTGACGTGATTCAAGTTATGTCGGGACCATGTCGGCGAGCTCTTCAATCTAAAACCACTTTCATCTGATTTCGAGACTCTGAAATTTATGAGGTTTCTGAATCCTCATGGATCACTACTCACTATGCCAATTCTCTCCTCTAATCTCATGTAATGTAGCTCTCTCAAAAATTATAAAACTCAAGAACAACCTCTCGAATAAGCATTACGTCTGAATTTATGCTAAAATGGTTTTACTAAAGATAGAAATCAATTTCACTTGGAGGCTCGAATAGCTCCCTAATTGCCACGATTTAAATAATCTGCTAGGCATGAGGATAAACTCCTCAATATAGTCAACTATGCAAGCATAGAGTTGCCATGACTAGAATTTTATCTTAGTCTTAAGAAATTCAAAATTCTCTTCATAGGAATGCAATTACAAGATAATGCAATTTCATATTGAAATAGTCATCAAAACCAAACCAAATTCATTCTCTCATTGCCACAGCATAGTTGGCAAGCTTCAGGTCTGTTTACAGCAATTTAAAAGCTCATAAAAGGTCTCATGTATTGGCACGACTTGCAACCAAAAGATTCCCTCTTCTCATGAGTCGGCCTTTTGTTATGCAATACTGATTTTTCCTAAATTAGCAAGTCGTGTCCTCACATGGAGGCTCAATCCTCACCAGACTGCCATGTACAATCAAGTCATGGAAGCTTGAGTTTTATATCACCACTCTTTGTGGCTTTTAAAATGAGTTAGAAATGTGCTAAAACCAACCTCTTATGTGGCTTAAAAGTAATTTACTAACTGCTCAAAATGGAGCCTAAGCATGGCGGCCAAAATAATCATTAATATGAGCTTCCATAAAGCCTTATAATTTGGCTTAGTTAACTTAGTTCATGAGTGGTATTCTACCATAGAAATATGGGTTTTTAATTTGTATTAAATTGAAATATAATATAATATATATAGGCTTAAAAGTAATTTACTAACTGCTCAAAATAGCGCCTAAGCATGGCGGCCAAAATAATCATTAATATGAGCTTCCATAAAGCCTTATAATTTGGCTTAGTTAACTTAGTTCATGAGTGGTATTCTACCATAGAAATATGACTTTTTAATTTGTATTAAATTGAAATATAATATAATATATATATATATGAATAAATATTCCATTATTCATTCATCATTATATATATGTATGAATATACGTAAGTATTAATCATTCAAGTATATTCATATATACATACATATATATATACTTACATTAATTATATATGTATATAATTTTTACGTATATATCTATATATATTATATACATTGCTTTTATTATTCAAATGATATTTGTAATTAACATAATTTTAATTATCATTGGGGATCAATAACGATAGGGCAATATTTTCCTTAACGACTCTTAACCTATCAACTTAGGTTTATGACTTGTCGACTTGAAAAATGAACCGACCTGAAGAGGTTCCAAATAACCTAAATAAGTGAGTGTGTGCATCTACTTAGATAGCAATACCCAACGCTCCAAATACCAACTCGTCTCCTGGGTGACACTCTCCCTCCCCCTTTGGAGGTTTTGAACTTTCCTGCATCCAACTTAGAGCAACATATTCATAGTTAGCTGATAACATATGAAACATAACCATAATATAGCTTAAGCATCATATAAGCATTTAAAATTAGTTTCATCATATTGAATATTCTTTCATTTCATTTAGTTGTCAATACCATAATGATATAATTCATGTATTATATTTGTATTTAAACATAAAGATTAAAGTAATTGGGTAAATTAACATAGGGGTGTAACATATCCTCCTCCATAAGAATCATCATCCCCGATGATTTAAAGTATCATAACATATATAAAATCAAATAAAGGTTTTACTTGCAGTTTTCAAATCCATGTAAGAGATGAGGAAATTCCTATTTAATCTCATTATAATCCTTCCTCATAGCAGTGTCCTCTACAAATTGGTCCCACTAGACCTTGCACTAAGTGATCCTACTAACATATTGGTAGTACTTGTGTGATTCAAGAATTATTTCTCTTCTTATAACTATCTTAGTATATTATTAGCATCATCAGCTTTTTTGCCTTTCATTTTTCTCCACTAATTTCTCTTTGATCATCTGATCTATTCTTCCATTTTTTATAACATTTTCTAACCATGGCTAATCCTATCTTCTAGCTTATCCTAGCTTATAGGAATTTGGCACTTTCTTCCATATAATGTTTCAAAGGGATCTAATTTTATCATGGAATGATAGGAATTGTTGTAGTAATAAAATTATGCAAATCCTCTAGAACTTGATTTACCCTTTCCATCTGACCATTTATCTTAGGATGATAAGATGAGCTTATATTCAATTGAGTTTCCAATGAGGAGAATATGGTTTACCAAAACCTTAACATAACAAGTATGTCCTTATCCAAGATAACCTTCTTAGGAACACCATGTAATCTATACACTTCATGCATGAATTTGGGAGCTATCACTAGTTCCATATCTATCAAATTTCTCAATATGAAATGGGCTACCTTGGTGAGATTATCCACCGCTACTAAAATAGCATTGTGCCTATTCTTTGATATAGGAAGACCTTGTACAAAACCAATACTAATGATCTACCACTTCTCTAGAATTTCAAGAGGATATAAAAGTCTTGTCAGGTGATGACATTTTTTCTTCACCCTCTGGAACCCTAGACAACTCGCTACAAACCTTGCAACATCTCTCTTCATTTCTTTCCAGAAATATAGTGGTTTCACATCAGTCAAAAATTTTCTCACTCCAGGATGTCTTGAATATGGTGTGGAATGAACTTCCTTCAACAAAAAATTCCTTAACTCCTCTGAGTCTAGTACATAAACCCTTCCTCTAACTCTTAGCAATCTATTTGGATTAAAATGATACCCATCATCCTTCGTGGTGCAGGGGCACCCACAAGTTTTCATGCCTCCAAGGATCAAGAAGTTGTCACTTTTTTTTGTTTTGTGATGTTTTCATGTAATAAGGTCTAAGAAGACCATTTCATATTTGTTTGAGTCTAGTTTGAGTCCTTAGGGGTAAGATAGTATGCACATACAAATGTTGTCAAAAAGTTGCCTATTGTTGTCAAGCAACTTTTGCATTTTTGTCAAAAGTGGACATGAGACTTTGTTTTGTTAATCCATAATTTGAATTATGGTTGGTAACCATTGGGAGATGGTTGGAAATAACTTAAAAGGACTTGTACCATCGAAGGGAAGGTTGGTTGTTGGAGTTTTTAAAGATTGAAGCAATAAAAATTTTGTTTTCTACATTTTTTGAACATTCTTTGTTGTTATTCTGAGTTGCACGAATCTGTACGACCCAGTGATGATCTAAAACCAATTGTGGATGATTTTACACTAAATCTAATTTCTTTTTCCACCAGTTGCATGTAATTTCATTGAGTTTCAAAGGAGTTGTGTCCATTTTACTTCAGACTAGTTGAAACCCTAGTAAGGGTAACCAATGAGGGAATAAAATGTAATAATCTCCATTCCACCTAGTAGAAACTTTTGAAACTTGGTGGAATGGATTTTTTTTATGTGCATTTTGATATTTCTAAGTTATATATGTAGGAAAAGGAGTGTGGCACATGTGAAGAAGCCTAAAGGTTTGGTATCTTCATGTATCAGACCTAGAAGCCCTAGTGAGTGGGAGAAATTTGTTGTATGCAATTGGGGAATGATCTATGTGTTGGGAGAAATTTTTTGAGACCTTGTAGGATGTTTTTGAAGAATTGTAATGGGAGTAGAGACCCTAGAACCCCAAAACCTTGCTACTAACAAACCTAATTGCACCATTAGGCCTAATTAGAGTGAGGATAATCAAAATTAGAGTCCTTCCGTACAAAAGAACCCTAACTCATTTTGAGATATGTGTGAGAATGGGAAAATGGGTATCTGAAATAGGTTTTCTTTGTGGTAGATCAAGTCGATGTCAAAATTTATGCCTAAAAATGTCCTTTTGAAGGGCTACTAGAAAAATGTGGGTTTGTGGAGGAAAACCCATCAATTGAAGACTAAGGGTCTGGAGAGTGGTTATTTGTGTATCTTTTGAGATTGTTTACCCCTGCTCTACATCACTTTGAATCTCAAGGATTTTCCATAAGAGCTTGTTCAACTTTCTCATAGTTTCCATCTCCCTTAGACTTCTGCACCACTTGATTCTTGAAAATAGAATGAATAGATATCATCAAGGAGATATGACTCCTTTGACTTAGGCAATCTACAACTCGATTTCATTTTCCCTTTATATAACTAATTTCAAAATCATAGTCAGATATTAACTCAAGTCATCTCCTCTAATGGGCATTTAGACTAGGTTGGGTAAATAATACTTTAGACCATGTTGGTTTTTATTTAACTCCAAAAGTTTTCCAAGAAAATAATGCCTCCATGGTTTACAATCAATAACAATTGATGCTAGCTTGAGATCATGTGGAGCATAGTTTTTTTCATACGACTTTAATTTCCTAGACTCCTAGGTACTCACTCACCCTTCTTGCATAAGCATTTTGCCTACTCCTTTTTCCCAAGGCATCAATGGTAACCATAAATTGGCGTTCTAGATTAGGAATTTATATAATTGGTGTCATAGTTCTCTTTTATTTGGTCAAAGGCCTCTAAGTTTGTCCTGACCATTCAAATCTTTTTCTAATAGCTCCTTCAACTAATCCTTCAAGTCCAACACTTTGGTGTAGTCATTCGATAATAAACTTTGGATATATGGTTTCGATCTGAGAACTATGTCTATGGAGAAGTCAAAAAATTTCTTAGGAATTAATCTAAGCAAATTTTTTTTAAATGCATCATCAAAACCCTGTTGAATAGGTACTTATCTGTATCTGATCTTTTCTTGTTCCATATACTCCTCTTCTTCCCCTCCTTGGTGTTTCTAGGACTCATAATACATTAAATCATCTTAAAAGATGAACTCTTTGTAATCATCTATTTTCTCCATTTTTTACTACATGGAGTTAACATTCCTCTTGCTTGGACTTCTTCAACTTAATGGTTGACATTTTCCTCAACTTCACCTCACTAGGTGTACCTTCCAAATACTTTTTGTTCCCAAGGTTTTCTAATTATTCTGCTGTTTTGGCAACATAGTCTCCTCCATAACCAATTTATATTGACAATGATATCAAAAGATCCTAAAGGGATACTTATATATTTATTCTCAATGAGGAACTTGGAAGTTAAATCATAGCTTCGACCAAACACTACTCTACCTGAGCTCTTATCTAGTTAGTATGCTTTACTAACCAAATTTTTACCTTGCAACCAAATTTTTGAAGAAATTCTATCTATAGTTCTTGGTGGCTTCATCTTCTTCATAACCTTAGATACTTTTAGGGTTAGTTGGTTTCTTTTCTCATTAACAAGCCTTGACTATGAATTGTCCATGCCCACTCTGGGTGGTGTGTTCATATTTGTTTTCATCTTTACCTTTGTGAGATGCATCCTTTTTTATGGCCTACTCTACCCTCTGACCTCTTACTCTAAGGTATCAATTCTTACTCTTTTTTCAGTTATCATTGCTTAGGATTTATTCTAGTTTTGAATTGGGGTTGTCAAAAGGTTTTCCTGCCTCCTGGCTACCTCCATAGTTTTTTCTAGTTCATAACATGTTGAATCTTCTACTTCACCTTAAGTTTTCAGTTTATGCTTACAATTAGTTCCTCTAATTTAGCATTTATGTCAATAGACATTAATCATATTCATTTTTGTAACTTAATAAAATGGAAATTTTATTATATTATTCATGGATTACATAGTATCCTAATTTAGTACACAAACGTTGACTCTTTGTGACTTCAGGTTGCTATTAGAAAAAGGGATCTCCTCGGGTTCTTCCTCACCCTCAAAGTCAACTAAAACAATTTTGGAGGGTAGATGTACTCACAATTACTCATCCATAACCTTCTTACTAATCACAGGTGTGTTCCTACTACAACCAAAGGGCATCTCCCTATGAGTTTATGGTTTGACTAGTTTGATCGTTGAGATAGGAATAACAACCTTCATAGTTGTTATATCCCACTACTTGGTGCAGTCACGGTAGGAGGGTCCTCAAAGAGAACAATCTAGACCATGCAGCAAGAGTTATACAACAGAAGAAACATAGAATATGCAAGAAAATGCAGATTCAAACATTCATATTATCAAAAATTTCTATTACAATCAATCAGAAACATTCGAGCTTACAGATTCGGCTCACAGGCTTGATACAACATGCTCAAAATGTAATATTCCTATATGCTCCTTAATTTGAGCTGAAATCTTACATATTGAAACCTATATCAATCTACCTTTCCTAATATTTATTACAATGATTTATATCACATTTGAAGATCTAGAATCTTTCGCGTCGGCCAAAGATCATTACAATCTTTGATGAAGGAAAATGTAACGTGTGCATGAAATATGTCGGCCTCAAATTTGAATTTCTCCTTAAAAAGTGCATAGGATGAAGTGTGGACCTAAATTAAGGTCGGGGACACTCCACGGAACAATTCAAAACACCTCACAAGGATACGCAAGTTACGGGAAGCATCCACAAGAGATCAAACTAGTTGTTAGGCTTGAAACTATTCTGGTGCCAATTCAAGAAACCGCCACTTAATCCAAGAAGCAATAACTTGCGAAAAAAGATCCAATCGATTTGAAATCTTGGAATAAGGAAAATGAACATGTCCATGATGAAAACATAGATCCACAAGGTCTAGTGAGAAAATATGTTGAATCTACCAACTTGAACTAAACAAGAACAAAACTAAAATGAATTTTTCTTTTTTTGGTTGATGCAAGATTTCCAAGAACCAAGGATGCTCCTACATCAGACATCCGGGGTTATTTTAAAAGTGATTCCCTCACTTTGTTGCGGCTAAAGGAAAACCAATACAGTCTACCTCAGCCTGAGAAATCCAAGAAGAATCTTCCACTGGTCTGCCTTTCCACTTCACAACATATTCTTTGTACTATCTTCCACATGTTTTCCTCCCATCTCTGATATCCAAAATCTCTTGAACCATCTCATCTGATTGTTGTTTAGGAAACTATTTCTCCAATTTTTCTTTATTGTCTTCATTAAATTTTGCTTCATGGTACTTATGTAGATCTACAATGTTGAATATAGGTGATATACCCATGCCATTCGGTAACTCTACATCATATGCATTTCCTTAATCAAATTTCTTCAAAATCTTATAGGGTCCAAAATTTCTCATCTTAAGCTAATTATATGTGCCAACTGGTAATCTTTCCTTCCTTAGATATACCATCACTTCATCTCCAACTTTGAACTCCTTATGTCTCCTCTTTTCATCTGCTCACTCCTTATACTTTTGGTCCATATCTTCCAACTGTTGCTTTACTTGAGTATGCCCTTTCTTCATATGTTCTACAAATTCCTTTGCTTCTACACTCATTTTATCTTCCTGACTGATGTCTCACAACTCTGATATACCTCTAGGATGAACCCTAGTAACAATCTCAAAAGGTGTCTTTTTGGTACTCTTGTTCACTGAATTATTGTAAGCAAAATCTTCTTATGCAAGGACTAAATCTCAACTTCTAGTCTTCTCTCCAATCAAACATCTAGCAAATTCCCCAAACTCTTGTTTACTACCTCTATCTATCCATCGGTTTGTGGGTGAAAAGTAGAACTAAACTTTAAATTTTTCTTCAACTTCTTCCAAAGTGTCCTCCAAAAGTAACCAACGAACTTTGTATCTCGATCTGAAACAATACTCCTAGGTAATCCATGCAATCTGGCCACTTCTTTGAAAAACAAGTCTGCTACATGTGCTGAATCTGTTATCTTCTTAAAAGGTATGAAATGTGTCATTTTATAAAATCTATCCACCACCACAAATATAGAAGATTGTTACCTCTTTATGTCTTCGGCAAGCCAAGTATGAAATCTATGCTAATATCCTCCCAAGGTCTCTCTGGAATTTTCAAAGGCTTATACAATCCAACATTCTGACTACTCCCCTTTGTAACTTGACAAACTCTACAACTCTACACAAATTTCCTAACAACCTTATGAATTTGTGGCCAAAAGTAATTTTTACTTACCAATGCTACTGTCTTATCAATTCCAAAGTGTCCTGACAATCCTCCACTGTGTTTTTCTTTCACCAAGTTATCCCTCATTGAACTTTAGGGTATACACAACTGCTTCCCTTTCAACAAAATATCCTCCTGAATGAAATAATCCAAACACTGACTCCTATCCTCCAATACTAGTTCTTTACAAGCTCTCCAAGGTTCTACAAAATCTAGGTCTTCCTCATACAAGTTCTTCAATTCATCAAAACCTAATACCTCCACTCTCATCTCTGCCAGTAAATTCCTTCTCCTACTCAAAGCATCAACAACTCTATTTGACTTTCCACTCCTATGTTTCAAAATAAAAGTATAACTCTGCAAGAATTCCACCCATCTCATGTGTCTCTGATTCAACTTACCTTGACTATTCAGATACTACAACACTCGATGACTTGTATATAACACAAACTCCTTAGGAAAAAAGTAATCTCTCCACTTCTTCAAGGCTTGAACTATGGCATAAAACTCCTGGTCATACACTGAATACCTTCTCCTAGCATCATTCAATTTCTCACTAAAAAAAGCTACTGGTCTTCCTTCTTGACTTAATACTACTCCAATTGCATTTTCACTTACATCACAGTCTACTTGAAATACCTTATTAAAGACTCGTAAATCCAACACAGGTTGCTCAGTCACCTTCTATTTCAACAACTCAAAACTTTGGTCTACTCTATATGTCCACCTAAAATCTTTCTTATCCCCTCTCATTGTTTCTTTCATAGGACTGCAAATAGAACTAAAATTCCTAATGAACTTTCGATAGAAACTAGCCAATCCATGAAATGATCTTACCTCTCCAATTCTTTCTGGTGTAGGCCATTCAACAATTGCTCTCACCTTCTCAGGATCCATCTTCAATCCATCCAAATATATCAGAAATCCCAGATATACCAACTCTTCCTTCATGAAACTCCACTTCTTAATGTTTATCAGCAACTGTTATTCTCTCAACCTCTACAAAACTTGTCTTATATGCAACAAATGTTCTTCTCTAGTCTTACTAAAAATCAAGATGTCATCCAAATAGACAATCACAAACTTACCCAAGAACTTCTTCAATACCTCATTCATTAGCCTCATGAAAGTACTTGGTGCATTTGTTAGTCCAAAAGGCATCACCAACCACTCATACAATCCTTCATTTGTCTTGAATGTTGTCTTCCACTCATCCCCTTCTCTGATTCTAATCTGATGATATCCACTCTTCAAATCTATCTTTGCAAAGTATTTAGATCCACTCAAACAATCCATAATGTCATCCATCCGAGGCAAAGTAAATATATACTTCACTGTGTTTTTTTTATGGCTCTAGAGTCTATACACATCCTCCATTTTCCATCCTTCTTAGGTGCTAGCACAACAGGTACTGTACATGGACTTAAGCTTTCTCTGATCAAACCCTTCTTCAACAACTCTTGCACTTTTCCATTCAACTCTTCATTCTCTATCAGTGTCATCCGGTGTGTTTCTTTATTAGGCAAACTAGCTCCAAGAATTAGATCCATGCAATGACTTATACTCCTCACAAGTGGCAATCCATCAAGTACATTATCTAAAATGATCTCTTCATATTTTGTTAGCAACTCCTTTATCTCCTCTAGTTGTTCTTCTACACGCTACAAGTTTTCAACCTTCTTAGGAATCAAGGCATAGCACATGTTCTCATGTCTCCGACCATCCAAAAATCTCCTTCCATCAACCAAACAAACTCTAGCATTCGTACAAACCTCAACTTCAGGAACATCCTCCAATGGCAACAAAGTATGATTCGTCCTATTAGCAACAATGGTATATGTGTTCTTCTTTCCATCATGAATATCATGTTTAGCATAATACCAAGGCCTTCCCAACAAAACATGGCATACATCCATAGGCATGATATCACACAAAACTTCATCATGATAATTTCCTATCTTCAATTTCACCAAACATCGTTCACTTACAAGTATCTTATGTTCATCTTGAATCCATGCTATATGATAGGGCATCGGGTGTTTCAATATTTCCAACTTCAATTTGGTCACCCTCTCTTTAGAAACCATGTTCTCAAAGTTTCCACTTTCAATAATCACTCTGCAACATTTACCAGCTACCTTGCATCTGGTCTAAAACCAATTCTTTCTCTATAACAGTTCTTGCTCCATCTCACTTTGATACGATGCTCTTATATTCACCAATACTT
>VDFB02105785.1:428010027-428104437 GCA_007258455.2 Sequoia sempervirens | reverse complement strand
TTTGTTTTAATTTAATAAATGAAGGCAGCATTATTTGTTCTCCATCACTTTCACACAATTAGACGGTCATATGGTGCCAACTAAAATTTGTTTTTAAGTTGATATAGGTCCTTGTAAAGGAGGAAAGTGGATATTTTTGTTAATATATATATATGATATTTTTTTGATCGTATTGGGAGTTTAAATCGTAGATGTATAAATAATCAGTTTTTTTTATATTGGTCTTATTCTATTTGATATTCGAACAACGTTACAATCAACAAGACTTGATTCTTAATGAATTCATTCAAAATCATTCAACTTCACTAACTAACAGTCACATCTCATTATGACAGGTATGAATGTGACTTGAAATCTTGCATCCACATGAATAACAGAATTCCTTACAAAAGCTCGTGCTTTGCTAATTATATAAATATTGAGGAACTAAAATTATAAGGAGAGGGATGGAGACTCTTTCTCTGCGCTGCCTTGTTTGAATGATGTATATTGAGGAACTACTCTTTATCATTTAGTCTCTCCTTTCTTTTAGCTCTTCCATTTTTCACTTCCATTGCAATGACGAGTGAAATTAGCCATACCTTTGGGGTGGACTGGATATTGCCCTAGTAGACATGAATGCCCTATACTACATTATCAATGGCTAAGGCACTGTCTGGATTAACAAAAGGCGCTTCAGAATTGTGAGGCAAAATGTTGACGAGCTTCCATAGCTAGGGGAACATTGACTATCTAGAATCAAAGAAATTCTACTCTTGGAAACACAAAGCTATGCTCAATGAGTAAATCCAGGGTTAGATCTTGACATTGTATTGAATATAGAATTTGGGTTTGGGACAGTTTTGTAATTTGAGATAACAAAGGGTTCTATGAATTTCCTCTATGCATATGGAGTAATGTGGCCATAAGTTTTGGCATAAAATCTTCATCCCATATATTAATGTACCCTAATCTTGAAGGAGGAGTTTAGAGTGTCAAACATCAAATGTGAAGTATTGTATCAAATAGTAGATCATCTTGCTTCGGCAAGCTACTGTTTGAATGAGTGCCTAGTGGAAAAGGGAATGTTGGCTAAGCTAATGTTTTCTTTCTAAATGATTCAAAATATATATTTTTTGATTATTTATAGGTTGTTATACATTTTGACAAACATTAGTAAGCATTGGTTAAGTTATGCTCTTCACTCTAGTAAATCCTCTTTCTAGTCATAGAAAAAATATGAAGCAAGCTTTTAGCATTATTGTTAAGTTGTATTCTTTTGTGATAAGGGGTCATTTCTCTCACATGTTATTTCATAAAAGTTCAATAGTCAAAACAATCTCACTAGCATTTTTATTCAAGCATCCCTTGCCTTTCAATTTTAGTTGCAACAAGATTGATATTGATTAAGTTTATTTATTTTTTCTTCAATTGGGAGTATCATTGGAGAATTGATTTTAAATCTCCACCTTATTGTGTTTATGCAAGTAATGCATATTAAATCAGACCATCATTATGATGTCGTTTTGGTATAAGTAAATTGCTATAAGAGCTTGGAGAATGGCACACAATACATTTAAGTTGTTTGAATGCTTAACATAAGATTATATTTCTTTAAGAGATTTTACCAAAAAAACAAGTGTCACTTATATGCTTCTATAGTCCGTAGGGCATTTTATCAAGTAGTTCACATGCTTTGTACAAGCTTAGATAGTACTATCATAAGAGATTCTCAAACATTTTTATGTTAGCTGAAATAGGTTGCATTGCACTTCACTCAACCCAGTGATTTCATATGTTAACACCCTACAATGTAATGCGATATTTATGACATTTTTTATATTAGCTTTCTGACAATTTATTATTGCCATAGCTTCTACAAAAAATTGTAATGACCTATGAAATAGATGAATGGTCAAGGGATTACAATGAAGTGAAAACATGGGGTTTAAAATCTAAATATCAAGTTATGTTTATATATCTATATAAATGTATTTGGTCCTTGTAATTAGAAACATGTGGATATGACTAATGATGGTTCTAAGGTCAGTTACTTGTTGGGACCATTGATAGTATGGAGTGTTAATACCAATAAGTATGTTGCTTCTCGTAAGTTGGGTTGATGATTAGGTGAAGATCTATTTGTTGTGTCATAACAAGAAGTTCTACTTTTATAATGTAACACCAATCCATTTAGTTGGCTAGTTGTGGTTATTGCTTAGTTTTTCCCTTGCTAAAGTATTTGTATTATTATGTGTTTGTAAAAGCACCACCCAAGACAAAGAAGAAGGCTTACTATACAGCCATTGAATAATGGGTTTTATTGTTGATTATGAGGTTAGCCATAGTAGGTTAAATTGATAGTTGACACTAAGTTTGCTAACTCTTATGAGACTTGATTGTTTCATAGTTATGCTTTGTTAGTTTATGGATTAAACTTGTTATATGAAAATTATGGAAATTAGTTTAAGATGTTGACTTGCTAAAACAAAATTACCATCTTGAAACATCATCTACATGTTATCATTGATACATTCACTAGCCATGGGTTGTGAATGTATCATTTCATGATGTAAATGATACCTTTAAGTGCACCAAAGGTACACTTAACTAGTAAGGTACCAAACCATGTAACATTATACCTAGGGGGTGTTGTTTGGTCTTGTTGAACTAGAAGTATGAAACCTTACATGGATCTGCATCTAGATATAATTTTTGGATGTAATTGTGATTGAGTAATGTAGCTAATTATTTATGTTTTTGCTATGCTTTTTGTAGACACCTATAATTGTCCACATCCAAATCACACTTGATTCAGCTACATTTATCCCCGTCTGTCATTGGTTAAATAAAACATTGATTATTTAATTAATTTGCTTGGTCATCTTCCTAATTTTAATTAAATAAACTGTAAACATTTATTTAACTAATTAATCTTTTCACCCCTTTTCCTCTATAGTCCACCTTTAATTAAATAAATTTGGTATTTATTTAATTTAGTTCACCTTTCATATCCTAATCTTTCAAAAATTAAATAAATATAAACTATTTATTTAATTCCTCATTTTTTTCCTCAAGCCATTAGTTGATTAAAACTAATTAGTTAACTAATAAATCCTAAGCATGCTTAATCCATGGTCAAATTTATACATATCATGCATGTGTATGGCCCATGCTTTCCACTTCCCCACAAAATCCTCTCATCAAATCCCATCCATCTATTTTATCAAGAAAATCATGACCCTTCACACATCTCCAAAAAAGCCTTTGTAGACTTCCAAAAAATTCTTTTTTATCCTAACCCTTTATATTTTTTCTAGAGAATCTCAACCATCCAAATCCCTTTAATCTAGGACCTCTTCAAGTGTACCAATCACAAGGTGACACTTGGAGGCTCCTAATTCTCTCAAACCTCTTAATCAACCTCGTCCATCAATCTCTTTGATCAATCTCAACCTTTGATCAACCATCCATTATATATGAATAGAACCTCTTGCAAGTTATTTTCAAGAAGCTCATACAGTTTAAAGTTATGTTGTCAATTGATAAACTACATACCATCATCTCTCAATCATAGATCCATTGGAACACAACCACATACATCTTGTGTATGCAACAAGGAGTTGTGGGTGAGGAAGCTTTTGTTTCTTTCATATTTTTGTGAAATTTCTTAGCTTAACTTGAGGTGTCAATTTGGTGTAGGATAGGATTTGAATTCATAATTTGAGTTGTTATTTTACATTGTACATTTCATTGATCACATTTTTGGATGCCTTGTGGAACTCACATCCCTAATCTAACCATCTTTTGAGTATTTTGTAACTTTTTCCATCATGGGATTTTGGTTTGGTGCATTTTCCCATACTTTTGGTACCTCTACTTCACAGTTTGGCACAACTATATTCCAATTGGTGAACCTATCTTAAATGGTCACACTTCAATTTGGCACATCCACTTCACAATTTGGCACAATTATCTCTATTTTGGGAACATAAAAGCTTTAACTACCCTAAAATCATTTTCCCCTGATTTTATAGGATTTTAATTTTTTTTGACTTGTCTATATAGGGGTTTACCTTCCTAATCTATTTTGCATGCTTACATAGTCATTTACTTTTATATCTAAACTCTATCTTAATATTTGTGTGTTTTATGGCCTCCATTATGATTTGGTACATTTGCTTCATGCATTCATATTTCTTCTATAGAGTGACATTTTTTCTCCTTGATTTGGTGCTTCTACATCCTAGCCCTAACATCCTCTTTTATGAAATTTTAGGCCCAATCTTCTCTTCTTTTCTTGTTTCCTCCAACTTCTAAGCTTCCTAATCTACTTTCCCGTCATCATTTTATATTTCCTAGCTATAAGTTTCTATTTTTTTAGGCATTTTTTTTGTCACCCACCCTTCATTTTTCTATGTAGACTAAGTTTGATGCATCTATTTTCCTTTCATAGTTATTCTTCATATAAATGGATCATGTATCTTCATCTTTCAATTTTTACATGTATTTTTTTCTAAATCATTTGTTAAAGACTCCTTTGAGAATCCACTAACACATTTGTTGTAGGTTCAATTATAAAAGGACCGATTGTAATCCACTAAATCTAGTTGCACATTTATTTTTTTAAGGGGAATTAACATTGTTTCATGCTTGTGAGGAAAACTTGGTTTGTATTCTCTCTTTTCACATCAAATGGTGATCTTGGAGATCAAAAAACACCATTTTTCTCTTTTTTTATCATTTTCAATCTTAATAAATTCAAGACATGTATGCTCTCTCCTTGTGTCACAACATGATCTTAGAGATAAACAAATGTTTGGTATTTATATTCTCTAGTGGGATCACATTATATTTTATCACCAAGGGGACAACCTAAGCCCTCATTTTTTGGAAAGGTATATACAAATTTGGAAGAGAATTAAAAGACTACCATTGGTAGGACATTTGTTGTTACGCTAAGCTTGCAAGAAATTTATACATTTAAAAGTGAAGGAGGAGAGTGGGTTACCATCTTGCACCAATCTATTACACATACCCTCTCATTTCATGTACTTGAGCCTCATGTACCTTCAAGTATATAAAAATATCCCCTAGCAAGCTTGCATAACCTAGATAAGACCTACTAGTCATGTTTGGCTATAATAAACTAGTAAGTAGTATGCACTAGGAAGTTACTTACCATGTTCCCCTAGAAATGGTTTTGTAGGCTATGTATGCTCTCTCTCATGCTAGCAAGTGGTTTTGGGTGATAAAAAATGGCTAGTGCCTCTTCATGCGCTTTACACTCCATAACTAGACAAAACATATTAGTGGGATTTCAATCAATTGCACTCCTACTTGAATAATCTAGGTTGTTAAATTGTGCTTTTAAAATCCATAATTACCCCTTAAATCCAAAATACAAAAACAGTTGTAATCATCAAAATTAAAATTTAACTTTTAAAGAAACCAAAATATAAAATATAAAATCCTCTTTCAAACCAAAGGTTGAAAGCCTCATCACATCATCTTAATCATAATCCAAATTATCCATCTCACTAAATCATCCTAACATATATCCACTCATCCAAATCACAAATTGTAATCCTAAACCTAACTGAAAATATTAATCTAAAACTCTAATTAATCCAAGACAAATCAAGAAAAATATAAAATCCTAGGCAATATCAATCAACTCGCCATCCACTCATTCTAACCCAAATCACATATTCTAACCATCATACCCATCTACCCAAATCAAAACCTAAAATCAATATCAAGACCTTAAAATTGGGCTATCCCATTATAATCAAATCTTTCTTAGGCACTTTCCTATCCTAAGTATATAAAATTATTCAAATCAAATCATCCTAGGGTCTTGATCCTTGATCATCCACCATAAGTCAAACCCAAACAAACCCTACTCACATCCTATCCAATCCCAAACACCATATTTATCCAACATACAAACTTACACAAATCAACTTGAAAGTTTCTTGATATTAAAAAAAATCTTAAATACAAAACCCAAATCAACTTATCATCCGTCCAAATCCAAAAACTTGAATATATCTTGTTTTGATGAGCCCCCTCATCACCAAACCAACTCGCCATAATATAGATACTTAGTACTTATTACAAGTATGATAATATATGTAGGTGCATATGTGATAGAACTAGTGAACGCATGAGCATGATCTAAAGATTGGATAATGTCATGGAATATGATACAAGGTATTGCAAGAAATCTAGAGTAAGGTTATGTTTTATATGTGTAACTGTAATAAATAAGTTGGTAGTGTCAACTATATAAGAAATATACTGATATCAATAGTGTAAAGGATGCAACTAGTGTTTCATAGTGTGCAACAATGAATTTTTTTATAAGGAGATTTACAATATGGAGACATCTAACTTGGTGGCAATTGTGGTATGTTAATGTCACATGTGTATGAAATATGGTTATATGACTCTTGGTATTCAATGAATTCATTATACATTTAAGTGGTTGGTATTCCCATGAACACATCTATATATAAAAGTTTGTGTGAATGTTCTAGGGTTACTTGAGGTTACAAACTCATTGTAATATACATTGTTTATGTGTAAACACTCAATAAATTGTAAAAGAAGGTTGTTTTGTAGATTGAGACTCTATCAAAGGTTTTCCAAAGGCCTTATTGTATTGAATTGGTGTTGATTTGGTGGTAGATTTTCTTATAAAGGTTTCTCATGTAAAAAATCTTTGTATTTTTTTTCTTGTGATTGTATATTTTTTATTACTTTTATGTGTTCTATTTAGATTTGATACATATTCTTGATCATTAATTAACCACATAATCTTAATAATTATTTGTTCTATCATGTTAGTCCTCTATAATAGGGGTGAAAATCCTTAGCATTGATGATCACTTATTGTGATTTTTGAATAAAGATGAAGTACCTATTTCCCTTTAGGAAGCCCTTGCTAGGGCATGTGGAGGCCACTTGTATAGAATACCCCTAGTTCAAAAGATTTTGTGCATGGGATATTATTGAAAAATATTAGAAATAGATTCATATGAATTTATTAAGAAATTTCACGTAGGCTAGCAACATGGAAATCTCGTATGATCCCCTACTAAAGACTTGTAACCACTCACAACACCATGTACATTTTCAATTTGGGGTCTAGATCAAATTAGTAATTTTTCCTACTTCATTTAAAGGAAATTCCTTCATAATTACAATAATTTACTACCCCACAAATTTAGTGGAGGAAATACCTATGAAATCAACAATGGATAATAACATTTGAAATTTCCTTACAACCAAAATTATCACTTGTGTCATTCTCACAACATTGATTTTCAATGCACATAAAATTAAGCTTTGTAAAGATTTAACTATGGCTCTGAGCAGGAATGGGAGTCGTGGAAGGTGTTTGAATATTGTTGTTGAGGAGGGTGATGGCGATGGAGATGAGGACGATGATGGCGATTCTTGTTGGTGTTCTTGCATCCTTCTCTTGGATTTTGAACGGTTGGGTTTGTGGGGGCGATTTGGGCCTCTACCTTTCCTTGTGTTTGTAGATCATTTTGTGTCCCCTCCTCTCTTTGTGCGGGTTGTGCATGGTGCTCGGCTTAGCTCTTGGTTGTGCAACTTTTGTTTGGTGCTTGTCATTGCTTCGGGTGAGTGCTTATGGGCTAGTGTTGGTGATGAGCTAAGTTGGGGCCTCCCATTTTTCCTTGCTCTTGGCTCATATCTTTCTATTGGGCATTGTTCTATTGTTGGCTTGTCGTTTTTGGGTTGATAAGGGTCTTTTATTGTGGCAGTGGTGTGTGCCTCTTGGTCGGGCCTTGGGGTTTTGGTGATCTTGTCTTGTGGTGAACTATCGATTGGTTTCATTTTCTTGCTTTGGCTTGTGTGGCTCCCTTTGTTTTTGTGGGATGCTTTTGTTCTGGGTTTAGCTATGTTCTCCTCTGCAGAGCTCTACTCTTTACTATTTTCCCTATGGATGGTTGGGAGCTAGATGGACAATTTGGGTCTCTTTGGTCGTTGTCTTCTTTCTCTTGTGTTTCCTTTAGTCTTATTTATGCCCTTTGTTTCCTTTTCCCATGTTTTATGGAATTTGGAATTTTTGTGGTGTATGATTTGGTTGTTCGTGTTATCTATGAAGATCATAGAGGAATAATTACAAATTATGAAATAGAGCGTTCAGGTGGGAAGGAGAGCCATGGAGGTGGTTTGGAATTTTGGGAAGTTGTTGATGGTGATTTGGTTTTTGATGTGGACATTGTGCTTAAGTGGTTTGTTGCATACGATGATGTTGTTTGTAGTCTGTTGGGGTTTTGGCTGCCTCATTCTACTGTTGAGGAGCCGAGCCTCTCTTTCTCTTGGTTGTTCGTTTTCCTTGTGAAGGTGTCTGCTATTGGGGTTTGGCCGAAGTTTTCCTGGCTTCTATTCTTGGTGTGGGGTTTGACTATTTCCTTGAGGCTTCCATTTCCCTTTGACCTCCCTTGGAAAAATTTTGAGGGTTGTGTGGAGGGGAGTTTTGAGCTTTCTTCGCTATGGTGGTTTTGTGTTTTTCCTTTGTTGCATGTGAAGTTGTTGCTTGGGTCTTCTTTCTCCTTGGTGGTCGCTTCTGCTCCTATTGTGGCCTTATGTTGATTGGAGTTGCTCCTTTGGTTCTTTTTGATGGCTTGAGGAAGTTTGTTTTATCGATTTGGGATGAGGTGCTTTCATTTGCTTCCTTCTTGTATTAGTTGTTCAAACTACCATGGGGTGAGGTGAAAATGTTTCTATGGGTGTGTAGGATTCCTATTGGTTTCTATAGTTGATGTCTCCTATGGAGGGGGAGACTGCTCCTTTAGAGGTGGAGCCCTCTCCTTTTGAGGTGAAGTTGGTTGTTGTAGTCACGATAGGAAGCTCCCTTTCCTTCTATTGGATCCTTTTGAGGTGGCGGTAGTGTGTGAAGGAGATTGGTGGCACTCATGGTTTAGGTTCTCACTTCATCCTCACTTTTAGAGGGGAGCTCACTCCTATTGAGGTGGAGCCTGAGTTGGTGTTCCAAACAAGGTGGTGTCGTTGGAGGTTATTGGCTCCTGAAAGTCTTGTTGGGATCTTTCATTCCCCTATTGTGAATGGGAGTTTTGTTGTGCTAGAATTTCTTATTATCAGGAGTTGGTGTTTTAAAAGTGTTGTTGTTTGGGAGGTACTACTTTCTAGTTTTATTGTCTCCTATAGAAGGGGAGTGGCAAGCTGGTTGATGGGAGCTCTCTGCTCCATTAGTGCTATTGATGTTTTTGGCTCAGATTTGGATACTCTAAGTTACAGTCATGTTATTGGATGGTTATTCCAAGGAGTTTTGATGGGATTAGTTGTTTTATGGTGGTTGGGGTTTCAAGATCTACTAAACCCTGCTTGTGTGGGTTTGAACTATGGTTTGTCTCTTCCACCCTTGGGGTGATTGTTGTTACATGATGTTGCTTTAGAAGTTGGGAGAGTGGCTTGTTGGCCTATTATGCTAGATGAGAAGCTTGGTTCAAAGGTTATTTAGGTTTCAGGTCCCTTTTGGCTTGTTTTGTTGGTTGTGAGACATGTTTTGCTGGCTGAGAGGCCTATTTTGATGGATGATTGAGTTTTGGACCCGTTTCCTTCTTATCCTTCTACTCTAGTTATATGTCTACTCTGAATTTGATGGTGCTTAGTTTTATTATCCCGAACTACTATTTCATGATAGCTAAGTTATGGTTTCATACCTGCTAGACTTTGGTTAATCTCAAAAATGGTTTGTATACTATTTTGAGGATTAATTTGGGGATTTTATTTTTTATTATGTTGATGATGGTTCTGTGGTTGCAATTTTGGTTACTTGGCCTGTGTGCCATTGTGGCTCTGGGATGTTTTATTTGATGTTGTTTTATGGTGGTGGCTGGTGTTGTTCTTCCCAGCCCATTTCTCTATTTGTTGTTTTGGATTTGTAACCACGAGATCAAGGCCCTTTCGCTGCTTGCTTGATCAAAAAACATTGATTTTCACAATAGTTCCTCTTTCAAAATAAAAGAGATTAAGGAGTTTTTAGAATGATTCAAAATTAAACATCCATTTTCTATGCCATAGTACCCCCAATCAAATGGTTTTTAAAAAAGGCAAGTAATAAAACTATAGAGTAAATGATATGCAAACTTGCTGACAAGCATTATAGAAATTGGCACTTATAGTTACCACTAGCTTCATTGGTAAATCATACTAACATGAAAATACCTACATGGGGATATAGAGTTCAAAGGAGAGATATAGAATTAGTTATATAGTTGAAAAAAATTTGGGTAAAGAAGCTAAACACAATAATTAGATTTTCTTGGTGAAAATTATTTGAATTTGCTAGAGCATTTACAAACATACCAAAAATATTTTAAGCATATTTACAACCAACAAGTGTTACAAAGACAATTCTAGGTAGGAGACCTTTTTTTATGAAAAATATAAAAGAACATGAATGCTAATGAAGAACAAAAGGAAAATTCTGACTCAACTAGCTTTCTCCCTATGCTATAGCTATGATTTATGGATCAGGTGTGTATGGCCTTACAATAATAGATAGCATGAAACCTAAAGAGACTCTCAACATAACACATTTAAGATGATATTATGCTTAAAAAATTATTATATATCTTATAAAAAATAAGAAAATATTAAATAACATCACATTTTGAACACACACATGTCAAATAAAAATATCTCATATTTAGATATATGAAGAATCAAGTTTTACATATGTAATATGCATCTAAGTCATGTCAAATGAAAAAATCTATTCCAAAACCCTCATTGGGAAGGTGCCCCTAATTGTGGGTCTCAAGTTACACTATGTTTTGATCATGCATAATGTATAATATAATTGTATCCTAATCATTGACTCTACTCTTACATTACTAAAGAAACTTGACCCTCCGCATAGCCCAAAACATGTTAAAGATGCACAATCTATGTCTAAGCTTCACATAAATCCTCCCAATATCTCTCCTTTGAACTCTATATCCCTACTTTAGTCTCTCATACCTCCATGTGAACCTCCCACACCTCCTCCTAGGATTTTGTAAGTATAATCATCATCCCTAGTTAATAATCATCTAGTACCATAGCTCTTAAGCTATCTTGTAAATTTTTTACCTCCCTTTGTCATATCTCCATTTTATCCTATATGCATATTTGCTCAATAACTCCACTTGCTAATGCAAATCTCTCTCCATAATGATATCATCATGGAATCCCATATAAGCTCATTGCATAGAAACCATTAGATTAAAAGTGGCATAGGATAAAAGTACAAACCTATGTCACACTTTCGACCAACAAAATTATCTCTAGCAAGTCAATTTTGGGTGAAATGTATTCAATCAAATAGGTTTTTGGCTAGAACCAAGTGGCTCTAACATGGTACAAATTTTTAACTGAATAGGTTTCACTTGGAACCTATTGGAATGAATGTGTTTCAACAGAAACTAACAGAAATAAAAATTTAAAAAATGGAATTGGACATTTCTCTTAAACCTTGTTTGAGAAGAATCCTTTCACTCAAAAACTACCTCTAGCCCATAATTAAACCTATCTACATCATGCGATCTCCCCAAGTGCCCAAAGGTAATTTTTTCAAAAAAATGATGTCAAAATTCCCATATCTATAGTAGAAAATTATGTTAAGACATCTATATCCTACTCTACTCATGGGAATCACTCCATTGAATGTAATGGTTTGATAATACCACATTGTTAAAATTTTAAAACTCATAAAAATCATTAAAATTCCTTAAGATTCTAAACAAATGGAAAAAACAAAAAAAAAAGATTCAAAATTGAAAAAAGGTAACTTTCTACATACATTTGCCCCTTTTAATGTAAGAGATGAATAGGGTGTTCACAAGGGTAGAATCTAGTTCATTAAGGTAGATGAGTTACTAGTGAAACTAGTGGATGCACTTCAAAGGAGAAAATTTTCCTACTATGGATTCTATTTTTGGTCTAAAATGTTCAAAAAATATGCATAAAATATAAAACAAGGACACCTAGATATATTCCATACCCCACAAAAAATATATTGGTGATACCCATCCTAATTTTCATTAACCAAAACATGCATATGTAAAGAAAATGAAACTTGGGTCAAAGAGAGGTTTTTCAAAAAATGTGCACTTGTTGGTTTGTGTGTGTTATTTCCTATACCATAATCATGATCCCCATCAAACATTTGAATGCAAATGAACTTATACAAATCCTATTTTTCTATATTTTTTCCTACCTAATTATTTTTTTGGGAACCACTTCATGTGTAGGTGATCTACATGAGATGAAACATGTATATTTAGGACCCCTACATAGAAGGTACATCCTCGTGTCTTTGATTATGCTAAAAAATTGAGCTAATTATGTATAAAGAATACACTTGTCTTGTAGAAGGTTTTATTTTTTTAGGTTACAAATAGACATGGGAGAACCACCTAACGAGGTGGTATTTATAAAGTTCACACAAATTGGGAATAAGCTTTTCCATGTTAGTAGATCTCAAGTTTTATTTTCAAAATAACTTTATATTACACATGATTGTTTAACTAATTTTTGTAGGTTTATATGTGAGCAATCAATACAAGGTAGATACAAGTAATTTATAATGTCCCTATTCCAAATTTTGGGAAGTGACACTCATTGATTACTATATGATTCCTTTATTGAGTGGGAAATATTTAAGTGCACAAAAATGAACATACATAACTAGTAGTTCAATGATCATCAATTAACCTAGCTCATGACCCTACTTGGCATGAAATTAATAAAATTTGAACTTTAAATTTTTCCATGATGAGAATTACTTATCACCCTTTGAGATTCCCTCATGTGTCACCTAATTATCAACCTCATTCAATAATTTAGACTTTGAAGGAGCATGTGGCATCCTAAGGAAAGGAAAGAACATGCAGAGATATTGTGTCCCACTGTACATGACAAGATGTAGACATGGAAATGTTTTCGCACATGCGAGGGACAACACATAGGCACCACAACATCAAGAAGAAAGCAAAGAAGAGAGAGATAAAAAAAGAAAGGAAAAGCAAAGATGAAGAAACCAAGAGACAAGGGGATTTGATATTTTGGAGTCAGAACTTCTCATAGATATAAATAGATAGATAAATATAATATAATATACATATAAACTATCATCAACCCCCTACTATATTAGATCATGAAGAAGGGTACGTGAAAGCAAAATAAAAATAAAGAATTGGGTCAACATGGAAGGGAGGCCTAAATTCCCCCAACACTTTGCATCATCCCCAATTATTGAAAATCAAGGCACAATAAATAGAAGAATTATGTAACAAATAGAAGAAGTTATCCAAGCATCTACAAGGGTGAAAAGGGTCCTCTAGGAACACATAAAACAAGCACAGGGGAAACACAACACACATGGAAATCTAATCTATAGATAAAGAAGAGATTCCCTCCTAGTCCTCATCAACCAAGAGGTCATCATTCTCCCAATCTAGATTATTATAGGGAGAAGGGAGATGAGCCTGCAAAGGTGGGATAGCAAGTGGAGAACCCTTCAACTCTCCTGTGACAAGAGCTAAGGAAGAGGGCCCCTCTAGGTCTTCTTCGCTAAACTCTTATGAGGTAAATGCCATTGATTTTTAAAAAAATTACTAGCAGAGCTAGGACATCGTCCATTGAGTTGAACATGCACTTGATGGGAGTTCCATGTGTCAACTGAACGGGTGAAGAAGGAGGCGCCTGAGATCCATTGTCAGCCTCACTGAGAGACTTGAGGGTAGTGACAAACTCAGGAGATGTTGGGGCTACCTCCGTCACTAGGACAATGCAATCCAAAATAGAACCCTCTCCTGAAGAGGTCGATCCTTTCTTTTGATCCCCATTAGAAGCAAGGTTGTTCTCCAACTTGTGCTTCATCGAGGGATGTGAGATCCCCACAGAAGAAGAGGAAGGCGAGGAAGAAGAGGATAGAACCGTAGTGGACATCACTGAGGTATTCAACATATCCATGGGCTTTGGAAAAGGTGGGATGTCCTAAAGGGACATTAGGAGAGGAGGCTCAACCGAGAGGGAGCGATGAACACTTGAACCCTTTTAGGGTGAGGGTCATCCACACTCGCGGGGGGAGCCAAAAGCAAGATCAAGGTGACGGGAACCAAAAAAGGAGCAGAAGAGGATAGCATAGTAGGAGATGCTGAAACAAGAGCTACCAACTCCTCTTTCATCTTTTGTAAGACAACTTGCTCAGAAGCCAAAGCCTTTCTCCGGTGCTTACGCTCATATGCAAGGAAATTTCTTCAGCTCTAAGAGTTGGAAGTTGTGGCTTGAGGAGGAATAAAAGGCTCTTATTTTTCCATGGGAGTGTCCATCACAATTTTTGTCAGTGGAGGGAGTGGCTCCTAGACAAAATAAAGAGGAAGCCTTGGAAACAGGCCTCTTCCCATTCGCTACCCTAGGGGTAGGATAATTAGGAGGCCATGGAAGCTGAGACATAGAGACAACTCCATAGGGACCCTTCCCCTTACCATATATGATGGGCTAAGGAACCATGGGAAAGACAGGAAAGTTGAACACTTGATGCTTGGCATTTTTCCAAGTGAGCACCATCGGACTCCCCATGAGACACATGGAGGCAAAAGCTGAAGGTGCCACAACAGGGTGAGAGGTGGAAGCAGATCTGGAACAACAGAAGAAGAGGAAGGCTCTTGAGTGTGAGCAGACTTCCCCTTCCCATTTTTAGAGGAGGAAGAGGTAGCCTGTGTTTCATGATCATAGAAGCCTTAATTGAAATAGCATAAGGGGGATGAGGATAGGTCACTTTCGGTGCTATGCCCCCATTCTTGTATTTTACATAAGTGTGATACAATAGGTACATCCTTGGAGGAAGCAGACCAATAGGGGCAAGCTAGAAGTGGTCTAATGAATAGGCCCCACATGACACCAAGGGTTTATATTCAGTGTCGTGCACGATGTGCATTGATCCCTCATAGGAGAATTTTAAATATATATGGATCACCGAAGGGATTGTGTTCATGGAAACTAGCCAAGGGATGCCTAGCTTCACTTTGAATAAGTCAAAATTGAGGATGATATCGAAAAGGGAATTCACAATCTTGGGCTTTACCAGGATTGAATGGGTGATGAAACCAATGGGAGGGATGAAAATCCCATCATGCATACGTATCGTGCTCTTAGATTCATCGTACCCATCCTTATGTAGAAATTTTTTAGCATAGTCTCCTCTATAATAACATTAACTTGACATGTAGGATCAACGAGAACACCACTCATGGTATTCTCGTTTATATGAGCGGGAATGTACAGAGGAGAGGGTTCTCTATTCACATTCATAGGCAAGTCTTGTGATGTAAAGGTTATAGCAATACACCCATTCGCAGGCTACACAAATGAGATGGGAAGATGCATGAAAGAAGCCATATTCTATGTACATTGAAAAGGACTTTCTCAAAATACTCTAAAGGTTTAAAAATCAGATAATGACCTATTCTAGAATTCACTTCACAATGTTTAGGGACTCTTCTAACTACATCACTAGGGGTCGTAGGTTGGGTTGCAAGGCTAGGCACCCTGCAACACACACACCTAGAACACAAGAGAAGATTCCTTCAACACTACGAAACGAAACCAAAATAATTCACATCAGGTTCACCAAAATGTAGAGGAGGGGGACCAGCTGCTCAGGACCCTAGATCATGAGAGGGTCTAGAAAAATAGGCTACCGTGATCTACCTCCAGCTAATGAAATTCTTTCAGGAGAGTTTAAGTTTTAAAGGCTAAAAGGAAGAGCAACCAGATTGTTGTTGTCCTTTTACAAGTCTGAATGTTTAAAGGAGTCAACTGAGCAAGTTTCCAAAGTCTAGACTGTGACTTAATTAGCTTGCTAGAGGACTACAGTGTGGGACACGAATGACATAATGACGCACGGCATCTCATTGGGGCATTGGCATCTGTATGGATAGAAAGCGTAAAGTATAGTCAAAACCAAAGGAAACCTACTAATGACCTAACATATATAGTTTGATGTAATAACAAAAACAAGAAGTAACTAAATGACAGAGTAATCAAAAGGAACACTGCGACCAAATCTAATTATGAAATGACAAAGAAGGGTGAGGAAAGCGCACCTTCCTCCCCACAAGTTGATATCTTCAAGATTTTCACCTCAAGGAGAACCTACACACAAAAGATGGAAAAATGTTGGGGTTGTGTTTAGAGGATTCCGCAGTCAGTCCCTCGCTTTGGTGTTTCCACCTCCACAGATAGCCAAGATAGCAATTCTTGAAGAAATATGATAAAGAAAGATATTGAAATAGAAACACTAAGCAATATGTTGAACACCAATATGCTATGATATTAAATGATAATGCAAATTAAAAGGAAGATGGAGTGATATCAGCTTCAACCATGTGCACTCAAGGAAAATGGGAGAAGGAGCAAGCTTGGAAGATTTCAAAGATTGGCATTGCCACAACATCAAAGAGGATGAGCCAACAAAGTACCAACTTGCAGCTTCAACGAAGGTGATGGAGCTTGAAGGAGTTGAGAGTGAGTGAGTGAGAAGTGTGTAGATAGTCAAGAGGAATGCTAAGAAGATGAGTTGAATGGAGAAGATAACAATTTGAAGGAAAAAATGGGGGAAAAGGAGCCGTTCAAAGTCATTCTGAAGGGCAGGATACATTACACTTTGCATCCAATGGAGGAGTGTAACGCCTTTGCAGATTCTAGAGGTGGGAATCCTGCTAGGATGGTAGTGCATTGCATAGACTTCTATGCACCGCACTAGTATCCTCGATAGAATATCCCCCACCAACACATAAAGAAGTTGCTAAGTTGACAGGGGGAGGTGGCAGAAATATGAATTGCATTATCATATTTAATTCTCTAAGGTAGGAGGTAGCGTAAACAAGGAATTTGCAAGGGGGTGCAAATTCACGCCATTATAGACATATAAATTAACAATGTTTTTTTACTAGGTAAAAGGGGTTGGAGGGCATTGACTGTTTACAAAAGATGTCGCAAGGGTAGAGAAGACCAAGTTCTACAAGGAGAAGAACCAAAAAACATAAAAAATATAGGAAATAAATAGAGAACTAGATGGTTAGTTGAGGAATAACAAACCCACAACGAACTAGTAGCACAGACACTACAATGAACACAACCTAGGTTTTGAAAGGACTAGGAACCCTTCCATCATAATTAAACCACAAACACCCATCTATAAAAATTTGAATTCCTAGACTCAAGAAAAGAAGAGGGTCATTGTGTCACCTCCTATGGAGCATGGTCTAAGAATCAAAAACACCAACTATGGGGAGCTACCAAAAGTAATATTAGGATTAACATTCACTAGTAGTAGACAAGGGAACATCAAAAGGAGGAGAAATGTCTACCATGAAAATGCTACCAGGATTAATAGTAATATTAAGCACCAAAGGAACAAAATTCTTAGGTTGAACAACTTGAGAATCCTTAGTAAAGACTAGGGAAATAAGAGTAGGAACCATAGTATTAGGATGCAATTCCTCCATAGAAGGAGAATCAGGTTGCAAAGTCATTGGAGGAATGGTGAATTCCTTGGATTGAACATCACTCCAATAAGAGTTCGACCAAAAATTGGGATTAAAGCACATACAATGCTCCACCACATGACTAATGTCAAAGCAATGATGATAATTAAAAGGGCTACCATCATAGTCCAAAATCTAGCACCAATGATGATCAACAACATTCAACACTATCACAATTGGAAGCCTTAAACAAACCCAACTCCACAAGAATCTAGGCATATATTGTATGTGTGAAATACAAAGTAACAAGATCAACCAAAATAAACCACCTAAGAAAGTTCCCAATCTCAAAATAATAAGAATCTCACCAAAATTGGAGAGGAAGGTTCAAAATCCTAGTTCAAATGGGTGAGAAATTCAACGATTTAGTCATCAAATTGAATAAAGAAAAAAGGGATGGAGAAAAAGGGGATATTGACCCCACATCTACACAGACCTATCAAAAATAGCTTGTGGTCCTTAATATCATCGAATATCATCAAAAGTAGCAACAAAAAAACATTTTTAACATAGGTAAATTTCAATTGTACCTTAGTTATTATAACCCACGTATCAAAGATCCATGATTTCATATTAGGGAGGTACAACTAGAACTAGCTGATTCTATAGACCAATGCATGGAAGGAATAAAATTCTTCACTATCAAGCACCAACACCCCAAAAGAGACAATAGAAGGATTAATAACGTAAGAGAAGGACATAAACTCCTACCAAGAAAAACTCTTCCATAGAGCAATAGTAGCAAAGGATTTTTTTCCTCGTCCCCATAATGGATGGATAGAGCAAAAGAGGCACCAAGAGAAGATGCTAGACCCTCAAAGGCACCCACACACACCAAGAAGAGAAGTAAAGATCTGCAAGAAGAAATGCATACAAAGTAGAAACCTTCTCATGATGAGAAAGACAAACTTGAGCAGAAACATAGCAAGCCAAAGCACTAGAATGAGCATTGCTTAATCCCACACCATCGAAACCAACAAACTGCCCACAAATTTTCTATTGTAGTGACTGATGTTGTAGAATTATTTGATTGTAATAAAGCCATTTATATAATAAGATAGAGATCAAGATTTTATCTTTATTCCTTCTTTATTATAAGAAGAAGAATTGGGAGTCATTTTTGTTATTTATTATTTGAAATGTAATGATATTGTTAATGAATAAATAATAGTTTTTTAAATTTGAGTTATTGGAGATGTGATTAAATACTAAAGTTGATAATGTTCTTAATCAAATAATAAGTGTTTATGGAAGGTTATGAATTAGATTTGCATTATTTTTTTGGCCTAAGGCATTACACAAACCATATCCTATGCATTGACATGATGAACATAATCAAGGAGAAGAGTGTGAAGATGATCCTTTCAATTCTAGTTATGATGGTCACATTGGGTTTATTCAACAATCAAAGACTATATTTGGCATACCTAGCTTCAATGTTTAATAACAATTAAGTAATCATATATTACGAGTATCACATACCATATTTGATGCAAGTGAGAATCAAAGACACATAATGTAGTGGTGTGATGATTTACCTAAAACTCTAGTCATTATTACAATAGAAATAATGGTATCTTAAGAGAAGTAATGTGAGCCACAAATTACAAAGGATACATCACTAGATATGCATTTTCATTGTAATACACTAAGTCTTAGCAAACAAATAACTATCAAAAATTTTCAAAAGCAAGTTCATAAAATAAAAATAGTAATACAAAGGAAAAAATATTGGTTGCCTACTCCAAAGTTAACAACAAAATTGCCACCTTTGTACCACATTATTTTCATCAAGAGACACTATATGAGTATCCCAACCATCACCTTTATGACATATGCATCAAGCATCATCGATATTGAGAATAGTTCCATATTAAAGCACATGGAGAATAATGATCTAGAAATGATATATCTTTTGGCCCTATTGAGGTTGGCCCATTGTAGCTTGATTATATTGATATTACTGGTTATTCATTTCCCCTTTTCTATTACTTATCTAGTTATATGCTATAATATTTACTTCACAAGAAATTTCATACATTTTAATCTTTTTCCAATATTTTCACTTGATTTTGTCACTTGAGAAGCAAGTTGTTTATTTTTTAGGCTTCACAAACTCATACTTTCTCTCACTACAAGCAACATAGGGGGAATCCTTCATACACTTCACAACAAACCAATCTCACACCTGGGTTAAATACTCTAGATATGGACTCTCTAATTAGTTTCTCTCAAGTTATGTTTAATTATCAATCATAACTTACAAATTTAATTTTATAAATTGTTTATCTTTCCTCCTCGAATTGTGGGCACTCCTCTATATCACACACAATTAGAGAGGATGTATTATTACTAATTATATCCTAAATTCATGCATAGTAATTCATACGTTGGTGTTTTTCTTCGACAGTATGGTAGGTTTAATGGATGTTTATTAAATAGTATGGAAAAAAGAGGCATATATTAGATCTAGAATGTTTAGAAGCCATAATATTGAAAAATTTATATCAATTCCATGATATAGTTTATTTCTTTCATTTTTACATTAGCATTGTTGCTCACATAGATTTGCACGCACACCAAACTATGGGAAAAATTTAAGGGATAAAGGTGCATGGTGTAAGCGATAATAGTGCATACCATGCACCTTTATATCTTCATTTTGTGCCTTGTCTATATCTCATAATTGTATTCTTAGCATTCCATTTGACTCATTTAGTGTACACAAACTAAAAAATCATCTTTAGCCCATCGACCACTTATCATCATAGATCCCCTCAGTCCAACGAATATTTGTTTTGAGCATTTTCTCAGCATGGGTTGTGTTGTGTGGCACAACCAAGTCCTTGTACTAGGTTGTGTGGCATGGACTAATCCTTATACTATACCACACAACATGACCTAGTCTTCCTATTTCAAATTTTTATATCAATTTTAAATAAAAAATGGGATGTGTTTTTTCACAATTAAAATTTTAGGATTTTTCATAATGTCTTTATGGAATTTCCATTATTTAAGGAATAAAGGTGCATACTGAAACATAGAAAAATAGGGGCTTTATCAAAATGGGGTGATTGAATATGTGTTGCACCTATTTTTCTTATTTCATCAGGGAAAAGAGATCCCCGAAGGTAAGATTGACTTTCAATCCTTAGGTGAGTCAACCTTAAAGGAGATCTTGTTTTTTTCCTTATGACAAGATGGGGTAAAATTTTCCTGAACAACACTTTGGGGACAAAAAATAAAAATTGTAAATGAACTCAATTATGCAATGTGAAACTTGATTCATTAATTTAAAGCATAAAACAATCAGAAATACTAGACTTTTGGTAGATCTAAGAAGGGTAAGTTGATGTGTACCAGTCACCAAAAGCTTTTGTTGTGTGTCCTCCTAGGACAGATTCACCCTAGAGTGAATGGTTCCTACTATAGGGGCCCAAAGTCTGATTTCTCAGTCCTTTGCTCCTAGATTTGCACTCTTGATTTCTCCAGATCTCATTGTTGAAAAGTTGAAATTAAATTCTGCAAGTAAGATTTTGTGTCTTTACAACTTTGACAACTTTGCAAAATCGCACTTTTGATCAATCTTCAATCCTTCTACACCTGTAAATCTGCACATACAAAGAGAGGGAAAATTTGTTTTTTTTTTTTGTGAATGGGGGTTTGCCTTGGTCAAACCTTGTTTTGGTAATTAAACTTTGAAATGAAATGAAACATGAGTGAAAGGAATGATGAATGAATAATGCTATGTTGTAACTCACCAAACCTTTGAATTGAGATCCTTAGAGGACTGAAGTCTAACACATCTCTCCAAGGTCTTGATCTTGCATGAAATGGCTTGATTGGATGTTGACCTTGATGCTTGAATTTTGACTTGAATGCTTGAAACCTACATCACAATGTTAGCTACATCATAATGAACAATGCTATGTTGCAACTCACCAAACCCTTGAATGGCCTTAGAGGATTGGAGTCTAACACATCTCTCCAAGGTCTTGATCTTGCATGAAATGGCTTGATTGGATGTTGATCTTGATGCTTGAATTTTGACTTGAATGCTTGAAACCTACATCACAATGTTAGCTCAAAAGACATGCATAGATGCAAATAACTTTGACATGATTCTTGAGATATTGAATGATGTTGTCGATGACTGAAAAATTTGCTCTTGAATGCTCTTGACAATAATATTCTCTTTAGAAATTTTTGCATAAAAATTCTAGATATTGAATTGATAAAAAGACCTTGTATTTATAGGTAATTTTCTATTTTTTCGGCAATTAAACATCAAAGGCTGACAATTGCAATTTAAATTTGAATCATGAAAATGCCACCAAAAACATATTAAAATTTGGGGTCGTCAACTTAAGGAGGACCTAAATCTAGGACACACAATTTCCAAGGCAATTTAATTAATGTTTGCAATTGTTTAATACAAGTTTCCCTTTCAAAAGCGAGACTAATCATGCTTTTAAATGCATAATTGGGTCAACTAGAGGCTTAATTAAGTCCAATTAATTTAAGGGACCCAAACATAGTGTGAAAATGTAAAGGTGTACATTTTTCTACACTACACATACCATGCAACTTTATAGCTTCATTTTGTGTCACCTTATCTACATGTCATAATTGCATAGTCTTAGCACTCAATTTGACTCATTTAGTACACAACCTAAAAATCACCGCCAACCCATTAACCACCTATCACCATAGATCCCCTTGGTCTAATTTGAATATTTATTTTTAGTATTTCCCACATTTGATAGTGTTGTTGAGCAAACCAAGTCCTTGGACTATGTTGTGTGGCATGGTCTAGCCCTCGTACTAGACCACACAACATGACCTAGTTTTCCTAGTTCAAAATTTTCTTTTTTACTCAACCAACTTTCCCAAAATACCAAAAGCATCAATTTAAGTATTTAAGGACACTTCATGGACCATTAGGATGATCAAGTATTCACCTTGATTGTTAGCATCAAGTATCTATAGAAAAGTCAATCACAATCACATCAATCCTAGTCTATATCAGATTTATATCAATTACATTAATACTTTGCATGTATCCATGGCATGCCTTTTCTCTCTATACAATTAATAAGGAGATTGAGGGGTCTTTCTTCTATCCTACAACATGACCCATTATGTTTTTAGCACAAACCATTGCTTAATGACTTGTATAAAGGAAGTGAGCATGTTGTAGAAGGGCACATCAATAGTGGACAAGGCTACACTAGTCAAACTAGGCCATGTGACGTGAACTAGTTCAATCCCAAGATGCTCAAATGCAATTCTATCTCCAACAATATAAGTATGTGAACATCTTTATCCAAATTATCTTTATTTTTAACCAAATCTCATATTCCAATAATCTATTATAGCACATCATTCAATCAACATGGTCAAAATTGACATTCTTTCTTATCATTTTCTTCTCAATCCTAATTATTCTATACTCAACTTTTTGTTTTAATATGAACTCCTTATGTTTTAAGTTTAATTTAATTAATATTAAATTTAGTTTTATTAATTTAGAGTAAGCTCTTTCAAATATCTTTGATGACATTTAACTACCCATATAGATGGAATGCTTTCTTTTATGAATATAGTGGCCTATAACACTCCTCCTAGCTTAACAAACATGACAAAAAATCATTTTTATAGTTATTCTACTCAAATTTTAACTTGCCTCAACATAAACTTTTGGGGGTGTGATTACATTCCACTTGTTTTTTTATTTGAAATTTGTATTATATTTTTTTTTATTTTAATATAAAAATGTGGCACTCTTCATCATAAAAACAATGTATGAATTATTGAAGTGGCATTAATCTGTTACAAAAAATACACAAAAATAATTTGATAAGATAATAATATTATTATCCATAAAAGATTAAAATTGACCCATGGAATTGTAAAAAATGTAAAATATTGTCGTGTAACATTCTATAGGCTCTAATCTTTATAAATAGTTAAATTGTGTTATCTTTTCTCCAACTTATTATTTTATTATCGAATGAAATAAATAACAACATGAATAATCATATTGTGGTGTAAACTTTGGAGTAGAAATTGAAGATTGAAACTATTATTAATATTTACAACTTATCATGAAGAATAGCAGTGTGAAGACAAAATCTAATATACTTAATCAAGAGAGCACCTTAAAATATCTAAATAAAAATATATACACATAAAACACTAAACAACCAAAATAATACCAAATTTTAAAATCAAATTAATTATGAAATAACTCTGTAATACAAATATATAAAGCATAAATAATACAGACTAATTTAGTAGAACAAAATAGATCATGAATAATGGGTTTCTAAACTGCCACAATAAATCCTACCAGATTTTTGAAGATTTATATATATAAACTATACAATGAAGTAAACATGGAGAAAGACCCTATGAAATTTAGGTTAGGGCCTTCCTTTTCAAGGGACTTTGTGCTTAGTGTGATGTAGCCCAGGCAGCTTAAGGGAATTAACTTAGTTTGGGTTTCATGGAGAAGTTCACAAGTGGTTCCCTGGTTTGTTGGAATTATCCAATCAACTGCTGCATCCATCCAAAAATAATGTTGGGACCCTCATTCACAGTGCCTTGTGATCCTCTTTAGGATAAACTGGAGAATTATTGTTTAGATGAGCCTTGGATTTTCAAATCTCCTGGCAGAGCTCTACCAGTGGGCCTGTGAAATTATCCACAAAACAAGCCTTATTTTACAGGGAGAATGGAAACAAAAATCATTGAAGGCAGTAGGAGACTGAACTTACAGTTTTGCATAAACCTTGAAAGCATCATATATGCCCCACTGTGCTCCAGTCAATGTACCCACCATCAAGATACGAAGTGGCAATCCCCGAGTAAATAAGCCAACCACACCAATGCTCTTAATTGCCTGCAGAAATAACAGATTTATACACATTACCACAACTGCAACATGCATTTATCCAAAACACAAGTTGCCTGACCACTAAGACCGTTACCCATTCCTTAAAATGAAATATAAAGCAATGTTTTTAGGTCATGTGGCTCTCTTTAAGCAAGTAGTATGGAGATGTCTCTTACATCCATCACACATACACCACTGGTACAACTAAGGATTGAAACCAAATTATCTGCCGGCTGGGAAACAACAGCGCTAGAGACACCTGCAATGTAACCTGCTGCAAAGCTTACTCCCAACTGCACTGCCTTGGAGCACTTCTCCCTTGGTATAGGTATCATATACTTGTAAATACCCTCCACTGTTTTCTCAAAGCAAGCAAATTTCACCATTGTATCTGTAAACCAAGAGCACCAATCTTAATAATTTTGTTAATCAATTGAAGCTTTATATGATAGATTTTAGTATTAATTTTGTTAATAAAATGAAGTTTCTTATGGTGTTGAGATTTGTGGATTGAAACTGTGTGCAATTTTTTACATCAATATTTCGGATCATGCTCTATGATTCATCATCGTTCTTCTCTCTTAACTGCATCTCATCCTGATGATGGATCATACGTTGTAAAAAATTGCACATAATTTCAATCCAAAAATCTCAGCACCATTAGTTTTGTTTCTGATTAGACAAAATGATTTTGAAGGAACCATAAATCCTGTTCAAAGTGTACACAACTGCAGTCAAGTGAAAACCAATAAAACAACAAACTGAATTCCTAAGCCCAAAAGAATACCCAAGAATCCAGCCTAAATAATGACAGACCATCATACTTATTTTGTGAAGCAACTGAAACTTTTATGATAAACTTTGATTAGATTTTTAACTTCTGGTGAATTTTGAGAGTGTATATGTTACAGTGTAAATGGAGGCCAACTTACATGGAATCTGTCGTCCCCACAGAGGTAAGAGGCCCTTGTAAAATCTATCAACAAATAACAACAATCCATGAGATGAGCTCTAAAATAAAATATAATCTGAATAACTGAAAAATAGAAAGAGAAAGAAACAGAGCATACCCATTGTAACCTTGGGTAGTCCAGAGATCGGCAAAAGCTTCGACGAAGCCTTTTGTCATCTCAGGATGAGTTTGCACTTGAAGTTTAACAGCCTCAAATGGGCACAGAGCTATGTCAGCAATAAACTCTGCTGATGCAGATCCTGCCATGCATATCAGGGTCTTATTTTTTGGTCCAACTATGTCACCGTAAAATATCTTGAAGAATTCATACAATCCAAATTTAATGGCACCCTGAGCACTGTATCCCACCAATGTAGGCAACCATCCTCTGAACAACGCTCCTACACCATGCTTATCACAAAGCTGTCCAATTACGCAGCTAATGCTCTTAAACCTGGACGGATTAGCCTGCAACAAAAACTCTTGAGTTGAGATCTTCTATAACAATTATACCCAAATATGAATGAGACCTTAATTGACAGAAGTAAAAGTTAAAAGCGCTTAAGAATATAGATTGTCAACGTTGATGAAATCATAAAATCTATAAAATTGGACACAATCAAATCCAGAATTAAAGTTTAATCGATTCTAAACAACAAAATCAACAAAATTCAACTTAAAGATTTTACCAATTTAATTATTTTGAGCTTAAATTACCCCATTACCAGACAACATATCAACTGTTTAAACTTTATCATTGATCAACAAAATATATACCTGCATGTTGCATTTGACAAGATCAAATGGAGTGAGACCAGCATGTGTGATTCCACAGCTGAGAACGCCTCCACATATAGAGGTTAAATAGAATTCAAATGAAGTCATTTTGGCGGTATGGATGAAACTAATTTACCAGGGGGTATACAGCCATTGAATTTAAGAAAGTGAACCACCAGCATGGCTATATATATGGAGTGATGACTTGAAGGCATCTTACTGTCATCAACTCACATACAATGCCATGTCTGCAATTTTTTGTTGAATGCAATCGGATACCAGAGTATATTCTTCGTGCACTTTTTGGATTCCTTAATCACCATACCAAGATGCGGGCATATTCTGAGCATCAGGTGCTTATCATTGTTATAAAAAACAGTGAAAAATTATATAAAGTGGGGATTATGGAAAGGGATTAAATTCGCGGTCAGTTGCCCATTTCTAGTCTTTTTTCGAATAGAAAATGCATCTTAAAAGCATAAACCAGTAAATAAGTTTAAAAAATAATTAGATAGTGTTTTTTTTTAATGTAGTGGATTTTAATATTATAAAAGATTATATATTTGAATTGGAAGTTGTTTTTTTTATTCAGATTGAATCTGGTTTAATGTAAATGGGTGATGTAATCAAAGAATATACTATTATTTCTATCAATTGAATCAGAATTTTTCTATTAATAAATTATAGTTTTATGTTATATTTGATCACAATTCAATAATTAATTTTTATTAGTTCATATTTTATAGGTATTGGTTCACGGGATCTATTTATCATGAGTATAAACAAGTCACTCAACTTATGGATACTTGTGTTTAATTGCACTAAATCATTGAGTTTCTCCTAAGATCAAATCCATTTAATTTACTATCCTATTTACAAAACCTTCAATAGATATTATATTTTATAAATTATTCATTATAAATCTTTTTAACACAATTTTTATAAAGTTATAACTTTCATAAAATATTATAAAATAACTGATTTTTATTCTAATATTTAAACAAATAAAAATGTTTAATTTCCATTAAAAAAAATATTGAAATTTCAACATTACTTATAAAAAAATAATAAAACTGAACTTTCCAACACATCACCTAACAGATCCTACTACCTGTCAATTGACTACTTTTGTTGCTTTTCAAAAAAATGAATCATTAAATAGATTGGCTTTGCTATCTTATGAATCAGATTGCATTGCAAGTGTGCAATATGAGTGTGACTCCTACGATTCAAATTCTTGCCTGGCTAGCCAACTTGTTAGAATAAAATAGAAAGACCCTCTCATTTATAATTTTAGGATGTCAATGCCAAAGTCAATAAAATTTGTTTTTCTTATTGGGGGACATCATGCAAGTATCATTTCTTATCCTCCTTAGCACTCACCCTTCTTACCTCGTTACAATATCTTTATCAAATTTTAAAACTTATTTATTCTAACTTCGGGCAACACAAATCCTCTATTAAAGGCAAGGTTTATAACTACCTTAACCATGAATTGTATCTTGACTAATGTGATTATATGGGAAATGTTGAATAGTGTTTTTGATAAATTAAAAAATAAATTATCATATTATAATTAAATATGATTAATTAAAGTTGTTAATGAAATTGTAAATTTATGTATTGATAGTTTGACAGTGAAAAGAAGTAAAAAAAAAATGATATTCGAAAATCTAATCAAAAAGAGAAAAAGGTGAACAAAATGAGAAAGAAGAGAATGTAAATATTGACAAAATGTTGGAGTAAAAACAATCTCCCTTAGATAGCGAGTGGACAAGATCGGTTAGTTTCTACTAAAAAAAGTGATAAGGAAAGGTAGTCAAGAACCTGGTTGTCTACCTATAATAGTCAGTCTAGAGGAAGTGGAGGATCAAACACACTCGTGATGTTGTAAGATCTCAATTTTTAATGTTAATGTGGTGGTGGGCTCAAACATCCCATGCATTACTATCCTAGACTATGATTTGAATCTAATAGTTGAGAGGTTGAAGAAGATGGTTATCATAGCCAAATTAATCAAAATATGGCTAACACTAGACAAGATCAATGCTTGGATAGGATAAAAGTGGTCAAATTCCATAGACTAGAGGAAAGTCCCCTTCCCTTAGGTGTTTTACAAATAATTTTTCAATTAGAAGAAGATACATATAAAAGAACTTAGAGAGGTCCCTTGGTTTGTGAGGAACACTAGAATGTATCTCAGGGATTGGACCCTAGGGTTTAATCCATCAAAAGAATTGGTGAAAGATAAACCTCTAATCATAATGCATAAATTATTAAAGGATCTTTCATCGAAAAATATCTTCAAAGATTGGAAACGCTGTGGATTCTTACATTAAAATCTCTTTTACTACCAAAGGGAAAAAATTGGCTACTTATGCCTGAGTATGTGTCAAGATTAATTTAAGAATACACATTAATTAAGTCATTGACCCATCAAGCTAAATTCAATCCTAGGTGATTTGATACAAAAGCTAGACTATGAAGCACGCCTTTTCAATGTTTCAAATGTTAGGAGGTAGGTGCAACAACCGCCGCTCAGTTGCTACCAATTTTTTTTCTTAAATCAATTCAAAATAAATACCAAGCTTAAATCAACTAAGCATCTTACATCTTCCATGTAACCTAGAAGTGCAAACTTGGAAACTTATCCATTCACCATGGTGAAATCAACTCAATGTTGTCGCTTATGTGCTTAAATATGTGAGTGGTAAGTTCCCAAGGTTAAGGTCATTCCTAGACCTAGACCTAAGCCTCGAGGGTTCATTCTTGATGATCCTACCTTTGTATCCCTTCATAGTAAATCAAAGGATTTGTAGTTCACCCAACAAGGTTAGAGGGAGTTCATTCTCTCCTCTTGTATGAGATCTCTAATCTCTCTTAATCATGACTATTTATGATACTTAGTCCAATCATAATATAATGATATCAACTCAACATCATAAATCGGTTCCATACTAAATATTACCAATCTATAGTGTGCAAACATACACAAACACACAAGGGTCATATCATTCTCTAATCTCCCAATTCCCATAGGGAGTGGCTCGAGCGTACATCACCTATACAAAAGTGACTAGCTCATACACATTATATATACTTAGCAGTTGGTTCCAACATACATCACATATACACGATGAATGGCTCCAACATACGTCACATATACAAATTGGCTAGCTCCAACATACGTCACATATACATAGTGACTAGCTACAACATACATCATAAATACCCAATGAATAGCTTCAACATACGTCACATATACATAGTGGCGATCTCCAACATACATCCCATATATAAGGTGACTATCTCTAGCATAAGTACATCACAAGTAAATTAGTGATAGGCTCATTTGTACAACACATCACAACTGTGACTAGCTCATGTGTACATCACAAGTACATTAATGATAAGCTCATATATACATCACATCACAAATATGACTAGCTCATGCATACATCACAAGTACATTATTGACAAGATCATATGTACATCATAAGTACAATAGTGATTGGAAAACAAATCCACATTGGCTAACAAACACTTGTCAAATGTAGTGCATCCTAGATAGAAAAGGAATGTCCATGCATTGCACACTACACCGTGGGTCCCATCCTTTTCCTTGATCTCCTACACCATCAAAAAATTGGGAAGAGGATTCGATGCATCCCATAATACACCAGGGGTCCACCCTCAACTCAATAGGGTCAATTATACCATTTGCACATCAAGATATGCCAAAACTATACTATGAGGCTGGTTGAACTATTACCTACCTATTCTTCATTAGAAACTCTCTTCCCTATAGTCCATTGAACGACTAAGCAACCAAGGTTACCCATCTCTATCATAGTATGCTCCTTGACTATTGTAATCTCAAGAATCATAGTATTTCTCCTTGACTATTTTCCATCTAGACCATAATAGTACTACTCCTTGACTACTATAGAAGGTATTGATTTTGAGGAGATTTTTTCTTTGGTAGCAAGAATGGAAGCTATCAAAATGTTTCTCTTTTTTCGCTCACAAGGACTTCAAAGAGTATTAGATGGATGTCAAGCCAACTTTCCTGAATGGAGATTTAGGAGAGGAAGTCTGCATAGAGCAACCTAATGGATTTTAGTTATCAGAAGAACCAAACATGGTGTGTAGACTCAAAAGGGAATTGTATGGTCTCAAAGAAGCTTTTGGGGATTTGTATGCAAGGTTGGATAAGCACTTGCTTCAACAAGGATTCAAGAAAGGTACCATATATAGTAATCTTTATTTCAAGATCGAGGATGAAATAATTTTGATATTTATTGTGTATGTTGATGACATCATTTTTTGTGGAAATGATGAGATGTGCAAGATGTTTGTTGAAGAAATGTAGAAGGAATTTGAGATGTCTATGATTGGTGAGTTGTCTTTCTTTCTTGGTCTTCAAATTGCTTAGCTAGATGATGGTATCTTTATTTCTCAAGCAAAGTATGTCAAAGAGATGTTGAAGAAGTTGGGTATGAAATATTGTAAACTAGTTAGTACTCCCATGGTTACTAGTTGCCATTTGAGAAAAGATGATAAGTCTCCCCTAGTTGATCAGAAGTTATATAGATCTATGATTGGAAGCCTATTGTATCTAACTACTTCAAGGCTTGATATCATGCATGCAGTATATTTGGTTGCAAGATTTCAAGATAATCCTAAGGAAACTCATGTGAAGGCAGTCCAAAGAATTTTCAGACATTTGAAGAGTACTTTGGATTATGGATTATGGTATCCAAAAAGGTAATGAATTTGATCTAAGTGTTTACACTGATGTTGATTGGGTTGGTTGTGTGGATGATAGAAGGAGTATTGGTGGTGGTGCTTTCTTTTTAGGAATTAGATTGGTTTCATGGCATAGTAAGAAACAAGAATTAGTATCCTTGTCCACCACATAAGCAAAGTGTATTTATGCAGCATCTTGTTGTACTCAAGTATTGTGGATAAGCAAGCATTGAAGGGTCTATCAAGATATAGTATGATGATCCTATTCCTATTTTGTGTGATAATACAAGTGCTATCAATATTTCCAAGAATCCAATGATGCATTCAAGAGCCAAGCACATATCAATCTGGTATATCACTTTCTAAGAGAGAAGGTTGCAGATAAAGAAGTGAAGTTGGCATATGTACCTACAAAGGACCAAATTGCATATATTTCCACAAAGGCTCTTGCAAAGGATACATTTGAGTATCTGAGGCTGAAGTTAGGGGTAATTTCCCCTCCTTCTTGCTAGATGCATAGTTGGTGCATCTGTCCAGGGGGATTAATTCAAGGTACATATTTTTCTTGGACTGATGGTGGCTACCTCTCAGGGGGAGTAGGTAGTGATTGTTGCTGAAGGGGAGCCTATAAGCTATTCCAAAAAAGGGGGAGAGTGTATGCATTGTGCACCTCTGGTGGAGTTCTTATGGCCTAAGGAGGAGAAATTAAAGGAGAGGGAAAGTTTCCCTTTGTCCTTAATGTCAAAGGGAGAGAAGTGTGCAGGTTAAATTGGTTTTTCCATCAATTCCAAAGGGGGGGATTGTTGCAGTTTGGTTTTCATTGATGTCAAAATTATGTTTTAGTTTGTTGCAGCTTGATAATTTTGGCTGTTAGTGTTGTCAAAAGTGAGTTTCTATTTGGTTGATTGGTTTCCAGAGTCCTTGAGAGATTCTCCTTCACTAGTGATGCTTTGTTGGAATGCGATTTGGAAGATAGATTCAAGATGTGTTAGAGCATGTGTGATCCAAGTTTCAGATCATTTGAGTTACAGGAAAGGTGTTTTGGAAGTGACAATTTGAAGACTATGTTGGTTCTGTGAAGATAGCCACAGAGGTGCAAAGTTTGGCTCTGCATTCCTTTGTGTTTGTAGATATGGTTGTGCAGATCAGAATTTAATCTTGTTGAGTTATGAAGGTACTATATTCAAATTTTCAAATCATTAAGATTTCTGCGCAAAAATTTGTATATGGCAGAGTTCAAGATTGTGTTGTTCAGTGGCTATTTTTAATGTTTGTTGGCCTGCACCAACTTGTTGCATGAAGTTGTAAAAATATTTTTTTAGTGTTCTTGAAGATCATGAGATGTTTTCATTGCTCCACATAGTGTTTTATGTTTTCTCTAGTATTGATTATGGTATGGAATGAATGAGTTGCTAGGTTATTCTTTTTCCTGGCCGACTAGGGTATGTTAAAGGTGTGTGCCACAAGATCAAGGAGGCATAGAGGCTATGGAATTTTTGAAGGAGTTGTATGGGTCATGCCAACTCATCTATAAGAAGTGCAAGTAATGTTTTATCTTTCATGTGTACTACCTATAGTGTAGGAAATTGTATACCCTTTACAATTTCACATTATGTTTGGGTCCCTTAATTTATTCGACTTAATTAAGCTTTTATTCTTCCAAATTATGCATTCCAAAGCCTTATTATTCATGTTTTTCGAAAGGGAAACCAACATTTAATTAATGAAATTAATATTTTAATCACCCTAGAATGTGAATTTCCTGGACTTTTAGGCCAGGACCCATTCGCCCTTGGGCAAATGGGTCCCCTTTAAATGCTAGGGACCTTTTTAAAATATGTTTTTAGTGACCTTTTAATGATTCAAATTCAATATGCAATTGTTATATTTTGGAATCTAATTTTTGGGAAATTAGATAAACACCTATAAATATATAGTATTTTTATCAATTCAAATCCAAGCAACACTCTAACACACTTTTTGGAGACTTCATATGGGAAAATATTATTGTCAAGAGCATTCAAGAGTAGATTTATCAATCATTTGTTGTAGCATTCAAGATCCTAACATCATTTTCAAGCTTATGTGTGTTCATGTCATCTTGTGAAGGCTAATATGCATTGTTGATCCTAAAGCATCCAAGCATTTTCAAGTGTCCAAATCCATCAAGCAAAGAAAGATCAAGTTCCTTGGAGTTGTGTTTGTCTTCAGTCCTCTAAGGGAAGCCATTGAAGGTTTAGTGAGTTGTAGAAATAAAGTGTTCAGTCATCATTTCCTTCTCTATTTCCATTATATTTCTATCAAGGCTTTATTACCAAACTTGGGGTTTGACTAAGGAAAACCCCATTCAAAAAAAATAATTTTTCCCTCCCTTTGTGTATGTGCAGATTATAGGTTGAAGAAGGATTAAAGATCTTGAAGAGAAATTTGTCATTCTTACATTTGTTGCATTCATTGTTGTCAAGCCACGGAAACTTAGATTCAAACTTTATTTCCAACTTTTTGATAGTGGAACATGTGCAAAACAAAAGCTAAGATCCTGCCTCAGAGGACTACCAAAATAATTTTTAGAATCCCTAACCAGGACCCATTCACCCTAGGGTGAACCTATCCTTCAGTAGAGCTCAAAACCTTCTTTTGATGACTAGTACATGTGTCCTTACCCTTCTCAAATCAGCCTACAAACTATTATTTCAATTTCTTTACTTTTAGGAGTTTGTATTTCATGTTCTAGGTCTTATTGTTCAATTAGTTTGAACATTGCATATCATTTCAATTTGGTTTTATATTTGTCCTATTGTCTTAAGGATTGAGATCCAAGTCTGATTGACTCACCATTGGGGTTGAAAGTCATTCCTTACATCTTGTGATCTATTTCCTAATGAAATGTCTCAAGGAAAGGTATAAATAAAGAAAACACTCCCTTATTCTTTAAGTAACCCTTTCCCCACCTTTTCATTTTGGTGAACCTGACGTTGTACATCATACCTTTTTTTATTTGGAGATCCTTGAAATCCTAGATCTAGGTTTTGCATCATCTTATTTTACATTTCATTTAGGGTTACATATTACATGTTTGCATCATTTAAATTCATAAAAATCCATAAATATTGTGTACATTCTGCATAATAGATTGCATTAAGGTGTGTTCTAGTTGCATTAAAAAAAGTTGTCATTTTTATCATACATTGTCATTTAAAATTGTGTTTGTATTTCATCATATTTCTAGAAAAGTTGTCACTGAAGAATTTGTTTGTTGTTAGGAACAATGAGCTTAAATATCAAGTTAAACACTTGGATTTAAATTTTTCAAACCCCTGTCCTAGGAGTCATTCGCCCTATGGTGAACCTATCCTGGTACAAGTGATTTTCCAAAATTTTGCAAATTATTTTTTCTTTACATTATCAATCTATTACAGATTGCAAATCTTTGTTTTAATTTCATAAATTACATATTTGTGTAGTTCTTTGCATTTAGTTCAATTGGTGAAAGATAGTGCATTGTTTGAAATCAAAATTGGCATTGAAAAGTAATCATTTTCAAGTTTTTGTATCTAAAATTAGTCAATTACCATATTTCAGATTTGAAATTTGCATCAAAATTCATTTATAATTGTATCTATTAAGCATAGCATGTTTCCTTTTCAAAGATATAGTTTTCATAGGGTGCCACATAGCTTGTATGATTGTCACCTCCCTACTTATGAGCATAATCTAAGGAAAATAAATGAAACATTTGATCATCCTAAAACATCTTCCCTTTATGACAGGGTTACAATGCAAGAGAGTGCAATCATGGATAATCATGACAATTATAATGACTCTTCTCTCGATACCTCCCCTACTTGGGAATATATTATTGGGAAAGAGGATAAAATCATTGATACATTTCCTCCAAAACATAGTGAGACAACTTGTTTAGATGAAGGTGATAAGGTCACCCTAGATCCTCCACCTTTACACCAAACCATGGCCCAATCAAGTAAAAAGAATAAGCCTAAAAAATTCAAGAATCCTAAAGTCCATGATCATCTTGAACATTTGCATCCCCTATTATATAAATAAAAAATTGAGCATGATTTCTATACACTTTTACATTGTGGGTTAATTAAATTACCACCTAAACCTCATTGATTAACCAAGAAACAAAGAGATACAAGTGGACCATATTGTGTGTATTTGTTACCTCAAATTTGATTCTTTGTTTTGATTTACTATGCCTTATATCGAAATCTTGCATTAGGTAGGGGTTTATTGCCTGTTTCAAACCCAAGCAAGATTTTTGCTAGTTTAGCTGATTGTCCGCCTCACCGTTTTGTTGTTATTCCCTAGGTCTAGGCGGTGTTTATGACCTTAACTTAACTTGAAGGGAAAAGCTTCCACATATAGTGACCCATGTGATTAATTACCATTTTTCAGAGGTCATCGGATAGCTTATACTACAAGTTATGTTTATGGGTGGCAGTCCTCAGAGTCTTTAAAACCTAGGCAGTGTTTTATTAAGTTCAATGAATTACCTAGTTTCCCACTTGGAAGCGCTTTTAGTTAATTAATGGAAGAAGCGATGAATATTGATTTACAAAATCAATGTATTACATGAAGAAAACTAGATTTGATATGAACAAAAATAAATAAAGCCATGCATATAGTGTCACATAGATAGCAAAAGATATTTTATTTATATATATGTGTATACATCACATAGGCACTACAAAATTGGTTGATTCAATTATCAAGTAGATATCAATAACAAAAGGAAAAAAGTGACATTTTTGTTTAGACACGCAGGGAAAACATAAAAACTCAGATGTCCTCAACCACAATCTGGAGGCATTCAATTTGAGTAGGGGATAGTAGGTTATCATGTGATTGCAGGAATTGGGCAAAGAGCCCCATATCATTCGTCATGATTCTTGTATGAAGAAGAGAAATCACTTCCTCCACAATATCATTCTAAAGAGCTGACGCTATACAAATGGCGTCACCTACCATTCCACTCCGAGGATAGTGATTGAGCCCAGCGATAGCTACATTGACACGATGATGAAATTTAGGCCTCACCAGACGTTCTAACACTCTTACACCCCAGTCGTGGTGACCAAAGGTCCTGATGACCGTGTACACAAAATGATCTAACATGGTATTATTGTGTACATGTGCCTGGCTCAGAAATGCTTCACCTAGGATATTGTGAAGCACCTCTTCTTCTACCTAGCTCTGTATCCAAAAGACTTCCTTCAGTTGATCTAACAGATGCCTGAACAACAAACTGTATTCAATCTCCTCTAGAACAATGAAATCATTTGCATAAACTCCATCACTCTGAGTGCTCGCCATATTGGATGCTTCTAAATGACAAAGTGTGGTGATGTTGGTTGGACATTGGCACTTTTTCTCTTAGATTTGATAACTTGGTTTGAATTAATGGCTGATTTGAGACCAACATTAAATCATATCCTCAGTTGGTAGTATATAGGTGGTATCATATGGTGTTCTCTAAAAGCTTCATTAATTATTCAATTGTGTGAAAGGTTATTCGACAGCCATTGGTGAAAATAAGATTGGTTTTCTTGCCTGATGCCCTTTCATTTTCCAGATTAATTATTTTGACTAATCTTTAGTAGTTTAGAAGAAGATGGTGTTGAAACAAGAAGACCACCAAATTTAGTAATGGTTTTAGCATTAGTTTGAGGGAATGGTTTGGCTATATATATGATTAATCCAAAGGATACTCTCTCTCTCTCTCTCTCTCTCTCTCTCTCTCTCTCTCTCTCCGGAAAGGCACTTGGTTGTACTTTAGAGGAGGAATTTGATATTAATTTGTGATGAGAAAATTCGTAATCTTTGAATTATGGATTCAATGAGATGCTTAGTGTGTTGATCTTTATGTCATGTGTGTAATAGAGTTATGTATTCTTTGTAAGATACACTTGATGGCATCCATTTATTGTAGTATGAACTCAGTTGTCATGTTATATTAGTCATAGGTCTTTCAATCTTTGCATTGATTAATTTTGGCCTTTAGCTTTCACATTCGTGTTAGTATCATATATATGAACTAACAGTTTATCCTTATTGCTTTTTGGTTAAAAGATATCTTAATATTAATTATATTACATGATGGAGTTGTACCTCTCCAATTCATAGGAAGACTTCACAAATGTAATTGCAACATTTCTAGAGTTGTTAGCGACTGTTTTTAGTGCTTTATGGTAAACTAGAGTAAAAAAATTATCGATTTATTTTAAGTGACCATTTCATTCGCTAGTAGTATCATAGAATGTTTGGACACCATAGAAATAATTTTCATGATTTACAAGAACTATTAAGACAATTTGATCCCTTTATGGATTAAATTGGATATGCACACACTTTGCTCCTTTCCATGTGATAGTTGTAGAATCATAGCATATTCACTATTACATGTGTATTGCAATTTATGTAAATTATTTTTCTATATTGCAAGGAGCATCATATCACCATTTATCTTGGCTCATCCTTGTCCTATATTTTTGGGGGGTGGGGGGCTAGGTAGCCTTGTCCTAGTATGGCACTTGTCATTGCTCCTTTGGCTATTTATCCACCTTTCCTATATGATGAACAAGGTTGGGATATGGACAACCTACTTTAGGTTAGCTTGAATATGACATACTATCTTTCTTATCTTTCTATGTTCTTTGTGATTGCATGTATGTAATGTGGTCCCTCATATCGTACTACTTGGCATGCCTTTATGTTTGTGAGTTTTCTTTGGATGACCCTTGTTACTCTATTGGTGCAAGGATATAAAGGAATCAAAATCTATCGTGGCATTCTTCTATCTATCGTAAACATTTCCTTTTCTTTTGTCTTGTGTTTTCCTTTTGGGGATGGTGCAAGGTGTCGAGACATCCAAGTCTCTTCCATGTTGACCCAAAAGCATTTTCTTTGTTTTTTCTCTCTATGTGTCATTCCTCCTGTTTGTTTGTTCTTCCATGAAGTATTTGGGGAATGATGACGATTCTAAGCTCTATTATATCATTGTAGCAAAGACATGCGTTGACCCCGAATCTGTGGATCCTTTATGTGTTATCTTTTAGGATTGCATGTGGGGGAAACCTTCTTTTTCATGATGCAACTTTATTTGGAAATATATGATTGGCATAGGGATTTCAAAATAAGCTCTCATGTCCCTTTTTATCAATTGACATTTATCATTTTCTACTTTAAAGTAATTACTCACAACATGGTGTTTATCAATTTCTTTAAAGTGGGGGCATACATTGGAATTATTTTAACATTTGCATTGGCATTATTTCATTTTGGTAATGGGAATTTTGGAATTTTTGGCTTCACTTTTATTCACAAAGGTAGGACTTAGTGTAGCATTAGCATAGCATTGATCATTTTTGTGGCACCTTATCAAAGTTATCAGAGAGTATAACTTTTGGTATGGTTGACATATGGAAGACCTATAGACTTGGTGTGACCTTCTCATCTGCCACCCCTTGTTGTGATTACATACCTTGTAGATCTAGTATGTGTTTCTCATTTTTCCTTTGGGGCTCACCTAGTGCATACCAAACTACACTAGTCCTTGTGAGCATATTTGATGGACATGGCATAATACAACTTGCTAATCCATCATTTTTCCTTTTTGCATTAGCTTTGACATTGTATGCTTGTGTATCTTGTCTTGTTGCACGTATCTTACATAACTTTTGTGCCCCTTTGTCCTTATGTTGGTTTTCCATGGAATCTTTAATCCTATGGGCTTGATCATCCTCCTTGATCTTTGTCATCCTATCTTTCTTACATTTGTACACTTGGACCTCTCTTGACGCATATTTGTCTATTTTAGTGTGAGTCTGAGTGTAATTTCATACTCTCACTAAAGTGGGGGCTAAATGCAGTGTAGGAAATTGTATACCCTTTACAATTTCATATTATGTTTGGGTCCCTTAATTTATTGGACATAATTAAGCTTCTAATTTTTCAAGTTATGCATTCCAAAGCCTTATCATTCCCATTTTTTGAAAGGGAAACCGACATTTAATTAATTCAATTAATATTTTAATCACCCTAGAATGTGAATATCATGGACTTTTAGGCCAGGACCCATTCGCCCAAGGGTGAATGGTTCCCCTTTAATTCCTAGGACCCATTTTTAAATATGTTTTTGGTGGTCATTAATGATTCAAATCAATATGTAATTGTCGACTTTTAGAATCTATTTTTTGGGAAATTAGATAAACACCTATAAATACAATCTTTTTTATCAATTCAAATCTAAGAAACAATCTAACACACTTTTTGGAGACTTTGAACATATGAGCAAATATTATTGTCAAGTGCATTCAAGAGAAAATTTATCAGTCATTGTTACATCATTCAAGATCCTAACATCATGTTCAAGCTTATGTGTGTTCATGTCATCTTTTGAAGGCTAATATGCATTGTTGATCCTAAAGCATCCAAGCATTTTCAAGTTCCCAAATCCATAAAGTAAAGCAAGATCAAGTTCCTTGGAGTGATGTGCTTGTCTTCATTCCTCTAAGGGAAGCCATTAAAGGTTTGGTGAGTTGTAACAAGCAAGTGTTCATGTTCATCATTTCCTTCCCCATTATCATTATCTTTCTATCAAGGTTTTGTTATCAACTAGATTTGCACCTTGTTGAACTTAAGGTTCAACAATCTATTGACACATGGGAACATTCTTAAGTTGTGGGTAACCTGTAGTGAGAATGAACCTCTGAAGAAGGTCGGCTTCCTAAATGGTTATCACCTAGATTACTCTATTGTTTGACAGGGAAAAGGGAAGAGATAATACATAAACTAAAAATCAAAAAAATGAATCTAAGGGGGCGATACACCAAACTAAACCAGGACATAACACTCAAATTAAAAACACTTTCCTTTAATGATAGAAATCAAAACTTGCACAAATCATTATAGTATTTCTTTGCATAAGTGTTTTACAAAGAGGTCTTGATGCTCAAACTTCTAGGAGGAAGATAACTTCACAACTAATAGCCATTTGCATCTTTGACACAGATTATAACCTGCATTAACATACCTTTTGCTTAAAGGTGCTAAACATGAGACAAAGCTATAAGGAAATGAATAACCTCACAAATAACTTAATCAAATCAATGGAGTGCACACAATAAAGTAAAGAACAAGAAGGAAAAAATACTCCAATCACTGATATCCAAGGTCTTCACTATTATTCATGTCCAAAAAAGCTATAAAGTATGCCAAAATCTACCAAAGGACTGAAAAGTCACTAAGTACAAAAATGCATAATCAGAACTAACTCTGAAAAGAGTCAATTAAGTGACTATATCCCAAAACTCCCAAGCAGTTGTGCCAAACTAGGAGCTAGAAACTTCTTGGGGTCGAATGCCTCCAAAAAGCCAAAAATATAGCAACTGAATCTTCTCCAAAAGAGCTCCAATGTGTTGAAGAAGTCAACTTTGACCAATTTTATCATAAAGGCATAAGAAATTGATGCCTAAATAGTCTCCATCTCTCCAAAAAGGTGAGTAAACACCCCCTACATTCTCTCCCTTGGTCGACCAACTGATTCAAACCCCCCTATATGCTTGCAAAGCATGAAGGCTTAACAAAATACATAAATGCATCTACAAAGCATGACACCTTATTTTTTGCATTTGAAATAGAAAATTGATTTAATGATTTATATCAACATCATAAACCAAATGCTTTACAATCTTGAATCAATACAAAAATAAAGGAGAAGACTTGACCAGAGGAGTCAAAGCAAAAATTATAAAGTCACAAGCCCTTATGCATTACACAAAAGGGCATACAAGGCTTACTAAGGTAAAACCCGACCATGGCATGTATTAGTTGATTTCATATTTTTTAAAACAAAGGTGAAAAATCACCTTTAGCAATCGACATAAAGATTAGGGTAAAAACCCTAACACAAAAATAATGCCAAATCTTGAAAAGCATTCATTTTACCCATCGAGCTTTTAGGAGCCCTCACATATCTTCAATGACAGATTTTCTGAGTCTCGGGGGAATTTTCAAACTTATTTTCTAGGAAAACAACAAAAAAAAGCTTGAGGTAAGCCTTTGTAAGCAAATCTAGTTGTTGTATTTCTTTTCTTGAAGATAAAAGGGCTCAAACTTGAGCTCAATTTGCAGAAAGATGAACATACTCTCTTTATTCTTGCTCTTTCCTGTAGACATTTGATTACTCTACAAAAATATATGGACGCTTTCTTGATTTCCATGGTCGCGGCCATGCTCACTGTAAGTGTTTATTTTTGATATAAAAGGAAAACCCATTTTCCACACTCTCTTGTTCAAAAAATGCTAAAAATATTTTGATTTTCTATGCATTTTTCTTTGGTCTCTAGACCCTTGAAAAGAAAAGCTAGAACAACTTCTTGCTCTTTTTGTGCATCTTTCATTTTGTTCACACCCGTGTCACAGCTTCACCATATTTGATCCCTTAATGTTTTATGCATTTCTGTGTGTTTCCATGGCATATATAGTATCTTTTGTCTATACTTTTGTTTCTTATTTGTAAATACAGGGCACATCTGCCATTATTGGCCACGACCATGTGTTTTTGTAGGTATTCATTTGGTTTCTCTTGATGGTTTCTCAGCACGAAGTCTATGGATTCTCATATTTGCATTTTCGATGTTTTTCCTTGTTGTCAACCGTCCTTTCAAGTCTTAGTCTTCCTATGCACTATCTTTTGAAGTTTTTGGTTTTCCTACTAAACTATCATTTAGTTTTGAAGGCCTTCAAGTCCATTAAATAATTAACAATGATTTTTTGTATCCTATCATAATTTGATCACTGTTCTCATAACATGATGATTGTCAAACACACAAATTCTTCCCCTTTTGACATTGATTGTCCTTTTACATCACTTTACAAACTATTTCTTGGCAACGTCTGGCATTGTGCATGGAATCCACATTGAAGAAAGGTCATAGAAGAGTGTTTGTACAGTCAACAAAGCATTTACCTTATTGTTGTCTCTTGTCACATGAAAATACACTTGCTCCTATGGAATATCCACTATGTTCATAAGGAAATCCTGAGACTATGAGATCACCATACTACCTTCCAAGCTCTATCAAACTATCCAATGCCAAGAAAAACATTGTCTCCTTAAAACCCTATACATGACTACCTTCTTTAATCTTGGTCAGCCAATGCATTCTCAACACTTTCTCTCATTTTAGGAGTTATAATCAACCTTTTCCCTTTATGTGAATTTATGGAACCCTCTTGGCTGTAGATGTCTTCTTGATCTCTATGCTTCATTATTGACTATCATGCTCATAAAGTGGCTCTTACGAACTCAAAAGAAAAAAACTATCCTTCATTAGATAGCTTCATGACCTACTCTAGTCATGTACTTACCCTATTCTTGGTCTCCTACACAAACCTAATACATCATTACTAATTGGGTACCAAAATTGATTCATATGCAACTCTTTTCACTCCCTGTGGTTGTCCCAACCATTTTCATCAAGTTACATCTAGAACCTTTCCATTGTTCTTAAAGCTCTATAGTGCTTTGATACTCTCATTGTCTCATCTTGGAGGGACTGTCCCTACATTTGGTGGATTGTTCATTACTTTTACATTGTGCATGATACCTGACTGTACTGTGCCTTTTTTCTGTATATAGGACTGTTACTTTCAAAAACCTTGTATTTGATGACTTCACTTGAATTCACTCTATATCATGATGCCCTGTAGCTCATGATAGCTTTTGATAGCACTTGATGGCTCCTATTGTCATTGATAGCCATGTACATATGAGATTAAAACTGCAATCATCATAGAGTCTTTGTTGGCTATCTTTGTGTCATGCTCCTATTGATAAGGAGTGTCATTATTAATGTGAGAACACTCATATTAATAATGATATTCATTCTTATCAGTATCACCATGACCAATGAAACTTTTCTTCAAGGATCCATTGGTGATATGAAATATGACTATCCCTCTCTAATGAAATAGAGGGTAGCATGCTAAGCTCAACCCTTGTGCGAGCCACATTTTATCCCACATGTTGTAAATAGATGAAACAAAATAGTAACAAATATTTCACCTATACCTGCACAAGAAGCAAACATGTTAGATAAAATAGAGCATATGATAGATGTGTTTGATAACTCTCTTATTTTCCTGGACGTCTATGGAATGCAAGCTATTTAATGCACATGAGGAATAGGCTATATTTTTATAGATGTCTGCATATGTATTGACAGGTGATCCTTCATTTCTCTAACCAACTCTCTCTCACACATGCAGGAGTTTCCAGAGCGCTTGAGTAACCTTCCAAAGCATTGGAGCAAAGGGAGTTGAACAAGAAAGCGGGGCAGTAACAAATGCAAAGCCAAAGCCAACAAATGGGATTCATCATTCAGGAAATGACGGGTCCCCACTCTTTACATATGGGTTCATCCTTTCTTGTATCTATAAGTTTATAGTTTTTTCCATTATATGCATTTTAATAGTCAGTTGCACGGCTTGTGTGGAACACCATACATTTATATTATTAATAAAAACTAATTTTTGAAGAAAATGATTCTTTCCCTTCTCTATTGTATGCATATGTATAATGCGATGATGTAGTCTTTAGATGTTTTTTCCTTTATGCATATGAATATGGCATAGCAGGGAATGGATGTACCTTTTGTTTTCACTTTGTAAAAACATAATCAGCTCTACCTATTTGAGCTAGGAGCAAAAATAGGTAATAGGTTTAATTACTAAACTTGGGGTTTGACTAAGGAAAACCCCCATTCAAAACATACAATTTTTCCCTCCCTTTGTGTATGTGCAAATTAAAAGTTGAAGAAGGATTGAAGATCTTGAAGAGAAATTTTACATTCTTGCATTTGTTGCATTCATTTTTTTCAAGCCATAGAAACTCAAATTCAAACTATATTTTCAACTTTTCAATAGTTAAACCTATGCAAAACAGAAGCTAAGATCCTACCTCAAAGGATTGCCAAAAGAATTTTCAGAATCCCTAACCACGACACATTCACCCTAGGGTGAACCTTTCCTTCAATAGAGCTCAAAATCTACTTTTGGTGACTTGTACATGTGTCCTTACCCTTCTCAGATCAACCTGCAAACTGTGAATTCATTTTTTGTACTTTTAGGAATTTGTATTTCATGTTCTAGGTCTTATTATTCATTTAGTTTGAGCATTGCATATCATTTCAATGTCATTTCAGATCTATCCTATTGTCTTAAGGACTAAGACCTAGGTCTAATTGACTCACCATTGAGGTTGAAATTCAATCCTCACACCTTTTGATCTCTTTCCTAATGAAATTCCTTATGGAATGATATAAATAGAGACAATACCCCCTTATTCTTTAAGGAACCATTTTCCCCTCATTTCATCGTCAATGTTGTGAAGGTTGACATGCTACAATTTTCATGTTTTCTTGCTTAAGACTGGCATAATTTGAATTTGTGAAGTGTGTGGATGTTGTTCATTGAAGAATGTTGTTGTGAAGATTTTTTAGGACAAGGTTAAGCATGTGTTGGAATCTGCAAGGTGTGTTCATCTTCCTATTGTTGTGTGTAGTTTGTTTGGGTCTTTCCCTTCTACGTGTTTTATTATGTTGTTTGATCTTTGGACAACTTTTAATTGTAATATTATTTGTTGTAGGCTAACATATGAAATGTAATCAATGTAATATCATGTATTTATTGTAAACCTAGTTGATCTAGGTCTAGTGGTTGTGTCATGGATGTATAATGCATTATGATGTTTATGTAAGCGACTAAAAGAGAAAGAGCAGAAGTGAAGGATCCTATCCGAATTCAAGTTGATCATATTTTGTGACAAAATGGAAGTAAAGAGTGAGCCTAATTATTTTTTGGAGGCAGTGATCCAAAGGAAAAACTTGAAGGTTGAAATAAATGGGCCAATAAACTACAGAGAAGATATTTGAAGAAGTTGCAGAAGTTGTCAAAGCAGAATTGCAATCATCAAAAAGAGAAGGGAAAAATCAAAATTGCAATCATCAAAAGAATTGAGCCTCACTGTCAGATTCAGACAATAGGAGGATTGTCATGTTGTAATCTTTTCTTAGTTTTTTCTTAGTTCAGGGAGTATTTTCTTCCTTGGGTTGTAGCCCTAAAAAAAATTGCAAGGATTTGTAGCTTCCTTGGGAGTGACCCTAAAACCTTTCTACAAGGAGTAGTATCTTACTTGGGTTGTAGCCCTAAAAAATTTTTATAACTATTATTCATTTGTGAGGTTGGATTAGGACAGTAGCTCCTAACAACCTTTCACCATGGTTTTTCCCCTTTGGGGTTTTACACGTACATCCAGTGTTATGTGGTGTTGTGCATTGTATTCATCTTTCATGCTTTTGTTTGTGTTGTAAAGTTTAAGTTTCAATTTTCTCCACAAGGTTTGAGATTTGATAGAATATTGATTCACCCCCCTCTTATTACTTTGGTGTGTTCTCAACAAATATCACTACCTTTGGTTTTGATCCTTTCCCTATGATTACCTTGAGCAATATGTCTATTCCTCCATCTATAGGCTCTTTAACCTCTTTTTCTTCTTTAGGTGATTGTGTTTCTTCCTCTTTGTCACTCGCATCTCCCTTGATGAATCCTCTTGTCCAATGTTCCTCTACTACTATGAGTATAGCATCTAAATCCATTCTCAAATTCCTTATCTCTTCAAGAATGGCATCCCTCATTTGGACACCTCCTCTTTCACCTCCTCTCATTCCTCTTCTATGTGGGATTTTCTAACAATCTTGGTGTTCTATTTAGTAAAATTCCAAAGATTTCACCTCAAGTGAATAACCCATGATGCCATAACATAGCAATAAATTTTTTCCTTTTCATAATGTAAATTACATGCACATTTGAAATAACACTATTTCCAAACTTCCATTGCATTCCAAATTGTAATTTCACAAATCTTTCCATAACATAGATGTCATATTGAATGAACTTAATTTTATCATTCATGATTACATCCTTCCATATAAATGGGTACACGATACATACATAGCTCTTGTGAGCTTCAGCTGACAATAGATATACAAACTATCATGATGTCGCCACGATGGTGCATACATTGTGGATGTCCTCGCTTGCTGGTGCAAACACACCAGTTGTCCCCAATGCTGGTGCAAATGTCTACAAATCTCAACCACCAATTGATGAGGAGGAGCATCACTCAAGAAATTTTCTACCAACCACAGACTCAAATGTGGTCCCTCACACATCTATCACATATGACAAGATGGCCCTACCCTTCGATGAAGATATTGGTTGATAAACCTCATAACAATAGCCTATCTGAGCTTAGTGTTGTGCCCTACAAACCAGAACCTAATAATACAGTTGTTTCCCCTATGAGTATGAAAATCCTGAACTAGAATGCATAAAAGGAACATGGTGAATTAATAGTGTAAATAGTGGCTACTTACACTACTTTGGCCAAAGTATTCTCACCCAGTACTTTGAGTGACAGTCTTCTTGTTCACATACACTTCTATAGCTCGATTTGGATTATGATTGTTCATATACTATGCTTAGGTAATTTCGTTCCATAGGTAGTCCCTAACCTTAGAAATAACCTATTCCCCTTTTCCTCAAACACTATGGTATCTCTACCAATAATTCTCAACACTAGTTACCCCTTTATAAACATGTGAAATTGACCTAACACCTATCACACATTGTAAACGACATCAAACAACATCAACCAACATCAAACAACATCGAACAACATCAAACAACATCAAACAACATCAAACATCATCAAACAACATCAAACAACATCAAACAACATCCAAAACCCTAATTTCCTCTATTAATTTAATAATACAACATTATTTAATTAATTCACTTTTTCATCATTTTTGACAAATTAAATAAATTATATTTGTTTAATAAAGTCTTGAAAACCCTATTTCTCCTATTAATTGAATAAAATGACATTATTTAATTAATTCACGTTTCTATCATTTTGACCAATTAAATAAATTACATTTATTCAATGAAGTCCTAATCCCACTTTATTTCATCTTGATTGATTAAATAGCACCAAATATTTAATTACGTCCCTAAATCACCTTATTCCCCTAAGTTAATTGAATTATTAAATCATAATAATTTAATTATGATGTTTTCCCTCCAAAATTTGAATAATCAAATCAAACTATGCAAATCAATTATCAAAAATCAAATCAAACTAATGCAACAAAAGTCAAACTTGATTTGCACATTCAACTTCAAAAAAAAGAATCAATTAATTAAATCAATTAATCAATTTTCCTCACCCATTTTCTAATTGAGAAAATTACAATTGTTGACTAATCAATCTAATTTGCTAACTATGCCATCAATTTCCTGACTGATCAATCTAAATCCTGATCGATCAAGCTAATTCCTAACTAGCCAATCTATTCCTCAATCACAAAAATTGTGCAGTCTACTTTGCACAATCTTCTCATGTCTAAATCCTCTCAACACCTTTTGACCATTGATCTTGATGCAACATTGTTTAATCCTGATCATTTGTTTTGAATCTCATTTTCTATATAATAAACCTCTTTCCTCACAAAAAAGGATCGGAGAATCAATATACCTTATGCAATGAAGTATTGTCAAGATCACCATTGATAGAGCCTCAACCTTTCTTCGATCAACCAACATGTATCATTCATCAAATCTTTGTACACGAACTATGGAAGCTTTGTAGTGATTTGAACAATCCAACATCAGGTGAACACACATATATTTGGGCTATTGCTCTCAAAAATATTTCTTCTCCTTCATCTCTTGGCTCCCCAATTTCTCTCTCAGGATCATCTACAACTTCCTCATCTTTAGCATGTGCATCTTCAAGCTCTGGATTTCTTCCTAAACATGCAACTATATTTCTTAGCTCGTTTCTCATTTCATTGTGAAAGTATTCTAGCATTTGATCTACTCTTCTAGGTATTATCCTTCTTAGAGGCATCTCAAAATCCTTTCAACCTCTTCTCTTGTGAAGCTATTTTCTTCTCATCTCTCCATAGCTACAGGACTCCACACACCTACAACCATAGTCCCGAGACTCACTTGAAAGTGCATGGATGCAGCAAGTCGTGCTCCACACAGCCCTGGTCGCGTCCTAGGAGCCCTGGCGCGGACGTGGCTGCGTCCAGACGTGTCCAGGCCGGACGCGATAGACGTGCCGAACACGCAGCATATAGGCGAGTCCTGACACCTGGACGCGGCTAGCACAGCAAAGGCCAAAAAGGCCCAAAAAAAACATAAGCTTAAGTTTTTATATATATATTTTTTGAATTATATTTTCTATTTTTCCCTAAAAGCAACCTCATTTCATTCATTTGGAAAAATAGGAGGAGAAGAGAGAGTTGTGAAGAAAAATAGGAGGAGAAGAAAGGGCAACCAACAAGCTGTTGAAGACAAATCCAGGGTCATATATCATTTGGGGAGCTTCATACCAGCAAGGAGGTGCATTGAGAGCTCATTACCAGTGATTGGGAGGAGTTTGCATTGCATTCCAAGCCAAATCTAAGAGGTAAGTTTGATTTTAATTGATTTTTTTGTGTTTTTTTAACAAATAATTCATTGTAATTTGTAAAATCATTGTTTTTTTGAGTTTGCATATTTTTTTTACAAACCCTACTTGCAACTTAAATAATTTTAGAAAACGTACTTTTGCAGCCACATTCATTTGCAAATCAAACCATATTATTATTTTCACAATGTCTCAAACCCCAGTCAGAAAAGACCCTGCTTGGAAACATGCTGAAATCTTTCCCGAAATGAAAAGAGGAGACACAAAATGTAACTACTACAAAACAATATATCATGCAGGCATAAATAGATTAAAATACCATCTTGCACGCATAACTACCCATGATGCAGTGGGTTTCCCTAGAGCACCTCTTGAGGTTGTTCGTGAACTGCAGGTGCAATTAGAAACTTTTGAAATGCAAAAATAAATGAAAAAGAAATAGAAGCAGGAGTTGGTGAGTGTTGGAGTTGGAAAGGAACTTGGTGTTGTTGGAGATGCTTCTTCCATGCCTCCATACTGTCCTAGTGCTAGTGCTTGTGCTAGTGCTTTTGTTTTTGCATCATCTATGCCTATGCATACTCCTAGTGTTGGTGGCGTTGCTACTGCTAGTGGTAGTGGAAGTATTAGCATTGGCCCTAGAGTTCGTAAATCTAGGGTGGACTCATATTTTGTACCACGCACTACTCCTGGTTTCCAACCGTCGCTTGAGAGCATGGGTTGGAACAAGGACACACATGATGCAGCAAAAAAGACAATTGCAGACTTTTGGTACTACTACACCATTCCCTTCCATGTAGCTAGGTAATTATTTTTTGTTTAATTGTTTTAAAATTTATATTTAAATTTTAGAATCTAGATGTATCTCATTATAGAATTCAAATTTAAAGTTAAAAACTTAAAACTTTTTCATTTTACAATACTTATGTAACTTATTAATTTATTTATGACATGTTTTAGGTCACCTTTCTGGCAAAACATGGTTGATGCCATAACCATATGTGGGGCGGGGTTCAAAGCCCCTAGTGAAGATGAATTAAAGGGCCCACTTTTGACCCAAAAGGTGGCAGATGTGAATGCACAATTAGAGGAGCAGCACAAGTAGTGGAGGATGATTGGTTGCACCATCATGACTGATGGTTGGACTGATAGGAGAAATAGGACGTTGCTTAATTTCCTAGTTTCCTCTGAAGGTAATTGTACTTCCCTCAATGCATTGAAATTTGAATTTGATTTAGTGATTAATAATTTAATATGGTTGATTTATGTTTTTTGATTTATTGAATAATTGGTTTTGCTTATTTTTTCAGGTGACACTATCTTCATGAAGTCCATTGATGCTTCTGCCCAATTCAAAAATGCCACATACTTGTGTGAGGCTATAGAGGAGGTGATAGCTGATGCGGGGGAAGAGAATGTAGTGCAAGTGGTGACAGATAATGCAGCAAATTATGTTGTTGTTGGTAGATTATTGATGGAGAGGCACCCTACTATATTTTGGACTCCATGTGCCGCCCATTGCATTGACCTGATGTTGGAGGATCTTGGCAAGCTCCCATGGATCAAAACATGTGTGGAAGTAGCAAAAACAATATGCAAATTTGTATACAATCACACATGGGTACTTAACCTTATGAGGAAATACATGGGGTTGAGGGAGTTGTCTCGTCCTGGCATCACTAGGTTTGCAACAAATTTTATCATGATGCAATCCTTGATTCGGTCAAGGGCAGCTTTAAGGAGCATGTTTACTAGTGAGGAGTGGTCTTCCTCATCCTTTTCTACAAGCACTACAGGGATTGTTGTGGCTGATTACATTTTTGATGAGCAAGGGTTTTGGACACCAATGGACGAGATTGTGAAGGTAAAATTTAATTATTTATTATGTTTAAATTTTTAATCATATCTTACTTTTATTTGTTTATTTTCATTCACACTTATTTGTGAAACATGTTTGCACTTTGCAGTTTATTGAGCCCTTGCTAGTGCTCCTACGAGTTGCAGATGGGGAGAAGCTCGCAATGGGCTACATATATGAGGGCATGGATAGGGCCAAAGAGGCCATTAGATCAGTCTATGGTGGAGTTGAGGAGAAGTATCGTCCCATTTGGGATATCATTGATAGGAGATGGAAAAACCAACTTCATAGGCCCATCCATGCAGCCGCATGTTTCCTAAATCTGGCCTTCCACTTCCGTCGTGATCTCCTTGCAGATAGAGAAATTCTTAGTGGGCTCTACACGACGATAGAGCGGATGTTGCCCGCTGTTACTACACAAGTGGTGCAGGAGATAGATGCCTTCACTAAGGCACAATGAGACTTCTTTGCATGTCAAATGTGCAAAGATAATAGGACAACATTACTGCCAGGTAAAAATATATTTAAGGGCATAATTTTCATCTTTTTATATTATAATTTATTATTAAATGTTGAACTTGAACTTGAAACTTGAAATGAGATTGATTCTTTTTCTTTTTCTCATCTTAGATAGGTGATGGCATATGTTTGGTTCTAATACACCGATCTTGCAAAATATTGCCATTCGTATATTAAGCCAGCCATGCAGTTCATCTGGTTGTGAGCGCAATTGGAGTATGTTTGAGCACATACACTCCAAGAAGTGCAATAGATTGATAGTGGAGAGGATGAATGACTTGGTATATGTTCATTACAACCTTCGGCTTAGATACAAGAAGCTTTTTGACCACAACAAAACCCCGATCAGTCTAGAGGAGGTTGATCCACAGTCTGAGTGGATCACTGAGGCTACAGATGCAATCTTTAGTGATAAGGACCTTGATTGGGTGGACCAAGCAGAGAGAGAGGCTGAGGTTGTAGCCATGGCTGAGGAGAAGGCTAGAGCACGAGGAGACATAGCTGTTGTTGGTGAGAGTGGCATGGAGATTCAGACACAGGCAAAGACTATGGCTACAGCTGCAACATCATCCAGGACCCTTAGACACCTTTGTAGGAAGGATGTTGGCTCCACTATGCCATAGGGCATAGATTCATTGACTTATAGCTATTGTTTTACTTTTGATATTTCATATTTGTATGGAACATTTGATGTCATGGATTTCATATTCCATGAGTTTTGTATACATTTGACTAATTTTATATATCTAAGTATGTTATTTCCTTTAGTAGCGCAACTACAATTTGTGTACTTTATACTTATGTAATCATTGTATACTTGTGCATGTGATTGAATTTGATTTTATTTGTGTTGTATTCAATAAAGGGTGCTTGAAACAAGTTTTAAATCTTTAAAAAATCTAAATTTCTAGGTTTTTTTCAACTTTTTTTCATATTGCCGCATCTGCACTGCGTCTGAGTGCCAAGTCGCTGAGTCGCCCTTGCCGAGTCTAAGCCACGTCTGAGTCTCGTTACTATGCTTGCAACAACCTCTAGAGCTTTGAAACAACTTCAATCCTCACCCACAGATCCTGACACAAGCTGCCTCACATTTGACACTCTGCTTATGCACTCAAGATCACTAGCTCTGATACTATTTGATGCAACACACCACTACTACTCATAAACTTACAATTCAAAAAAACCTCTACTGCAACCAAGAACATCTCATGAAACCCAAACAAATGCAAAACAAAACTAATTTTTTTATTACATTCAAATAGCTTGAGACAATTACATAAATTGCTTAAGATATTGTGGATTTGAATTTGCATAAATAACTCTCCCTTAGCTTATCCTCTCTACTCAAACTTCTCATATAGCTTCATCTTCCTGCTGCCCCAATATCTTCATACAACTCCTCGTTTTCTATGCCTCACTCTTTTTTTTATGTTGCACTCTGCCCTTTTTTATTTATTTTCTGAGATTTTTATTTAACACTCCATACTCTTACACAACATTTTTTTTCTGCAATATATTATAGCCGCACTTACTTCTCCACTTCCCCACTCGCCAGCAACTTCAAAAATGTTTTTCAATGATATTAGAAAATGGGCAGTAAGATTCCTATTTTCCATACCACTACAACCCCATTTTGGGTGTGTATTTTTCAGCCATAAAATCTCCTTTCATAATGTTATTAAATATCTTTAAATAGTCATTGAAATATGCATACAATGAATTTATAATTTGCATCTTTTCAAAACTGAAAAATCTGCCCCTTGGAAACACCTTCAGTTAGCCCCAGAACATGCATTTTCAAATGATTTTTTTTTTTTTTGGAAAATTAAGTTTGGGAATTTCAACTTGCAAACATTAATTATCCCAAATTAATGTTTGGAATAGATTCCTTAGACCAGCAATAAGAATTGGGGGAAAATTAATTTTTAATTGCAAAATAGCATCAAGAGTGGACCCAGGCATCGACAGGTGAAAAATCAAAGTTCTCTGATTTTGATGAAATTTTCTCCAAAGGTGTATTATGACTCCCTCGGGTCCCCTACAGAAGGATTTTTCCCAAACCTTCAAGGATTCTAAAATTTTAAACTTTTTCGAAGTTGCCAACCAAAGTCGTAAAATAATTAACTCTTCCAAAGTGTGAAAGATATGCTCATGAAACCTTCACCAACCAAATCAAGGAGCTAGCCATATGTAGAGAGACACCAAAAATCATCACAACACACCAAAAATGAGAAAATAAAAAGAATTTTTTTTTGGGCGATGCAGGATTGCCCATGGACCCGGATGCTCCTGCATCACTATTCAAATCATTCATCAAAAATCAAATCAAACTAATGCAACTTTGTTTGCAAAAGTCAAACTTGATTTGCACGTTCAACTCCAAAAAAAATTAATTAATTAATTAAATCAATTAATCAATTTTCCTTACCCATTTTCTAATTGAGAAAATTTGTTGACTAATCAATCTAATTTGCTAACTAAGCCATCAATTTCCTAACTAAGCCATCAATTTCCTGACTGATCAATCTAAATCATGACTGATCAATCTAATTCCTAACTAGCCAGTCTATTCCTCAATCACAAAAATTGTGCAATATACTTTGCACAATATTCTCATGTCTAAATCCTCTCAACACCTTTCAACCATTGATCTTGATACAACATTTTTTAATCCTAACCATCTATTTTGAATCTCATTTTCTATATAACAAACCTCTTTCCTCACAAAAACAGATCGAAGAATCAACATACCTTATGCAACGAAGTACTATCAAGATCACCATTGATAGAGCTTCATTATTCCTTCAATCAACCAACATCAACATCATTCTTCAAGCTTTGCACACGAACTATGGAAGCTTCGCAATGATACGAACAATCCAACATCGGGCGAACATACTCCAATATGAGATGGGTAACAATTTCATATTTGAATTCAATTGTTTATGTACTTCATTTTCATGTTCTTGAATTCAGTATTTTGAATTGTTCATTTCGTAAGTATAGGATTAAATCTAGATTCATGTTCTTGATCTTATCTTAGATTCTAATTTCAATTGCATTTTATCTTGTTTAGCATCTGCGATTTTCCCCCTCACACACCCTTCAATAGATATTCCTATTCCAAGTATAACATATGATTTTTTCTAGTTTACAAATTAACTTTGCATAAACAAGTTGTTCTCTTCAATATACAATCTAGTCCCAAGTATAACTTTATAATGTAAAGTTTAGCTTCATAAGATTTATCTAATTATAGATTAAATACTCATAAATAACTAACTTCATTCAGCAATACTTCACGTTATTACATGGCTCTCATCAAGAGAGTAGTCTCTTCCATGAATGACCTCAATCAAAGAATAATCATATCAATAGATGATTCCATTCAAGAGTGTAACCTCCTTAGTAAAAAGGTTTATTCAAAGAGTAGAATCTTGTCAATAAAGTGACTTCATATCAAGAGTGTTAAGCAACTAATCAAGTAGCAACTCTCAACTCAACAGGTAATCCCAGCTATGTCTCCAAACACATAGTATCTCATAAACTCAAGTGATTAACTTAATCACATAGGTAAGTTATAACCTTGGTTTATCCTAATCCTAAGATTAAGACATCAACCAATGACTAGTCCGATCATATGGGTTAATCTAACCCTATATGTTCCAATCAAGACCAATTGAACAACTCAACCAAGTCGGTTATTCCCATCCCATAGGTTTCAATGAGTATTCAAGTATAAATCCCAACCTAGTAGGTAAATCTTAAACCAAGGTCTTATTCTTTAATCAGATAATACTTCTTGACCCAAATAGGTTAATCTAAACCTAGGGTTCCATTCAAGAGTATAGTATGAGAAAGTGATCATACAAGTTTAGATTATTGATGTGGTTTGCATGGTGTCACATCCTTTCATATCTTTCATAAAATCACTATGGCTAAATAGCTAAACCTTATCATTCCCAAGGTTTTTCTAGCATAATAAGATAACAGTGTCAATTCACTTCATGACATTGACATATTTCACATTATACATATAGTATAAACTATCTATGTATAGAACATCAATATCTAAATTCTCATGTAGGGTATATAGAAGCATTGAGATACTCCCTTTAAGTTAATCATATTTCATCATTCCTAGTATATAATACCAACAATAAACAAACACTCCTATTATGAAGTAAATACAAACACTTTCATAGAAAAGCATAAAACAACTTCTTTTCCTTTTCATAAGCAAATGATATGATTCACTAATGCAAGTATTCTCAATAAAATCCAATCAAATCAATCAAACTCATTCTTTCATAATAAAATAAAAATAAAGAAGATTAGATCCTCATTACTATAATATTCTTGATCCATTCGAATAACAAGATTCAAAACCTTCCAATAGAAACTTTATAGACTTCACTTTACTACTCCAAGTAATTCTCACTATAACCTCTTTCACAAGATAACTCTATACTCTCATAAAATAACTCTAGCTCTCACAAAATACAACTCTCAGAATATTTACAGTAGAATAGATTTGTAGATTAAGTGTGTCCTAAATGAGAGAACTAGACCCTCTATTTATATAGAAAAATGAGACTTTGTAGGAAAAAGAAAAGGTGTGTTTGTCAACACCTCTCCACATGAAAATTGACTCACTCCACATAGCAAAAAGGTGGCAGAAATCTAAGTGTAAACTCAGCTTAGTATTCTACAAATTGACCCCTTTAGTTTGACAACAACTCAAGACCAATTCAAATAAACACATTCCCAAAGATGATAATCGAATTGCAAACATAAATGACTTCTATTTGGTTTGGGCGTTTAACTACATGGCTCCACCACTTTACTGTTTACCTATTCTCATGTTTGCAGTTTGGAGAATGAATCGACACTATTCATACATTTCTATATGTTGACATGGTCACAGTTTACTGCACAACACTTTGCATATTGCATCAACTTCTTCCATGCTATCTATCCACTTCATATTACACGTGGAAGTCTTCTTTTCTTTCCTATCTTTGCACGCATCCTTTAATTGCTACAATATATGCATATCATATACTATGTCATGCTTAATGTGTTGAAACAATATTCACAGGGGAACGACTCTTATGGCCTATATGCCAAGCATCATTCAATTCCACATGCTATATATTTTGGGTAGTTCATAACCCCTATGTGTGCTTTTATACTGGTCATTCATTTTAATAACAACACTCATACTCCCTTTATATCGGTAGTAATGTTGGCTATAAAAATTTTACACATAACCATGTGTTTGACCTCCACTATGCATTTTAAGCTCTATCCATCAAATTATGAAGCATATTATGATACCATGTATTCATTATCATTTAGTCTTAAATGACATATGCACCTTTATATTTGTTTGAGCGCCATTATATAGTGTGTTGTATCTTTCATATATCGACCAAAGCATAAACTTGTATGTATCAACCTTTATACTTTGCATTAGTATATATACAACTTGTCCTTTATTATTTTCTATATATATACATGTACACACACACACACATATATATATTGATGATAGTATATATATATATATATATTCCATGTTAACTAAATATGTATACATTTGATATTCAAATGAATAAGATCAAGATAATATTTCACATATAGTATCGTTTGTATATATATATATATATATATATATACCTCTATGTACATGTATATGTACGTATACATATATTGATATATCCGTATGGACATTTCCATTTGTCCCTCATACGTAAATATCAACACATGTATACACATGTATATATGTATATATCATATATATATATACATTCGATTACAATCAAGCACTCATACAATTACTATCTTATTGATAAGTAATATACATGTGATGTATATATACATATATACTTACATGTCGCATTGTCCCTTTGATAACACCATGCTCATAAGCAGCCCGTTCATAATCGTGCATAGGTACTTATACCAATGTACTCTCATGTATGTGCTCCTCCATGTGTATGGTCTATCCTCAACTCGCATATGCATACATATATATACATTCAATGTATGTTCACCTCATTAATCAAGCATAGTAATATAAGGATGAACTCATAAGTTCCAAATATATAAACATCATCCAAGAATGCACTCAACAGTAATCAAGACCCTTACTAATACAAACACATCATACTTAAGGATGACTTACCAATTCCCAATATTATGACTTGACTCAACCATTCTATTGTGAGTGTTTGTGTGAGATCAGATGGGTTTCATTTAGGGTTATTTGACCAATCACTTCTCCTGAATGATACTTCCCCTCCCTTCTGGAGAATTTATCATGTCCCTAACCAACTTAGCACATTTGCAATTTGGTAGTTAGACATTCATAATAAATCCATATGCATCATAAAACTTTAGCATATTCATATAGCAATAAATGTTTATCATCAATGTAAACATAATTACTCTTCCATGGAAATAATACCTTAATACCTATTTCAATATTTTATTTATTAAACAAACATATCAAAATCATGATTACACTTACCATCCTATTTACCCATGAAGGTAAAAGTAAATCAGTAACAACAAGATGGGGTGTGACACATTTTGACCTCTCAATGCAACTTAGGAACACACAATAAATTATTTCTTATCTCTTTCAGGAACCAAACCTACTCTGATACCAAATTGATGTAGAGGGAAATGAATTTGTAGCAAAAGTACAATGATCAATGACTTGTTTGACAAATTCTCTCTTCCTAGTAACCTTGTTTTTGAACAAATCTATTGTGACAAAAAATTTATGGGGGTTCTTGGGAATATAAACACACTTTCAAATAACCTTTATGGAGATACAAATTCTACCATGAAATCCTCCAAAATGAAACAAAAACCCTTCAAAATAGACTCTTACCAGTCCTAATTAGCCCTCTAAGTTTCCAAAACTAAGTTATTTAAAATAATGACCTCACACATTCCAAAATAGTACAAAAAGTATTTGAAAAGTTGAATTATGTAGCCAAAAACCTAAAAACCAAATTTTATGAATTGGGTACATGTATTTCTCCCAAAACTCAAATTTCTTCCTTAAAATCCTAGGTAGGCTTTTGACAGGGCAATAGGTGAAAAAATTGTTTTATAATTTATTATCCACTTTCAAGACCTCAAACCACATGCATTAGGTTTATATAGACCCTTAACAACTCCAAAAATAAGAAATTTAAACAAATCACTACAAAATTTACTTATTTTGCAAAAATGGAGGTCTAGAACACTAGTAACACCCTACCAACATACTTGCAAACAAAAATTCATTCCTTTTCTTTCCAAAACAACATAAACTAATTTTCCATGTTTTTCAAAGTTAAAAATCATCCCTAACTACCTACCTCATCCCATGCAAACCCAAGTTTACAAATTAAGCATTCAAACTCTGGGTTAAGTAAAAACACCAACTTAAAAGTTATGACTACTTATTTGTCCAAAATTAAATAAATACCTCCTAACACGTGATTAAAAACCTAACACTACATTCTAATTATAATCTAGAACAAGATAAAATTATGCTCCTTCATCAAAACCACCTATGTACTTTATCAACACATTATCCTCTTATATCTCTTCATCCATTTGGACATAACTATTTCACTTCTAATATCTTGTGGTTCTTGATTATGTTAAATGTAATAGGAAATTTTTAAAATAACTAATATCAAATGTTACCAATCCCCTAGCCCTGCAAACTTATCCAAAGTTCTCACCATTTTATTTCACATATAATATCATCATCTAAACTTGGAGTCTACACATATGATAAGGTCTTAAATATGCATAAAATTATAAATTATATGTCATCTCTTACTTTAGAGGAGAATATTCACTTAAGATCCATGATAAAAACATCTATATTTACAAATAAAATAGTAATGAATTTATGAATTTAGACTCCAATTTGTCCTATGATAACTATTAAATTTGGTATATCTAACGTTTTGATACTTGATCATAGATATAAGGCCAAAAATAATATAATTCATTAAATGTTGGGGAATGAAATATTTTGATGTTTATAACTTTCATATATGGAAGTTGGATATGTAAGGTATTCTTGTTCAAAAGGATTAGTGGATTTCTCTTTAAGAGACATGACTAAAGATAAGAAGGAAATAATTAGACATAACTAACCTTAGTAGTTAATATATGTTTAGTGGTCCCCTATAAATTAGTTAATAACATTCTATATGTTAGAAATATGATCAATATGGCCCCACTGAGAAAATGAAAACTCGTGGTGGAAACACAACCTATTTGAAGGCCAACGAAGTCATAAAGTGTTTCAAATATAGATGTCTCTTTGGCTTGGGGAAGATGTTGGATGGTCACCAAAAATACATCATGCATGGCTTTGTAAGCGTCCCTTTGCAACCACATGACGACTATACCAAGTCCACAAAGGAACAACTATCATGTTGAGATTAACGTGGAATCGACCTCCCAGACGTAATGGCAAGGTTATTTTTGGTTGAAAATGCTCCTATAAAAAGTTGTTCTCTAGATCTGAGCTACAAATCCTTGTTTGCCAAAGTTGTAAATAGTGACCAAATTGAGTGAAACAAAAGCTAAATATAACTTTCTCAAGCCTCTTGGATATAATGGGACAACCAAAAAAACTGCCAGTATAGCCAAAACTGTTGGGGTAAGTGCAAGAAGTTGGGTCCATGAAACGTGGAAGTTTTTACCTTAGCCAAAAAAACAAAATCGGCATTGCAAAAATAGGATCCCGATTTTCACAAACGGGATCCCGATTTTTAAAAAACAAGATCCCGTTTAGCTTCGGGATGCTGAGCCTAAATTCCAAACGAGATCCCATTTTTTTTAATCAGGATCTCGTTTGTAGAAGACTCCTGAACCGACGGATGGGAAATGGGATCCCAATTATTACAAAACGAGATAAAAATCGAGATCCCGATTTGTAAAAAATGGGATCCCGTTTTACGATAGTATTTATTGAAAAAAAATGAAACTCAGTTCATTCATAGATAGCACGAGATCCTGAATTGGCGAGGACGACATCGACAGTATAACGACCTCCAGGTGTGCTTCCACCTCCATTTTTTTTGGTTTTTTCTTGTTTTCTTGAAATTTTTAATACAATAATAGGTGCTAGCATGTTTTTTTCCAATTTATTTAGCATTTTATGCATTTTATTTCCCTGTAACAGTAGAAATGATGATTTGTAGAAGTAGATGAAAAAATGGAATGAAACCCTGAAGATATTGAATAGAAAGGAAAAAATCAACCTTAAATTGTATGTTAAGAAAAAAATTAGCTTTTGAAACCTAAATTGTTCAATCAAACCAAAAAAAATTGCATTTGAAAACCCTAATTGAAAGGAAATAAAAAATTCATTTGAAACCCTAAATTGAAATGAAATAAAAAAAATTGCATTTGAATTTAACCCTAATTGCTTTTTGAAACCCTGAATTCAAATCAAACAAAAAAAAATGGATTTGAAAACCCTAGTTTGAAATGAAACAAAAAAATTGCATTAAAAACCCTAATTGCTTAGATTGAAACCCTATATTGAATTCAAATAAAAAAAATTGCTAAAACCCTAAATTGAAATCAAAGAAATCATTTTACATTTGAAAACCTTGATTTCGAGCTTAGGAATATTTGATAATGGAAAAAATTCATTTGCATTGCTTAAATGTTTTAAATTTCATTTGCATTGTATGGAGAAAACAATATGTTAAACTTTACTTTCATTATTAAATTATAATTAGATTAGAAAACAATATGTTAAAGAATAGTTACAATTCATAAATTATCAATGTTTGTTTGCAAATTTAGTTAGCAAATTCCTAAGTCCTTGTACAATCCATTTCCAATTGTCACTTAATTAGATAATATTTGCATTCATTTCTATTTTATGTTTTGATCTCTCTTAGTTGAATGCCTTGTTTCCATTTCTTGTTTGCTTGTGTTGTCTCTTGTCTTTCAACAATCTTAACTCTCATTCTAGTCAATTAATTGTTAATTAGGCTTATAGTTTAGTCTAAAATCTCAATTTGCACTAGTCACCTAGACACTAAAAGAATCTAAATATTTTTCTTTTCTTTCTTTTAGGTTCTTTCAATTCCAAACAATCCAAAATAAAATAAGATTCATCATTAACTAATTTTATTATACATTTTATATCATAAAATTCATTTAAGTGAGAAATATTAATGAGAAAAATGCTAAATAAATAATTTTATATTCAATTAATAAAATATACATCAAACTCAATCTTAATAATACATAATTATGTGTTTCTATTATGGAAATAGTCAATCTATTCATAGAATAAAAAATATTCATAAACTAGTCAGTCTATTACCCTAAACCATAAACCAATGTCTTAAGGGGTCCTAATATGACATTTCTTAAGGGGATCAAATAAGTTCTCAAATTTTGGTGAAGTTTCCCAAGGAAACCAAATTTAACAATAATAAGATCGTGCAAGATTATAATATGAATGAGATTTCATAATCTAGGTTGGTCAGTCAAAACAAGAGCTATCTCAATCAACTGTTCCACAAGAAAATTGTGTTCACTAACTTGCAAGTCCATTATTCCAAGGGCCACCCAAACTTCACCCTAAGTTCCCTAAACCCTAAACCCTGAACTCTAAAATCTAAACCCTAAACACTAAAGCATTCATTTTGTCCTAGGAAGTTAAAATGAAATTTGGTTGCCTTAGGCAACTCCACCAAATTATATTCCCCTAAGCCATGTCATTTTGTCCTATGACCATACTACATAGATCCCCTTAATCCATCCTATTACCCTAAACCCTAAAGCCATCATTTTTTCCTAGGCCCTTAATGAAATTTGGTTTCCTTGGGCAACTTCACCAATTTTATTCACTTGAGCCATGTCATTTTGTCCTAGGACCTCACTATACATAGATCCACTTAAGCCATCCTATCACCCTAAACTGCAAATCGATGTCTTAAGGGGTCCTAATATGACATTTCTTAAGGGGATCAAATAAGTTCTCAAAATTTGGTGAAGTTGCCCAAGGAAACCAAATTTAACAATAATAAGATCATGCAAGATTATAATATGAATTAGATTTCATGATCTAGGTTGGCCAGTCAAAACAAGAGCTATCTCAATCAATTGTTCCACAAGAAAATGTTGTTCACTAGCTTGCAAGTCAATTATTCCAAGGGCCACCCAAACTTCACCCTAAGTTCCCTAAACCCTAAACCCTAAACTCTAAAATCTAAACCCTAAACACTAAAGCATTCATTTTGTACTAGGACCTTAAAATGAAATTTGGTTACCTTAGGCAACTCCACCAAATTTTACCCTTAAGCCATGTCATTTTATCCTAGGTCCTTACTACATAGATCCCCTTAAGCCATCCTATTACCCTAAACCCTAAAGCCATCATTTTTTCCTAGGCCCTTAATAAAATTTGGTTGCCTTGGGCAACTTCACCAAATTTTATTCACTTGAGCCATGTCATTTTGTCCTAGGACCTCACTAGGCAGAGATCCCCTTAATCCATCCTATCACCCTAAACTATAAATCGATTTCTTAAGGGGTCCTAATATGACATTTCTTAAGGGGATCAAATAAGTTCTCAAAATTTGGTGAAGTTGCCCAAGGCAACCAAATTTAACAATAATAAGATCATGCAAGATTATAATATGAATGAGATATTTCATGATCTAGGTTGATCGATTTACGGTTTAAGGTGATAGGATGGATTAAGGGGATATTAATACATAGATCCCCTTAAGCCATCCAATTACCCTAAAACCTAAATCCTAAACTCTAAACCATAAAGCATAAAGCATTCATAAATTGTCCTATATTAATAGTTAATTTTTTTTTCATTCAAGTAGCATGCCTTAGACATAAATGAGGCTTACACATTTTATCATTTGTATTCAATTAGGCCATTTATATTGAATGGTTTAAGGGTATTTCCTAAACATGTATCTTACATTTTGAAATTACAAATCTAATGCAAGTTCACTTATATCTTAGAGATCACATGGATCAATTCAATAATATTCGTAATCCACCTCCACACCATCCATCTCCACCACCTTCACCTCCACCTCCACCCACTCCACCTCATAACCCCCAACCTCCACCACCTGAAATCAATGGTGCTTGCTTGCAAACACGAATCAATGCCAATGTTAGAACCATCCAAGATCAAATCAAAATTATTCAAAATGAAGAATGTATCACGCCACCTTTGAGGAAGTTTGCATCTAGGATGAAAAATGTTGTTGATGTTGTTAGGGCTATGGATGGAATCTTAGATGAGCATCGAGAATAGATAGAGGAGAGGAGAAATTTTGATTATGAAAAGGAAAACACAAAGAAATGAAGAGATGCAGTAGAGAGCCACAACAGTTTATAAATTAAGACAATAATCTTATAGTTATGAATTTATGAAATTGGTTCGATGGATATTTTATGTGATGAATTTATGAATTTGGTTGGATGGATATTTTTAGTGATGTGAATTTATGATTTTGGTTGGATGGATATTTTTAGTGACATGAATTTATGAATTTGGTGGAATTTATGAACTTATAATGATGAATTTATAATAGTATATATTTTATGACTATCTACTAGATCATGATTTCTCCTATTGGAAAAATGTAATATATATATGCATTAGACATAAAATGAGATTTTTGTGAATGTTTCAAGTTTATTTTTTAGTATGTACAAGTATTAAAATTGCATAGTTCTAGATCTTAAATTTTGAAATTAGTATGTATGTACATAGTTTAGTTGAATGATGTATGCATGCAAATTATGCATTGTATTTTTTATTTTAAATGTATGTACATGTTAAATTTTGAAATTTGTATGCACATGCTCAAGTTAAATCAATGTATGTATGTGAATGTATATGTATGCACATCCTATTTAAACAAATTTGCATGTACGTTTCAAATTGAACCATTTCTTGTAATTTGTAAGTTTGTATGTTAATTTTGTATAATTTAATGTAGGTACACTTATATCTGATATCATGGATCAATTTAACATTGATGATATCATCAATCCAGCACCTCATCCACCTCCACCTCCACCCTAGGCTCCACCTCCCTCTCCACCCCCTCCACTTAACATCCCACATCCACCACCCGCTGGATCTGATGAGGCTCGCTTGCGAGCACGTATAAATGATCAAGTGGAATCCATTAAAAATCAAATCAATGTTATGCAAAATTAAGCATTGATTTCACCTTACACGAGACGTTTTGCATCTATGATGCAAAACATTATGGATTCCATTAGGATTATTGATTCCTATCTAGACAGGCATCGACGAGAAAGAGATCAGACGAGATAATTTATGCAGATGGTCTCTCCTATAAACAAATTTTAGACCTTAAAATAAAAAAATCCCATCTAGCCCCTTACTTTATCCACCATGTTACTCGGCAGCCCATTCCTCCCAATAAATCTAGAATATCCATGAGGTGGTGTATACATCCACATATGAGTGCAAATTTTTGGGATCGATGGTATATGGTATTTGACAGTCCACCATGTGCTAATTTGGATGTCCCATTGCATTTTTTGAGGGTATGAGTGTACTAAGGGATCCTAATGTCGATACCACCACACGTTGATGCACAGGTGTGGGAATGGTAGGACCAAGAGGAGCAACAAGGGGTTGTGCATGCATGAGGCATTGGGATCAACCCTTTCCCCTAACCTCTATTGTGGCATGATGCCACCAACACCCTGAAATGATTTAAAATCAAAATAATTGGGCTTTTGCCCCATAACAAAGACCTTGATCAGCATGCTTCTATGATAGCAGGTAGGGATCATAGAGACGACGATGATGGAGGAGTGTTTTATGGAGTTGGTCTGAGTACCACTCCAAGAGTGTCGAGACCACATGTATGTACTAGTTGCCATTAGTTATGCTATGGACCCGATTAGGCCACACCTAGTTCGGGTCGACATGGAGATTTTGGTGGTTCATCTGGTCACCTTAGTTCATTTGTAGAATTTCTTACAACAGACCATCACCTTGAGGACACTAGAACACAGGTATAAATATGCATCTACATGTTGAATTTATAAGAATTTTAATGAATGTATATATCAAACAAAAGTTTGCAATACATTTTAACAATCAAACTGTTTGGTGTACAGATGACACTAACGATGGGGAAATCATCCGCTCTGTGAGTACATACATTGACACCAGTCCTAGTCAGCAACCTTTATGGGGTATTTTGATTTCAATTTTTTAAATTATATATGAAATAATTTTTAACTTGAGTTTTAAATTTATAATTGAATCATGAACATATGTTTTAAATATTTATGTTGGTTTAGGGGAGTCAATCGACTTCCACGTCGATTCCACCCGAGGGGTTTTCAAGCACTCCTCCACTGTCGGGTGTCGCAAATCAGGGGCAAGTACATTTATATTGTAAATTATTTAACTTACGCTAGTATAGTTACAATTATGAATTTTGAATTCACTATATATCAAATGTGCATGTACACTTGTAAATATTATAAGCGTTAAATGTCTACATGTATGTCTAGGTTGATACGACAATGAGAATGGGCATTGGGAAAACATTAGATGTTGTGGCTACTCATGAGGCCTTTGAATTTCAGGCTGTTTAAAAAAAATTCTACACAAAATGTGCAAACTTGAATATATATATATATATATATAAACCTAATTCAAGTATACATGCTTTAAATTTGATCTTGTAGGACTTTGTTAGTGTGATTTTATACCATGACTCAGTCATAGTTACACCTCCAGGAGGAAATGCAGAGCAGGCTCCAGATATCATGGTAATTTAATTTTTTTATTATATTTAAAGTCAATTACAAATTATATATTTTGAATAACTTTAATTTAAAATTTAAAATTGAATATATATATATATATATAATATGATCTAATACATGTTTTATTTTATTTTTCTTTTATAGCATGAGACACATCTTGTATTTGAGCATGTACAAACAGGTCATGGAGTAGAGGGTGTACAACCTTAAAATATGATACAATTAAAATATGATAAATTATAAATTAAATTGAATTAAATCATTTTTAATTGTAGACTTACATCTAATTTCAACTTTCTTTGTATTGTTTATGTAGATTGATTCAAAGAATTTAGAGGTTTTTTTAGGTGCACCAAAGCATCCAGACCCAGATATGATGGTAATTTAATTTTATGATGAATTATAAATTAAATTGTCATTAAATCATTTTTCATCGTCTTACATCTGATTTCATCTTTCTCTTGTATAGAGTGTTTCAGGTCATCTACATAGTCCACATGGTGTGAAGAGGTTTGTTGATTATAGAGATGATACATGACCTAAACATGATTTTAGGGGTTATATTTGATTATTTCATGGACTACATATTTGGTTTCTCATGTACTCTGTTGGACTTTATATTTCATGAGTCAAGTACTTTGTTGGACTTTAGTTCATGGGTTGTACTTTGATGGACTTTATTTCATGCGCTTCATATATTGGTTTCATTCACTTAATATGTTGTAAATTATGGACTTTATTATTGTTCAATTTTAATTTACACATGTAAATTTATGCATTTTATGTTCATAGTCAAGACATTAATATAGGACATTAATATGAATTAAATATAAATATGAAATTAAAGTTGAAATTAATAGGACATTTTAATATTTGTTCTTTACAAATTTAGTGATCCCATACATGATATACATGATATGTACATTCAATAATTAGTGATAATTAGTCAATAAATAATAATTTACAAACAAAAGCAATCTATTTATATGCCACAAAGGATAAAATTTTAAGAAATAAACAATACGATACAAGATTAGAGAACAAAAGCATTAATAAATTCTATAAACTAAACATAAATACCAATCAAAATGTGATGAGTTTTTCCAAAAAAGTTGTTTTATAAGTATACACCATATTTCCTAGTTCTTTTACAACATTAAATTAAAGAACTTAATTATCCAAAAATAGGCTAAAGTTTTGAAATTAAATCACATAGTCCCATATTTACAAATCATGCAAAGTGCTAGAGAAAACTTAAGGACATAAAAGTCCTCTTGACCTCATGTTCCACAAAAAACACTAATTTATAAGTTGTCAAAACAAATAATAGCATCCAACACTAATTTATAGGTTGTCTTAAGGGGATGTCTTAAGGGGTCCTAATACGACGTCTTAAGGGGATCAAAGGAGAGTATAATTAAGTATAAATATTAAGTGATATAAACAAGTATTATACTTTAGGGTGATTCATCATAACAAATGATATAATTAAGTATAATATTTAGGATATGTGCTAATACGACACATCGTAAGGGGATGTCTTAAGGGGTCCTAATACGACATCTTAAGGGGATCAAAGGAGAGTATAATAATTAAGTATAAATATTAAGTGATATAAACAAGTATTATACTTTAGGGTGAGTCATCATAACAAATGATATAATTAAGTATAATATTTAGGATATGTGCTAATACAACACGTCTTAAGGGGATTTCTTAAGGGGTTCTAATACGACATCTTAAGAGGATCAAAGAAGAGTATATAATTGATTTAACAATAATTTATACATGATATTTAGTGATTATACAATCAAATACAAAGTTTCAAAGTAGGAAAACATGCACATTTAACAAACAAAATATATAGAATATTGATTTTGATACATAAAAATACATATAGTACATAATTGTGTATGTACATGTATTTGTAATTTGTACAAAATGTTTAATTGTGTAAGTATGTATGTACATATATGTCATCTCAAAACAATGTTTACAAAATTTGGCTATGCCATTTCAAGAACATCCCAAACTCGTGCCCGGAATGTAGTAGGTCTTCATGCCACCTGATATCAAAAAGGTACAAGCAATATCAATGAAAAAATCAAAACATACATATTTTAATTTATATAAAACTATCCATATGTACAAAACTCAAGTACCTGTATTTAAAAGTATTCCACACATGTGTGTAGGTTGAATCCAGACCTCCTCTCCTTTTTGTTTCAAAGCATGAGATCAATGTGATGATGGCTTAAGGATACAAAAAGGGATAATAAATCAATTTTAACTATTAATGTACAAACAATATCAATATATTTAATCAAAACATGTATTTAGATATAATTTAACTAATAATTACCTATTTTTACCAAGTATTACATGTTGTCTAGGTTGAATCTGCATGGACTCTCTTTTTTGTGATTATGGCTTAAGGATCTATAAAAGGAGAATTTAAATCAATTTCAACTAATAACACACGTGACCAATATCAAAACATGTATTTAATCTATTTAAAAGGACAATATAAAACTAAAACTATATTTACCTATATTTACTTATTCCATTGTACCATCTACACCCTCTCTTTTTTGCAATGCATCTATGATTGTCTCATGCTCTTCCATAGAAATTCTCCATAGCACTTTATTTGTATGTCTTCCATGATACCAATCTAGTTTTATATTTGTTGCCACCACCAAATGTGAATAGTGTATAATCTTTTTATGTGTTTCATAATCTTCGAATGTGGATAGATCATTCTTCCTTATCAGGTATTTTCGTAGCCAAGTGCCAACAACCATCACTGATCCTATTGGAAAACATGAAAACCATCATCAAATAAGTTCTCAAAATTTTATTAAGGGGATCAAAGACTTCTTCTAAAAATTTGCTTAAGGGGATCAAAAACTTGTTATCAAAATTTTCTTAAGTGGATGTATTAAGGGGATCGTTGTACCTGTTGGATAATGATAGCCATCAACATCTTCTCGAGGTGCTATTAACTTATGTTTAGTCTCCACACAACGAGCCAACTAATATTGTGTTTCCTCTTCATTCCCCTTAGGTGCAACAACAACATACACATGTCCTACAAACAAATTTTAATTTAATAACTCGTGTGTATCCATATAAATAATTTAGTATTACAAAATAACTTAATAAAGTGAAATAAATTAAATTAAATTACCTTCTTGTACAAGGTCTGAAACACGATCATAGTCTTTAGATGCAAACACTTGATCATTTTCTTCAATAGTTCTTTCATATTGATCGTGTGCTTATGCAGGTGTCAACGATCTTTGCTCCTACTCTTCAACCCATTCTGTATTTTCACATGCTTCCCAATCTCCTGGGATACAAAACTAACAAAAAAATGCAAGCTCCTTTTTCTAGATAGTCCATGTGCTTGTTGTTGAGCTCCTAAATGAATGCCATTTAGTAGATCCACCGATTGTCTCACAGTCAACTCTAGGTAGATTTTTCTCTTCTTCAACCAACCAAAAGAATTGATGAACTATAGAGTACTCACTTGAACCAGGTGCAGATAATCTTGTATTGTACCAATCCACAATCCCATGTGCATCTTTAAATTCTACTACATCATCAAATTTTAATTGTTCTCTAGCAAGAATTCTTTTGACACATGCACCAACTCCATCATGTTTTCCTTTACCATGCCCAGCTTCACAAAGACTCCATATATGTTGGACATTAAGTTCCTTGTGAACCCTACTTAACCAATAGAACATTCAAGCATTCTTGAACTTCCTCGTATAATTATCTGACCATATGAGGTGTTTTGTCATTTGGATTCCTCTTTCACTTAAATTTCTATAAAATATATTGAAACAGTATTGAACAAACTCTGACGAGTGTAACCGGTTGTCACTCAAATAAAAATGATACTCCCTCAAAAAAATTCTATCATCCTCTGTGTTATCATCTGCATGTCTATAAACAATATGGACAAACATAGCTACTTGCATTGAATTATAATACTGTGATTGAATTTCCTCTTGCGGAGCTAAAGTATAATTTTCCACAAAATCAACCACTGAAAGTATAGTACCAATTAGAAATGTGTTTCTACATGTTTGAAATTGTCCATCAATCCATCGAGCATGTTGAGAATGCATGACATATTTTGGTACAATCTTATTCTTAAATTCTAATATGAATGCATGTACACTAACTTTTTCTATAACTAAATCACAACACTTTCCAATTTTTCCATCTTTTAGAGAATAGTTAACATTCTTAAATCTTTTAACATCAACTAATTATTTTCCAAAATCATTATCAACACTTTCATGCATGCAAACTCTAAAGAATGAAAGATTTCCACAACTAGTGCATTGTCCAGAAATACAAGAACTTGAATAAAATAATTTTTCATTAGATCTTTCACAAAATAAACTTGATATAAACTCCCTTATTGTTTCAGGTGGCATATTGATACCACATTCTTGCATAATCATGTTAGTATGCAAAGTACAATGTATATATCGAAAAACATCATAAAAATAACGAAATTGAACATGTGTTTTACAACAACAAGATATTCATTCTTTATTCATTTTTACATACCATGGTTTACATTTTTCAAAAGACCTTTGACTTATTTTAATATTACCAGGTAACACTAAATCACCACAAATTATTTTATAAAATTCAGTTTGTGTTGTATCTAATAGGTTTTTTGGATGTGGATTGCAAACTTTGGACCCCACCCTTAATTTTAAAACATCTCTAGCATTAGATGATACCCTAGTATTATCATGCCAATATTTTTCAATCAAAGATTTAATTTCAACATTCAATTTCATATCAAACCTCGAGAGTTGACCACTAAAACTCCAACATTGGTTGATAGGATCATTTTCTATACTTTCTCTTCTTTTTTCTGCTCTTAGCAATGTTTTAGGATGTATTTTTAAAACTTCACTAATATTGCTTACCATTATTTTATTCAAAGTTGATTTATTAACTATAGCAGTTGTTATAGCTCTTCTTGTTGCATTCTTGTCTTTAGACCTACTATTTTTTCCAATAAACTGAATGGCACTAGCAATAGTAGACATAGCATGTTTTACTAATTGATCTTTTTTTCTTTGTTTAACAAAAATGCCTAACTTTTTCATTATTTTTCTCATTTTTCCCATTCTCATTAATTGCATCATTAGTTGACATTGAACTAAAAGTTTTTTACGATAAAAAAATTGATTGTATAATCTATTAGGATGTGTTTTTATTTGTCTCCAAGAAATTTTACCAAGAAGATTATCCAAAACATCACTTTCAATTTTTTTAAAAATATATTCAAAACTATTTTCATTTTCATTCTCATCTTCATCTTCATTTTCATTTTCATCTTCATCTTCATTTCCATTTCCATTTCCATTTTCATTGTCAATTTCAATTAAAATATTTTCATTTTCATTTTCCACAACAAAACGGTTTTCATTTTCATTTTCATTAGGAGGATTTTCATTTTCATTTTCAACAACAAAATGGTTTTCATTTTCATTTTCCACGACAAAATGGTTTTCATTTTCATTTTCATTTTCAACAACAATTTGACTCAAATTTTTAACTCTATGAATATTATCAATGTCAACATTGTGATATCCAGCATCTTGTAAATCTCTAATAAACACCATTTCCATGAGGCTCAAAGGTGGATTTAAAGATGTACTTAGACTTGTGCCTATTGAAACATTCTCCATAGCATTGGAAGGGATATTTGAAGACATACCAAGAGTATTTTGTATATTCGTATTAGTTTCCACATTCACCTCTTTCAAGTTTGCATCGTCTACATCCATGGTCTCCTCAATGTTTTTATCTTCAATAGTTGTGGAATTGGATGCTTCACCATAATTCATTGATGGAATTCTCATTCTTCTTTATCTTCGTCTTTGTTTCTCCTTCTCTCTCTTTGCTTGAATTTCTTCAAGGGTCAATACCTTCCTATCTTTCCTCTTATTTTGACATTGTGATCCCATGATTGAAAAATTTTAAAGTATACACAAATGAATGTAAAAAAATTGATTCTTCCTTGTTTGTTCCTCCAAAAAAGTAGCAATTTTTCACAAAATTCTTCTTCCTCCTTCAAATAAGTAGCAATTGAACAAATTTTATCTTCCCCTTTCAAACAAGTAGCAATTGAACAAGAATCATCTTCCTCCTTCAAACAAGTATCAATTAAACAAAATTCATCTTCCTCCTTCAAACAAGTAGAAATTGCACAAAAATTCTCTTCCTCCTCCAAACAAGTAGCTCAATCAAACAAAATTTCTCATCCTCCTTTGAAAACATTTATAGGAATTCATCAAAATTTATCTTCCTCCTTCAAACAAGTAGCTCAATTAAACAAAAAATTTCATCCTTCTTTGAAAGCAAATAGGAATTCAAAAAAAATCTCTTCCTCCAAAAAACTAGCAAATAAATAAAATTCATCTTCCTCCTTTGAAAACAAATAGCAATTCAACAAAAAAATTCTTCCTCCTTCAAACAGGTAGCAATTCAACAAAATTATTTTCTCACAGCATCCCAATGATGCCTCCTTTCAAAATTAAAAAAAATCCCAACTTGAAAAGCTTCAACAAGACAAAAGGTGATAGAAAATAGGGGATATGTCACAGTCGACCATACAAAATGATTTCGGGACTCTATATGCTCTCTTTGTGCCATGAATCTAAAGATTTGTTTTAAACTTGAGATCCTGTTAAAATGTCCCATTTTTCACAAAGCATGTCCATGTTTCATTGTCCAGGCCCTGTTTTGCAAGTTCAACATGTCTTGCAGCCTGAGTGTTCTGCTGGAAAGCCTGTCCCTGACTGCTCCCAAGTTTGAATCCACAAAATGTTCCCACAGCCACCATCCCATGTTTGTCTCACAGCACAGGACCAAAGAAATGAGCATCATGTTTGTCTGGCTTGTTTATTCCCAGCACAAAACACTGTTCCGCCTATTCAGTCTGCTCCTGCCCAGAGCCCACAGCCCATGTACATCCAGCATGTCAGTCCAAATGCCCGCCTGAGTCAGGCCCAGCCTCCACCACAGCCTGTCCCTCCCAAGCAGCCTGCCTGTCCATCTCTAATGTCCTGCCTCCTGTTTTCCAAATGAGAGAGCCAACAAACATCCATGTACCACTCCTGACCATGCCCAGTGTTGACTTGATGCATGAGTTCTGAATGTGTGAATGCTTGAAGTCTCAGGTTGCAGTGATCTGAATGCGTGAGTCAGATGAAACCTTATTTAAATATTCTCTTAACTACCTAAAGACTTTTGATTCCCATGTTTTTACAGGAGAGGATCGGGTGATTCAACTTGAAAGGGAAACTAGCAGTCTTCCAAGAGAGGTAAATCCTGTTATGTATTCTTACAGGGTACAATAAGCAATATTTTCTTCTCATAGACTATGTTGAGTTTTGTCTTTAATGTTGTTTATTGGGATCAGGGATTCCATGATGGTTGTAGTTGCTTAATTAGAGCTCTCTATTTATCATTCAGGGTATTGGGAAGTTTCCTCACATTGAAAATTACAAGGTTCTTAAATTGCCAACTAGTGTCGATGTGAAAGAGCTTGTAAAATCTCAATTAGCAATTACTTGTATTGATGGTAAAGATAAGAATCTCTCGGGCTTTTTTCTTTGCATTTTTTCACACTTTGAGTATTGAGAAGCCAAAGTATGAATGCCAATAAGAAAAGAATAAAAAAACATCATGGTTTATAGACAATAAGTTAGGGCAACCAAACCACTAATTGTATCAATTTATAATATAATTTTAGAGAGGAGTGCTTAGCACATCAAGGTTAATTTTTCCACATCAGACACAATTTGTGTAGAATCTTGTGGTAAGTCACTTTCCATGGTTTCAGTTAATTTTACTTTTCAAACCTGTACGCGGTCAGGCCATATGATCCATTTTACTAGTTGCTTGTTGACTAACAGTGATTATCTTCCTTTTTAGGCTAATTATGGAAAAGCAGATCCATCTTGTGTTGCAGAAGTTAAGGATTTATATAGAGAACTTGGAATCAAGGCCTATTTATTGTTTTCTTTTCCGTTATGAGATGTTAAAAGTGATCTTTTCATTTCAAATTTTCCACTGTCAAATTACATAGTTCATAGGAGAACTTACTTTTATCTATAAAAATGATATTAAGGGACATGTAGATTGAGTTGTCCATATAAATTTTAGAATTTGAACTCTAAAAATTAGCTTCCACTTTTTGAGGGGGCATGCAAATCACTTTTGAAGTTGAGTGTAAAAAACAAAATAGCACGTAAAGAAAAAGGATGAACAATAATAAAGTGAAAAATGGCTCTTCTTATATCAACCATGAAGAGTAAAATGAAAGGAGTGCAGGGATGGTAGGGATTTAACTTTTACAGTGCAGTGGAATAGTAGTTCAATTGTACAGTAGATGTCATCCTACTTTGTTTGAGAACTCTTACTAAATTCCCAAAAATAGGAATTCCCAAATGACGCCAACAACAAGAGTTGATTCATAGGCCCTATGAAAATCTCTAACTTTTTGGCTCCCCTTTGATACTTTTTTGCATACTTACAGATTACATCTCCATGATTAATATGGACTAGAAGGGTTGAAAGGGCACATGTTAGTCTTTTGCATTTATTGGACAATAAAGAGTTTGAAGTGACAAAGAATCAAATGTAGCTTTTTACTCTAGATGCTTTATTCTCATTCGGTTATTAATATATCTAGATATAAACCATGATGACTTAAATTAGAACTAGAAGAAATCTCATGAAAACTACAAGAAGAGATCAGTGATTAGATGAGTCATGGAAATGAAACTAACTCCATAAGCCACAACAAACAAAATATGCAATGCAAATGAGAATACAAGCCTTCAAAGGAGTTGTCATGGATAAAGAATCATCCTCCCTTAGATCTCTTGTGAGAATGCCTGAAAGCTCTTCAATTATCCACAATATCCACATGCTATGAGCTTTGATACAAATGTTGTGCATAGTTATTCTTAGTTTATTCAATTTGGTGCTATTATTTTTATCCTGTGATTTAGGCTTCAAACCAACCCCTCTCATTAGTATTTGTCTTCTAGAACTGACTAGAAGAGGGTAATCAAAATCAATACTAGAATATTTGAAAGTTGAAGATCCTCTCCCTCAAACTGAAGCTTTGTTCTCGACAAACTAGAGCTGAGGCAAGCCAAGAACTAGTGAAAGGGAAGTTGAATGAAAACTAAGAGCAACTAAAAGCCTTCCTAAGAAAAGTTCCCTTTCCACTATAACTGTCAGTTCTAGTGTCTCCTTGTTCATTTTTTCTGGCATGTCCTCATTTATCATTTCTTGATAAAGAGCTTTTGAAAGATGTGCAAGATGTTCTTCAATCTCAACAATCAATGTTGAAATAAAATGGAAGCATTTCTCTTGCAAATAAGGTGCTAAATCATTTATCCTTGAAGGAGATTTATGTGCATGAAGAGAACTTAGGAGGTCTTCCAGAATATTCTTGGACCCCTCATCTATGGTATCTTTTATTTGACTAACCTCAATTCAAAAATAAGTGTTAAGGTGACCAAACCAGTCTTCATCATATGTCATCATAAATCTAAAACTCAACCCAAGTAAATTGACACTTTTTGGGTCCACTCTCTTGACAATCCAGCCCTCACTAGTAGTTAATTTGTGAAAATGGGTTTCAACATCTTTGTAACTTGCCAAAGATGTAACTATGGCTTCAAGGAATTTACCAACCTTAACTCTCTCATGCAGATCTGCAAATCCATTAGCTATTATTTTTTTCATCCTACTAACAAATAGCCTTTCAAAAAGTTCATCCCACAGACTCTTTTAGTGATTCAAAACAATCTCACACACACATGGGCATGGAAACTCAACATTTGAACCAAAAACTATTTTTAGCCACTCCAAGCTCCCTTCAAATGCATCCAAACTGTCCAATGTTTCTCTGATCAATGTCTCATTCTCTACAAGTGCCTTGCCACTTTTCACAAGATCAAGCAAATACTTTCCCCCAAGCCTATCTATAGAGAGAATATCATATGCACATGTCTAAATCCACGCTAATCAAGACTCTAATATAAATTCCCTCGGAAAAATCATCATGGTATCTTGTAGCTTCTCTCTATGATATTTCCACAACTACACCTCATTGTCTAGGTTTGGAATCCCACCAAACAACTATGATTCAGGTGGCACTGCCAATACAGTCTTATAAAAAAGAGGCAAATCATTTAGAACCTCCAAGAAGAGTTCCCTAGCCTGACATAGCATTACCCGTATGACTCTTACCACATTATAAAAAATGGAACTAACTACCCCCACCTTATCGGTCTATTGGTCAGACGTGTCTTCTGGTTCCAGCGATGCATCAATGGTTCTATTTTTCATCAGCGTGGGGATCTTCTATCGGCGGGATGAGGTCTCTTGTTCCCGTGATGGTCCGATGGGGATGTTGTGACATCCCCATCGGACCATTGCAGGAATAGGAGACCTCATCCCGCCGATGAAAAAATAGAACCGTTGATGCATTGTTGGAACCAAAAGACACTTCCGGCTAATAGAACCCTTGGTGTGTGAATTCTTCTAGCCATTTCTATCAGAATGAAGCAGATGGAGTTCAAGGGTTTTGTTTCAGATGATATGGGAAATTTTGTTTGGAACCAAATAGAGCTGAATGGGTGTTTCAAACTCAATCAAATCTTGTTTAAAACAACCCAACATGAAGAAAAGTGTACTTAGAAGATTGGGATTGCTTTTTTGATCATCATGATTTGGTTTTCAACATATTTGTAACTTGCCAAAGATGTAACTATGGATTCAAGGCATTTACGAACCTTAATTGTAGTTGACCTCCACCCTCATGTTCTTGTTTCAATTTAGTTTCTTCCCAACCCTAAAAATTATAGATTAATAAATGGTAAGCCATGAAATCATGGAACAAAAAACTACAAGAGGCAGAGCAAGCATACAACATTAAAATTGTGACTTGTAGCAATAAAAGAAAAGAAGCAATAGGATGTTTTGATATACAACCAGAAAAGGGCATTTTATGAGGCTGCCTTAAGGAATCAAATTAAAAATTAAATAAAATCATGCTTCAAATTCCATTTACATGTTCAGTTGTACAGTAGATGTCATCCTACTTTGTTTGAGAACTCTTACCAAATTCCCAAAAATAAGAGTTCCCAAATGACGCCAGTAGATATTATAAATAGAAAACAAACAGCAATGTTTTCATATAAAAACAAGAGCTGATTCATAGGCCCTATGAAAATCTCTAACTTTTTGGCTCCCCTTTGATACTTTTTTGCATACTTACAAATTACATCTCCATGATTAATATGGACTAGAAGGGTTGAAAGGGCACATGTTAGTCTTTTCCATTTATTGGAGAATAAAGAGTTTGAAGTGACTGAAAGAATCAAATGTAGCTCTTTACTCTAGATGCTTTATTCTCATTTGGTTATTAATATATCTAGATATAAACCATGATGACTTAAATCAGAACTAGAAGAAATCTCATGAAAACTACAAGAAGAGATCAGTGATTAGATGAATCATAGAAATGAAACCAACTCCATTAGCCACAACAAACAAAATATGCAATGCAAATGAGAATACAGGCCTTCAAAGGAGTTGTCATGGATAAATAATCATCCTCCCTTAGATCTCTTGTGAGAATTCCTGAAATATCTTCAGTTATCCACAATATCCACATGCTATGAGCTCTAATACAAAGATTGTGCATAGTTCTTATTTTATTCAATTTGGTGCTATTATTTTTATCTTGTGATTTAGGCTTCAAACCAACCCCTCTCATTAGTATTTTTCTTCCAGAACTATCTAGAAGAGGGTAATCAAAATTAGTACTGGAATATCTAAGAGTCAAAGATCCTTTCCCTCAAATTGAAGCTTTGTTCTCGACAAACTAGAGCTAAGACGATCCAAGAACTAGTGGAAGGGAAATTGAATGAAAACAAAGAGCAACTAAAAGCCTTCCTAAGAAAAGTGCCCTTTCCACTAAGGTGCTAAATCATTTATCCTTGAAGGAGATTTATGTGCATGAAGAGAACTTAGGAGGTCTTCCAGAATATTCTTGGACCCCTCATCTATGGTATCTTTTATTTGACTAGCCTTAGTTCCAAAATAACCATTAAGGTGACCAAACCAGTCTTCATCATTTGTCATCATAAATCTAAAACTCAACCCAGGTAAATTGACACTTTTTAGGTCCCCTCTCCTGACAAGCCAGCCCTCACTAGTAATTAATTTGTGCAAATGGGTTTCAACATCTTTGTAACTTTCCAGAGATGTAACTTCAAGGAATTTACAAACCTTAACTCTCTCACACAGATATGCAAATCCATCAACTATTATTTGTTTCATCCTACTACCAAATAGGCTTTCAAAAATTTCATCCCACAAACTCTTTGAGTGCTTTAAAATAATCTCACACACGCATTGGCATGGAAACTCAACATTTGAACCAAAAACCATTTTTAGCCACTCCAAGCTCCCTTCAAATGCATCTAGACTATCCAATGTTTCTTTGATCAATGTCTCATTCTCTACAAGTTCCTTGCCACCTTTCACAAGATCAAGCAAATACTTTCCCCCAAGCATATCTATAGAGAGAATATCATCTGCACATGTCTCAAGCCACACTAAGCAATAATTTGATATAAATTCGCTCAGCAAAATCATCATGGTAGCTTGTAGCTTCTCTCTATGATATTTCCACAATTGCACCTCATTTTCTGGGTTTGGAATCCCACCAAACAACTGTGATCCAAGTGGCACTACCAACACAGTCTTATAAAAAAGAGGCAAATCATTTAGAACCTCCAAGAAGAGTTCCCCAGCCTGACATAGTGTTACTTGTATGACTCTTACCACATTATAGAAAATGGAACTGACTGCCCCCACCTTATTTTGCATAAGCTTTATCTAGTACAATGTGCTCCCACCTGTTATGTGGTTGGCTAAATCCTTTTCCAAAGCATTGGTTCCTTGCCCCCATTGGACTTTTAATTCTTTGCTACCTTGGTTGAGTTCTTGAGTTGTGTTAATGGAAAATTGGTTCATCAAATTTATGTGAAGGTCAAGAACTTTGCCTCTGCCTTCACCTTTCTATTATATTCTTTCATTGACAGCTTGTTATAGGTCAAGGTTATATTTCATTTAAGTGATTTGATCTTGTTTGTTTGATGATTGGATAATGGTCCCATAATCTTGGTAGACCGGCATGGTGGGTTCAATATCCATATATTGATCTGCCAAAAAGGTCTTTATTGTTAGCATGGGCATCTCCAACATGGAGCCTAATAGCAATTAGGAGCACCATTCAACCTCACTTAGACAAATTTCACAAAAAATAGGCTTCAATCTCTCAATTCCTTCAATCCTAAAGCATTGTAGACAAGATATAAAACCATTTTCAGATACCCTTTAATGACTTCTAAAACATATCCAAAATTCACCATAGGTTGTTTTGGAACAACCTGCAAATTGCATTTGCTTTAAAGTTTCTAAAGCCTTTTCAACAGATCTAATTTGTGTATATCCTACAATTATTGTAGTCCATGAGACCACATTTCTTTGAGGCATTTTTTTGAACACTTCAGGTGTCTTGTCTATGATCCCACATATAGCATACATGTTGGTGTAGGAGCACCTAAGCTTCCATTTTCAAATTTGAAGGCCATTGCATCTTAGTAGGTCATTTTAGGATTTGAGGAGGTCATTTTATGTTAATTAGGTCTTGTGAGACTATTCACTATGAATTAGGATGATTTTAGAGTCAATTGGGTAAAAGAGACAAAGTTGCAAAAAAGTTGTAAAACTGCAATCTATCAAAAGTTGTTGCAAGTCATTTTTGTCAAGTTTTGCAAAATTGCTAAATATAGTGCAACATGACAAATTTTGCATGTCTGAGGAAAATAGATGCTCCTCCATTGAACAACAAATGTGCATTGATAAATTCAATATATACTTGATATACCAATTTAAATAATAAGGAAATATTAAACTGGAGACAACCAGATAATTGAATATTTTCAACAAATAATTGATACCAATATAAAGCCACATAATCAAAGATCCTTCATTGATTTCCTCAAAATTATATCTGCAACATAGTCTTTTGAAATGGAAACATTATGGAATCTTTTTGATGTCTATCTATCCCTATTCACCTACTATCTTCTCCTATATCCTTCTTTTGGTCCTAGTCTCTCTTATATACACGAGAGGCAACAAGCTTCAAACCAAAAGACACGACTCTTGATAACAAACCATGATTTTGAACTTAATTTAAGAAACTAACACAATCATAAACATGTGTACCAATCCATTAATCTTCGAGTAAAATCTCATGGTCATCTAAGACCTGTTCAAAGCTTTTACTGTATGATAGGGTCTACATCATTACCACCGACTGATTATGACTATTGCTCAGTTGTGCCCAGATTATCCACTACCTAATTTATAAACAGATTGAAAGCTAAGAGGTGATCAATGTACCCCTGCTCTGCATGAGTTTTGGCATTGGATATGACCACCTTCATATCATACTCTATGTACATAAATTTCTCAATTTGTTTATGATTATTTTGTAAGACCATATCCTCATTGTTGATCTCCTACAATGAAATTGTTAGAAACTCTATAAATTATGCTTTCCAATCATCCCTTTCTCAAAGATTCCTTGTATCATCATGGAGTGGAGGAACCAAATTAAAACAACCAAGGTATTCTTTGAGTGTTTCTTGATATTGGTTGTGGGATCTCACCAAGTCATTATATCTTTGCAATGTTTGGTCTTTCAGGATTTGTTTACCCAAAAGTTCCTTCATTTTATCAATCATTCTTCCTTGTAATTAGACATTCTCCTCTAGTGTTGATTTTATTTTCTTAAATACACCCCAATAATCGTCAGCTTGCTTTATCATCTTATTGAACCTCTCTTTGATTATCTCAAACACAACATTGTACTTAATGATTTTCACCTCCTTTTCCAGTGTTCTACAATTTTCTTAGGCTTTCAAATGGGAGTTTTTCCAATAGGTTACATCAGCTAATGCATCTAACACTCTCTTATCCTTTTCGAGCCATGGAGCATACAATTATGGAGCAGAAGAGGAAGATGACTTCTCCATTTGATGTGATAACTACTTTTTCAATTTGTCATTCTCTTTGACCAATTTTTAAATGTGTGCTCTAGTGAATTTTTCCACATTGACATTCAACTCTACAATTTCTAAGGGATTAGTCTCTGCAACTCTTTTGACCAAAAGGTGTCCAAATACTTGATTAGGATTTTCAATCATAGTCAGCCTCTTCTCATGAGGGTATAGTGACCAAATAAGCAAGGCATCCTCATCTGGATTATATCCAGACCCTAAATATATCTATCACTAGCTTCCTCTGATAAGTTCATTTTTGTATCCCCTCTTTTTCTAAAACTGTCGAACACAATTGTTGAGCTCATGTCCCATCCTAGTAGAAGTAGTACCCTAGCCTCTTGAAGTAATTCTCTACCTCTTTTCAGGAGTGATGGATTGCATTTCCCTGTCAACTTCCTTTTTCAATTCTTCTAAGGCATCAGCTTCCTTTTCAAGAGTAACGTCTTGCTCCTTTTGTCTTATTTTCTTCCCCTTATTCTCATAGACAAATGATTTGAACTCGGGAGTTTTAACAAAATCTTTATCAGAAATGAATTCATGACTAGCCTTGACCCTAATGTCATCAGATAACTCATCTGATGTTTCAAATTTTACAAGTTCCTGAGGGGGCTCATATTGTGTAATCATAGGGGCCTTTATTTATTCCTGAGGGGGCTCATATTATGTAATCACAGGGGCCTTTATTTGTTCCATTGGTTGCTCATCTCCATCACTCTCCTCATCACTTCCTTCCTCTTCATTGTTTTCAGTGGAGAAACATACATCAGGGGTGGGTTGTGGGGATATGTGATCCAAAGGCTCCACATCCTCAGCCTACATTCATGTGCAACTTGTATGAGATGTATCAAAAATGTATGAGGGAACATCTTTTACTATTTTGTTTATATGAGCAAAAAGTTACTCAATCCTAGCCAAGGGATCTTGTATATCAGCAAATACTTCTCTATATGATGGGACATTCTTTCTCTTCCATTCCTCTGTAAGCACAACTTTATCATATGAAGCCATTCTCTCACTAGTGGAAGCTTCATCTCGGTTCCTGATCACATCATCAAGTGCAAACCAATGCTCATACCCTGAAAAATTCTGAGTTAATCTTGCTTGATGAATAAATCCCTATGCATCAAATTTATTTCTTTCATACCCAAGAGGAAGGTTGTAATGAGCTAATTTAGCATCAATTTCTTCATATCCTTCAATGGCACATACTGTGAAATCTCCAAAACAAAGAGTGCTAGGCAAGAGTGATTGTTTATTATGACTCTTGAGATGTTTAGTATCAGACCTTGCTAATTGTTGTAATATTTCAAAATAAGCAACTCTGTTAGGAACCACTCGGGGTAGCAAATTTGGAACCCCTTCAAATCCATAAACCCTTATTACTGTGCAATCAGAGAAGGAATACCAATCTCCCCAATTATGGTTCACCTTGCCTCTTGGGTTGTTTTCCTTTGGTCTCAAAAACTCTACACCTCAAGGGATAAATTGTGATCATATGAATAGCCTAGCAACTTCATTAGTGTTTTAACAAAATATTCTTCAAAATATAAATAGTGAGACCTCTCACATCAACTATCCCATAATGCAGTCCACATTTGTATAGGTTTAAAGTTTCCATCTTTATCTGTGTCTTTGGTTCTTAATTCCTTACCCCACACATTTCTAGCATGTCCCTCATATAAAAGTAAATGCATTAACAAGGAATAGTGTTTGAAATCTATGCAATCACTGTTGTTTTTTATTCTTTCAAGCCCTTGATTTAGGGCATTCTCCAAATAGTTTGCATAGTCAAATGACCTAGCATCTTTGCTTTGTATATTAGCTACTAGAACCATTAGTGCAATAGACATAAGTGGTGGAACCTCAATTCCCAAGACTTGACCAGCTGAGTAGTAGGTATATTGGAAGTATTCTTCAAACAAATCTATATGAAATGGAGAGTTTTCATTGCTTGAATTTTTTTTGAGTTGACCTTGCTCATTCTTAGGTCTGTACAAAGCTAGCTCCCATCTCTTGTAACTAGTATCCATGCAATGGTATTCTGTCAAAAAGTCTCTAATGGTGAATGGAAAGTTCATGGGACCTTCTAACTGAAATACATTAGAGATCAGGTCTTGGGAGATAACAAGCATATCGTCCCCATTTGGTGATTGGATATTTCTTCTCTTGGCATTATACCGACTGGCCAGAGCTTTCACCAATTCTACGTTGATGAACACGTTTGGCACCACAAGTCTTCCTAAATTCAATCTCCATGGGTTACATATTGGTTGAAATCTGAATTGTTTTCTGTAGTGATACATAAAAATCTCATAGCCCCGGTGTGGCGTCCAAACATCCCCAAGACCCCTATTTTTATCTAACAATTTACTTGCTTGAACACTTCTTCTGGGTCTTGGCCCTGACCCCGGACACTAATCTATCAAGTCTTGGTTTAAATTCCTCTTTTCAATTTTTTGTTTCTTTGCCTTAGGTTTTTCCACATTTTCTTCCATTGCAAATTTCTAGCTAAGAGTGGAGTACTTACGTGAATTTTTGCTTCTCCTAGCTTCACTACATGAGAGCTCCAAGTGTTGTCCTTTCTACTTCTTCCCTTAGCGTAGCCTTTTTGGTTTTTGCAAATTGTATGATTAATTCATGGTGCAATTCACCTATGTGCTGGTTCATTAATATACCACCTGCTTCAATCTTGTCATCGGGGAGAGCATTTTTGTTAAATATATTGATGATTCTTTTGACGCCACATCAACTAGTAGTAATCATTCATTGCTATATTGTTGGGACCTTGGTTCGTTTTCTACTGATGGCCACCTTCTCCACCGATAAGTGTTTTTCTTTCAATCTATCGATAAGACATCAAACAATGTTACCATGATGCATCCCAACTTCACCGATAAGTGTTAGACTTTGATACCCCATGATTATATCAGGCTATCGAGGGAGCTTCATCATTCATTTTTTCGATGCACCAAAGTTGTGGTGATGGAAGGATATTACACCGATGTAAGGATATGAATTGTCCCTATCGAGCTATCGATGGGGTGGTGATGGGAGTTCCATCGACAGAGTATTGTTAGCCCGATGGTATCAAAGGACTTCAATGGATTTCATGAATGTGATTATTTGGGTATGCTGGTTACAAAAATGGATTTTTTACACGAACCTTAGTAATTTTTCTAGATCATGAAATTAAGACTAGTGAAATTTTGTAAGGACTAGGAGATAAATGAATAGATGTTAATGAAAATATGTGGGATTATTTTTTTCAGTCCTAACACAGCTCTTTTGACATTTTTTTTCTTATACTTATTGTGTGATGCATGATCTTTATTTTTCTTTGTTATTTTGTGCATGCATGTGCCATGTGTAGGATTAATAGTTGGTTATTGACCTCTCACATGAGCTGATATGTTGGCGATCTAGGTTTTCTAAACAAAAGTCCCCTTGATAAAGTAGATTTCCCTTAATAGAATAATATGTAATAATATTTAATTGAGGGAGTATAATATTTCTTATAGGGATGTATTGTCTATGCATTGATGGAAATTTGTATTCGCTTTAAAGTTTTTAAAGTCTTTCCACCAAATTCATTTTGTGCATATCTATTGTAGATGTCCTTAAGCTATATGAAAAAGGTGTCTATACAATTTGAGATCAATTGATAAGCTGAGACATGTAATGTTGACTTGATTTACATTTTACTTAAGATATAATTTCGTTGAGTTGCTGAATTTCTTAATTCAATAATTGGGGTTTTCAATGATCTTGTATACCCAAAGTGTGTGTGATAGAAAGAAATTAGGTAGTCATGTCAATTATTTTCACAATTTAAATGATCTTGAGTTCATAAGTACATAGTGATAAGTTTTGACAAATAACATAATTTCTTGTTGCATTTATCACAGAAACAAAGGCCTCTTTTGATTGTAGCAGAGGATGTAGAGAGTGAAGCATTGGCTACTTTGATCTTTGAAATTGATGATTTTTTTACTAAATTGATAATGTTTGAAGTTTCTTTTTCTTTCTTAGATGTTGAGTCTAATTAATAAGTTTAATGTTGTGTTGCAACTTGCAGGTGAGTATGTTGATATGATAAAGGCTAGCATTGTCCTCTAAAAGTTATCAGAATTGCATTAGTTGATACAGAAAGGTAAAACTATTTATCTTTATTATAATTAGTGGAACTTGCTACTACAATATCTGATAAAAATCTACTTCCAAATATGTTTTTGATGGATGTTATATCTAATTCTGATATATTCACTATATCTAGTACCTAAGTTTAGGGTGCCATAGTTGGAAAAGGAAAAGAAAATGTTTGAATTTTATTCTTTGTATTATTTGACTTTTTTGAGTTTTTGATGTGCAAATTTTGAAACCTTATTTTCAGGCTGTAGCTCCAAATTGGAGAAGTGAAAGGTCGTGAATACCAACGAGGAAGATTTTGGAGGAGCGGAAACCAATAGCAGTGGGAAAGTTGTGGGTTTGCAAGGGGATTAAATGGGTCAAGCCCCTATAGGAGGTCATTGCCCTTCCAAAAGGACTGCAGTTAAGGGGAAAATAGTATAAGTATATGAAAATAGGAGTATTATTTTTATATAGAGTCTATAAGTTGTATAGTGTTATTGAGACATTGAATGTAACCAATGAGATTTTGATTTGCCAATGAGGCTTAATGAAGTAAATTTTCAGAATGGTTTTTTCTCCACTCATAAATATTGTGTTGTGGCTCCTCTTGATTTGTAATCTATTTGAGTTTGTGTCTGATCAATCATATTTGTTCAAGCATTTTACTCTTCATTTCATTGTGTTTTTTAACATTTGAATATCTATGATACTTGAAGTTTATATGCATAAATTTGTGAGGATTAATTAAGTTAGATTTGATTTGTAATGACTAAATACATGACTAAATATATGACTAAATTAATGACTAAATATATGACTAAAGTAATGACTGAATATATGACTAAATAAATGACTACCATGACTAAATAAATGACCAATTAACAACAATCAATGACTAAATATATGACTAAACAAATCACTACCATGACTAAATAAATGACTAAATTAATGACTAAATCAATGACCAAATCAATGACTAAATAAATGACCAGTTAACAACAATCAATGACTAAATTAATGACTAAATATATGACTAAACAAATCACTACCATGACTAAATAAATGACTAAATTAACAACTAAATCAATAACCAAATCAATGACTAAATAAATGACTAAAATAGTTTAGTCATAAATTTGGTGGTGTTATAAATGACTACAAATAAACCACTAAGTCACGTGACTAAAATTAATGACTAAATAAATGACTAAATAAATTACCAAATCAATCACCAAATTAATGACTAAAATCAATGACCAAATAAATGACTAAAATTGTTTAGTCATAAATTTAGTGGTGTTATAAATGACTACAAATAAACCACTAATAGTCACATGACTAAAGTTAGTCATTTATATGCAATTTTTAGTACTTTATTTAGTCATATATTGTTGTTTGTGTACTAGTGGTCTGAAGGCTTTTTTTGCAGAGTTTTTCGATGAAATTAAAACCCATTATAGAGTAGATAGTGTAGATTCTAAATATGTAAAAAAAATTACAATTGGATTATTTTTTTTATTTTTCATTTAATTTTTGATTAAACAGGTCCATAAACTTGAATTATCAGGGTATTTTAGTATTTTAATAACTTTTTATCAACATAATTTTTTTACGAACGAATTGCACAAAAGCATACTTCAGACAATTCTTTTCTATTTAAAAAAAATCCAAAAATCATAAGTTTAGGTCATCTTATGTGTGATGTACATGACGATTTTTTAAAACACCAAATATGGCCAGTAAAAAATTAACAAAAAAGAAATCAATAAAAAATTATTAAAAAATATGGAAAGCATGCTTCAGTGAGTTACAAATCTTTTCCCAAAAGGATTTAGAAAAATATGATTATTTAGGTCAAAATATGGATGACGTACACATACATGGTATGGTAAAAAAATGAATTTTAAACAGTGGTTTTTAGAAACTCTTATTGAAAATCAATTTGTATCATCTAGGTATTGAAATAAATTACATATTTAGAAACTAGACTCTGAGTACTACATTTTATGATTAGTGACTTTTTCAAGATTTCATCTCTAAGTTCTTCAAATTTTAAGGTCAAATGTGTTGAATTTTAAAAATTAGGGAAAACACTTCCACTAAATGGCCAAAAAGTGGACTCAACTTCTTGCCAGCACATGTTACAATCACCAGATCTCACCAAAAAGCGTACATGCAACATACAATTAACATATATTTTCAAATCCTTTCTGATTCTCTAGATTGTATTAAAATGCAAGAGAAGAGCATACAAGAATTTATAAGATTGTAAAATAAACTCAAATCACAATTGAAAAACTTAATGCTAGAAACTCTAATAAAAAGGAAGGAGCTTGTCAGATTCAAAGCTCTAATACCATTTTGAAGTGAGCAACCAAGATCTTCAATCTGCAACACCAAATAATCTCCACATGCAATAGAGAGAATCAACAATGAAAGATGTTATTCCACCAAACAAGAATTATAATATATGATACAATATGATCAAGATGATATCAAAATGTCAAATATGCATGAGGTGCCTTTCTTTTAAAGGAAAGGTGAGAGATGCGATTAGAAAAAATCATGGCAAGTGTCTTAATCATGTCACATGAGACAACTAGCTCATAAATACCTAGGATAATGTAAAATCTAAAAAAGGCAACTAAGACTTCTAGAAGAAAGCTTATATCCTAAGTAAACTTAACATGTGAATAAGTCCCCTAAGTCCCTAGTAAGGAATTAACTAGGTACAAGACTTTATTCAGACCAACACCCACCATTTAATATATTATGAATAACATAACAAATTTTTAATTGTAATTAATAAATATAAATCAATATCAAATAAAATTATGTAAAAAAAAAATGACATAATAGTTAGGGTTTATATAGGGCCCCACATTTAAAAATAATAATGTCCATACAAAAAGATAATTTTCTCAAAAAGAGCCACACTCATATTAAACCAAGTTTGAACATCTATTAATGAATAACATATGAATGGGTAAACAACTTAACATTCTTCACAATTACTTTCTACTAATTATTTGACACACCACTAAAGCAAGGAAATCGCATGCAAGAGTTGCAATTTGGTAAGCTTTATTTAAAGGAAAGAAAAAGAAGCTAAAATTTGGGTCATGCCTACACTGAGCCTAATGGACAAATTTCTAAAAAAAAAAGGTGTTGAGTAGTCACTCTCCACCTCTAATAGTTCATTGTGATACTGAGATAACTCATGTTTATTATTCCAAACCTTGGTTAAGAGGAATATATTATGTGGTTTTGATAGTATGTATCTTGCACTTGTTCCTATTTTTATTCTTATGTGTTACAATTTAATGATTTCATACATGAAGAGTAGAATCTCATATTTTGCAGTGGAATATGTGGAGCCATACAAATCTGTGGTTGGTGAAAAATCACTCTTATGATGCTCTCTCTATTTTTCACTTTTCTATTTTAGCTTCAACATTTAATGAGATATACTAAGATATAATTTTAATATAAAGTATGTAGATAGAATTTTATTTTTCATAGTTAGAATTTTATTTTTCATTATCTAACTATGAACACATTGATGATTATATGAATTTTATGTATTTCATGTTATAGGTATGCCCCATTTGCATCCTTTGATAGTAATGAACTTACTTTTTGTGGAGAAATTTTTAAAAAAGTAGTGTAGTATATTGAAAAATAAGATAAAATGTTATATTATGATTTTAATTCAAAATATAAACTTATATAATAGCTATCTATATGAATTTTTTACTTGACGTTATCCATTAAACCTATGCAACACATGTACATGTATATCTTTACTCGGTTTTGACTAGATTATGAGTTGCTTTGCAAGAACCTTGATATAAACATGACTTACATGAATTAAATTATATTTGTACCTTTTTTTACAAAATATGCAAGAACTTATTAGTTGCAAATATATTTTTGAATTGATATTTTTGTTGTTTATTTTATAGATGTACATAGAAAATAAGTTTAATGTAGTATTTTTCAGTCATGTTAAATGCACATTGTTATAAATATTTTATATTCAACCTATCTAGTACTAGGAACTAGAATAATATAATGTATGAACTTACCCCCACGGGTTAGAGGAGTTGTTCTAAGTCTTGGGTTTGCTCCTCGAGGTCTTGGGTTTGATTCTCTCTGGCTTGGATATTACCCCGCTTCGGACGTATGGGGTGGCATTGGTTATCCCGAGGCCGTAGGGATTAGTCTCGCCTCAAGCTTGCCCCGTAAAGGGAACCCGTTGGGCTTGAGTCACAGGGATACCCTTCGAGACTAAAAAATATATATATAATGTATGAACTTAAACAACTATCCAAGCATAGAAGGGTAGTGACAACCATATCAACATCAAATTATTGCATACGTTTATTTTCAAATGTTTATACCTTTAAAAGTGATTCAAACTATAATTTAAACAATAACGTCAAATTTCATTAAAATCTTAAATCAAGACCTTCTAGTTGTGACAATGGACTTGGCCAAGGTTATTCCTACAATCATAAATTTGAACCTCAAATTTAAATTTAAATTTATAGATATTTTCACTAGCCAATAGTTGTGAGTTGACCTAGCGTATATTTATGCTGATTGTGCTGAGAATTTTTTGACATGATTTAGCATTGTTGTCATTGATGTCAAAACCTAGGATCCAGGAAGGTTGTGCTCTGGGTGATATATAAAAATGATCTATCCTATCGAGTGCTATGATGTTACATAGTATGGATGTTATCTTTGATCTGGATATGGAAGTACTTCTTTTTGGGACATCTGTGGAAGTCAGTTAATGCAGAATAATAAAGTCTAATCTTTTGATGTTGGTTTTTGTGCTAAAAGCTTACTCTGGGTATCCTTGCTATCCGGACATTCATGTAACATGTTACAAGTTTTGGTATGTCTAGTTATGTTTCTCTGGTTGGTACTGAAATTGATGATAATCAAGATTTGGTCTTGGTCGTGGCATTCCCATCGGATCCGGAATATATTTCATATAATTCAAATTTTGTTATCTTTTGATAAGTATGTTATGTAATGAACCTATCTTATCTATGACCTATTTATGGGTCCCTTGGTAACGTGGTAAGAATGTATTTATGTACAACCTATCTCTTAGGTCTGGTGCTAGCATGCAAAGCCTTATTGAATATTTCAAGGTTGTTCTTCATGCCGACATGTTTTGTGGTGATCTAATTCAAATTGTGTTTGGTTGAATTAGAAGATTATGAAGACATTGTGCTTGGCCGACTTAGAAGATTATGAAGGCTTGGAATGGTATAAGTAAAAGTTATTTTTGTTCGATGAAGTAAGAAGTGTGGAGTATGGTGTGTATGAGAAAATAAAAGGGCGTGAAGGATTATGCGATAAGAAAATTGAAGGCAAGTGTCAGGAAGAAGTAACTTGTTTTGTAGAGGTTGTGCGAGGAAGGTGTGCAGAAGATTCTTTACCAAATCTGCTACAGACAGATATTGTGCTCTAAATTGGAAATGAATTCGTGCATATGTAGATGCAGCTTCATCAGTTCACTTTTTTCAGTGAGACTATTTTGTAATTAGATGTATTAATCAGGCACTGATCCCACCAGTAGTGAGCGTTACCTACAGTGAGCAATTTGGCAATGAGCCTTTTGTAAAAATCACCTTAACTGGTGTTTCATAATTGAGAATTAGCATTCTCCATGGTTTTTCCCTTCTTGGGTTTCCACGTAAATTCTGGTGTTCATTGTGCATGGTGTTGTTATGTGCTTTCATGTTCATATCTGTTTTGTTATTATCTGATTGATTTAAGCCTACTCCAGATTAGTTAAAGTAAATAAATTATTTTATGATAATTGATTCACCCCCCCTCTTAGTTATCCAGACTGTTCAAGAATTGGTATCAACTTGCAGATAAAGCTTAACCACTTGAGGGTGATCTTGGCAGTTTGAACATATGATAGGATATTATTACTTTGAGGAAGAAGTGAAGATAATGTTAGATGATATGGAAAGCACAAAATCTGAAAATGAAGAATTGAAAGAAAACCTCAAGGAGGCAAATGCTTGTATCTCAAAGCTCAAGGAGCAAATCTAGAAATTCAAAGCAATCTATAGAGAGGTTAGGTGAGAATTAAAGGATTCAAAGGAAATTATTGTGGGTTTAAAACAACAATTGGATGAATGCAAGAAGACTGAAGAAAATATCAAAGATACTATCAAACAGAAAATGGAAGAATGGAAGAAGATTGAAGAAAACCTCAAGGATACCATCAAACAGAAATTAGAAAAAAAATGAGAAGTTAGATCAAGAGATAAGAAGGTTGAAATCAAAAGCAAGAGTATGTGAAAGTAGCATAATTCTAGATCAACTCTTGTCCCTACAAAAATTTCACAAGGATAAGGGAGGACTTGGCTTCTTTGGTGAAAGCTCAAATCAAAACACTAAGAGTGAAGACAAAGCAGTTGAAGCTGAAGCGAGATCGGTTGTAACAAGCATGGCCCGAAACTCTATAACACATACAAGGATACCTTCACTCAGGAAACCTAATGCTCAAAGGTACTTATCATTTAATGGCTATTTTTTTCTATGCAAAATTTTTGGACATAAGGTTGTAGAGTGTAGAATCAAGAAGGAACCGAGTATTCAATGTTTTAATTGTCACAAGTTTGGTCACAAAGCAAGTCATTGCAAAAGTGAATTATCTAATCCAGTTAGAAGGAATGGAATGAATAATCACTTTCATGGTAACCCCTATTTATGCCATGGTTATGGTCACAAAGCTAATCAGTGCAAATCTATGGTTCACTCACTTAAGTTAGGACAAAGATGTTACAAGTGCAGTTGAAGCATACATTATGCTAACACATGCAGATATTTTGCTCTGGAAAATCTTGAAAACAAAAAGAAGGTTGTAGAATCGGTTGAATCTAAGAAGAAGACCTTCATAGTGTGGAAGAAAAAGGAAATGAATGTGGAGAACTCTTTTGTGGTACCGGATCCTGGTACAAGCTCTTTCGGAAACTGAGTCAACTACCTTGGCTTAGGGGGAGTTTTACAATGCATATCCTATCAGTTCCCCCTCTCCAAAGTAATATTGATGTGTTTTCTACATGAATAAGTTCGATCTGATTGGTGATATATGATGAAGCTTAATCCGGCTATTTGAAAAGTGAAGTACAATTAATGGCATAATCAATGTAAGTTTTTGGTGACAAAATCATCATGAGCAATTAAGAATAAAAGGTGGAGTTTCAAATCCTTTCTCATAGTTTTCAAAGGAGAAGAAGGTTTCATTGAGTGACAAATATATTGAAGAAGATAAGCACGATGATGGAATTTGATGACAAAGAATTCAATGGTGATATTCTGCTAAGGCTGAAGGGAGTAGAGTTGGATGAATTTGATCATCAAGAGATGAAGGAAATGGAATTAGGGTTGAAGACTGATGAATTGCAGAATGTAAGTTCCCTGGGTATGGATTTATGGGGATAATTTCCCTAGATTTCTGATAAAGAGTATATCTTGTTCCTATTGAGTCGATTCAAGGATGGCAACATTATATTGGACAAATCCTATCCGATCACTAAGGAATCCATTGAAGCTATTACTGGATTGTGCAGTGTTGGTGACCTCCCTGGGAAGAAAATGGTGAAATACAGAGATGTGCAGGAACTCACTAGTATCGACAAAGACCCCCAAGCTCTACTGATAAATACCATTGTCGATCCTACATTGAGGTATGTTGCTTACGGTATCATTTACAAAATCTATTTTTGAAATCATGAAGGTTCTACTTCGGCTATTGCTATGTATCTTGCACATAAGATGGTAAAGGAAAATAAGCAGTTTGAATTGTGTAGCCTCATAATGGAAAACCTAATTGAGAATGTCATAGTGTCTTTGGTTGAGAGTTATCCTTTCCGGTTTAGGTCTTTGTTCATATGTTTAGGATTTTACTTTCTGAGTTCACTACCATCAAAGGAGAATGTTAAGTGGAAGTTCGACATCCTTGTCAGAAAGAAAGTTTACAGATATCTACAATGTATGGAAGATAAAGCAAGTGCATGAAAAGCTTATTTCTCATCCTTGCAAATGAATATGTTCTCTGGTGTGATAGTGTCTAGTGCTATGCCTATTATTCAGGTTGAGGAGGGTTCCTCCTCTGGTAAGGAGTTAGAGATTGTCATTGGTGGTTCCCCTCCAAAACCTAAAAGGAGAAAAATTAACACAAAGGATGTCATTTCTATCTAAGAAGAGAAGAAGGAAGAAAAGTCGCTGCCTAGATTTGACTCTTTCAATCTAGATGAAGTTCATTCAGTGTTGGATGAAGGTGATATGAAAAAGATTGGTGAAATGTGGTATGCTTGTTCTTCGGATAGAAGGCCTAGAATTGAAGATGCTTTTGTTGAGTATCTGCTCAAAAAGGGTATTACTATTTCAATTGTTTCTAACTCACTATTGGATGATCTGGTAGAAGTTGTTGAAGAAAGGATGTTGAGGGAAGGATCTGAAGGTAATAAGATCCAAGCTATGATTGAGACAAGGTGTGTCAAAACCAAATAGAATTTATCCAAACACATTGGTAAGACAAGAGAATGCATTAAGGAGATGTCTGACATCTACAAGTATTATCTCCGATGGCCTGTTGTTGTTGATAATTTTGGAAGCAGAATTGAAGCTATTGAATCTGAATTGAATGATATTGGGAAGTGTTTTGACTTCTTCAAAGATAAAGATGGAAAAATAATAATAAGAGTCGGTGAGTTGCAAGCTGATTTATCGTCTATAAAGAGACAGAGGGAAGATTTAGTTAGAAATTTCTGGTTGGTCAAAGAAATTGTTGAGGTCCGATTGGATCATCTCTCTGGGATACTTTCTAATGCAGAGAATTGTGAATGATAGTGCCTATCTCTGGAATGGTCATCTTCATTTATGTTGTTGACTCTACTGGATAGTATGTGTGCTAGAATGGTTTCTGCAATACAAGCTTGGAAGAGGGTTCTTCCAACTGTGAGAGAAAGGTACAAGAAGATTTTTCATGTGAAAAGTATTATTTTTACTTGATCTCCTGAATGTTCCTATTTGGCCCTTTTCCTTTGATGGAAAAAAGTGGGAGAAAAATGAAGAGAAAATAAAAACAAGAGGTATTGAATTGCTTGTCAAAGGGGGGTACTTGGAGTTTTGGAGTTTTGTGTTTTTGGGTTTTTTTGTTGTTTTGTCATCAATGCCAAAGGGAGAGATTGTTGAGAAGTTGTTGAGATGATTTAGCATTGTTGTCATTGATGTCAAAACTTGGGATCTGAAAGGTTGTGCTCTGGATGATATACATAAATGATCTATC
>VDFB02105785.1:427925098-428009927 GCA_007258455.2 Sequoia sempervirens | reverse complement strand
CTTTCAAAAAATTGGTAATTACACATCAAATTTTACAAGCACCTGACGAACATCGAATTTTACATATTTTATCAGACAGTTTCGTCGTATTTTGCAGTCAAATGTATTAGTGTTTGCAATTTGGTAGTTAGATATTCATAATAAATCCATATGCATCATAAAACTTTAGCATATTCATCTAGCAATAAATGTTCATCATCAATGTAAACATAATTACTCTTCCATGGAAATAATACCTTAATACCTATTTCAATATTTTATTTATTAAACAAACATATCAAAATCATGATTGCACTTACCATCCTATTTACCCATGAAGGTAAAAGTAAATCAGTAACAACAAGATGGGGTGTGACACATTTTGACCTCTCAATGCAACTTAGGAACACACAATAAAGTATTTCTTATCTCTTTCAGGAACCAAACCTACTCTGATACCAAATTGATGTAGAGGGAAATGAATTTGTAGCAAAAGTGCAATGATCAATGACTTGTTTGACAAATTCTCTCTTCCTAGTAACCTTGTTTTTGAAAAAATCCGTTGTGACAAAAAATTTATGGGGGTTCTTGGGAATATAAACACACTTTCAAATAACCTTTATGGAGATACAAATTCTACCATGAAATCCTCCAAAATGAAACAAAAACCCTTCAAAATAGACTCTTACCAATCCTAATTAGCCCTCTAAGTTGCCAAAACTAAGTTATTTAAAATAATGACCTCACACATTCCAAAATAGTACAAAAAGTATTTGAAAAGTTGAATTATGTAGCCAAAAACCTAAAAACCAAATTTTATGAATTGGGTACATGTATTTCTCCCAAAACTCAAATTTCTTCCTTAAAATCCTCGGTAGGCTTTTGACAGGGCAACAGGTGAAAAAAATGTTTTATAATTTATTATCCACTTTCAAGACCTCAAACCACATGCATTAGGTTTATATAGACCCTTAACAACTCCAAAAATAAGAAAGTTAAACAAATCACTACAAAATTTACTTATTTTGCAAAAATGGAGGTCTAGAACACTAGTAACACCCTACTAGCATACTTGCAAACAAAAATTCATTCCTTTTCTTTCCAAAACAACATAAACTAATTTTTCATGTTTTTCAAAGTTAAAAATCTTCCCTAACTACCTACCTCATCCCATGCAAACCCAAGTTTACAAATTAAGCATTCAAACTCCGGGTTAAGTAAAAACACCAACTTAAAAGTTATGACTACTTATTTGTCCAAAATTAAATAAAAACCTCCTAACATGTGATTAAAAACCTAACACTACATTCTAATTATAATCTAGAACAAGATAAAATTATGCTCCTTCATCAAAACCACCTATGTACTTTATCAACACATCATCCTCTTATATCTCTTCATCCATTTGGACATACCTATTTCACTTCTAATATCTTGTGGTTCTTGATTATGTTAAATGTAATAGGAAATTTTTAAAATAACTAATATCAAATGTTACCAATCCCCTAGCCCTGCAAACTTATCCAAAGTTCTCACCATTTTATTTCACATATAATATCATCATCTAAACTTGGAGTCTACACATATGATAAGGTCTTAAATATGCATAAAATTATAAATTATATGTCATCTCTTACTTTAGAGGAGAATATTCACTTAAGATCCATGATAAAAACATCTATATTTACAAATAAAATAGTAATGAATTTATGAATTTAGACTCCAATTTGTCCTATGATAACTATTAAATTTGGTATATCTAACGTTTTGATACTTGATCATAGGTATAAGGCCAAAAATAATATAATTCATTAAATGTTGGGGATTGAAATATTTTGATGTTTATAACTTTCATATATGGAAGTTGGATATGTAAGGTATTCTTGTTCAAAAGGATTAGTGGATTTCTCTTTAAGAGACATGACTAAAGATAAGAAGGAAATAATTAGACATAACTAACCTTAGTAGTTAATATATGTTTAGTGGTCCCCTATAAATTAGTTAATAACATTCTATATGTTAGAAATATGATCAATATGGCCCCATTGAGAAAATGAAAACTCGTGGTGGAAACACAACCTATTTGAAGGCCAACGAAGTCATAAAGTGTTTCAAATATAGATGTCTCTTTGGCTTGGGGAAGATGTTGGATGGTCACCAAAAATACATCATGCATGGCTTTGTAAGCATCCCTTTGCAACCACATGACAACTATACCCAAGTCCACAAAGGAACAATTATCATGTTGAGATTAACGTGGAATCGACCTCCCAGACATAATGGCAAGGTTATTTTTGGTTGAAAATGCTCCTATAAAAAGTTGTTCTCTAGATCTGAGCTACAAATCCTTGTTTGCCAAAGTTGTAAATAGTGACCAAATTGAGTAAAACAAAAGCTAAATATAACTTTCTCAAGCCTCTTGGATATAATGGGACAACCAAAAAAACTGCCAGTATAGCCAAAACCATTGGGGTAAGTGCAAGAAGTTGGGTCCACGAAACATGGAAGTTTTTACCTTAGCCAAAAAAACAAAATCGGCATTGCAAAAACAGGATCCCGATTTTCATAAACGGGATCCTGATTTTTAAAAAATAGGATCTCGTTTAGCTTCGGGATGTTGAGCCTAAATTCCAAACGAGATCCCATTTTTTAAAATCGGGATCTTGTTTGTAAAAGAGTCCTGAACCGACGGATGGGAAATGGGATCTCGATTATTACAAAACGAGATAAAAATCGGGATCCCATTTTAAGATAGTATTTATTTTTAAAAAAAATGAAACTCGGTTCATTCATAGACAGCATGAGATCCTGAATTGGCGAGGATGACATCAACAGTATAACGACCTCCAGGTGTGCTTCCACCCACATTTTTTTTGGTTTTTTCATGTTTTCTTGAAATTTTTAATACAATAATAGGTGCTAGAATGTTTTTTTCCAATTTATTTAGCATTTTATGCATTTTATTTCCCTGTAATAGTAGAAATGATGATTTGTAGAAGTAGATGAAAAAATGGAATGAAACCTTGAAGATATTGAATAGAAAGGAAAAAATCAACCTTAAATTGTATGTTAAGAAACAAAATTTAGCTTTTGAAACCTAAATTGTTCAATCAAACCAAAAAAAATTGCATTTGAAAACCCTAATTGAAAGGAACAAAAAAAATTGCATTTGAAAACCCTAAATTGAAATGAAATAAAAAATTGCATTTGAATTTAACCCTAATTGCTTTTTGAAACCCTGAATTCAAATCAAACAAAAAAAATGGATTTGAAAACCCTAGTTTGAAATGAAACAAAAAAATTGCATTAAAAACCCTAATTGCTTAGATTGAAACCCTATATTGAATTCAAACAAAAAAATTGCTAAAACCCTAAATTGAAATCAAAGAAATCATTTTACATTTGAAAACCTTGATTTCGAGCTTAGGAATATTTGATAATGGAAAAAATTCATTTGCATTGCTTAAATGTTTTAAATTTCATTTGCATTGTATGGAGAAAACAATATGTTAAACTTTACTTTCAATATTAAATTATAATTAGATTAGAAAGCAATATGTTAAAGAATAGTTACAATTCATAAATTATCAATGTTTGTTTGCAAATTTAGTTAGCAAATTCCTAAGTCCTTGTACAATCCATTTCCAACTGTCACTTAATTAGATAATATTTGCATTCATTTCTATTTTATGTTTTGATCTCTCTTAGTTGAATGCCTTGTTTCCATTTCTTGTTTGCTTGTGTTGTCTCTTGTCTTTCAACAATCTTAACTCTCATTCTAGTCAATTAATTGTTAATTAGGCTTATAGTTTAGTCTAAAATCTCAATTTGCACTAGTCACCTAGACACTAAAAGAATCTAAATATTTTTCTTTTCTTTCTTTTAGGTTCTTTCAATTCCAAACAATCCAAAATAAAATAAGATTCATCATTAACTAATTTTATTATACATTTTATATCATAAAATTCATTTAAGTGAGAAATATTAATGAGAAAAATGCTAAATAAAATAATTTTATATTCAATTAATAAAGTATCAAGTTAAAATATACATCAAACTCAATCTTAATAATACATAATTATGTGTTTCTATTATGGAAATAGTCAATCTATTCATAGAATCAAAAATATTCATAAACTAGTCAATCTATTACCCTAAACCATAAACCAATGTCTTAAGGGGTCCTGATATGACATTTCTTAAGGGGATCAAATAATTTCTCAAATTTTGGTGAAGTTTCCCAAGGAAACCAAATTTAACAATAATAAGATTGTGCAAGATTATAATATGAATGAGATATCATAATCTAGGTTGGTCAGTCAAAACAAGAGCTATCTCAATCAACTGTTCCACAAGAAAATGGTGTTCACTAACTTGCAAGTCCATTATTCCAAGGGCCAGCCAAACTTCACCCTAAGTTCCCTAAACCCTAAACCATGAACTCTAAAATCTAAACCCTAAACACTAAAGCATTCATTTTGTCCTAGGATGTTAAAATGAAATTTGGTTGCCTTAGGCAACTCCACCAAATTTTATTCCCTTAAGCCATGTCATTTTGTCCTATGACCATACTACATAGATCCCCTTAATCCATCCTATTACCCTAAACCCTAAAGCCATCATTTTTTTCTAGGCCCTTAATGAAATTTGGTTTCCATGGGCAACTTCACCAATTTTATTCACTTGAGCCATGTCATTTTGTCCTAGGACCTCACTATACATAGATCCCCTTAAGCCATCCTATCACCCTAAACCGAAAATCGATGTATTAAGGGGTCCTAATATGACATTTCTTAAGGGGATCAAATAAGTTCTCAAAATTTGGTGAAGTTGCCCAAGGAAACCAAATTTAACAATAATAAGATCGTGCAAGATTATAATATGAATGAGATTTCATGATCTAGGTTGGTCAGTCAAAACAAGAGCTTCTCAATCAACTGTTCCACAAGAAAATGTTGTTCACTAACTTGCAAGTCAATTATTCCAAGGGCCACCCAAACTTCACCCTAAGTTCCCTAAACCCTAAACCCTGAACTCTAAAATCTAAACCCTAAACACTAAAGCATTCATTTTGTACTAGGACCTTAAAATGAAATTTGGTTACCTTAGGCAACTCCACCAAATTTTACCCTTAAGCCATGTCATTTTGTCCTAGGTCCTTACTACATAGATCCCCTTAAGCCATCCTATTACCCTAAACCCTAAACTCTAAACTCTAAACCCTAAAGCCATCATTTTTTCCTAGGCCCTTAATGAAATTTGGTTGCCTTGGGCAACTTCACCAAATTTTATTCACTTGAGCCATGTCATTTTGTCCTAGGATCTCACTAGGCAGAGATCCCCTTAAGCCATCCTATCACCCTAAACTATAAATCGATGTCTTAAGGGGTCCTAATATGACATTTCTTAAGGGGATCAAATAAGTTCTCAAAATTTGGTGAAGTTTCCCAAGGCAACCAAATTTAACAATAATAAGATCATGCAAGATTATAATATGAATGAGATATTTCATGATCTAGGTTGATCGATTTATGGTTTAAGGTGATAGGATGGATTAAGGGGATATTAATACATAGATCCCCTTACTACATAGATTCCCTTAAGCCATCCAATTACCCTAAAACCTAAATCCTAAACTCTAAACCATAAACCCTAAAGCATTCATAAATTGTCCTATATTAATAGTTAATTTTTTTTTCATTCAAGTAGCATGCCTTAGACATAAATGAGGCTTACACATTTTATCATTTGTATTCAATTAGGATATTTATATTGAATGGTTTAAGGGTATTTCCTAAACATGTATCTTACACTTTGAAATTACAAATCTAATGCAAGTTCACTTATATCTTAGAGATCACATGGATCAATTCAATAATATTCGTAATCCACCTCCACACCATCCATCTCCACCACCTTCACCTCCACCTCCACCCACTCCACCTCGTAACCCCCAACCTCCACCACCTGAAATCAATGGTGCTTGCTTGCAAACATGAATCAATGCCAATGTTAGAACCATCCAAGATCAAATCAAAATTATTCAAAATGAAGAAATTATTGCGCCACCTTTGAGGAAGTTTGCATCTAGGATGAAAAATGTTGTTGATGTTGTTAGGGCTATGGATGGAATCTTAGATGAGCATCGAGAATAGCTAGAGGAGAGGAGAACTTCTGATTCTGAAAAGGAAAACACAAAGAAATGAAGAGATGCAGTAGAAAGCCACAACAGTTTATAAATTAAGACAATAATCTTTTAGTTATGAATTTATGAAATTGGTTCGATGGATATTTTGTGTGATGAATTTATGAATTTGGTTGGATGGATATTTTTAGTGATGTGAATTTATGATTTTGGTTGGATGGATATTTTTAGTGACATGAATTTATGAATTTGGTGGAATTTATAATAGTATATATTTTATGACTATCTACTAGATCATGATTTCTCCTATTGGAAAAATGTAATATATATATGCATTAGACATTAAATGAGCTTTTTGTGAATGTTTCAATTTTATTTTTTAGTATGTACAAGTATTAAAATTGCATAGTTCTAGATCTTAAATTTTGAAATTAGTATGTATGTACATAGTTTAGTTGAATGATGTATGCATGCAAATTATGCATTGTATTTTTTATTTTAAATGTATGTACATGTTAAATTTTGAAATTTGTATGCACATGCTCAAGTTAAATCAATGTATGTATGTGTATGTATATGTATGCACATCCTATTTAAACAAATTTGCATGTACATTTCAAATTGAACCATTTCTTGTAATTTTGTAAGTTTGTATGTTAATTTTGTATAATTTAATGTAGGTACACTTATATCTGATATCATGGATCAATTTAACATTGATGATATCATCAATCCAGCACCTCATCCACCTCCACCTCCACCCTAGGCTCCACCTCCCCCTCCACCCCCTCCACTTAACATCCCACATCCACCACCCACTAGATCTGATGAGGCTCGCTTGTGAGCACGTATAAATGATCAAGTGGAATCCATTCAAAATCAAATCAATGTTATGCAAAATCAAGCATTGATTTCACCTTACATGAGACATTTTGCATCTATGATGCAAAACATTATGGATTCCATTAGGATTATTGATTCCTATCTAGATAGGCATCGACGAGAAAGAGATCAGACGAGACAATTTATGTAGACGGTCTCTCCTATAAACAAATTTTAGACCTTAAAATAACAAAATCCCATCTAGCCCCTTACTTTATCCACCATGTTACTCGGCAGCCCATTCCTCCCAATAAATCTAGAATATCCATGAGGTGGTGTATACATCCACAGATGAGTGCACATTTTTGGGATCGATGGTATATGGTATTTGATAGTCCACCATGCGCTAATTTGGATGTCCCATTGCATTTTTTGAGGAAACTATATGTAGGGTTTGTTATGGAGCAAAAGCCCAATTATTTTGATTTTAAATCATTTGAGGGTGTTGGTGGCAGCATGCCACAACAGAGGTTAGGGGAAAGGGTTGATCCTAACGCCTCATGCATGCGCAACCCCTTATTGCTCCTCTTGGTCCTACCATTCCCACACCTGCGCATCAACGTGTGGTGGTATCGACATTAGGATCCCTTAGTACACTCATAGGAGACCTTGATTAGCATGCTTCTATGATAGCAGGTAGGGATCATAGAGACGACGATGATGGAGGAGTCTTTTATGGAGTTGGTCTAAGTACCACTCCAGGGGTGTCGAGACCACATGTATGTACTAGTTGTCATTAGTTATGCTATGGACCCGATTAGGCCACACCTAGTTTAGGTGGACATGGAGATTTTGGTGGTTCATCTGGTCACCTTAGTTCATTTGTATAATTTCTTACAACAGACCATCACCTTGAGGACACTAGAACACAGGTATAAATATGCATCTACATGTTGAATTTATAAGAATTTTAATGAATGTATATATCAAACAAAAGTTTGCAATACATTTTAACAATCAAACTGTTTGGTGTACAGATGACACTAACGATGGGGAAATCATCCGCTCTGTGAGTACATACATTGACACCAGTCCTAGTCAACAACCCTTATGGGGTATTTTGATTTCAATTTTTTAAATTATATATGAAATAATTTTTAACTTGAGTTTTAAATTTATAATTGAATCATGAACATATGTTTTAAATATTTATGTTGGTTTAGGGGAGTCAATCGACTTCCACGTTGATTCCACCCGAGGGGTTTTTGAGCACTCCTCCACTGTCAGGTGTCACAGATCAGGGGCAGGTACATTTATATTGTAAATTATTTAACTTACACTAGTATAGTTACAATTATGAATTTTGAATTCACTATATATCAAATGTGCATGTACACTTGTAAATATTATAAGTGTTAAATGTCTACATGTATGTCTAGGTTGATACGACAATGAGAATGGGCATTGGGAAAACATTAGATGTTGTGGCTACTCGTGAGGCCTCTGAATTTTAGGCTGTTTAAAAAAAATTCTACACAAAATGTGCAAACTTGAATATATATATATATATATAAACCTAATTCAAGTATACATGCTTTAAATATGATCTTGTAGGACTTTGTTAGTGTGATTTTCTACCATGACTCAGTCATAGTTACACCTCTAGGAGGAAATGCAGAGCAGGCTCCAGATATCATGGTAATTTAATTTTTTTATTATATTTAAAGTCAATTACAAATTATATATTTTGAATAACTTTAATTTAAAATTTAAAATTGAATATATATATATATATAATATGATCTAATACATGTTTTATTTTATTTTTCTTTTATAGCATGAGACACATCTTGTATTTGAGCGTGTACAACAGGTCATGGAGTAGAGGGTGTACAACCTCAGAATAGGGTACAATTAAAATATGATAAATTATAAATTAAATTGAATTAAATCATTTTTAATTGTAGACTTACATCTAATTTCAACTTTCTTTGTATTGTTTATGTAGATTGATTCAAAGAATTTAGAGGTTTTTTTAGGTGCACCAGAGCATCCAGACCCAGATATGATGGTAATTTAATTTTATGATGAATTATAAATTAAATTGTCAATAAATCATTTTTCATTTTCTTACATCTGATTTGATCTTTCTCTTGTATAGAGTGTTTCAGGTCATCTACATAGTCCACATGGTGTGAAGAGGTTTGTTGATTATAGAGATGATACATGACCTAAACATGATTTTAGGGGTTATATTTGATTATTTCATGGACTACATATTTGGTTTCTCATGTACTCTGTTGGACTTTATATTTCATGGGTCAAGTACTTTGTTGGACTTTAGTTCATGGGTTGTACTTTGATGGACTTTATTTCATGCGCTTCATATATTGGTTTCATTCACTTAATATGTTGTAAATTATGGAATTTATTATTGTTCAATTTTAATTTACACATGTAAATTTATTCATTTTATGTTCATAGTCAATACATTAATATAGGACATTAATGTGAATTAAATATAAATATGAAATTAAAGTTGAAATTAATAGGACATTTTAATATTTGTTCTTTACAAATTTAGTGATCCTATACATGATATACATGATATGTACATTCAATAATTAGCGATAATTAGTCAATGAAATTATTCAATTCATGTCAATCAATAATTAGTCAATAAATAATAATTTACAAACAAAAGCAATCTGTTTATATGCCACAAAGGATAAAATTTTAAGAAATAAACAATACCATACAAGATTAGAGAACAAAAGCATTAATAAATTCTATAAACTAAACATAAATACCAATCAAAATGCAATGAGTTTTGCCAAAAAAGTTGTTTTATAAGTATACACCATATTTCCTAGTTCTTTTACAACATTAAATTAAAGAACTTAATTATCCAAAAATAGGCTAAAGTTTTGAAATTAAATCACATAGTCCCATATTTACAAATCATGCAAAGTGCTAGAGAAAACTTAAGGACATAAAAGTCCTCTTGACCTCATGTTCCACAAAAAACACTAATTTATAAGTTGTCAAAACAAATAATAGCATCCAACACTAATTTATAGGTTGTCTTAAGGGGATGTCTTAAGGGGTCCTAATACAATGTCTTAAGGGGATCAAAGGAGAGTATAATAATTAAGTATAAATATTAAGTGATATAAACAAGTATTATACTTTAGGGTGAGTCATCATAACAAATGATATAATTAAGTATAATATTTAGGATATGTGCTAATACAACATGTCTTAAGGGGATTTCTTAAGGGGTCCTAATACGACATCTTAAGAGGATCAAAGAAGAGTATATAATTGATTTAACAATAATTTATACATGATATTTAGTGATTATACAATCAAATACAAAGTTTCAAAGTAGGAAAACATGCACATTTAACAAAAAAAATATATAGAATATTGATTTTGATACATAAAAGTACATATAGTACATAATTGTGTATGTACATGTATTTGTAATTTGTACAAAATGTTTAATTGTGTAATTATGTATGTACATATATGTCATCTCAAAACAATGTTTACAAAATTTGGTTATGCCATTTCAAGAACATCCCAAACTCGTGCCCGGAATGTAGTAGGTCTTCATGCCACCTGATATCAAAAAGGTACAAGCAATATCAATGAAAAAATCAAAACATACATATTTTAATTTATATAAAACTATCCATATGTACACAACTCAAGTACCTGTATTTAAAAGTATTCCACACATGTGTGTAGGTTGAATCCAGACATCCTCTCCTTTTTGTTTCAAAGCATGAGATCAATGTGATGATGGCTTAAGGATACAAAAAGGGATAATAAATCAATTTTAACTATTAATGTACAAACAGTATCAATATATTTAATCAAAACATGTATTTAGATATAATTTAACTAATGATTACCTATTTTTACCAAGTATTACATGTTGTCTAGGTTGAATCTGCATGGACTCTCTTTTTTGTGATTATGGCTTAAGGATCTATAAAAGGAGAATTTAAATCAATTTCAACTAATAACACACGTGACCAATATCAAAACATGTATTTAATCTATTTAAAAGGACAATATAAAACTAAAACTATATTTACCTATATTTTCTTATTCCATTGTACCATCTACACCCTCTCTTTTTTGCAATGCATCTATGATTGTCTCATGCTCTTCCATAGAAATTCTCCATAGCACTTTATTTGTATGTCTTCCATGATACCGATCTAGTTTTATATTTGTTGCCACCACCAAATGTGAATAGTGTATAATCTTTTATGTGTTTCATAATCTTCGAATGCGGATAGATCATTCTTCCTTATCAGGTATTTTCGTAGCCAAGTGCCAACAACCACCACTAATCCTATTGGAAAACATGAAAACCATCATCAAATAAGTTCTCAAAATTTTATTAAGGGGATCAAAGACTTCTTCTAAAAATTTGCTTAAGGGGATCAAAAACTTGTTATTAAAATTTTCTTAAGGGGGTGTCTTAAGGGGATCGTCGTACCTGTTGGATAATGATAGCCATCAACATCTTCTCGAGGTGCTATTAACTTATGTTTAGTCTCCACACAATGAGCCAACTAATATTGTGTTTCCTCTTCATTCCCCTTAGGTGCAACAACAACATACACATGTCCTGCAAACAAATTTTAATTTAATAACTCATGTGTATCCATATAAATAATTTATTATTACAAAATAACTTAATAAAGTAAAATAAATTAAATTAAATTACCTTCTTGTACAAGGTTTGAAACACGATCATAGTCTTTAGATGCAAACATTTGATCCTTTTCTTCAATAGTTCTTTCATATTGATCATGTGCTTATGCAGGTGTTAACGATCTTTGCTCCTACTCTTCAACCCATTCTATATTTTCACATGCTTCCCAATCTCTTGGGATACAAAACTAACAAAAACATGCAAGCTCCCTTTTCCAGATAGTCCATGTGCTTGTTGTTGAGCTTCTAAATGAATGCCATTTAGTAGATCCACTGATTGTCTCACAGTCAACTCTAGGTAGAATTTTCTCTTCTTCAACCAACCAAAAGAATTGATTAACTATAGAGTACTCACTCGAACCAGGTGCAGATAATCTTGTATTGTACCAATCCACAATCCCACGTGCATCTTTAAATTCTACTGCATCATCAAATTTTAATTGTTCTCTAGCAAGAATTCTTTTGACACACGCACTAGCTCCATCATGTTTTCCTTTACCATGCCCAGCTTCAAAAAAACTCCATATATGTTGGACATTAAGTTCCTTGTGAACCCTACTTAACCAATAGAACATTCAAGCATTCTTGAACTTCCTCGTATAATTATCTAACCATATGAGGTGTTTTGTCATTTGGATTCCTCTTTCACTTAAATTTCTATAAAATATATTGAAACAGTATTGAACAAAATCTGACGAGTGTAACCGGTTGTCACTCAAATAAAAATGATACTCCCTCAAAAAAATTCTATCATCCTCTGTGCTATCATTTGCATTTCTATAAACAATATGGACAAACATAGCTACTTGCATTGAATTATAATACTGTGATTGAATTTCCTCTTGCGGAGCTAGAGTATAATTTTCCACAAAATCAACCACTGAAAGTATAGTACCAATTAGAAATGTGTTTCTACATGTGTGAAATTGTCGATCAATCCATCGAGCATGTTGAGAATGCATGACATATTTCAGTACAATCTTATTCTTAAATTCTAATATGAGTGCATGTACACTAACTTTTTCTATAACTAAATCACAACACTTTCCAATTTTTCCATCTTTTAGAGAATAGTTAACATTCTTAAATCTTTTAACATCAACTAATTATTTTCCAAAATCATTATCAACACTTTCATGCATGCAAACTCTAAAGAATGAAAGATTTCCACAACTAGTGCATTGTCCAGAAATACAAGAACTTGAATAAAATAATTTTTCATTAGATCTTTCACAAAATAAACTTGATATAAACTCCCTTATAGTTTTAGGTGGCATATTGATACCACATTCTTGCATAATCATGTTAGTATGCAAAGTACAATGTATATATCGAAAAACATCATAAAAATAACGAAATTGAACATGTGTTTTACAACAACAAGATATTCATTCTTTATTCATTTTTACATACCATGGTTTATATTTTTCAAAAGACCTTTGACTTATTTTAATATTACCAGGTAACACTAAATCACCACAATTTTTTTTATAAAATTCAGTTTGTGTTGTATCTAATAGGTTTTTTGGATGTGGATTGCAAACTTTGGACCCCACCCTTAATTTTAAAACATCTCTAGCATTAGATGATACCCTAGTATTATCATGCCAATATTTTTCAATCAAAGATTTAATTTCAACATTCAATTTCATATCAAACCTCGAGAGTCGACCACTAAAAATCCAACATTGGTTGATAGGATCATTTTCTATACTTTCTCTTTTTTTTTTCCGCTCTTAGCAATGTTTTAGGATGTATTTTTAAAACTTCACTAATATTGCTTACCATTATTTTATTCAAAGTTGATTTATTAACTATAGCAGTTGTTATAGCTCTTCTTGTTGCGTTCTTGTCTTTAGACCTACTATTTTTTCCAATAAACTGAATGGCACTAGCAATAGTAGACATAGCATGTTTTACTAATTGATATTTTTTTCTTTGTTTAACAAAAATGCCTAACTTTTTCATTATTTTTGTCATTTTTTCTATTCTTATTAATTGCATCATTAGTTGACATTGAACTAAAAGTTTTTTACGATAAAAAAATTGATTGTATAATCTATTAGCATGTGTTTTTATTTGTCTCCAAGAAATTTTACCAAGAAGATTATCCAAAACATCACTTTCAATTTTTTTAAAAATATATTCAAAACTATTTTCATTTTCATTCTCATCTTCATCTTCATTTTCATTTTCATCTTCATCTTCATTTCCATTTTCATTTTCATTGTCAATTTCAATTAAAATATTTTCATTTTCATTTTCCACAACAAAACGGTTTTCATTTTCATTTTCATTAGGAGGATTTTCATTTTCATTTTCAACAACAAAATGGTTTTCATTTTCATTTTCCACGACAAAATGGTTTTCATTTTCATTTTCATTTTCAACAACAATTTGACTCAAACTTTTAACTCTACGAATATTATCAATGTCAACATTGTGATATCCAACATCTTGTAAATCTCTAATAAACACCATTTCCATGAGGCTCAAAGGTGGATTTAAAGATGTACCTAGACTTGTGCCTATTGAAACATTCTCCATAGCATTGGAAGGGATATTTGAAGACATACCAGGAGTATTTTGTATATTCGTATTAGTTTCCACATTCACCTCTTGCAAGTTTGCATCATCTACATCCATGGTCTCCTCAATGTTTTTATCTTCAATAGTTGTGGAATTGGATGCTTCACCATCATTCATTGATGGAATTCTCATTCTTCTTTATCTTCATCTTTGTCTCTCCTTCTCTCTCTTTGCTTGAATTTTTTCAAGGGTCAATACTTTCCTATCTTTCCTCTTATTTTGACATTGTGATCCCATGATTGAAATTTTTTAAAGTATACACAAATGAATGTCAAAAAATTGATTCTTCTTTGTTTGTTCCTCCTTCAAAAAAGTAGCAATTTTTCACAAAATTCTTCTTCCTCCTTCAAATAAGTAGCAATTGAATAAATTTTATCTTCCTCTTTCAAACAAGTAGCAATTGAACAAGAATCGTCTTCCTCCTTCAAACAAGTATCAATTAAAAAAAATTCCTCTTCCTCCTTCAAACAAGTAGAAATTGCACAAAAAATTTCTTCCTCCTCCAAACAAGTAGCTCAATCAAACAAAATTTCTCATCCTCCTTTGAAAAAATTTATAGGAATTCAACAAAATTTATCTTCCTCCTTCAAACAAGTAGCTCAATTAAACAAAAAATTTCATCCTTCTTTGAAAGCAAATAGGAATTTAAAAAAAATCTCTTCCTCCAAAAAACTAGCAAATAAATAAAATTCATCTTCCTCCTTTGAAAACAAATAGCAATTCAACAAAAAAATTCTTCCTCCTTCAAACAAGTAGCAATTCAACAAAATTATTTTCTCACAGTGTCCCAATGATGCCTCCTTTCAAAATTAAAAAAAAATCCCAAGCTTGAAAAGCTTCAACAAGACAAAAGGTGATAGAAAATAGGGGATATGTCACAGTCGACCATACAAAATGATTCTCAGACCCGACATGCCCCTTTTTGACAATAAAATAAAAAATAACGGTAAAAAATAACTCAAAATCACATTTATTAAACGGGATCCTGAGTTAAATAAATCGGGATCACGTTTATTAAATAGGATCCCGTTTCATTTTCCAATGGCTCTGCTATTTAATTTTCAACCAGTGAATTATAAACGGGATCCCATTTTTTAAAATTTCAAATGTAGGCCAAGTTTTTGCTTTGTTGATAGGTTCAAGAAATGGTTTGGGGATCCGAACCTAAGCCATGGACCTGGTTTGACCTACAAGTTGAAGGTCCTAGCAATGTCACAAAAAATACTAACTTTGGGCATATGTCCACTAGTAGAATTTGGCAAATAAATGACTATGTGACTAAAGCTTTTAGTCACGTGACTAACACTAGTAGTATTTGGAAAATAAATGACTAATTTGGTCATTTATAAGTGACTAATTTGGTCATCGGGTAAAATCACAACTAAATGACTAAATAAATGACTAATATTAGACAAATAAAAAGACTAAATAAATAACCAAATAAGTGTGCTCATTATTAAAATCTTGAACATAATTTTCATTTTAATAAACATACTCTAAAACCTCCAAGCATAGTCCACTAAAATATTGGAGTATTTTCAAGGTAGCCCGCTAAAAAATTTAATTTAATAAACATACTCTAAAACCTTCACCCTGCTAAAATGGAGAAGTCAAAGTCAAAGTAGCCCGCCAAAATGGATAACAAATAATCTATGAACACTAGATTGGAGGTGTTTGATGTCTTAGGTTGCAGTGACTTGATGCATGAGTTCTGAATGTGTGAATGCTTGAAGTCTCAGGTTGCAGTGATCTGAATGCGTGAGTCAGATGAAACCTTATTTAAATATTCTCTTAACTACCTAAAGACTTTTGATTCCCATGTTTTTACAGGAGAGGATCGGGTGATTCAACTTGAAAGGGAAACTAGCAGTCTTCCAAGAGAGGTAAATCCTGTTATGTATTCTTACAGGGTACAATAAGCAATATTTTCTTCTCATAGACTATGTTGAGTTTTGTCTTTAATGTTGTTTATTGGGATCAGGGATTCCATGATGGTTGTAGTTGCTTAATTAGAGCTCTCTATTTATCATTCAGGGTATTGGGAAGTTTCCTCACATTGAAAATTACAAGGTTCTTAAATTGCCAACTAGTGTCGATGTGAAAGAGCTTGTAAAATCTCAATTAGCAATTACTTGTATTGATGGTAAAGATAAGAATCTCTCGGGCTTTTTTCTTTGCATTTTTTCACACTTTGAGTATTGAGAAGCCAAAGTATGAATGCCAATAAGAAAAGAATAAAAAAACATCATGGTTTATAGACAATAAGTTAGGGCAACCAAACCACTAATTGTATCAATTTATAATATAATTTTAGAGAGGAGTGCTTAGCACATCAAGGTTAATTTTTCCACATCAGACACAATTTGTGTAGAATCTTGTGGTAAGTCACTTTCCATGGTTTCAGTTAATTTTACTTTTCAAACCTGTACGCGGTCAGGCCATATGATCCATTTTACTAGTTGCTTGTTGACTAACAGTGATTATCTTCCTTTTTAGGCTAATTATGGAAAAGCAGATCCATCTTGTGTTGCAGAAGTTAAGGATTTATATAGAGAACTTGGAATCAAGGCCTATTTATTGTTTTCTTTTCCGTTATGAGATGTTAAAAGTGATCTTTTCATTTCAAATTTTCCACTGTCAAATTACATAGTTCATAGGAGAACTTACTTTTATCTATAAAAATGATATTAAGGGACATGTAGATTGAGTTGTCCATATAAATTTTAGAATTTGAACTCTAAAAATTAGCTTCCACTTTTTGAGGGGGCATGCAAATCACTTTTGAAGTTGAGTGTAAAAAACAAAATAGCACGTAAAGAAAAAGGATGAACAATAATAAAGTGAAAAATGGCTCTTCTTATATCAACCATGAAGAGTAAAATGAAAGGAGTGCAGGGATGGTAGGGATTTAACTTTTACAGTGCAGTGGAATAGTAGTTCAATTGTACAGTAGATGTCATCCTACTTTGTTTGAGAACTCTTACTAAATTCCCAAAAATAGGAATTCCCAAATGACGCCAACAACAAGAGTTGATTCATAGGCCCTATGAAAATCTCTAACTTTTTGGCTCCCCTTTGATACTTTTTTGCATACTTACAGATTACATCTCCATGATTAATATGGACTAGAAGGGTTGAAAGGGCACATGTTAGTCTTTTGCATTTATTGGACAATAAAGAGTTTGAAGTGACAAAGAATCAAATGTAGCTTTTTACTCTAGATGCTTTATTCTCATTCGGTTATTAATATATCTAGATATAAACCATGATGACTTAAATTAGAACTAGAAGAAATCTCATGAAAACTACAAGAAGAGATCAGTGATTAGATGAGTCATGGAAATGAAACTAACTCCATAAGCCACAACAAACAAAATATGCAATGCAAATGAGAATACAAGCCTTCAAAGGAGTTGTCATGGATAAAGAATCATCCTCCCTTAGATCTCTTGTGAGAATGCCTGAAAGCTCTTCAATTATCCACAATATCCACATGCTATGAGCTTTGATACAAATGTTGTGCATAGTTATTCTTAGTTTATTCAATTTGGTGCTATTATTTTTATCCTGTGATTTAGGCTTCAAACCAACCCCTCTCATTAGTATTTGTCTTCTAGAACTGACTAGAAGAGGGTAATCAAAATCAATACTAGAATATTTGAAAGTTGAAGATCCTCTCCCTCAAACTGAAGCTTTGTTCTCGACAAACTAGAGCTGAGGCAAGCCAAGAACTAGTGAAAGGGAAGTTGAATGAAAACTAAGAGCAACTAAAAGCCTTCCTAAGAAAAGTTCCCTTTCCACTATAACTGTCAGTTCTAGTGTCTCCTTGTTCATTTTTTCTGGCATGTCCTCATTTATCATTTCTTGATAAAGAGCTTTTGAAAGATGTGCAAGATGTTCTTCAATCTCAACAATCAATGTTGAAATAAAATGGAAGCATTTCTCTTGCAAATAAGGTGCTAAATCATTTATCCTTGAAGGAGATTTATGTGCATGAAGAGAACTTAGGAGGTCTTCCAGAATATTCTTGGACCCCTCATCTATGGTATCTTTTATTTGACTAACCTCAATTCAAAAATAAGTGTTAAGGTGACCAAACCAGTCTTCATCATATGTCATCATAAATCTAAAACTCAACCCAAGTAAATTGACACTTTTTGGGTCCACTCTCTTGACAATCCAGCCCTCACTAGTAGTTAATTTGTGAAAATGGGTTTCAACATCTTTGTAACTTGCCAAAGATGTAACTATGGCTTCAAGGAATTTACCAACCTTAACTCTCTCATGCAGATCTGCAAATCCATTAGCTATTATTTTTTTCATCCTACTAACAAATAGCCTTTCAAAAAGTTCATCCCACAGACTCTTTTAGTGATTCAAAACAATCTCACACACACATGGGCATGGAAACTCAACATTTGAACCAAAAACTATTTTTAGCCACTCCAAGCTCCCTTCAAATGCATCCAAACTGTCCAATGTTTCTCTGATCAATGTCTCATTCTCTACAAGTGCCTTGCCACTTTTCACAAGATCAAGCAAATACTTTCCCCCAAGCCTATCTATAGAGAGAATATCATATGCACATGTCTAAATCCACGCTAATCAAGACTCTAATATAAATTCCCTCGGAAAAATCATCATGGTATCTTGTAGCTTCTCTCTATGATATTTCCACAACTACACCTCATTGTCTAGGTTTGGAATCCCACCAAACAACTATGATTCAGGTGGCACTGCCAATACAGTCTTATAAAAAAGAGGCAAATCATTTAGAACCTCCAAGAAGAGTTCCCTAGCCTGACATAGCATTACCCGTATGACTCTTACCACATTATAAAAAATGGAACTAACTACCCCCACCTTATCGGTCTATTGGTCAGACGTGTCTTCTGGTTCCAGCGATGCATCAATGGTTCTATTTTTCATCAGCGTGGGGATCTTCTATCGGCGGGATGAGGTCTCTTGTTCCCGTGATGGTCCGATGGGGATGTTGTGACATCCCCATCGGACCATTGCAGGAATAGGAGACCTCATCCCGCCGATGAAAAAATAGAACCGTTGATGCATTGTTGGAACCAAAAGACACTTCCGGCTAATAGAACCCTTGGTGTGTGAATTCTTCTAGCCATTTCTATCAGAATGAAGCAGATGGAGTTCAAGGGTTTTGTTTCAGATGATATGGGAAATTTTGTTTGGAACCAAATAGAGCTGAATGGGTGTTTCAAACTCAATCAAATCTTGTTTAAAACAACCCAACATGAAGAAAAGTGTACTTAGAAGATTGGGATTGCTTTTTTGATCATCATGATTTGGTTTTCAACATATTTGTAACTTGCCAAAGATGTAACTATGGATTCAAGGCATTTACGAACCTTAATTGTAGTTGACCTCCACCCTCATGTTCTTGTTTCAATTTAGTTTCTTCCCAACCCTAAAAATTATAGATTAATAAATGGTAAGCCATGAAATCATGGAACAAAAAACTACAAGAGGCAGAGCAAGCATACAACATTAAAATTGTGACTTGTAGCAATAAAAGAAAAGAAGCAATAGGATGTTTTGATATACAACCAGAAAAGGGCATTTTATGAGGCTGCCTTAAGGAATCAAATTAAAAATTAAATAAAATCATGCTTCAAATTCCATTTACATGTTCAGTTGTACAGTAGATGTCATCCTACTTTGTTTGAGAACTCTTACCAAATTCCCAAAAATAAGAGTTCCCAAATGACGCCAGTAGATATTATAAATAGAAAACAAACAGCAATGTTTTCATATAAAAACAAGAGCTGATTCATAGGCCCTATGAAAATCTCTAACTTTTTGGCTCCCCTTTGATACTTTTTTGCATACTTACAAATTACATCTCCATGATTAATATGGACTAGAAGGGTTGAAAGGGCACATGTTAGTCTTTTCCATTTATTGGAGAATAAAGAGTTTGAAGTGACTGAAAGAATCAAATGTAGCTCTTTACTCTAGATGCTTTATTCTCATTTGGTTATTAATATATCTAGATATAAACCATGATGACTTAAATCAGAACTAGAAGAAATCTCATGAAAACTACAAGAAGAGATCAGTGATTAGATGAATCATAGAAATGAAACCAACTCCATTAGCCACAACAAACAAAATATGCAATGCAAATGAGAATACAGGCCTTCAAAGGAGTTGTCATGGATAAATAATCATCCTCCCTTAGATCTCTTGTGAGAATTCCTGAAATATCTTCAGTTATCCACAATATCCACATGCTATGAGCTCTAATACAAAGATTGTGCATAGTTCTTATTTTATTCAATTTGGTGCTATTATTTTTATCTTGTGATTTAGGCTTCAAACCAACCCCTCTCATTAGTATTTTTCTTCCAGAACTATCTAGAAGAGGGTAATCAAAATTAGTACTGGAATATCTAAGAGTCAAAGATCCTTTCCCTCAAATTGAAGCTTTGTTCTCGACAAACTAGAGCTAAGACGATCCAAGAACTAGTGGAAGGGAAATTGAATGAAAACAAAGAGCAACTAAAAGCCTTCCTAAGAAAAGTGCCCTTTCCACTAAGGTGCTAAATCATTTATCCTTGAAGGAGATTTATGTGCATGAAGAGAACTTAGGAGGTCTTCCAGAATATTCTTGGACCCCTCATCTATGGTATCTTTTATTTGACTAGCCTTAGTTCCAAAATAACCATTAAGGTGACCAAACCAGTCTTCATCATTTGTCATCATAAATCTAAAACTCAACCCAGGTAAATTGACACTTTTTAGGTCCCCTCTCCTGACAAGCCAGCCCTCACTAGTAATTAATTTGTGCAAATGGGTTTCAACATCTTTGTAACTTTCCAGAGATGTAACTTCAAGGAATTTACAAACCTTAACTCTCTCACACAGATATGCAAATCCATCAACTATTATTTGTTTCATCCTACTACCAAATAGGCTTTCAAAAATTTCATCCCACAAACTCTTTGAGTGCTTTAAAATAATCTCACACACGCATTGGCATGGAAACTCAACATTTGAACCAAAAACCATTTTTAGCCACTCCAAGCTCCCTTCAAATGCATCTAGACTATCCAATGTTTCTTTGATCAATGTCTCATTCTCTACAAGTTCCTTGCCACCTTTCACAAGATCAAGCAAATACTTTCCCCCAAGCATATCTATAGAGAGAATATCATCTGCACATGTCTCAAGCCACACTAAGCAATAATTTGATATAAATTCGCTCAGCAAAATCATCATGGTAGCTTGTAGCTTCTCTCTATGATATTTCCACAATTGCACCTCATTTTCTGGGTTTGGAATCCCACCAAACAACTGTGATCCAAGTGGCACTACCAACACAGTCTTATAAAAAAGAGGCAAATCATTTAGAACCTCCAAGAAGAGTTCCCCAGCCTGACATAGTGTTACTTGTATGACTCTTACCACATTATAGAAAATGGAACTGACTGCCCCCACCTTATTTTGCATAAGCTTTATCTAGTACAATGTGCTCCCACCTGTTATGTGGTTGGCTAAATCCTTTTCCAAAGCATTGGTTCCTTGCCCCCATTGGACTTTTAATTCTTTGCTACCTTGGTTGAGTTCTTGAGTTGTGTTAATGGAAAATTGGTTCATCAAATTTATGTGAAGGTCAAGAACTTTGCCTCTGCCTTCACCTTTCTATTATATTCTTTCATTGACAGCTTGTTATAGGTCAAGGTTATATTTCATTTAAGTGATTTGATCTTGTTTGTTTGATGATTGGATAATGGTCCCATAATCTTGGTAGACCGACATGGTGGGTTCAATATCCATATATTGATCTGCCAAAAAGGTCTTTATTGTTAGCATGGGCATCTCCAACATGGAGCCTAATAGCAATTAGGAGCACCATTCAACCTCACTTAGACAAATTTCACAAAAAATAGGCTTCAATCTCTCAATTCCTTCAATCCTAAAGCACTGTAGACAAGATATAAAACCATTTTCAGATACCCTTTAATGACTTCTAAAACATATCCAAAATTCACCATAGGTTGTTTTGGAACAACCTGCAAATTGCATTTGCTTTAAAGTTTCTAAAGCCTTTTCAACAGATCTAATTTGTGTATATCCTACAATTATTGTAGTCCATGAGACCACATTTCTTTGAGGCATTTTTTTGAACACTTCAAGTGTCTTGTCTATGATCCCACATATAGCATACATGTTGGTGCAGGAGCACCTAAGCTTCCATTTTCAAATTTGAAGGCCATTGCATCTTAGTAGGTCATTTTAGGATTTGAGGAGGTCATTTTATGTTAATTAGGTCTTGTGAGACCATTCACTATGAATTAGGATGATTTTAGAGTCAATTGGGTAAAAGAGACAAAGTTGCAAAAAAGTTGTAAAATTGCAAACTATCAAAAGTTGTTGCAAGTCATTTTTGTCAAGTTTTGCAAAATTGCTAAATATAGTGCAACATGACAAATTTTGCATGTCTGAGGAAAATAGATGCTCCTCCATTGAACAACAAATGTGCATTGATAAATTCAATATATACTTGATATACCAATTTAAATAATAAGGAAATATTAAACTAGAGACAACCAGATAATTGAATATTTTCAACAAACAATTGATACCAATATAAAGCCACAGAATCAGAGATCCTTCATTGATTTCCTCAAAATTATATCTGCAACATAGTCTTTTGAAATGGAAACATTATGGAATCTTTTTGATGTCTATCTATCCCTATTCACCTACTATCTTCTCCTATATCCTTCTTTTGGTCCTGGTCTCTCTTATATACACGAGAGGCAACAAGCTTCAAACCAAAAGACATGACTCTTGATAACAAAACATGATTTTGAACTTAATTTAAGAAACTAACACAATCATAAACATGTGTACCAATCCGTTAATCTTCGAGTAAAATCTCGTGGTCATCTAAGACTTGTTCAAAGCTTTTACTGTATGATAGGGTCCACATCATTACCACCGACTGATTTTGACTATTGCTCAGTTGTGCCCAGATTATCCACTACCTAATTTATAAACAGATTGAAAGCTAAGAGGTGATCAATGTACCCCTGCTCTGCATGAGTTTCGGCATTGGATATGACCACCTTCATATCATACTCTATGTACATAAATTTCTCAATTTGTTTATGAGTATTCTGTAAGACCATATCCTCATTGTTGATCTCCTGCAATGAAATTGTTAGAAACTCTATAAATTATGCTTTCCAATCATCCCTTTCTCAAAGATTCCTTGTATCATCATGGAGTGGAGGAACCAAATTAAAACAACCAAGGTATTCTTTGTGTCTTTCTTGATATTGGTTGTGGGATCTCACCAAGTCATTATATCTTTGCAGTGTTTGGTCTTTCAAGATTTGTTTACCCAAAAGTTCCTTCATTTTATCAATCATTCTTCCTTGTAATTAGACATTCTCCTCTAGTGTTGATTGTATTTTCTTAAATACACCCCAATAATCGTCAGTTTGCTTTATCATCTTATTGAACCTCTCTTTGATTATCTCAGACACAACATTGTACTTAATGATTTTCACCTCCTTTTCCAGTGTTCTACAATTTTCTTAGGCTCTCAAATGGGATTTTTTCCAATAGGTTACATCAACTAATGCATCTAACACTCTCTTATCCTTTTCAAGCCATGGAGCATACAATTATGGAGCAGAAGAGGAAGATGACTTCTCCATTTGATGTGATAACTACTTTTTCAATTTGTCATTCTTTTTGACCAATTTTTAAATGTGTGCTCTAGTGAATTTTTCCACATTGACATTCAGCTCTACAGTTTCTAAGGGATTAGTCTCTGCAACTCTTTTGACCAAAAGGTGTCCAAATACTTGATTAGGATTTTCAATCATTGTCGGCCTCTTCTCATGAGGGTATTGTGACCAAATAAGCAAGGCATCCTCATCTGGATTATTATCCAAACCCTAAATATATCTATCACTAACTTCCTCTGATAAGTTCATTGTTGTATCCCCTCTTTTTCTGAAACTGTTGAACACAATTGTTGAGCTCATGTCCCATCCTAGTAGAAGTAGTACCCCAGCCTCTTGAAGTAATTCTCTACCTCTTTTCAGGAGTGATGGATTGCATTTCCCTGTCAACTTCCTTTTTCAATTCTTCTAAGGCATCAACTTCCTTTTCAAGAGTAATGTCTTGCTCCTTTTGTCTTATTTTCTTCCCCTTATTATCATAGACAAATGATTTGAACTTGGGATTTTTAACAAAATCTTTATCAAAAATGAATTCATGACTAGCCTTGACCCTAATGTCATCAGATAACTCATCTGATGTTTCAAATTTTACAAGTTCCTGAGGGGGCTCATATTGTGTAATCATAGGGGCCTTTATTTATTCCCGAGGGGGCTCATATTATGTAATCACAGGGGCCTTTATTTGTTCCATTGGTTGCTCATCTCCATCACTCTCCTCATCACTTACTTCCTCTTCATTGTTTTCAGTGGAGAAACATACATCAGGGGTGGGTTGTGGGGGTATGTGATCCAAAGGCTCCACATCCTTAGCCTACATTCATGTGCAACTTGTATGAGATGTATCAAAAACATATGAGGGAACATATTTTATTATTTTGTTTATATGAGCAAAAAGTTACTCAATCCTAGCCAAGGGATCTTGTATATCAACAAATACTTCTCTATATCATGGGACATTCTTTCTCTTCCATTCCTCTGTAAGCACAACTTTATCATATGAAGCCATTCTCTCACTAGGGGAAGCTTCATCTCGATTCTTGATCACATCATCAAGTGCAAACCAATGCTCATACCCTGAAAAATTATGAGTTAATCTTGCTTGATGAATAAATCCCTATGCATCAAATTTATTTCTATCATACCCAAGAGGAAGGTTGTAATGAGCTAATTTAGCATCAATTTCTTCATATCCTTCAATGGCACATACTGTGAAATCTCCAAAACAAAGAGTGCTAGGCAAGAGTGATTGTTTATTATGACTCTTGAGATGTTTAGTATCAGACCTTGCTAATTGTTGTAATATTTCCAAATAAGCAACTTTGTTAGGAACCACTCAGGGTAGCAAATTTGGAACCCCTTCAAATCCATAAACCCTTATTACTGTGCAATCAGAGAAGGCATACTAGTCTCCCCAATTATGGTTCACCTTGCCTCTCGGGTTGTTTTCCTTTGGTCTCAAAAACTCTACACCTCAAGGGATAAATTGTGATCATATGAATAGCCTAGCAACTTCATTAGTGTTTTAACAAAATATTCTTCAAAATATAAATAGTGAGACCTCTCACATCAACTATCCCATAGTGCAATCCACATTTGTACAGGTTTAAAGTTTCCATCTTTATCTGTGTCTTTGGTTCTTAATTCTTTACCCCACACATTTCTAGCATGTCCCTCATATAAAAGTAAATGCATTAACAAGGAATAGTGTTTGAAATCTATGCAATCACTGTTGTTTTTTATTCTTTCAAGCCCTTGATTTAGGGCATTCTCTAAATAGTTTGCATAGTCGAATGACCTAGCATCTTTGCTTTGTATATTAGTTGCTAGAACCATCAGTGCAATAGACATAAGTGGTGGAACCTCAATTCCCAAGACTTGACCAGCTGAGTATTAGGTATATTGGAAGTATTCTTCAAACAAATCTATATGAAATGGATGGTTTTCATTGCTCGATTTTTTTTTGAGTTGACCTTGCTCATTCTTAGGTCTGTAAAAAGCTAGCTCCCATCTCTTGTAACTAGTATCCATGCAACAGTATTCTGTCAAAAAGTCTCTAATGGTGAATGGAAAGTTCATGGGACCTTCTAACTGAAATACATTAGAGATCAGGTCTTGGGAGATAACAAGCATATCGTCCCCATTTGGTGATTGGATAGTTCTTCTCTTGGCATTATACTGACTGGCCAGAGCTTTCACCAATTCTACGTTGATGAACATGTTTGGCACCACAAGTCTTCCTAAATTCAATCTCCATGGGTTACATATTGGTTGAAATCTGAATTGTTTTTTGTAGTGATACATAAAAAGCTCATAGCCCTGGTGTGGCGTCCAAACATCCCCAAGACCCCTATTTTTATCTAACAATTTACTTGCTTGAACACTTCTAATTCTGGGTCTTGGCCCTGACCCTGGACACTAATCTATCAAGTCTTGGTTTAAATTTCTCTTTTCAATTTTTTGTTTCTTTGCCTTAGGTTTTTCCACATTTTCTTCCATTGTAAATTTCTAGCTAAGAGTGGAGTACTTACATGAATTTTTGCTTCTCCTGGCTTCACTGCATGAGAGCTCCAAGTTTTGTCCTTTCTACTTCTTCCCTTAGCGTAGCCTTTCTGGTTTCTGCAAATTGTATGATTAATTCATGGTGCAATTCACCTATGTGCTAGCTCATTAATATACCACCTGCTTCAATCTTGTCATCGGGGAGAGCATTTTTGTTAAATATCTCGATGATTCTTTTGATGCCACATCAGCTAGTAGTAATCATTCATTGCTATATTGTTGGGACCTTGGTTCGTTTTCTACCAATGGCCACCTTCTCCACCAATAAGTGTTTTTCTTTCAGTCTATTGATAAGACATCAAACAATGTTACCCTGATGCATCCCAACTTCACCGATAAGTGTAGGACTTTGATACCCCATGATTATATCAGGCTATCGAGAGAGCTTCATCATTCATTCTGTCGATGCACCAAAATTGCGGTGATGGAAGGATATTACAATGATGTAAGGATATGAATTGCCCCTATCGAGCTATCGATGGGGTGGTGATGGGAGTTCCACTGACAAAGTATTGTTAGCCCGATGGTATCAAAGGACTTCAATGGATTTCATGAATGTGATTATTTGGGTATGTTGGTTACAAAAATGGATTTTTTACACGAACCTCAGTAATTTTTCTAGATCATGAAATTAAGTCTAGTGAAATTTTGTAAGGACTAGGAGATAAATGAATAGATGTTAATGAAAATATGTGGGATTATTTTTTTCAGTCCTAACATAGCTCTTTTGACATTTTTTTTCTTATACTTATTGTGTGATGCATGATCTTTATTTTTTTTATTATTTTGTGCATGCATGTGCCATGTGTAGGATTAATAGTTGGTTATTGACCTCTCACATGAGCTGATATGTTGGTGATCTAGGTTTTCTAAAAAAAAGTCCCCTTGATAAAGTAAATTTCCCTTAATAGAATAATATGTAATAATATTTAATTGAGGGAGTATAATATTTCTTATAGGGATGTATTGTCTATGCATTGATGGAAATTTGTAATCGCTTTAAAGTTTTTAAAGTCTTTACACCAAATTCATTTTGTGCATATCTATTGTAGATGTCCTTAAGCTATATGAAAAAGGTGTATATACAATTTGAGATCAATTGATAAGCTGAGACATGTAATGTTGACTTGATTTACATTTTACTTAAGATATAATTTTGTTGAGTTGCTGAATTTTTTAATTCAATAATTGGGATTTTCAATGATCTTGTATACCCAAAGTGTATGTGATAGAAAGAAATTAGGTAGTCATGTCGATTATTTTCACAATTTAAATGATCTTGAGTTCATAAGTACATAGTGATAAGTTTTGACAAATAACATAATTTCTTGTTGCATTTATCACAAAAACAAAGGCCTCTTTTGATTGTAGCAGAGGATGTAGAGAGTGAAGCATTGGCTACTTTGATCTTTGAAATTGATGATTTTTTTACTAAATTGATAATGTTTGAAGTTTCTTTTTCTTTCTTAGATGTTGAGTCTAATTAATAAGTTTAATGTTGTGTTGCAACTTGCAGGTGAGTATGTTGATATGATAAAGGCTAGCATTGTTGATCCTCTAAAAGTTATCAGAATTGCATTAGTTGATACAGAAAGGTAACACTATTTATCTTTATTATAATTAGTGGAACTTGCAACTACAATATCTGATAAAAATCTACTTCCAAGTATGCTTTTGATGGATGTTATATCTAATTCTGATACATTCACTATATCTAGTACCTAAGTTTAGGGTGCCATAGTTGGAAAAGGAAAAGAAAATGTTTGAATTTTATTCTTTGTATTATTTGACTTTTTTGAGTTTTTGATGTGCAAATTTTGAAACCTTATTTTCAGGGTGCAGCTCCAAATTGGAGAAGTGAAAGGTCGTGAATACCAACGAGGAAGATTTTGGAGGAGCGGAAACCAATAGTAGTGGGAAAGCTATGGATTTGCAAGGGGATTAAATGGGTCAAGCCCCTATAGGAGGTCGTTGCCCTTCCAAAAGGACTACAATTAAGGAGAAAATAGTATAAGTATATGAAAATAGGAGTATTATGTTTATATAGTGTCTATAAGTTGTACAGTGTCATTGAGACATTGAATGTAACCAATGAGATTTTGATTTGCCAATGAGGCTTAATGAAGTAAATTTTCAGAATGGTTTTTTCTCCACTCATAAATATTGTGTTGTGGCTCCTCTTGATTTGTAATCTATTTGAGTTTGTGTCTGATCAATCATATTTGTTCAAGCATTTTACTCTTCATTTCATTGTGTTTTTTAACATTTGAATATCTATGATACATGAAGTTTATATGCATAAATTTGTGAGGATTAATTAAGTTAGATTTGATTTGTAATGACTAAATACATGACTAAATACATGACTAAATACATGATTAAATATATGACTAAATTAATGACTAAATATATGACTAAAGTAATGACTGAATATATGACTAAATAAATGACTACCATGACTAAATAAATGACCAGTTAACAACAATCAATGACTAAATATATGACTAAACAAATCACTACCATGACTAAATAAATGACTAAATTAACGACTAAATCAATGACCAAATCAATGACTAAATAAATGACCAGTTAACAACAATCAATGACTAAATTAATGACTAAATATATGACTAAACAAATCACTACCATGACTAAATAAATGACTAAATTAACAACTAAATCAATGATCAAATCAATGACTAAATAAATGACTAAAATAGTTTAGTCATAAATTTGGTGGTGTTATAAATGACTACAAATAAACCACTAAAATAGTCACGTGACTAAAATTAATGACTAAATAAATTACCAAATCAATGACCAAATTAATGACTAAAATCAATGACCAAATAAATGACTAAAATTGTTTAGTCATAAATTTAGTGGTGTTATAAATGACTACAAATAAACCACTAATAGTCACATGACTAAAGTTAGTCATTTATATGCAATTTTTAGTACTTTATTTAGTCATATATTGTTGTTTGTGTACTAGTGGTCTGAAGGCTTTTTTTGCAGAGTTTTTCGATGAAATTAAAACCCATTATAGAGTAGACAGTGTAGATTCCAAATATGTAAAAAAAAATTACAATTGGATTTTATTTTTTTTTCATTTAATTTTTGATTAAACAGGTCCATAAACTTGAATTATTAGGGTATTTTAGTATTTTAATAACTTTTTATCAACATAATTTTTTTACGAATGAATTGCACAAAAGCGTACTTCAGACAATTCTTTTCAATTTTTAAAATAATTAAAAAATCATAAGTTTAGGTCATCTTATGTGTGATGTACATGACGATTTTTTAAAACACCAAATATGGCCAGTAAAAAATTAACAAAAAAGAAAATCAATAAAAAATTATAAAAAAATATGGAAAGTGTGCTTCAGTGAGTTACAAATCTTTTCCCAAAAGGATTTAGAAAAATATGATTATTTAGGTCAAAATATGGATGGCGTACACATGCATGGTATGGTAAAAAAAATGACTTTTAAATAGTGGTTTTTAGAAACTCCTATTGAAAATCAATTTGTATCATCTAGGTATTGAAATAAATTACATATTTGGAAACAAGACTCTGAGTACTACATTTTATGATTAGTGACTTTTTTCAAGATTTCATCTCTAAGTGCTTCAAATTTTAAGGTCAAATGTGTTGAATTCTAAAAATTAGGGAAAACACTTCCACTAAATGGCCAAAAAGTGGACTCAACTTCTTGCCAGCATCTGTTACAATCACCAGATCTCACCAAAAAGCATACATGCAACATACAATTAACATATATTTTCAAATCCTTTCTAATTCTCTAGATTGTATTAAAATGCAAGAGAAGAGCATACAAGAATTTATAAGATTGTAAAATAAACTCAAATCACAATTGAAAAACTTGATGGTAGAAACTCTAATAAAAAGGAAGGAGCTTGTCAGATTCAAAGCTCTAATACCTTTTTGAAGTGAGCAACCAAGATCTTCAATCTGCAACACCAAATAATCTCCACATGCAATAGAGAGAATCAACAATGAAAGATATTATTCCACCAAACAAGAATTATAATATATGATACAATATGATCAAGATGATATCAAAATGTCAAATATGCATGAGGTTCCTTTCTTTTAAAGGAAAGGTGAGAGATGTGATTAGAAAAAATCATGGCAAGTGTTTTAATCCTATCACATGAGACAACTAGCTCATAAATACCTAGGATAATGTAAAATCTAAAAAAGGCAACTAAGACTTCTAGAAGAAAGCTTATATCCTAAGTAAACTTAACATGTGAATAAGTCCCCTAAGTCTCTAGTAAGGAATTAACTAGGTACAAGACTTTATTCAGACCAACACCCATCATTTAATATATTATGAATAACATAACAAATTTTTAATTGTAATTAATAAATATAAATCAATATCAAATAAAATTATGTAAAAAAAAATGACATAATAGTTAGGGTTTATATAGGGCCCCACATTTAAAAATAATAATGTCCATACAAAAAGATAATTTTCTCAAAAAGAGGCACACTCATATTAAACCAAGTTTGAACATCTATTAATGAATAGTATATGAATGGGTAAACAACTTAACATTCTTCACAATTACTTTCTACTAATTATTTGACACACCACTAAAGCAAGGAAATCGCATGCAAGAGTTGCAATTTGGTAAGCTCTATTTAAAGGAAAGAAAAAGAAGCTAAAATTTGGGTCATGCCTACACTGAGCCCAATGGACAAATTTCCTAAAAAAAAAAAAAAAGGTGTTGAGTAGTCACTCTCCACCTCTAATAGTTCATTGTGATACTGAGATAACTCATGTTTATTATTCCAAACTTTGGTTAAGAGGAATATTTTATGTGGTTTTGTTGTTATTCATTGATTCATAGTATGTATCTTGCACTTGTTCCTATTTTTATTCTTATGTGTTACAATTTAATGATTTCATACATAAAGAGTAGAATCTCATATTTTGCAGTGGAATGTGTGGAGCCATACAAATCTGTGGTTGGTGAAAAATCATTCTTATGATGCTCTTTCTATTTTTCACTTTTCTATTTTAGCTTCAACATTTAATGAGATATACTAAGATATAATTTTAATACAAAGTATGTAGATAGAATTTTATTTTTCATAGTTAGAATTTTATTTTTCATTATCTAACTATGAACACATTGATGATTATATGAATTTTATGTATTTCATGTTATAGGTATGCCCCATTTGCATCCTTTGATAGTAATGAACTTACTTTTTGTGGAGAAATTTTAAAAAAGTAGTGTAGTCTATTGAAAAATAAGATAAAATGTTATATTATGATTTTAATCCAAAATATAAACTTATATAATAGCTATCTATATGAATTTTTTACTTGACGTTATCCATTAAACCTATGCAACACATGTACATGTATATCTTTACTCGGTTTTGACTAGATTATGAGTTGCTTTGCAAGAACCTTGATATAAACATGACTTACATGAATTAAATTATATTTATACCTTTTTTTACAAAATATGCAATAAATTATTAGTTGGAAATATATTTTTGAATTGATATTTTTTGTTGTTTATTTTATATATGTACATAGAAAATAAGTTTAATGTAGTATTTTTCAATCATGTTAAATGCACATTGTTATAAATATTTTATATTCAACCTATCTAGTACTAGGAACTAGAATAATATAATGTATGAACTTGCCCCCACGGGTTAGAGGAGTTGTTCTAAGTCTTGGGTTTGCTCCCCGAGGTCTTGGGTTTGATTCTCTTTGGCCTGGATATTACCCCACTTCAGACGTTGGGGGCGGCATTGGTTATCCCGGGGCCGTAGGGATTAGTCTCGCCTCAAGCTCGCCCCGTAAAGGGAACTCGTTGGGCTTGAGTCACAGGGATACCCTTCGAGACTAAAAAAATATATATAATGTATGAACTTAAACAACTATCCAAGCATAGAAGGGTAGTGACAACCATATCAACATCAAATTATTGCATATGTTTATTTTCACATGTTTATACCTTTAAAAGTGATTCAAACTATAATTTAAACAATAACATCAAATTTCATTAAAATCTTAAATCAAGACCTTCTAGTTGTGACAATGGACTTGGCCAAGGTTATTCCTACAATCATAAATTTGAACCTCAAATTTAAATTTGAATTTATAGATATTTTCACTAGCTAATAGTTGTGAGTTGACCTAGCGTATATTTATGTTGATTGTGTTGAGAATTTTTTGACATGATTTAGCATTGTTGTCATTGATGTCAAAACCTAGGATCCAGGAAGGTTGTGCTCTGGGTGATATATAAAAATGATCTATCCTATCGAGTGCTATGATGTTACATAGTATGGATGTTATCTTTGATCTGGATATGAAAGTACTTCTTTTTGGGACATCTGTGGAAGTCAGTTAATGCAAAATAATGAAGTCTAATCTTTTGATGTTGGTTGTTGTGCTAAAAGCTTATTCTGGGTATCCTTGCTATCCGGACATGCATGTAACATGTTACAAGTTTTGGTATGTCTAGTTATGTTTCTCTGGTTGGTATTGAAATTGATGATAATCAAGATTTGGTCTTGGTCGTGGCATTCCCATCGGATCCGGAATATATTTCATATAATTCAAATTTTGTTATCTTTTGATAAGTATGTTATGTAATGAACCTATCTTATCTATGACTTATTTATGGGTCCCTTGGTAACGTGGTAAGAATGTCTTTATGTACAACCTATCTTTTAGGTCTGCTGCTAGCATGCAAAGCCTTATTGAATATTTCAAGGTTGTTCTTCATGCCAACATGTTTTGTGGTGATCTAATTCAAATTGTGTTTGGTTGACTTAGAAGATTATGAAGACATTGTGCTTGGCCGACTTAGGAGATTATGAAGGCTTGGAATGGTATAAGTAAAAGTTATTTTTGTTCGATGAAGTAAGAAGTGTGGAGTATGGTGTGTATGAGAAAATAAAAGGGCGTGAAGGATTATGCGATAAGAAAATTGAAGGCAAGTGTCAAGAAGAAGTAACTTGTTTTGTAGAGGTTGTGCGAGGAAGGTGTGTAGAAGATTCTTTTACCAGATCTACTACAGACAGATATTGTGCTCTAAACTGGAAATGAATTCGTGCATATGTAGATGTAGCTTCATCAGTTCACTTTTTTTAGTGAGACTATTTTGTAATTAGATGTATTAATCAGGCACTGATCCCACCAGTAGTGAGCAATTTGGCAATGAGCCTTTTGTAAAAATCACCTTAACTGGTGTTTCATAATTGAGAATTAGCATTCTCCATGGTTTTTCCCTTCTTGGGTTTCCACGTAAATTCTGGTGTTCATTGTGCATGGTGTTGTTATGTGCTTTCATGTTCATATCTGTTTTATTATTATCTGATTGATTTAAGCCTACTCCAAATTAGTTAAAGTAAATAAATTTTTTTATGATAATTGATTCACCCCCCCTCTTAGTTATCCAGATTGTTCAACAATTGGTATCAACTTGCAGATAAAGCTTAACCACTTGAGGGTGATCTTGGCAGTTTGAACATATGACAGGATATTATTACTTTGAGGAAGAAGTGAAGATAATGTTAGATGATATGGAAAGCACAAAATCTGAAAATGAAGAATTGAAAGAAAACCTCAAGGAGGCAAATGCTTGTATCTCAAAGCTCAAGGAGCAAATCTGGAAATTCAAAGCAATCTATAGAGAGGTTAGCTGAGAATTAAAGGATTCAAAGGAAATTATTGTGGATTTAAAACAGCAATTGGATGAATGCAAGAAGACTGAAGAAAATATCAAAGATACTATCAAACAGAAAATGGAAGAATGGAAGAAGACTGAAGAAAACCTCAAGGATACCATCAAACAGAAATTAGAAAAAAATGAGAAGTTAGATCAAGAGATAAGAAGGTTGAAATCAGAAGCAAGAGTATGTGAAAGTAGCATAATTCTAGATCAACTCTTGTCCCTACAAAAATGTCACAAGGATAAGGGAGGACTTGGCTTCTCTAGTGAAAGCTCAAATCAGAACACTAAGAGTGAAGACAAAGTAGTTGAAGCTGAAGCGAGATCATTTGTAACAAGCATGGCCCAAAACTCTAGAACACATACAAGGATACCTTCACTCAGGAAACCTAATGCTCAAAGGTACTTATCATTTAATGGCTATGTTTTTCTATGCAAAATTTTTGGACATAAGGTTGTAGAGTGTAGAATCAAGAAGGAACCGAGTATTCAATGTTTTAACTGTCACAAGTTTGGTCACAAAGCAAGTCATTGCAAAAGTGAATTATCTAATCTAGTTAGAAGGAATGGAATGAATAATCACTTTCATGGTAACTCCTATTTATGCCATGGTTATGGTCACAAAGCTAATTAGTGCAGATCTATGGTTCACTCACTTAAGTTGGGACAAAGATGTTACAAGTGCAGTTGAAGTGTACATTATGCTAACACATGTAGATATTTTGCTCTGGAAAATCTTGAAAATAAAAAGAAGGTTGTAGAATCAGGTGAATCTAAGAAGAAGACCTTCATAATGTGGAAGAAAAAGGAAATGAATGTGGAGAACTCTTTTGTGGTACCGGATCCCGGTACAAGCTCTTTCGGAAACTGAGTCAACTGCCTTGGCTCAGGGGGAGTTTTACAATGCATATCCTATTAGTTCCCCCTCTCCAAAGTAATATTGATGTGTTTTCTACATGACTAAGTTCGATCCGATTGGTGATATATGATGAAGCTTAATCTGGCTATTTGAAAAGTGAAGTACAATTAATGGCATCATCAATGTAAGTTTTTGGTGACAAAATCATCATGAGCAATTAAGAATAAAAGGTGGAGTTTCAAATCCTTTCTCACAGTTTGCAAAGGAGAAGAAGGTTTCACTGAGTGACAAATATATTGAAGAAGATAAGCGCGACAATGGAATTTGATGACAAAGAATTCAATGGTGATATTCTGCTAAGGCTGAAGGGAGTAGAGTTGGATGAATTTGATCATCAAAAGATGAAGGAAATGGAATTAGGGTTGAAGACTGATGAATTGCAGAATGTAAGTTCCCTGGGTATGGATTTATGGGGACAATTTCCCTAGATTTCTGATAAAGAGTCTATCTTGTTCCTATTGAGTCGATTCAAGGATGGCAGCATTATATTGGACAAATCCTATCCGATCACTAAGGAATCCATTGAAGCTATTACTAGATTGTGTAGTGTTGGTGACCTCCCTGGGAAGAAAATGGTGAAATACAGAGACGTGGAGGAACTCACTAGTATCGACAAAGACCCCCAAGCTCTACTAATAAATACCATTGTCGATCCTACAATGAGGTATGTTGCTTATGGTATCACTTACAAAATCTATTTTTGAAATCATGCAAGTTCTACTTCGGCTATTGTTATGTATCTTGCACATAAGATGGTAAAGGAAAATAAGCAGTTTGAATTGTGTAGCCTCATAATGGAAAACCTAATTGAGAATGTCAGAATGTCTTTGGTTGAGAGTTATCCTTTCCGGTTTAGGTCTTTGTTCATATGTTTAGGATTTTACTTTTTGAGTTCGCTACCGTCAAAGGAGAATGTTAAGTGGAAGTTCAACATCCTTGTCAGAAAGAAAGTTTACAGATATCTACAATGTATGGAAGATAAAGCAAGTGCATGAAAAGGTTATTTCTCATCCTTGCAAATGAATATGTTCTCTGGTGTGATAGTGTCTAATGCTATGCCTATTAGTCAAGTTGAGGAGGGTTCCTCCTCCGGTAAGGAGTTAGATATTGTTGTTGGTGGTTCCCCTCCAAAACCTAAAAGGAGAAAAATTAACACAAAGGATGTCATTTCTATCTAAGAAGAGAAGGAGAAGGAAGAAAATTCGCTGCCTAGATCTGACTCTTTCAATCTAGATGAAGTTCATTCAGTGTTGGATGAAGGTGATATGAAAAAGATTAGTGAAATGTGGTATGCTTGTTCTTCGGATAGAAGGCCTAGAATTAAAGATGCTTTTGTTGATTATCTGCTCAAAAAGGGTATTATTGTTTCAATTGTTTCTAACTCGCTATTGGATGATCTGGTAGAAGTTGTTGAAGAAAGGATGTTGAGGGAAGGATCTAAAGGTAATAAGATCCAAGCTATGATTGAGACAAGGTGTATCAAAACCAAATAGAATTTATCCAAACACATTGGTGAGACAAGAGAATGCATTAAGGAGATGTCTGACATCAACAGGTATTGTCTCCAATGGCCTGTTGTTGTTGATAATTTTGGAAGCAGAATTGAAGCTATTGAATCTGAATTGAATGATATTGGAAGTGTGTTGACTTCTTCAAAGATAAATATGGAAAAAAAAGAATAAGAGTCGGTGAGTTGCAAGCTGATTTATTGTCTACAAAGAGACAGAGGGAAGATTTAGTTAGAAATTTCTGGTTGGTCAAAGAAATTGTTGAGGTCTGATTGGATCATCTCTCTGGGATACTTTCTAATGTAGAGAATTGTGAATGGTAGTGCCTATCTCTGGACTGGTCATCTTCATTTATGTTGTTGACTCTACTAGATAGTATGTGTGCCAGAATGGTTTCTGCAATACAAGCTTGGAAGAGGGTTCTTCCAACTGTGAGAGAAAGGTACAAGAAGATTTTTCATGTGAAATGTATTATTTTTACATCATCTCCTGAATGTTCCTATTTGGCCCTTTTCCTTTGATGGCAAAAAGGGGGAGAAAATGAAGAGAAAATAAAAACAAGAGGTATTGAATTGCTTGTCAAAGGGGGGTGCTTGGAGTTTTGGATTTTTGTGTTTTTGGATTTTTTTGTTGTTTTGTCATCAATGCCAAAGGGAGAGATTGTTGAGAAGTTGTTGAGATGATTTAGCATTGTTGTCATTGATGTCAAAACCTGGGATCTGAAAGGTTGTGCTCTGGATGATATACATAAATGATCTATCCTATCGAGTGCTATGATGTTACGTAGTATGGATGTTATCTTTGATCTGAATATGGCAGTACTTATTTTTGGGACATTCGTGGAAGTCAGTTAATGCAAAATAATGAAGTCTAATCTCTTGATGTTGGTTGTTGTGCTCAAAGCTTACTTTGGGTATCTTTTCTATCCAGACATTCATGTAACATGTTACAAGTTTTGGTATGTCTAGTTATGTTTCTCTAGTTGGTACTGAAATTGATGATAATCAAGATTTGGTCTTGGTTGTGGCATTCCCATCAGCTCTAGAATATATTTCATGTAATTCAAAGTTTGTTATCTCTTGAGAATTATGTTATGTAATGAACCTATCTTATGTATGAACTATTTATGGGTCCCTTGGTAACGTGGTAAGAATATCTTTATGTGTGACCTATCTTTTGGGTATGGTGCTAGCGTGCAAAGCCTTATTGAATATTTCAAGGTCGTTCTTCATGCCGACACATTTTGTGGTGATCTAATTCAAATTGTTTCTAGCCAACTTAGAAGATTATGAAGACATTGTGTTTGGCTGACTTAGGAGATTATGAAGGCTTGGAATGGTATAAGTAAAAGTTGCTTTTGTTCGATGAAGTAAGAAGTGTTGAATATGGTGTGTGCGAGAAGATAAAAGGGTGTGAAGGATTATGCAATAAGAAAGTTGAAGGAAAGTTTCAGGAAGAAGTAATATGTTTTGCAAAGGTTGTGTGAGGAAGGTATGCAGAAGATTCTTGACTGGATATGTTGCAAATAGATATTGTGCTCTAAATTGGAACTGAATTCATGCATATGTAGATGCAGCTTCATCAATTCACTTTTGTCAATGAGAATATTTTGTAATTAGATATATTAATCAGGTAGTGAGCCCACCGGTAGTGAGCCTTACCTACAGTGAGCAATTTGGCAGTGTTCCTTTTGTAAAAATCACCTTAACCGGTGTTTTATAATTAATAATTAGCATTCTCTATGGTTTTTCCCTTCCTAGGTTTCCACGTAAATTATGGTGTTCATTGTGCATGGTGTTATGTGCTTTCATGTTCATATTTTTATTATTATTATCTAATTGATTTAATCCTGCTCTAGATTAGTTAAAGTAAAGAAATAATTTTATGATAATTAATTCACCCCCCCTCTCAGTTATCCAGACTGTTCAACAGATTGTTTGTTATGTAATTCTATTTAAATGCATTCACTTATTCATTTTAAAATCATTAAGGACTATACAAATAACATTAGAATAAAAAAATATTCAAATAATAACCAAACCATCATAGAAAAATTATCATACCATTACATCAGCTTAGGCCCATTGCATGCATACTTTTCATCCTTGATCATTGTTATAGGCTTGTTGTCTCCTAATAGTGCACCCTTGCTAGGTAAACTTAGCCTATTTGTGAAACATTGGAAAGCCTCTCTGATTGTGGGATCAAATAATGGAAGCTAACCTCTAGAGAAAGTTGGCTCTTATGGTGTTCACCTAAAAATTATCTAAACAAATGCATTTGCTGGTAAAAGGGGAAGAAGGAAACTAAAAATGAAACTACTTCCTAAGGCGATGCACCAAAATGATTATCTAAAAATTGCATAGCTGATTTTACACAGTTTAATCAACAACAAAGATTTCACATACACAAATCAAGGGTTCATATGCTCTTGCATCAATGTTTCATAAGAAGGCTATAATACTCAAAGCCCTAGAAGGAAGATATACTCTCTTCACAACTTTTAATTTGTTTGTATCACCAACACAACCTACAACCTACAACATACATATTACTTCTCCCTAAAGGTGTTGCTAATGAGACACAACAAGGATGAGATACTTCACATGAAATTGCATCAATCATTCAAACACACACAATTAAACAGAAATTGAGAAGAAAAAAAATTGCTTAACTTTATTGATCTCCAAAGGTTTAATATAGTTATACATTTATGTAAAAGAGTTACAAATGTTATCTCCTGTTGAAAGAACCTCCAAAAAATTTACAATGTAGCATGAGAATGAAAAGAACTAACTTCAAACTGTTGTTTGAAGTTGCTTTATGCTTTTTCAAGTAGTTGCACAAAGATAGGGACTTCAACCTCCCTTGGTCGTGCACAACAATAAAGCCTATTTTTTAGCCCCTTAAAAGACTCCAAAAATGCTCTAAAATAAAGAAAAGCTCAAGCCTTAACCTCTCCTACCATAAAGGCACCTAAAAATGCTCCTAAATGCTTTCAAACCCCTCCAAAACTAAGTCAAAAGAACCTTCTATATTCTTTCCACTTGTTGGTCAACTTCTCCAACTTCCCCTAGATGCTCGGCCTTACACATCATCAACCCTCAACTATCCTCTTTGACCATATCTTGAAAACCATTGCCTCCTATCTTTATTTTGCACAATAGATAACATTAATTAAAGTGATTTATAAACTATCACTCCAATATTACATTTTCAAATAAGTTTCAAATTTGTGCAAAAATAAGGCATGACTCGGCCTTGTCTTGTGAAACAATGCAAAATACATAAGTCATTAAGGGGATACCCTTAGTCACTTGGCATACACACATAATGAAAAAGGGAATTAATTCATGAAGGAAATATTTTAAAACAAAGGAAAAAATGCCATTTGTTTTGTCAACCAAACTTTAGGGAAAAAAAGAAACCCTAAGGAAGCCAGCGGCCACACTCATTTCACATTTCATTTTTACTTTGCATTCTATGTTGAGGGTGTCGCCATGGTCTAAACCCGAGCTTTCATAAAGTCTCTAGAGGGTTTGAACCCAAGCTTTCATATGCGGATCTCTGCAAAAATATGTCGAGGCCAAGTAGGGTAAGCCTTTGTTTGCATAAACTTTTCCTTTCTTCCATCATTTTCTATGAATAAAATTTTGTTTTGAGCTCATTTATACAAAAAATAATGAAGATGTTATGTGTTTACTTTTCATGCTCGGTCTTGATATACTTCATAATCTTGTTTCTAAGAAAATGAAAACAAAATTCCTTCTCTACACTCGGCCCTTGAAGGAACAACTCATAATCTAGAACCATTTTCACTTTTCTCTACAGAACTTGAGTCTATAGAACCCTCAATCATCATTAATATTCTATGTTTTATTTTCTGGAGAAGAGAAATGAAACACCCTAGAAATTTTCCTGCACTCATAAAAACATTTCACCCAATATTTATTCTGAGTATGCAATGTTTCTATGTTTCACTTGCATTTACAGAGGGTTTGATTTATCGAGCTTCTATCTCAGGCCATAACTTGATTACTTGTATTTTATGGAAGATGAAGGGAAAAAAACCCTCCACTCTTAACACTCGACGTCTGTGAACTCTTATTCTTCTGTTCACAGTCAATCTTGACAACGAGATTCCCTCACTACTCTACAATTATCCTTGAGGGACTTTAGTCCTTGAAATATTGTCATAACTCTTTGAGATGTTGTCATGGCTTTATGACATATTTGTGTTACTATTTCTTTTGTACAATGTCCCACTGCCATTGTTGTGTTCTCATTACTTATTGTCAACTCATTCTGGGACTACCACATCACTGAGATTTTTTATATTTCCACTCATACATCTCATTGTATTTTGTCAAAGATGACATGTGCCCTTAGATGGATTTCCCATGTGCAGTAGGGCATACTTTTCAAAGATTTCCCCTAACACCGCTATACAATGCTCTCATGACTACCACTTGAATGGTAACTAAACTTGAATGGTACAAACATATTTAATTGTCATAACTTTTCTTTAGTTGCATTTTTCACTTTGCAAGGTAATTTCCACTATGTACTTTGAAACCCTTGAGTGATCATATATGACTGCCATCTTCAAATGAGTTCACTTGTGATCTGTCCTTGATGGCCTTTTATAACAGTCATATAAATGATGCATAGGTTAGTGTGATTGTGACTGTCCCTATCTCATATTGTTATTCCATTAAACAAGTATTTTTCATTTATGACAGTGACTTTAGCTAACTCATTGTCATGGGTGATGAGCACTTACTCAATGTTCATAAGTGTGAGATTACACTATTATCCCTCTCAAAAAACCAAGAGGGAGGCATGTTGGGCTCAACTCTTGTAGGATCCCATTTTACTCCACATGTTGTGATGTTAATCCAAAATAACCCATCAATGAAAAATGTGCCTATACCTGCACAGTGAACAAGCATGTTAGATAAAACAATGAAGCTCGGAATTTGATTGGGATTGATGATGATCTTCTACTTTTCCTTGATATCTGTGATTACTGTAAAACTGATTTCAATGCCTTATGAGAGCAAATTATATGTTTGTTGATATTGCATATGAAGAGAATATGTATCCTGAGCTCTAACATCAACTTTTCAATCCCTTGTAGGTAACTTTTGGAGCATCAAAGCAACTTCTGGAGCAACCAAGTGAGAAGATCTAAAAATGTAGTATTTCAACCTTCGGGTTCATCATTCAGGAAATGACAGATCCCTATTCCTTTCATATGCTTTTCCTTTCTTCAAATGTATAGTTTACATCTTGTATTGCATTGAATCAGTTATTCCCACGGCTTGTGTGGGACACCATACATTTGTACTTATGAGTAAAAGAAAGTATTGTATGCAAAGCTTGTGCAATCTTTTCTCTTGTAAACACTTGCACAATAAACTGTAATTCATTTGATAACATCTTTTGTGTATTGATGAAAAATTTAGCAGAAATTCTACGTGTACCTTTTATATTTAGCTGCAAATGTTGTTCCGGCTCTACCTAAATGAGTTGAAAGAAAAATTAGGTAACATTTTTGGTGACATTTGCTAAATTCTTGCCTGCTAAGCATCCTAGATGAGTTGCCTAAACTTATCCATTGGGAATGGAGTCAAAAGGAACTTGACAAGACTTAAGAAATAGTCTTGCATACTGTTGTAACTCATCCAAAATAGTGTGTAACACCTTGAAATCTTATTCCACCTACCAAAAAACTCAGAACAAACTGACTAGTTGTGCAAAATAGCACTTAGAGGAAAAATACTATTAAAACAACTTATACTTACCTAAAATAATTAAGAAAGGGACTACCTAAACAAAACCATTGACTAATTCTTGAAAGTAGTTTCCCTTTCTGAGCATCTTGGAATGCTTTTCATGCTTATTAGTCAACCAAAAGAGATGGAGAAAGGTGTAATAAACCTTTAACAGTTGCAACACTTCTCCAAAATTGAAAACAAAAGCACTTACCCACCTAATTTGGCTGGAAAACCAGCTGCCTTCAAGTGGATAAATTGATTGATTGTGCTTGTCTTTCTCTTGATGCTCAAGATCAATTATTGCATGAGGTGGCTCTTCTTTGTTCATCTCCATCCAATCTAGGTGTCTAATAGGGCATCCCATTGATATGACAAAGTCTAAAGTGCCTTTGCTAACCGGTTGCTTTTGGACAACTGTCTCATTTCCTTGCTGATTGAAAAGACCTAAATCTTGTGGCTCACCTTGTATCGTGGATTGCTCATCTTATTTTCCTTGTTGTTCCTCATAAATCTCCTCTTCAAGAGGTGTTGGATTGATGTACACACTTGAAAAAAAACTTCTAACTCATCCCAAAAAATGTCTTCTTAAATATCTTCTTTGTTACTTTCAATAGGAGGATTGATTTTAGGCTTAATGCAACTCTCTTCAAGCTTTGATAAAACATAAAAATCATCCTCTTCATGGAGCAAGAAATTTGATTTAGGGACTTGTTCAACTTGATGGGAAACTCCATGCACATCAATATCTACATCTCCCTGAATAGTGTTGCCTATGCTTTCTTCTTCATGAGTTAGGATTTCAAACTCACCTTTGTCATCATACACCAACAACTCACCAAGATCTCCAACATCTTCTTGTTGCTTTGAATCTTCATCCTTGTCAACAAAACAAGGCAGCTCATCAAATGAGAAGATTAACTCTTCCTTTTGATCCCCATCCATTTTCCTTGCACCTTGTTGTTCCAGCTGATCACCCTCAACCTATACTTGCAACAGTTTTTATTTTTTATTATTCACACCATTCATAGGCTCATAAATAGTAGATATTTATTTTTCTTTCTCATAATTGACCTCACAAGTTCCTTCCACTTGAGGAAGATCCTCAATTAGTTTTGAGTCTTGAATTGAAAACAAAAACTCTTGTTTCACTACTAGCTCGACCTCCTCCTATTTGGAATGATCGTGAAGCTCCTCAAAATATTTGGGAAGTGTTGATAGAGGATTGGCTAGTATAGGATGCTTTGGTAACTCTTGAGGAAGAGAAGAAGTGATTTGCTTGAAGCTTGGGATTGTTAACACATGCTCTTCCAACTTAGCAATTTCATCATAGTTGTACTTGCTAGATTCAGCTGGTAAGGGGATTTGAAAGGGCTCCAAATGGGAGATAGGGGGCTGAATTTGCACATGTCTAGAATCTAGTAATGGAGAAGGAGCTCTACAACTTGAAACTTTGGAAATAGAAGCTTTTTCAAAGGATTCAAGAGATTTACCTTGTATGAAACTTGAGAGTTTAAACTTGGAAGCTTCATCTTTCATAGGTTGAATCATAGTTCTAATAGGAGTCATTTTAAAACTAGAAATGCAAGTAATTAATTCAATTTCATACCTTTGGACTTGTGAAAGCAGGTGTTTTATTTGCTCTTCTTTGGCTGCAACCTATCTAGCAAGAATCTCTTCTTCATATCTTTGTGCCTCCACCTCTTGTTGATGAATACGAGATTGATGAGCAACCTCTTCTTGCTACATATTATAATCCATCTCTTTTGTGACGGCCTCTAATTTTCTTTGCAAGTCTAATGATATCTCCATGATACTCATTTTTTTTATCATCTTGAGGCTGATTTAGAAAGTAGTCACATTGGTTATGAGAAAAATGATCTTCTTGCAAATGATTATAGGCATTGATAGGTTTTCAGGAAGGTTGAGTAGGGGTGGGAGGGTGGCAAGCATGATAAGAGTGCAGATATCCTATTGTTACAGGGTTATTTGGGATAAAATTAAGAACATTCTCAGTTTGATATGGATAATACAAGGGCTCACAAATCATGTTTTGACAAAGAATAGGAGAAGGAACATATCTTCCATGATAACTTGACATATTAAGGCATCCAAATGAGTTGGAAGTTCATAGAAAATTCCTTGAAAACAACAAAAATTAGATCTGATTCAGAAATACATGCACATACCAACTGAAACACCATGAGGTTTGATAACTTCCAACAAAGGAAATGAGCATGAAAATCACCAAGAACTTCTTGGTATCTTTGGAGCACTTTTACTATTGAAACTAGTTGGTTCTTCACTTTTAGAGTTGCCAAGTGTGTGAAATATGCCTGCAAATGTTGATATTGTTGATATACACACCAAATATCAGCAATGAAAAGAGAACTTATGGACTGTGATAGTCCAATCAGTCCCACTAGGTGTGCCAAAAACTGTTGTCTCCTAATAGTGCACCCTTGTTGAGTAAACTCAGCCTATTGGTGAAACATTGGAAAGCCTCCCTAATTGTGGGATTAGATAATAGAAGCTAACCTCTAGAGAAAGTTGGCTCTTATGGTGTTCACCTAAAAATTAACTAAACTAATGCATTTTCTGGGAAAATGGGAAGAAGGAAACATGAAAATAAAACTACTTCCTAAGGTGATGCACCAAAATGATTATCTAAAACTTGCACAACTGATTTTACACAGAGTTTAATCAACAAAAAAGCTTTCACATACACAACTCAGGGGTTGATATGCTCTTGCATCAATGTTTCATAAGAAGGCTATAATACTCAAATTCCTAGAACGAAGATATACTCTCTTCACAACTTTTAATTTATTTGTATCACCAACACAAGCTACAACCTGCAACATACATATTACTTCTTCCTAAACATGTTGCTAATGAGACACAACAACAAGGATGAGATACTTCACATGAAATTGCATCAATCATTCAAACACACACAATGAAATAAAAACTAAGGAAAAAATTTGCTTAACTTTATTTATCTCCAAAGGTGTAATATTGTTATGCATGTCTGTAAAAGAGTTACAAATCCTATCTCCTGTTGAAAGAACCTCCAAAAAAAATACAATGTAGCATGAGAATGAAAAGAACTAACTTTAAATTGTTGTTTGAATTTGCTTTCTACTTTTTCAAGTAGTTGTACAAAGATAGGGACTTCAACCTCCCTTGGTCGTGCACAACAATAAAGCCTATTTTTTATCCCCTTAAAAGACTCCAAAAAGGCTCTAAAATGAAGAAAAGGTCGAGCCTTAACCTCTCCTACCATAAAGGCACCTAAAAATGCTCCTAGATGCTTTCAAACCCCTCCAAAACTTAGTCAAAAGCACTCCTATATTCTTTCCACTTGTTGGTCAACTTCTCCAACTTCCCCTAGATGATTGGCATTACACATCATCAACCCTCAACTATCCCCTTTGACCATATCTTGAAAAACCAACGCCTCTTATATTTTTTTTTCACAATAGATAACATTAATTAAAGTGATTTATAAACTATCACTCCAAAAATGTTTTTTTACATTTTCAAATAAGTTTCACATTTGTGCAAAAATAAGGCATGACTCAGCCTTGGCTTGGGAAACAATGCAAAATACATAAGCCTTAAGGAGATACCCTTAGTCACTTGGCATACACACATAATGCAAAAGGGCATTAATTCATGAAGGAAATATTTTAAAACAAAGGAAAAAATGCCATTTGTTTTGTCATCCAAACTTTAGGGTAAAAAGAAACTATAAGGAAGCCTGCGGCCACACTCATTTCACATTTCATTTATACTTTGTATTCTCTATTGAGGGCGCCACCATGGTTTGAACTTGAGCTTTCATGGAGTCTCTGGAGGATCTAAACCTGAGCTTTCATATGCAGATCTCTGCAAAAATATGTTGAGGCCAAGTAGGGTAAGACTCTGTCTACATAAACTTTTCCTTTTTTACATCATTGTTAGTGAATAAAATTTTGTTTCGATCTCATTTATACAGAAAATAATGAATATTTTATGTGTTTACTTTTCATGCTCGGTCTTGATAAACTTCATAATCTTGTTTTTGAGAAAATGAAAACAAAATTCCTTCTCTGCACTCGGCCCTTGAAGGATCAACTCAAAGTCTAGAACAGTTTTCACTTTTCTCTGCAAAACTTGAGTCTACATAACCCTCAGTCACCATTAATATTCTATGTTTTATTTTCTAGAGAAGAGAAGTGAAACACCCTAGAAATGTTCTTGCACTAATAAAAACATTTCACCCATTATTTATTTTGAGTATGCAATGTTTCTAGGTTTCACTTGCATTTACAGAGGGTTTGATTTCTCGAGCTTCTATGCCAGGCCATAACTTGATTACTTGTATTTTATGGAAGATGAAGGGAAAAAAATCTCCACTCTTAACACTTGGCGTCTATGAACTCTTATTCTTTTGTTCACAGTCAATCTTGACAATGAGATTCCTTCACTACTCTACAATTATCCTTGAGGGACTTTTAGTCCTTAAAATACTGTCATAACTCTTTGATATTCTATCACGGCTTTATGAAAAATCTGTGTTACTATTTATTTTGTACAATGTCACATTTTCATTGTTGTGTTCTCATTACTTATTGTCAACTCATTCTGGGACTACCACATCACTGAGATTTTTTATATTTCCACTCATACATCTCACTATATTTTTTCAAAGATTACATGTGCCCTTAGATGGATTGTCCATGTGCAGTAGGGCATACTTTTCAAAGACTACCCCTAACACCATTATACAGTGCTCTCATGACTACCACTTGAATGGTAACTAAATTTGAATGGTACAAACATATTTAACTATCATAACTTTTCTTTGGCTGCATGTTGTACTTTGCAAGGTAATTACCACTGTGTACTTTGAAACCCTTGAGTGATCATATATGACTGCCATCTTCAAATGAGTTCACTTATGGTTGTCCTTGATAGCCTCTCATAAAAGTCATATAAATGATGCATAGATTACTATGGTTGTGATTGTCCCTATCTCATATTGTGATTCCATTGAAAAAGTATTTGTCATTTATGGAAATGACTTTAGCAAGCTCACTTTCATGGGTGATGAGCACTTACTCAATGTTGATAAGTGTGAGATTACACTCTTATCCCCCTCAAAAAACCAAGAGGGTAGCATGTTGGGCTCAACTCTTGTAGGATCCCATTTTACTCCACATGTTGTGATGTTAATGCAAAATAACCCATCAATGAAAAATGCACCTATACCTGCATAGTGAACAAACATGTTAGATAAAATAATGAAGCTCAGAATTTGATGAGGATTGATGATGATCTTCTACTTTTCGTTGATATTTGTGATGACTAAAAAACTGATTTCAATGCCTTATGAGAGTAAATTATATTTTTGTTGATATTGTATATGAAGAGAATATGTATCCCAATCTCTAACACCAACTTTCCAATCCCTTGCAGGTAACTTCCGGAGCATTGGAGCAACTTTAGAGCAACCAAGCAAGGAGAGATGAAAATGCAGCAGTTCAACCTTGGGGTTCGTCATTCAAGCAATGACAGATCCCTATTCCTTTCATATTCTTTTCCTTTCTTCAAATGTATAGTTTACATCTTTTATTGCATTGAATCAGTTATTCCCATGGCTTGTGTGGGACACCATACATTTTTAATTATGAATAGAAGACAACATTTTATGCAAAGATTGTGCAATATTTTCTCTTGTAAACACATGCACAATAAACTATAATTAATTTGATAACATCTTTTGTGTAATGATGAAAACTTTAGCAAAGATTTTGTGTACCTTTTATCTTTAGTTGCAAATATTGTTCCAGCTCTACCTAATTGAGCTTAAAGTAAAATTAGGTAACAAGGGTCATGATAAATAAATCATCTTAGGGGTTTTATTGAGGAGAACATAGCCCTTATATTTTTGTATATTCCTCCTAGCAATTTCTAAACACCACTAGTCTATGAGATTCAGATTTTTGTCACAAGGTGTGCACCCTTGGTCTCCTTGTGTAGCGCAATGCTCGGATTCATGACATGGCTTAATTGTGTTAGGAATAGGATTCCATTTAATTGCAATCCTAAACATATTTCATGTATCTCCTAAGTCCTTGGAAAGTGTTCCCCAACACTAGGATTAGAAAGAGATTAAATTTGAATGAAATGAACATGTAAATTGACATTTGTGATTATTCCTAAATGTAAGGAACATATGGGGACGTCCAAGAAGATTTCCTACAAGATAGGAGCACATGGGGCACCCACATGGAAGGTGGAACCCACCTTGATTTAGTTAGTTGTTTGGAGGATTGATAACACTTCAATAATGCATGTTTTGATTCTACAAATTAGGGATTGATATTTACATGAGTGGAGTGGCACTATCAGTTCAGTATTAGTATTAGTTCAGTAGTTCAGTTCAGTTCAGTTCAGTTTAGTTCAATTCAATTTAGTTTAGTTCAGTTCAGTTATGGCTCAGTTATCTTCATTGCATGTAGTTATTTTGAGTTGAATGCTAGTTGACTTGAGTTGACTTGAGTTGTACTAATGACTTCAGTTGCATGATAGATAATAGGTGGATACTTTCAGTTAAGTGGGGATGATCAATCATGCATAATTTTTGCATGAATTGGTGGAGAGATATGTTTCAGTTAACTAATATTGACTTGGGACCACCTTGGGTGCCCAAGTTGGCATATTTCAGTTAACACCTTTTGCATGAGAAGATATTTACAAGGATCAGTCAAGTGATCAGTCAAGTGGTCCCATTCTTGGGCGCCAACTTTGAGGTGAAGTTTGCAAGATATTTTCTTGACCAAAGTTCAGTTAAGTGTTTGGTTTGGGGCGTCTAAATTGAGGAAGACTTTGGTTCGACTTCATATTACATTTTGGAACTCTACTTTCCCAATCTAGGCATAGATTTTTGTGAGGAGTTTTATGCTCTTGTAGTACAACTCTTATGAGTTTACATGCTCATATATTGTCTATTAATTGCAGAAAGTGTATGAGAGTTCCATGAGATTTTATTGCAAGTTGTGAAGAAGGATTGTTGAAGGCAAGGAAGCATATCAATCAAGGATTGATACAGTATTATTGTAATCTTGTTCTAAGGATAAATAATACAAGCACTATTGATTCTAGTGGAGTTTTTTCCCAAAAGGGTTTCTCCGCGTATATGTTGTGTCACTTCTATCTTCTTGTCTCATTCTTCTACAATCTTTTGTCTCTATCTACAATTGGTAAAGTTGATCTAAACAAATTAATCATACACAAAGAATTGTGACAAAGAACAATTAATTAAATCTATAGTATCATAGTTTTACAAGTTTTAAGCTACAATATTACCTTCATTTTCAACATTCGGTATCAGAGCCATGGTTGGTTAGGGTTTCATACGCCTTTCTCTTAAAATTTTGAAGGTTTTTTGGTTGTAGTGGGAGCTTTTACTATTGTGTTATTACAAATTTGTAAAAGAAGTGTGTTACAATGCATGAGTTCTACTTCTCATCTAGATATTGAAAGATTCGATGGATCTAGTTATGAGATGTGGAAACTAAAAATGGAGGATCTCCTTGAAGAGAGAGATCAGTGGTTAGTTGATTGTAATGAGACAAATCCATCTACAACGATGTCAGATGAGGATTGGGCTAACCTTGATAAGAAGGCAAGAGGGACCATAAGGTTATGTCTTGATGATGTTGTTCTCTTGAATGTTTCAGTTGAAGCTACCGGATATAAATTATGGAAGAGTATAGGTGATATCTATCAAACCAAAAGTCTTACTAATAAGTTGTATCTGAAAAGATAGCTGTATTCTTTAAAGATGAAAGATGGCGATTTTGTTGCACATCATTTAAATGCTTTCAATTTGATTCTAAGTCAGTTAGCATCTGTAAATGTAAAGCTTGAAGATGAAGATAAATGCATTTTGTTACTTTGTTCTTTACTAGATTCTTGGGAAAATCTAATTGTTGCTATTAGTGGTAGTGGTGCAGATCCTAAGATGGACAATATAATTCCTACTCTCCTATCAAAGGAGATGACAAGGAAGTCTAAAATGGGATCCCAAGATTCCTTGTTTGTAAGAGGTAGGCCTCAGGAAAAGGAACCTAAGGGAGACAATAAAGGAAAGCGTAAGTCCAAAGGATGGTCTAAAACCCCTGGTAAGATTAAGGTAAACTGTTGGAACTATGGGAAACCAGGACATGTAAAGAAGGATTGTAAGAACAAGAAAAAGAGTTATGATGCTTCTATAGAGAAATCCTCAGATGACAGTAATGATGCATTGATCATTGCATCTATACTATTAGTGATGACTCTTGGCTTATTGATTCAGGTTTCTCTTATCATATGACTCCTAACAAGGAGTGGTTCACTAAGTATACTGCATATGATGGAGGGAATGTCTTCTTTGTAGATAATAGCACAATAAAGATTGTGGGAAAAGGAGAGGTAAAGTTGTGTTTCAGTGATGGTTGGGTTAAGACCCTTAATGATGTTTTACATATTCTAGGACTTTCCATAAATCTACTTTTTGTATCTAAGTTCAATGATTCTAGAATGCATGTGACATTTGACAAAGGTGGTTGCAGATTGGTGAAAGGGAATTTGGTGGTTGCTAAAGGATCTCAGATTTGGACTTTGTTTAAGCTTAATACCTATAACCAATGTAACTAAAGCTGAAAATACATGTATGTTGTGGCACCATAGATTGGTCCACATTGGTGAAAAAGGTCTTAGGTTCATTCTTAATAAGAAATTAGTTGATGGTATTCTTGATTATAAGATTGGAAAAAATATTTTTTGTGAGCATTGTGTGTTTGGAAAGAAATCTAGATCTTCTCCTAATGGAACAAATAAAGCTAAAGGATTATTAGAGATTGTTCATTTAGATGTTATGGGTCCTGTGGATATTGACTCTATTGGAAAATACATATATTATGTTACATTTTTTGATGATGTCTCAAGATACACTCGAATCTATTTTATGCATAACAAATCTGATGTGTTCAATAAGTTTAAAAAATTTAAAGCTTTAGTTGAGAAACAATCAGATCATAAGATAAAAATGTTGAGATAAGATAATGGTGGTGAATATTTTTGTAAGGAATTTGATGATTATTGTAAGCATGCAGGAATTGTGAGACAAAAAACTACTCCATATACACCTTAAAAGAATGGAGTTGCAGAAAGGATGAACGAACCTTAATCAAAAGAGCTAAGAGTATGTTAAGTAGTGCTAAGCTAGATCAGTGCTTTTGGGCGAAGGTTGTAAGTACTTCTTGTTATTTAATCAATAGATCTCCTAGTTCATCTATTGAAGATAAAGCCCCTTATGAAATGTGGTTAGGTAGGAAACCTAGTGTTGCACATTTAAGGATCTTTGGTTGTGAGGCTTTTGTTCATGTGCCTAAAGAAAAGCAATCTAAGTTGGATCCAAAAGCACAGAAATGCATATTCATATGTTATGGTGAAAATGTAAAAGGTGTCAAGCTTTGGAATCCTCTAACCCAAAAAATTACTTTATCAAGAGATGTGATTTTCAAGGAATTTAGATCTTATATTGGAGAAGAACAACCAAAGGAGAAGGATAATTCTCGAATAGTGCATTTTGAGACAAATACTGAGAAGCATGAAAATGCACATGTTGAAGAACAATTGGATGGATTGGATGAGGAGAGTTCACAGAGTTCTGAGATAGATGCTCATGATGAGCATATTGAGGAACAAGAAGAACCTTCTTTGAGAAGATCCACAAGACAACGGAATCCCATTGATAGGTATAGCCCACCTCATTTCCATTGTATATTTGCTTTGATGAGTACTAATGATGAACCTAGATCTTACAAGAAAGATTTTTCTTCAAATGAGAACAAGTTTTTGTCACAAGCTATGCATGAGGAAATGGTTTCCTTGGATACTTGTGACACATGGGATCTTGAGAGTTTTCCCAAAGGAAGAAAAGCCATTGGTTGCAAATGGATCTTTAAAAATAAAATTGGAGTAGATGATAATATTGAAAGGTACAAGGCTAGATTAGTAGCCAAGGGCTACTCCTAGAGAGAGGGAGTTGACTTTAATGAAATATTCTCTCATGTTTCTAAATTAACTTCTATTAGATTCTTTTTATCTATTGTTGTTGCTTATGATTTTGAGATAGAGAAAATGGATGTGAAAACTGCTTTCTTACATGGTGATCTTGATGAGAAGATTTATATGAGGAAACTTGATGGTTTTGTTGTAAAAGGAAAAGAATTATTGGTTTGCAAGTTAAAAAGATCTTTATATGAATTGAAACAATCACCTAGAATGTGGTACCAGAAGTTTTATTCTTTTGCATTGAAAATTGGTTATGTTAGGAGTGAGGAAGATCATTGTGTTTACATAAAATTTATTGATGATCATATTTTAATTATTATCTTGTATGTTGATGGCATGTTGTTTATTGGTAACAGCAAGGTAATGACCAAAGAATTGAAAGCACAACTCTCTAGCACATTTGAGATGAAAGATCTAGGGGCTGAAAAATAAATCCTTGGTATGGAGATCGGCAGAGATAGAGGTAATAGAAAGCTTTGCTTAATTCAAAGCAACTATCTTGATACTAGTTTGAAATGGTTTAACATGCATGATAGTAAACCAATTAATATTGCTTTACCAGTTGGCACAAAGTTAAGTTTAGAAATGGGTCCTAAATCTGATTTTGATCATGAGGAAATGTTTGAATTTGCATATGCTAGTGCAGTTGGTAGTTTGATGTATGCAATGGTTTGTACAAGACCAGATATAGCCCAAGCAGTGGGAGTTCTAAGTAGGTTTATGTCTAACCCTGGTAAAGAACATTGGACTCATGTTAAGAAGGTGTTTAGATATTTACGAGGCACTTCTAATTACTATTTGGTTTATTATGGTGCTAGTGACATTGATATTATGCACAGATCATTGGACATAAAGGTTTTTTTTGATTCAAATTGGGCAGGAGACTTGGACAGTCAGAGGTCGAAAAGTGGCTATGTGTTTACTTTGTTTGGAGTTGCGGTTAGTTGGATTAGTAAGAGGTAGCCCATGGTTTATTTGTCCACCACAGAAGCAAAGTACATGCCTGGTACACATGCCTCTAAAGAGGCAGTTTGGTTACAGAGACTTGGGAAAGGTATTGGTTTTAATTGCAAGAAAATTAGACTTGAATATGATAGTCAGAGTGATATTTGTTTAGCCAAAAATACTATGTATCATGCTCGTACTAAGCATGTTGATTTTCAATATCACTTTGTGCAAGAAATGGTTGAGAGTGGGAAGGTATTGATTGAGAAAGTTGACACTTTGATCAATGTTGCAGATTATCTTACGAAACCAGTTCCTACAGATAAGTTCTCTTGGTGCAGGAAGGCCATTGGCCTTGAGTCCTGTACTTGATTTATAATAATGATTCCTTGTTTAGAATAATTGCAATGTATAATGTCAAGTGGGAGAATGTTGGGAATAGGATGCCATTTAATTGCAATCCTAAACATATTTCGTGTATCTCCTAAGTCCTTGGAAAGTGTTCCCCAACACTAGGATTAGAAAGAGATTAAACTTGAATGAAATGAACATGTAAATTGACATTTGTGATTATTCCTAAATTATAGGAACATGTGGGGACATCCAAGAAGAGCTCCTAAAAGATAGGAGCACATGGGGTTCCCACATGGAAGGTGGAACCCACCTTGCTTAGTTAACTGTTTGGAGGATTGATAACACTTCAGTAATTCATGTTTTGATCCTAAAAATTAGGGATTGATATTTACATGAGTGGAGTGGAACTATCAGTTCAGTATCCGTTTAGTATCAGTTTAGTTTAGTTCAATTTAGTTCAATTCAGTTCAATTCAGTTCAGTTATGGTTCAATTATCTTCAGTTGCATGTAGTTATTTTGAGTTGAATGCTAGTTAACTTGAGTTGAATTCAGTTGCATGACGGATAACAGGTGGATACTTTCATTTAAGTGGGGATGATCAATCATGCATAATGTTTGCATGAATTTGGTGGAGAGATATGTTTTAGTTAACTAAGATTGACTTGGGACACCTTGGGCGTCCAAGTTGGCATCTTTCAGTTAACACCTTTTGCATGAGAAGATATTTACAAGGCTCAGTAAAGTGGGCCCATTCTTGGGCACCAACTTTGAGGTGAAGTTTGCAAGATATTTTCTTGACCAAAGTTCAGTTTGGGGCACCTAAATTGAGGAAGACTTTGGTTTGACTTCAAATTACATTGTGGAACTCTACTTTCCCAATCTAGGCATAGATTTTTATGAGGAGCTTTATGCTCTTGTATTGTAGAACTCTTATGAGTTTATATGCTCATATATTGTCTATTAATTGTAGCAAGTGTATGAGAGCTCCATGAGAGTTTTTTGTAGGTTGTGAAGAAGGATTGTTGAAGGCAAGGAAGCATACCAATCAAGGATTGATACAGTATTACTGTAATCTTTTTATAAGGTTAAATAATACAAGCACTATTGATTTTGGTGGAGTTTTTTTCCCGAAAGGGTTTCTCCACGTATATGTTGTGTCACTTCTATCTTCTTGTCTCATTCTTCTACAATCTTTTGTCTCTTTCTACAATTGGTAAAATTGATCTAAACAAATTAATCATACACAAAGAATTGTGACAAAGAACACTTCATTAAATCTACAATCTCATAGTTTTAAAAGTTTTAAGCTACAATATTACCTTCATTTTCAACAAACTGCCTCTTGTGGATTCATTTACTCTGGAGGTTGCATTGGGCATTAATAGGTTGATCTTTTGGTGCAACGACAACCGTCTTTGCAATAATTGGTATTAGAGCTAGGGTCATGGGTTTGAACATCTCGCTTATGTTGGGGGGGATTGTTGAAATGTGTGTGCCCTTGGTCTCCTTCTGTTGTGCAATGTAGCGCTTGGGTTCATGACATGGCTTAACTGCCTCCTATGGATTCATTAACTCTGGCAGTTGTATCAAGTATTAACAGGTCGATCTTTTGGTGCAATGGCAACCATCTTTACAACAATATCAAATGACCAAGGTGAAAAAAATTCAACAATAGAATTTCTACCAGCTCATTCTTATGGGTAAAGATTTAGATTCTCATCCCAATTCATTTTAAAATCCATAGGCATAGATCTAAACTAGAGTAGGACAGATTCAACTTCAAACTGTAAGACACTTGTTTGGTCATGTCTTATTTTTTTAGTATTTTAACAAGTCAATTTCTAGCATGTTTAACATCATTCTCCTCTTTAAAATATAACTATCACATTTAATTTCCATATTTAATTCATGTATTTATTATTTCAATTTCAATTCTCTTATCTAAATTAATTGTTTATGTAATTTCTTTAATTTAACTACATTATTTATAAAAATGGATTATTTTACCTTACAGTTAAATATACAATCCAATTTTAGTCTCAAATAGAAATATTAAATTTTAATTTTAATCAATTTTATGGTTTTATGGTTTGATTACATAACATGGCACTCTTGACCATCACTTTTGGCTTTCATGCTCTAACAAAGAATAATTTTTTTTCCAACAAGTTTTGTAATGGATTGTAGGTTGCATCAACCTCTGTGGTCATGGGATCTATCCTTTTTGACATGATTTATGCAATGGGTGTGATATATTTTGTGGTAATGGGTTCTTATGTTGTTGTAATTCTTGTCTTTTCTCTTGTTGAGTGTATCGCCACATCCTACTCCTACTCATACCTCATCTCTATTGCATGTGGAGCCATGGTTCATTCCATTCAATAGGATTTTCTTATGCATCTTTATAGGGTAACCTCATTCATCCCCTTTTCACCTTTATTCCCTATCATCATCTATGGTTAGGAGGTGAAGGATAATGAAGAATATTTAAATTTTGATCCCTCATCTATAGATTCAATCATTTTTGTCCCTCCCTTCCAACATTAAACAAATGCATTTTGGATTCCTTGAGGCCTCTCACTGAGGGAAGGATTGAATTATATCCCTACGTGCTAGGGAATTTTTTATTGCACCCTTCCTATTAGAAGATTATAGGAAGCAAGTTCTAGAGAGTGGGGTTTGGATGTGGTGACAACACTCCCTCTCACTCAATTTTTGGTCTCATTCCTTCAACCCTTTAACAAAATACTTAAGCATCATGCATATTTGGGTCCTTACCCAATCTCCCTCTCCAATTTTAGGAAGTTCATTATTTTGAATCTATTATTAATGCTCTTGGTTTCTTTTTATAGGAGGATGCAACATCATCAAAAATTGGTCATACTATGGGTTTCACCCCGCAGTGTGACAGTAAAGTCATAGGCCCTGTTGATAGGGCATCGCAGGTTCAACTCTCACCAAAAACACGCACGAAGATTCCCAGCCGGCGGCAGTTCAAGACTCGGTCAGTGGTGGCATTCAGGTCATGTTTTCCCCGCGGCAAGTGCATGGAGCAGACGCCAAGAAAATTATGGAGGACGGAGGTAGGTGTGTTGCAAAGTGAACTAGTTGGAGGAAGGAATGGAGAGATAAGTAGAGCTTGATCATCGCATTGGATAAATAAGAAGCTGGAGGGATAAGGAGTTAAAAATTGCGGAGGGATAAGATGGCGACGCTCGAGCTTGGAGGGATAAGGAGAGTAAGGTTGTACATGGAGTGGAGGGATAAGGGTCGGCTCAGTGCTTTGGAGAGATAAGGAGCTGGAGGGATAAGGAGATCAATTCAGAGTGATAAGGTGGTGGCGCCCGAGCTTGGAGTTATAAGGAGAGCAAGGTGACAAGGAAAGGAGTGATAAGGAGATGGTGAACAGAGATAATACTAAGAGGAAAATTAGGGAGGTGTTAATACCTCGGCATCTACTTGGGGATGGGATCCCCTATAGTGACCCCACTGGTTCATAGCTCTAGTCAAAAGCAATTACTGAGAAAAAAAATGGTCATACTACCTATGCCCACATTCTTGTGGACATTAACACTTCTAAAGATTTTCCAAGGGATATTATTTTACTTTTTGGGGATAGACTATGGACTCAAACACTTGATTATAAGGGTCTTCCCTTTTGCTATAGGATATACTTCACTATATGACACCTTGCTTTAGAATTCTCTTGTTATTTCTACAAGAATAGTGAGGTGACTTGGTGGAGGAATACGCTCCATGAATATTTGATTGTTGACAATTTTTATTTTGATGATGTTGCTAATGGTGGCCCCCTCCTATAGGGCTATTGAGACTTTAGAGATTTATCCTAACAAGTCATCTTCTTAAGGTCCGATAGTGGTCATTCCACATTTTCACCTCCTATTATCAAATATTAAGTCTTTTATTCTTTCTCTTATGTAGGTTTTCATGTAGAATTTTCTCTTCTTTCCATGCCTATGAGGGATCCATTCAGGTATTTAGTTGAGGCTAATCCTCCCCTCTCTCCTCATTCTAAGTCTTTAGAGCATAATATCACATGGAATGTTTTTTAAAGAAGTATGAGATAACTTCCTAAACATGATTGTGTTTTCCACACTGAGGTCAAGGATGCTTAAAATGCTAAGATGAGGCCTAGGTTTCTATAAGTGGCCTTTCAATACTATTTTTCTTGGAAACCTTGTTACAACCTCATTTTATGTGGTTTATATGGTCCCTTCAAAACCATCTTTGTATTGGTAGCTTGGCTAGATTGGTGTGTTGGTTTCAATTTTCCAAAACCTACTCATCTATGATTTTTATATGGGTTAGTTGTGTTTTTGTTGATATTTCACTTATTGTTTTAGGTTTTGATGGCATCATCAAAACCTCTTATTTTACCCCTTTAATATTTTTTATGGCTTTATTATTTCATGAATAATTTATAATCATTTATTATCACCTTATTATTCACAACACTTCATATTTATATCACCTTCTTATTCATGGCACCTCATATCAAGAACTTGTGATAATTCAAGGATAAGGAGAAATATATAGACCAACAATTATGACTATATTAGAAAGACTAAAGTTGAATTATTATTCCGTACCTTCAACATGGATTATTATGTTTTTTTCATGCTTTATATGTTTTCCTTGGTTGTAACATGAGAGGAAAAAAATTCAAATCTCTAAGGTTTTCTTTTCATTTGTATTTTTCATGTATGGAAAAAAGGTAAAGATTCAAATTTTGTATTGGATAGTGGTCTTTTTATCTATTTAACAAAGCTATTTCCTATTTTTGAAAAAAAATTAGAAAATGTTGGATAATAGGAAAGATGATGAGGTAAATATTAAACAAGCCTTCTAAGTTCTTTCATTGTTTGTTGTAGGGTGGGTGCACATATAATTGGTTACATTTAGATGTCATAGTCCATAAAATAAATGTTGTGTCTTATCTATGATTCTACACTTTACATGCATGACTACTAGGGAAGCTGTAACAAAAACATTTGACAACATTCCCTTTCCTTTATCCTTTGATATATTTCCCTATCATGTTAAAAAACTCCCATTTATTCAAAGATTCATTGTGAACAATTAGCAACAATAATGACTAGTTTAGGTTTTATGGTACAATACAGGCAATCTTCATCTTGATGTCTATTTCTATTCATTACAACATCATGTTTATTATCATTGCATCAACATATTTTGAACTTATTTTCCTTCTATAATAGAAGGGGGCATATGTATTCTATGCAGTCACACTTTTTACAATCTTTGCGATCACATGCTTAACTTAGTAGCTACCTCCTATATATAGAGTGGTTCCACTTGGAAATTGTGCAAATTAACACACATGATCACCCATAACCCAACTCTTGGTTGTACTCCTAAGTTGTCACCTCCTTTTCCATAAAGGGAATTAGAAACCACACAAACCTATTCATGGAACAATGAACCATATCAATTATCAAGAAAATAGTCCTTGTAATGTTATAATTTTGCTTAGATTTTATATTAAAATTGGATTTCAAATTATTATTTTTAAATGTGTTGGGGCTACAAAGAAATAAAAATTTTATATTATATCCATAAGATGAAAAGACTATAAGTGCAACTCATATTATGATCTCGAAAGTTGAAAAAAACTAGATACTAAGTTGAACAAAAACTTGATTATTATAGCAGATGAGCTTGAAGAGAAAGGAACAAACGATGTAGATAAAATATAGAAATCCTTTGATGCTCTATAAGATTTAATTGTAATTTAATTAAACACGATTGAGTAAAAATTTCCTTGATTTTTTTATCAATGTGATTTGTCTTGAAACTAAGATATGTGAGCTTTATATATGGTAGTCAAGATGCCTTAATTGTGGTAGCTAGTGTGATGCTTTTGATATCAATTCTTGGTTTTTTATGTGTATCCCTCTCCACCCATTTTTTTATAAACAAGTTGAAACATAATTTTCTCAACTTCTATGGCTCTAGTGCTTTTATTTATGGTTTAATGTGTTTGTTTAAAATTCTATGGGTTAAATTTTCTAACTTGTTTAAGACCTTAACTATGAATTAGACTATTTTTATGTATTTTTGTGTTGTTCTATAATAGAAAAAGATAAAAACTAATTGGAAATACATAAAATATTTTTAACTTATTAAACAATGTTTCCTAAGCTAAAACTATGAGTTTAAAAATAAAATTGGAATTACAAAATGTAGAAATATTGAAATGAAAATTGAACTCAAAAGTAGAAAGAGAAAGATTTGAGGAACCTAGAAGTCAAATTTAAAATCTCACTAGCTAGGACACCAATGTGTTGTGTTATTTCCAATATGTGTGTTGTTGTCCATGAAAGCTAGAAAACCAAGCTTCATTACCAAATTCAAATATGATCCACACACAAAAGTAATTAAACATAAAAAATAGTGTACCAGATATATTAAAAGTGAAGAAAGCTAAAAAGCATTCTAAACTAGTGATTTTAAATGAAGTAGTTAAAATTATAATGAGAGAAGATGGGGAAATCAATTATCTGAGAATTTCATTGGCTTCAAATACCTACAAGCTGAAAATGGGAGAAAGTGGATGGTTTTTAGGATATTTCCTTCAATAAAAACCCTTGATTTAGTCTTTCAACCTATATGGATGGCCAATGAAACAATAAGAAATTATAATGTGTGTTTTCATCAACACTATGTGCACACCTAGGAATTTAAAACAATAATGTAATAGAACTATAAATACTAAATCTTTGGTTTGTGATGATGAAATACCCTAGTGTGCATGAGATTAGATAATAGTTGGTGATGGTTTCCAAAGAGATAATCCAATAGAAATATAGAAGTAAATGGTAAAAAATGTGATGTTGCAATGCATGTTTGATATTCAAAACAATGGAATATACAAGCATAGTAAAATAATATTACTAGAAAGAAAGAAAAAAGATAAATAAGTATTTGAGGAGTTCAAAGAGAATACATCTACCCACAAAAAGCTTCAACAATGGAGTAACCATCATAGTGCAACCAAGAGGAAGAAGAGTTGCATGTGCTAAATGTTGAGATAAAAAATCTCTTTTACAGAAGGCACATGAGGAATCTGAAGGGTCATGTGTTTAGATGTAGTCCGGATATTTTTTATATAAATAAGCTATTGGAGATTGTTGCAGTGTTGTCATTTACGTCAATAGGAAGATTGTGGCACTATGTTATCTTTAGTGTTATCATTAATGTCAACCTCTAGTGTGGTGCTGAGCAGGTGTTGTATGTGGGGAGATTGTTGTTATTACAAATGGGGAGATTGTTGCAATCTCTAGTGTGGTTGTGTTGAGAAGGTGTTTGTGATGTTTTTGATGCAGTCAGTTCACTTGGTTTCCAAGTTCTTTTCAGAAAATTGTATAAAGAGTGTACAAGGTGACAAAGTTGTATTTTGTATTGTGCTTTTCATTTCTTCATGGTTGAAAATGTGCTTGTGCGGTTTGGATGAGATGATTAGAAGTGCTTAGAGGTATTATATCCAAAGTGTCATGTTTTGGATCATGCGGCAGTGGAAGATGTGTTTGACAGTGTGTTTGCCTATGAAGAAGGTTGTTTGGGAGAAATGGAATTGCTCCATATTTCTCTATGTTGAGGTTTCTTGTTGTGGATTTTGGAACATGCTAATATTGTTTGTATCTACCTTCCCTTGGAATTTTGTGTGTTCATTTGTTCTACAATGTTTCTTAGTGACTTGTATATCTGTGGCAGTAGGGTTGGTTGCATAGGTTGTTAAGTGTTCTCGGTTTCACATGGTTGCGAAAATGTTGTTGAATATTTTGACAGTGTTAGAATATTTTGGGATGTGGTGTGGATGTTTTGGAGTATTGATATTTGATTCACATGTTATTTTTAGACCTGGAGAGGCCTGTATGTGGTTTCTTGTTAGTGTTAGTGCAGGTTTGGATGACCTAGCATGCTAGCGCTAATTGTAGAGGTTGTTTGTTGTTTGTGGAAGCGTTGTGAATTGTTTTGGTATATATTTGGGTCCTAGTTAACCCTTTGTGTGGTCTTCCTTCACTTCTTTCCATCGTATAATTGTTTGGTGTTGACCTATTTGTTGGTTACACATTTGAGGTGCATATGTTTCATTTTGACTGAAATGGAGAAGGTTTTTGAGGTTGTGGAGGATATATAAGCAAGGTTAATTATTGGATATGTGTAAGATCAAGTGTATATGTGTGTGAAATGATTTGAATGTGATCAAGTGTGGTGATCTAAGTGTGATCTTAAATGCCTAAGGCTACTAGATGCAGTGAGCAGAAGGTGTCTACATTTTAGTGTACCTGAAGTTGTCGAAGGAAGTGAGTTGAAGGTTGCAGATGGTGTAGAGTTATTGTGGTGGATCTTCCTATTGCTCTGAGGTAGTGAATCTCCTTGTAATGGTCTTCTTTTATTCTCTTCTATTCTATATAGTGAGTCCTTTGGGAAGTGAACCATTCTTTTCTTATGGGCAGTAATCCCTTCTGGAAGTGATCCTATTATATTTGGTGTTGTTATTCATATTATATGTGAGTTTATCCTCACCGTGGTTTTCCTTGATTAGGCTTTTCCATGTAAATCCAGTTTTCCATTGTGTATGGTTGTTGATGTGTTGATTTTTCAATTTTTTTACATTCATGCTAATGCTTAATAAGTGTTTGAAGATTCATGAGGGTTTGAATGTTTTAATTTATAATTGATTCACCCACTCTTAGTTTTCTTATGTGTCCAACAATTGGTATTAGATAAATGGTTCATTGGAAGAAGCTTAACCAATTGAGGTAAATCTAGATGGCACACAGGAATGGTGTCAAGGTGCCTATGTTCGATGGAAAAAAATATGCTTTTTGAAAAGCCAAGATGGAAGATTTTCTTGTCTCATTAGGGTTTGGTGTTTGGAATTCAGTTGAAAATGGATACACTATGCCTACTGCTCCTTCAAAAAGTGATGATGAGATCAATGATTATGAGAATAATAGAAAAGCAAGGAATTTTATCTTGAGCGGGCTTTCTGATTTAGAACTTGTGAAGGTGATAAGCCTCAAGAATACTAAAGATATCTAGACAAAGTGGGAGAAAATTTGTGAAGCATATGATAAGGTCAAGCAAGCAAATATGCATAATTTCAAAGCCAAATTTGAAACCTTAAGGATTTCAGAAGTTGAAGATATTGCAAGCCACATGCTCTGGGTGGATGAAATTATCAACGCTATCAATGGTCTTTGTGGAAAACTAGAGGAAATTGAAGTTGTGAAAAAGATATTAAGAACTCTTCCTAAAGATTATAGTGCTAAAGCTTTTGCTATTGATGAAGCTCAGAATTTGGATCAATATTCTAGAGATCAAATGTTTGGTGCTTTAACTACTTTTGAATTGAGAGAGTTTGAAAAAGATGCTCCAAAGAAAGAAATTGCTTTTAAAGTTAGCAAGAAAGATGGTGAATTTGATCTAGATGATCTTGATGAGGTGGAAGAAAATTTTCTAAGAAGATTGAAAAAGGGCACTAGAAATTACAGAGGTAAGTTACCCTTTAAATGTTTCAATTGTGGAAAGATAGGTCATTATGCTTCTAAATTTCCAATCAAAGTTTCAAATGACAAACATAAATATCATTAAGGTAAATTTGTCAAGAAGATTTATTATGTTAAAGAAGATAGTGGTGTGTCTGATGAGGAGGAGTCAGACTATCTATATGGTGGAAGTGATGAATGCTTGTTCATGTCTTTAAATTTTGGAACTATTTCTATTGATCCTAAAAGATGTATGAAGGAAATTGCTCCAAAAACAGGTCACAATATTGAAGGAACTATGTTGACTGCTTTTCATGCAAGAGAGGAGAGGAACTACTAGATAATTGACAATGGATGCTCAAATCATATGACAGGGGATAATAGTAATTTTTTTAAGCTTGAAAAGTATGATGGTGGTATTTTTAAGTTTGGTGATGATACATCTACTAAGATCTGTGGAAAAGGTTCAATTAGTTTTGATGAAAAACATAAAATAGATGATGTTATTTGCATCAAGGGTCTCTGACATAATCTTCTTAATGTAGGATAAATGTGTAGTAGAGGATACAATTTGGTGTTTCAGAATAATGGTTGTGGAATTAGAAAAGGATGCTTTGGAACTTTGGTTGTAGCAAGAACAAGGAAATAAGGAAATGTTTATCAGCTCAAAGGTGGTGATGTCAAGTGGTTTATGTCTCAAATCAATGAATTTTGGCAATGGCATAGAAGAATGGGTCATATCAATTTTGATATTCTAGTGAAGATCAACTCTACTGACGTTGTGAGAGATTTACAAAAGATTACAAAGCCTATCAATGCAATTTGCAAGGAGTGTCAGTTTGGAAATTAGACAAAGAAGAGGTTCAAAACTAAGGAATATTCTACCATAGTTCTTTTGGAGTTGGTGCATACAAACCTATGTAGACCTACCAGAATAAGAATCTCCTAAGGTGAAAAATATTTTATGTTATTGGTAGATGATTACTCTAGAATGACTTGGGTGGCATTTCTTAAAGAAAAATCAGAAGCTCTAGATAAGTTTAAATCATTTAATTTTAAAGTTGAGAATGAAATAGATCTAAAAATAAAATGGTTAAGTTTTGAAAGAGGTGATGAGTTCACCTCCAATAAGTTTAACAGCTTTTGTGAAGATCATGGGATAAAAAAGCATTTATCAGCTTCTAGGACTCCTCAGTAAAATGGAGTTGTGGAAAGAAAGAATAGTACAGTTCATGAAGTAGCAAGAACCATCCTGAAGGAAGCAAATCTACCAAATTTCTACTAGAGAGAAGCAATTCATACTGCAGTGTACATTCTTAACAGAGCACAAGCAAGAGTAAAAAATTCAAAGACTCCCTATGAACTATGGTATGGAAAACCTCCTACTATGAAATATTTCAATGTTTGGAAGCAAATGTTATATCAGGAGAGATGAAGAAAATCTAGGAAAATTTGATGCAAGATCAAATGAAGGAATCTTCCTTGGATACTCTACAAAGAGAAAGGAATATAGATGTTATAACAAAATACTAAAGATTGTTGAAAGTGTGAGTGTCAAAGTAGATGAAGAATCGCAATAGAGTTCAGTTCTAATAGAAGGATATGAATCTGATGAACCCCCTTGTAGAGAAGAAGAAGCAGAAGAAGAAGAAGAAGAAGAGAAGGAAAAAGAGATGATAGTGGAATAAGAAGAAGCTCTTGAAAGGAATCCTAAGACTCCTAAGTATGTGCAAAAGAATCATATGAGGATCAAATCATTGGAGACAAGAGAAAAGGTGTGCTAACAAGAAGAAGAGTTGTTATGATAGAGGAACAAGTAAAATTCTATTTACTTTCTAAGGTAGAACCTAAAATAGTAACTGAATAATGCAAGGATGAGTGTTGGATCAAAGCTATGGAAGAACTAAGGCATATTGAGAAGAATCAAACATGGGAACTAGTTTCAAGACTAGATAACAAGAATGTGATAGGAAATAAATGGGTTTTTAGGAACAAGTTAAATGAGAATGGAGAAGTTATTAGGAACAAGGCTAGAATTGTGTGTAAGGGCTACTCACAAGTGGAAGGAATATATTTTGAAGAGAATTTTTCTCTTATAGAAAGAATGGAAGCCATTAGGATTTTTTGGCTTTTGAAGCACATAAATATTTCAAGGTGTATCAGATGGATGTCAAGTCTACATTTTTTAATTGTGAGTTAGAAGAAGAGGTATGCATTAAACAATTAGAAGGGTTTTAGTTATCAAAAGATTTTGATATGATCTGCAGATTGAAGAAAGCTTTATATAGACTCAAACAGGCTCCTAGAGCTTGGTATGCAAGATTGGATAAGTACTTATTACAACAAGGATTCAAAAATGGTACTACAAATAGAAATATTTACTTCAAGGTTGAAAGAGATCAAATCTTTATTGTGGTTGTGTATGTTGATGACATAATCTTTGGAGGAAATGAAGCAATGTGTAAAAGGTTTGCAACAGAGATGCAAAATGAGTTTGAAATGTTAATGTTTGGGGAGATGAATTTATTCCTTGGTCTACAAATCAGTCAATCTGATAAAGAAATATTCATCTCATAATCAAAGTATTTCAAGAAAATGTTAAAGAAGTTTGGAATGGAGGACTCTAAACTAGTATGTACTCTCATGGTTATTGGTTTTAAATTGAGAAAAAATGATGAATCTCCTAAGATAGATTAGAGAAAGTACAAATACATGATTGGTGGATTGCTATATCTAACTGCTACTATACTGGATATCATGGATGCAATATTTCTTGTGGTAAGATTTCAAGATCCTATAGAATCACATGTGGTAGCAGTAAAAAGGATATTCAAATATTTGAAAGGAACTTCTAAACTTTGGTCTATGGTATCCTAGGGATATTGATTTCTCTTTGAGTGTTATACAAATGTAGATTGGGTAGGTTGTACAAATTACAAAAGAATTACAAGTGGAGGTGCTTCCATTCTTGGAAGAAGATTGATCTCTTGGCTAAGTAAGAAGCAGGATTGAATGTCATTGTCTATTGTAGAGGTAGAATATATTGCAGCAACATCTTGTTGCACACAGGTGTTGTAGATGAAGCAGACATTAAAGGATATCAGAATGTCATAAGATGAGCCTATTCCTATCTTGTGTGATAATACAAGTTATATCATCATTTCAAAAAAATCGATAATGCAATCAAGGAAAAATCATATATCTATCTAGTATCACTTTCTAAGAGAGAAAGTTGTAGAGAATGAAGCGAAATTGGAGTATGTGTCTACAAAGGATCAAGTAGCAAACATTTTCACAAAGGCTCTTCCTAAGTATACATTTGAGTATCTCCAGTAGAAGCTAAGCTTTATTTCCCTTCCCTCTTTCAACTAGATGCATGAGTTGGTGCATCTGTCCAGGTGAGCTATTCAAGATACATTCTTGGTCCTAGAATAATGAAGGCTACCTCTCAAGGGGAGTAGGTAGTGGATTATTTGGTTGGTGTAGTCAGGGGGAGCATATCTTGTTCCCCTAAGGGGGAGAGAGCAGTGGAGAGAGTAGTAGAGAAAGATCAGTGGAGAGAGATCAGTGTGCAGAAAGTGAGAGAGAGTTGCTTGGAGGTGTTCCTTGAAGTGAAGTGTTCAGGTATTTCCCTTTGAAATTGATGTCAAAGGGTGAAAGAGTAAAGTCTGAAAAACAAAATGAAATAATTGATGTCAAATGGGGAGAGAAGACTGAAAAACATGGAGAAAGAGAGAATTCTGAAATGTAAGAAATGTCCAAGTAAGGGAAAGTTTCTTGAAGCGGGGTTGTTTTTGTGATTTGGTGTTGTCGTTGTAGAGTTTCTTTTTTTGTTGATGGTTTTTTAGAGTTGTTGTTTCCATTAGTGACAAAGGGGGATATTCTTGGAGATTTTTGTAGTGTTTTCATTGATGTCAACAGGAATATTGTGGCACTATGTTGTCTTTAGTGTTGTCATTAATTTCAACCTATGTCAACCTCTTGTGTGGTGTTGAGGATGTGTTGTAGATGGGGAGATTTTTGGTATTGTATATGGGGAGATTGTTGCAATCTCTAGTGTGGTTTTGTTGAGAAGGTGTTTGTGTGTTGATGTAGTTGGTTCATTTGGTTTCCAAGTGTTTTTGAGAAAATTGTATAAAGAGTGTACAAGGTGACAGAGTTGTGTTTTGCATCTGCTTTACATTTCTTTATGGTTGAAGATGTGCTTGTGTAGTTTGTATGATATTATTAGAGGTTCTTAGAGGTTTTATATCCAAATTTTTAGGTTATGGATCATGTGGTAGTGGAAGATGTGTTTGATAGTGTGTTTACCTATGAAGAAGGTTGTCTAGGAGAAATGGAATTGCTATACATTTCTTCGCATTGAGGTTTCTTGTCTTGTGGATTTGGGAATGTGCTAATATTGTTTGTATCTACCTTCCCTTGGTTTTTTGTGTGTTTATTTGTTTAGTAAGGCTGGTTAGTGATTTGTATGCCTGTGGCAGTATGGCTGGTTGCATAGGATGTTAAGTGTTCTTAGTTTCAAGTGGTTGTGGCAGTGTTGAATATTTTGATGGTGTTTTAATATTATAGGATGTTGTGTGGATGTTTTGGAGTATTTTTATTTGGTTCTCATGTTATTTTTGAACCTAGAGAGGTATGTATGTGGTTGCTTGTTAGTGTTAGTGCAAGTTTGGATGGTCTTTCGTGCTAATGTTGATTGTGAAGGTTGTTTGTTGTTTGTGGAAGTGTGGTGAATCATGTCAGTATAGATTCGGGTCCTAGTTAACCCTTTGTGTGGTCTACCTTCACTTCTTTACACCACGGAAGTGTTTGGTTCCAACCTATTTGTTGGTTGCACGTTTGAGGTGCATACGTTTCATTGTGGCAAACATGGAGAAGGTTTTTGAGGTTGTGGAGGATATATATATATATATATATATATATATATATAAGCAAGGTTAATTTTTGGATATGTGTAAGATCAAGTATAGATATGTTTGTAATGATGTGAATGTGATCAAGGGTGGTGATTTGATTATGAGCTTAAATTCCTAAGGCTACCAAGTGCAGTGAGCAAAAGGTGCCTACATGTCAGTGTACCTAAAGTTGTTGGAGGCAGTGAGCCAAAGGTTATAGATGGTGTAGAGTTATAGTGGTGGATCTTCCTATTGCTCTAAGGTAGTGAACCTCCTTGTAACAGTCTTCTTCTATTATCTTCTATTTTTGATAGTGAGTCCTTTGGGTAGTGATCCATTCTTTTCTTCTAGGCAGTGAGTCCTTTCGGTAGAGAGCCTATTGTATTCAGTGTTGTTATTCATATATATGTGTGAGTTAATCTTCACCATGTTTTTTTACCTAATTAAGGTTTTCCACGTAAATATGGTGTTCTATTGTGTATGATTGTTGATGTGTTGATGTTTTAGTTTCTTTACATTCATGCTAATGCTTAATCACCTGGGTTTGAAGATTCATGAGGATTTGAATGTTTTAATGTACAACCAATTCACCCCCCTCTTAGTTGACCTATGTGTCTAACATAAGCATTTTAAAAAGAAATGAAAATTAGCTCAAATTTTATAAATTTGTGATAAACTATCATATCACATGGACATCTATGTATTACGTTGGCATCTTAGAGAAAATGCTCAAATTTTGGATAGTAACTCCAAATCAATAGGAAATATTAGAATGTGATGTAGAAATTAGAAATTTAATGAAGGAAAAGGCTAGGGACATATGCTTAATGCACTCTAAAACATGCTAGGGATGTGGAAACCAAAGAAAACACAAAACATAGTGTGAAGTATGCATTTTTTGTCATTACATCTAGCTTCTCTATTCTACTATAGGTTTAAAAAATTAGATTTATGCTAATTTTTTTGATGATGATAACTTTAAAAAAAAAATATTCTTAGATTCCAACATATTATATGTGGGTAATTCTTTTTTTTTGTTTAATTTAATATACTTCCTAAAAAATTGTAAGTACATTTTTTCTTAAATTGTTATTTTTTTAGCTTTATGACCAAAATTCAGTGTTTCTATCAAGTTGGTCATTATTGGATGGTTTCTTGTGGATAATACACTTTTTATTCATAGTTTGTTTGGAGAATTTAACAATTAAGTTCATGTTTTTTGAGTGTGAGCTCCATTATAAAGGTTATAATTTTTATTTTAAATATACTTTACCTCTACAAGTTTGTTTGGTTGAAACTATGATCCTCAAGTTTATTGGTAAAATAAGAGAATATCAAAAGAGGTTAATACCAATAATTACACTAGATGTAAAATGGGAATGTTCCAATAAGAACTTTCATTTAGTGCAATATCATAAATAATCAAAAGCTTTGAAACAAAGACAAAACCTTCATTTATCTTTTAATGCAATGCACATAATAAGGAGTTGAAGTACATTGTCTACATTACAATCCCACAAATTAGTGTTAAAGATCAATTAAAAGTAGTCTAAAGTGTCATGTGACTGATTTCAACTACTTTAGACCTCTAAATTGAAGCTTCCCATCAAATGTGAGACATCTTGATAAACTCCTTCAAAATAAAATTTGTCATGTGGTACCTTTGAACATGAAACAAACTTGCCACCATGTACTTGAAATTACCAGTGAGCCAACTAATTAGACACAATAGAATAGGGTCTCAAGGCTTTTCCAAAGAACTTGTAAGATATACTAGATGTAAAAATATTAATAAAATTTATTATTGCAAATTTTGGTTTGTAGACATCCAAAGCTTCTAGACTCGAAATGACTCTTTAATAAGTGATTTGTAGAGGATTTTTATGTCATGTATTTACATATCTTATTTCTTGTAGATGTGAGAAGCCCCACCTAAGTAAGTTGATAATGTGTTTAAATTTTTAATATTAATTTGAAGTTCATGGGCCCACATCTAGTGGCCTTGAAAGTTGTATTAATCAGTTTCTAGAGGGACCCTTATATTCAAAGTTCACTTTGATTCATTCTCATGTTCCATGTGGGTCCAAAAAAACTTATAAAATAAATCTCAAAGAGTGGCTTTGGATCCATAGTATTTATACTATTGAGTCCATAATTGAGTGTAGGAGTTGAAAACTAGATCACACACCCCAGAATCACCTGTAAAATAAAAGACAACCTTCCACAAAAGAGTATGGTGAGATAATAGCTTGCTTGATATTATATGATACAACAATATACAAGAGCCTTTTTTATATAGACAACATGAGAGATAGGGTTTGACAAGATCATGGCATGTTTCTTAATCTTATAACATGATACAACTAATATAGCAATTATTAAATGACCTAGGATACAAGAAGTAAATGACATGAGAAAAGATAATATATCATCAAGACAACTAAGAATTCTAGAAATATTTCTAGGACATAAGAAAACTTAACATGTGAATAGGACCTACTAGTGGACTAGATAGGTAAAATACCATATTAACACCAACACCCCACCTTAAATGAAAATTAGGGAGGAACAAACCAATGTAAATGATGCAAGAATTCAAGGATGGGTCTTGGCTACAAGGTCATGTTAGGTACCTATTTATAAATTATCTCTCATAAATGGAGAAAAGGAGACAACCCACATGGGAAAAATCCTTTCTCCAAAAGAGAGAATGCATGAAAACTATCATGTACAAGTTATGAAAGAAGTGATGAATGGAAGACTCAGCAATACCTCCCAAGGAATACATCAATCAAAAATATACAATTGTTATACCCCCATAAGAAGGAAAGAGAGAGACTATGTATCCCCCCACAATGTGTACGTAATCTCCTACAAAATGGTGAATGCTTGGAGTTAAAACATGATCCAATGCCTACAAACAACTTGTCTCCCTTTTGGAAGAAACAAAACCAAGTATACATGTAATACTTCTTCCCATTTCATATAGGAATTGATAGGAAGAAGCATGAATAGGTATGATGATTTCTTTGAAATCTACTCATGTGTTTCCATGTGTCCATGGTAGATGATGATGCCACAATCAAATTAAGTCAATTCCCAGTCAATGAAGAAGGTGACAAACCAAGACTAATGTTAAACAATCTCCAAAGATAAAGATGATTTGATAATATTAGTGCAATGATTTTCGTAAAAAGGAGAGATAACCCCTCAGATGTGTCCTCCAAATCTGAAATATGAGAATCCACAAACATGTATGAAATACATGTCAATAAACTATCCCACAAAGATATATTTGAAAGACAATGATTTACTTATTGCAAAGAATCACTAGAAGATTTCAAATAAGAAACTTTGAACTTTGATGAAGCAACAGAAGATGGATGATATTTTTGAATAGGAATGATGGGAGCCTCAATCAATAACTGTGCACAAGAAACCAATGAAGTTGAAGGATAAATAATTGTTTATGATCGAGAAGGATAATTTGAAGAAACCTCATCATCCTCATTTGAAGATCCAAAGCACTCCAAAGAATCAAACTCTTGAAGAGCATCATAGTCATAGAGTATCCTATTTGAAATATAAAGAGGCATAAGATAGTCTAAAACAGGATCAGTTGGGAAAGGTTAAGTATTAGAATCTCCATATATCTCCAAAGTTTTAGTCCAAAGAGCATGGGGACACTCTAAATGAACAAAAGCATTCAAAATTTCATCAGCGTGTATAGAAATAAATTCTAATACATTATCCCTTTTTTAATTCCAAGAAAATTTGTTACTACCAGTACCTGAAGGGGAAATAAGACCATACAAATGTGGCAACAAATGAAGTGAATAAATATGCTTTAGGATTTCATCTCTCTATTATTTATAGTTTCCCCTTTTCAAGATGATCAAAGAAGGATGAAATAAAAACCCATAATGACCAAAATAAATCTCCAAATTTACAAAGACAAAAACCTTCAAAAGCAAATAGAAACCCCCAAATATGATATATATTATAAATGAAGCCTTCCCAAAAAGATAGAACTCCTCTAGGTGTCAAGATGACCAATTAATCGGTCACAATGTGAAACTTGTAAATAATGAATAAAATATAACTAGGGATGAATCTAGAAAAAATTCATGGGCACAAAAATAAAGCTCCTCAATACTTGTCTGATGCCACAAGAATCACGAAAAACATAGATCTAGGAAAAAATCTATGAGCTCAAAGGTTCAAATGGGAGATCTAACTTCAAATAGAAATAAAATGAACCTACAAAAAATATGGAAAAATAAATTGTATCACTACAAAGTACACAAAATCAGCTTTCCAATGATATCTCATTTCTGAAAAATGAACTCTTGGATCAAAAGATATGACCCTTGGAAAAAAATTTCCCTAGTAGGGATTTAGGGGAAAATTTTTGCCCCCTGAAGGCTAGCGGCAGATCACTCATGTGACCTTGGGAACTACTGACATTTTAAAAAATCTCGCTACTAGTGGAGCAACGGGCAGGTGGCGAAATCCAATGAAGGTGGCACCTGGAGGGCAGTGGGTGCCCATGCCACATGGGAATAAGCCCTAGTCATTGGTAGTGGGACCATCAACTATGACTGGGTGCTAAAAAAAATTAATTAAAAAATATGAATTTTAAAATTGTGACCATTGTACCTCTAATGGCATAGATAGTACGTAGAAAAAATATCCATTGAATATGATGTTTAATATTCACCTATACCCAGCAATAGTGACTACTAACTGTGACCTACAACTTGATGAAACTTGTGGATGGTATGACAGATTTCATATGGTATGGATCCATACCGTATGGATTTCGTAGAGATGAAAATGATGGCAGGGGCTAAAAAATTCTCCGAGTGCTTAGGGAAAAGTGTTCAATTTGAATTAATTGGCAATCGATCTTAGGGTTTTTGGGCCTTCTAGACATGATGGAAATGTTTCTTTTGACCCAAAATACTCCAAACTTGCAACTACCTCCTGGATCTGGCAACCACTTCCCAGCTTCAAACCCTCATAGATATGGCATCGCATGTCTGATTTAGACAAAACAAAAATCAAAATTGAATTTCTTAGACTCCTTAAACTCAATGGTGAGCCCAAATTTGCATCAACATACACCAAAATTATCCTACAATGTAAATTCACAAAGAAAAAACACCAAAATATAGTATTTTTGTCAAGTTTTTTTTATTCTCTAGGTCATCATATGATGTAAGAGAAGAGAACACTAAAATTTTCAAGATCCAAAAATATTTTAAATCTAGCAATAGCTTATGCACAGAATCACCCTCAAATCTAAGGATTTTTCATATCTGGAGCTCTGATACTATGTAGGATCTAAAAATTAGCTCACATACTCTGAGATCACTTACAAAAAAAAAGATAACCTTCTAAAAGAGATTATAGAAAGATAATAGCTTGCTTGATATTATATGATACAACAATGTACAAGATTCTTGCTTATATAGACAAGGTGAGATAGGATTAGACAAGATCATGGCATGTGTCTTAATCGTATAACATGAGACAACTAACATATTAAATATTAAATGACCTGAGACACAATAAGTAAATGAAATAAGATAAGATCTCATAAAAACAACTAACTTCTAAAAATATTTCTAGGACCTAAGTAAACTTAACGTGTTAATTAGACCTACTAATGGACTAGATAGGTAAAATATCATATTCACACCATCAATAAGGTGGTGCTCGAGTGAATCAAGGTTTGACATGTGGCTTAGTAGTGGCCTAAAATATGGCACAAGGGAATGAAGAGTATACATATCACAAGCTCTACCAAGTTTTATTGGTGGGATACATCACAAGAAACCAACAGATAAATCTCAATGGGAAAAGCCTTAAGTGCCATCAAGAGGCCACTCCTCAACAACCCAACAAACTTTGGTATATCTCTTTTATACTTGTACATAGATTTAATATTTAGACATGGTTAATTATAGATTAGTATTTATCTTAGAATGCCATTCCACAATAAATATCAACACCAAGGAAATGAAGCTTGATAGTTTCATGGTTTATTATAGGCATTCTTATTATATATGTATATGTGTATGCATGTGTATATCTAGATGTATGTATATGTATATAAAAACTTATTTTACCCTCCTAAAAAGTTTCTCTTAAAAAAAACCTAAAAGTGAACTCCTGTATTAAGAAACCAACATTCAAAATGATTGACAACACTCCAAGTTATTTTTTTCTTGTATTGAAACTACAACACTTCAAATTCATAGAGCATACAATATAATCAAGAACAACTATCTAGTAACTTATACTTATCAATACAATGTGCATGCTAATATAAACAAACTTTCAATATAATGTTAAGCCTACCATCTAGTACACTATGAGTAATTAACTTATACCCATAATTAATAAATATAAGTCATCAAATAATTATGTAAAAAATATAATAATAGTGAAGGTTTATACAGGGCCCCACGTTTGAAATAACATCCTTACAAAATGGGGATTTTTCTTGAAGAGCTACACAAATATTACTAGTTTTGATCATCTATTAACAAATTACATAAGAATGGGTGAACAACTTAACACTCTTCATGATCAGATATTTATTCTTTAACTCATACCATTTAGGCAAGGAAATCGTATGCAAGAGTCATAGATTGAGAAGCTCTAGTTAAGGGTAAGAATCATAAGTTGAAACTTGGACATTCCTATAGTAGGATGCTGGAGAGTGATCCTGCAAAATATAGGAATTGAAGATTCATTCTCCACCTTTGTTGCACCATTCCTATATATCACTCGAAGCAATATAATCACCTTCTACATGTCATAACAATAAATCTTTAAAAAATCCATTTCATGCCAAGGGATTTCCATCTCCTCTAGTCAATTGAGACTAAGTATAGTGATTTTCTATGTACCATGCTCATTCCTTCCTCCTCACTTCTTTATCTCTTTCTACAACTTGACCGCGACCATATCACTGATTTTTTTATGGAGAAACATCATAAGAAGTCAAACCCTCAACTCTGGGTACAAAAAGTGCCAGGTTTGTAATAAAGTCTCCCCTAACAATATATTTCCATCAACTTCCACCCCCTAATCCTTTGTTGCCCAAAATTGGTTTGTTAAACCTTCATGTGGATTTGTATAAGAGGATTTCTGTTAATTTACATTACATATTGTTTAAATTCTTTACATCTAATGGTCAATCTTGTTAATCCAACCTAGTATCAAAAAAATTATGATATTATGTGAAGACAGGAAAAATGAACAAGGGTAATAACATAAAGATTCAAAGCAATATAAAACCTTTTACTTTGTTTATTATATTTCTCCTCTAATTGAACTACAAGAAGAGTTGCACCCAATATTCTCTTAATGTATGGATGGAATGTGGTTGCTTATAAAACCAACAACATGATATTAGGAGTAAGATGATAAGAGATTAAATGGATAGCATAAGACTAGGATAATGGAAGATTAGATAAATGTAAAGTAGCATAAGGCTATGAAAAAATACAAAGAAAATGCAGCAACATAACACTATGATGAAAAGTGGATTCTCAAATGGAGTGAGAAGCCTCTCATTTATAGAATTTTCAAGAGGGAAATCAATGGCCTAGATGGATGGGTTGATGAATTGGGTAGGATTGAATAAGGATTAGAGTTTGGATTAAAGTTGTCGTCATATGAGAAGTGTCCCATGAAATAGGTTTAGGATTTGATGAAACAACATTAGGGCATATTCTTATTTGAAGGGTTGAGATTTGGAGATGTAGTGTGAAATGGATGATTAAGATGTAAAACCAGTTTAACTTTTGTGCCTCTCATTTACTGATTGTAGCTAGTGTCTAGGTTCAATGAATCTAGACAAGCTCTTAATTAGACATATGACTTAATAATTAATCAAATAATAATAATTTTTTTAATTAATTATTAGAGAAGAGTGATGTGGGAAGATAAATTAAATAAATAAATAATAATTTAATTAAATAATTTGGGTAGATGAAAAATAAGATTAATTAATTATTTAGGTGATGGAGAAAATTAATTTAAATTAGTTAAATAAATATAATTTATTTAATTAATTTGGCAAATAGGATAAATGTGTCACAGGGTGACATACGATGGTGTTAGGAGGATGAATTAATAGGTGATGTGATGAAAGGTGTTATCTAGGTGTTGAAAGGGCATGGTCAATTTTAGATGTTTGCATTATGTAATAGAATAAGTTTTGTTAGATTTTTTAAGTTTACACAAGTCATTAATAATTTAAAAAATGCTTTTACAAATTCCTGAAAATCTATTCTTCAATTAAAATTTTAGATCGCATTCCTCGATCCAACATCAAGATGAATCCTTAATTATTTCAACTTCTTAGCAAAGGTCATTTTTAGTTTACATGGCCTTTATAAGATGATTATCTATTTAAAAATTATAATTTTCTCAAGTAAACATAATATGACTTGTCTAAATAACAATAAATACAATATTTTTCTTGTTTCCAACAATGTGAATCTCCTTCAAGATGTTCCACAATTTGAATCTCCTTCAAGACCCCTCTTTAGGAAAATATTAGATCATAGATTGGATGATTATTTAATTAATGAATAAATTTATTTCCTAGTTTAAATTATGAAACATTTTTCAAGGTGTATCCCACTTAATAAAGCCAAGTAACTCTTCAAAACTTTCACGTTTAAACTTGAAATTTGTTGTGGTCCTGTAGGTGCAACGCAATTTCAAGAACTCGATAGCATTGAAAAACACTTATTATTTATAATTTCACTTATTGTCATCCATGATAATCATGAGTCTTGCAAGGAAGAGGTGAAAATTGTAATATCTACTTCAAGCATTTACCATTTCATCTCCAAGCAAGCCTCTATTAATCATTTGAAATCAAGAACTAAATAAACATGATATGTTGAGTTCCTCCCCAACCCTCAACCTTTCGAGACCAAAGCTAATGACTCCTCCTTTTAAAACATAAGAAAACTTTGTAAACAAGATAACAATTTAGAAATAAAAAGTATCAATGATTATAGAGTAATAAATTACTTTCGCTATACAAATGATGTTTGATAATTTTTTATTTGGATTGTTTGATTTAGATATGTTTTAATAAGGTTGCTTTGACTAATCGAGGTATTAATTAAATTATTAATTAACAAGCATTTTGGAAATTTAATATAAATGTGTGTGTGTGTGTATTTATTTATTTATTGATGATTATGGTTTGTAATAAATTGAATTGTCCAATATAATATTAAATGAAATGAAATGAAATAAACTAAAAGTGTGAGAAACATGAAAAGATAAAATAGAATATTAAAATGGAATGTTGTAATTATTTGACGGTTAAAATATTAACAAGATAGAAGGATTTGCATGCAAGTTCATGCATAGTCTCGAACTATTTGTCATAAAGGAATTTGATGCTTTATTGGAGATTATTGAGATTTTTTCTGATTTTTTTTGTGTGTTAAAAAATTAATAGCTTTTCCTCAGTTAATAAGGGTCTTTTGGGGGAAATTTGGAGGAGGATGGATCATCACTGAAAACATCACATTTAATTACTTAATAAATTAAGAACGCAAACATTCCATACATGATAAAATTACATCAAAGCATAAGAGATACCACATGTTTTCAATTAACGATCATTTACAATACGATTACAACTCTCTCATTCCCCGAATGAGGTAGATCCAATAAGCATGATTACATATTACACAATTCCACCTTGATAATAGATGAGGGGTAATAAAATACAATAACAACGAAAATGAATAAAGCATGAAAGTACTGGATCCCAAGAGCTCTCCAACTAGATATCTTGTCCACACGAACAAGAAGACGACCCAGCGGATTAAGGTGCATGTTCCACCCAACCATGTGATACACGAAGGCTCACCCCCTGTGCTAGGAGATAGTAACAAGGAATCCTATACAATACCATCAACCTCTAGACACAAGCTAACTCACACTGACACAACCAATCACATGAACCATACAACCAGAAGAATAACACAAGTACAACTCTAACATCACTGACATAAGTCACATTGCTTCCAGAAATAAAATAGATCGAGTATGATAAGAAGACCATACACATAAAATCGCGTACCAACTATTGTCGTAGAAAGAGTTTCATCACATAGCTCGACATGGGATCTCCTCTGGGAATCTTCATAGGCTACGGCCCCCACTATGGGTTGTCCTGGTGGCCTCTACCGAAATCCCGGCACCCATACTTACTCATGCAGAATCAAATACCTCTCGTAAGGACAAGATAGATGACCTTGCCATTACAGGCCTTCCCATCCCATCCCAAGTCTATACAAGCCCTTGCGTCCATGAGCGAGGCTCAATTTTCTTAATTAGTGTGAAATACTACCTAACTTCTAAGTACATTAATTTAGTTATCACTTGGTTAAACCACTTCTGAAGGTTTCCCTTTTTACCTCTTTGGGCTCTGGCCCCTAACAGAAGCCACTCTTCTACTTGACAACAAACCAACACGAAACCAATCACCAAGGGAATCCCAAGTGCATACCAACAAGATAAAACCACTCCAACTCTAGGAGGAACACATAATGAAACTCACTCCAAACACTGGAGGCAACAAAAGTTAAAACCCTCTCCAAACATTGGAGGCAACAAAAGTAAAAAAATCCATTCCTTCTAAAGGAGGCACAAATCACATAACCCACTCCTAATCCAAGGAGGCACAAACCATCCCCGTTTGTGAAAACCGGCTAACACAACAAGATACAACTATACAAGGCAATACAATAGTTGACTAACAAAATACAGCAACCCCCAAAAGTTAAACCCCTTCTGGAAGACTTAACAACCCTTCAAATAAAATTCCCCAAAGTGAAAATAGAAGAAGTGAACATTCAAGGAGGGCAACCAAACAGGAATTAAATCTATATTTAGATTTCCTAAACCCACTTCCTTCATTGGATTTCCTAAATCTATATTGGGAATCCCAAGTGCATACCAACAAGATAAAACCACTCCAACTCTAGGAGGAACACATAATGAAACTCACTCCAAACACTAGAGGCAACAAAAGTTAAAACCCTCTTCAAACATTGGAGGCAACAAAAGTAAAAAAATCCATTCCTTCTAAAGGAGGCACAAATCACATAACCCACTCCTAATCCAAGGAGGCACAAACCATCCCCGTTTGGAAAAACCGGCTAACACAACAAGATACAACTATACGCCCTACCCAAGGCAATACAACAGTTGACTAACAAAATACAGCAACCCCCAAAAGTTAAACCCCTTCTGGAAGACTTAACAACCCTTCAAATAAAATTCCCCAAAGTGAAAATAGAAGAAGTGAACATTCAAGGAGGGCAACCAAACAGGAATTAAATCTATATTTGGATTTCCTAAACCCACTTCCTTCATTATCATTCAGTAATTTATTGTCTTAATAAAAACTGACTTAATAACATCTCTTTCAGATAAAAGATGAAATTTAAACCATATGTTCAATTCCTTAATTGCTTTTAAATAATAATAAAATAAAACAATTACTTCTTCTATTCAGAACAAATCAATAAACCATTTCTTCTTTTCAAATAATAATAATAATAATAATAAAAATAACCATTTCTTCTTTTCAAGATAAAACATTTCAAAAAACACAACAATTAGTTCATTTTTCCCAACATCACGAAAGAGGGAGATTTCATAACGAAAGACAATTTGACGATTTAATCACCTACTTTAGGATTTCCTAGATCCAAGCAAAGAGATAACATATTGCATGTAATTGAATAAGAATAATTAACATTATTTGCAACTACTCAAAAGTAATTAAAACTACATTTGCGACATTGAGGAATTTAAACTAACAATTTAATTCCACTTTCACTAATTCCACATCATAATCAAAATCAAATTTTCAATAAAGTCATTTATTATAAAGTCAGTTTTATCCACTCTATGATTATAGAATAGTCATTTTAAAACCCATATATTTAAATATTTTTAAAAAAAATCATTTATATATATATATATATAGGGTAAGTGCACCAAGATGGTCGCACTTTTGTGACCAAACAAGAAAAAAAAAAAGACATAACGCGTTCGCGTTATAACGTGTTCTCATTATAACGCATTCGCGTTATGTCTTTTTAAAAGAAAAAAAAAAAGCGAATCCAAATATCATTTCTCATTTCATTTTTCTATGTTTTAGCTCCGCCCGCGGCCAAAAACCTTGTTATACGCGCTCGCGTTCTTGGAGAGGTGATTTCTTCAAAATTCATCAAGAGCAATTGGATTTCTTCACAAATATGGCGCCACGACGACGAAGAGATGCAAGAGGTAAGTATCGTTTGGTATTTGATTTGAATTTGTTAGTTTTAAATTGATTTTGTTTGTTTTAGTTTAGAAATGAATGTTTTTTTTTAATTTGTAGGAAATCCTCAACAAGAGGAGGAAAATCCTCAACCAAATCAGCCTCAACAACAAAATCAACCTCCCCCACCATTCTCTCAATACCCTCCTGGCACTCAAGAAAATTTGAGGAGTGAAATTGAAAACAATAGAAAAGAAGTTGAGGATCTTATTAGTAGGTTGAGTGATCAAAATTCTTCAACCACAGAAAGAATACATCTAGTAGATTCATTGAAGGATTTGTTAAAAAATGTAGATGCAATTACCCAACAAATATCTGGATGGCAAAATAGGAGGCAAACATCGAGGGCATATTATGCAGATAAATTATCATATAAACAAGTAAAAGATTTAAAGATTACTAAAGGCGATTTGTGCTCTCTATTCACTGACCCTAGAACAAATCAAAATCTCACCCTCAATGCAAAGAGGTTTCCTATTCATTGGTGCCACCACCAAGAGATTAGGAACCATTTTTACAGATGGTATATGGTCTTTGATTACCCACCGTGCAATAACTGTGAAGTCCCCAATATTTTCTTAGGAAATTATACTGTGAGTTTGTATTGAACCAAATCCTGAATTATTTTGATATGAGGGAGTTTCGTGGGAGAGGTGGGGTCAGACAGATAGGCCCAAGGCAATGTAATCCTGATATCCATGTGAGACGCACTGCCAAAGCCACTGCGGAGCAATTCTCAGATGCCCAGCTGCAAAGGAGAGTGTTGATGTAGAGACTTTGCAGGCAATCACATCCTTGACTCGGAGTGTCATCCACCACACTAGCCCCATTGTACAACGCAATCCAGGGGAGTCTTCAGGTGGTGGCCTTCGAGGCCATGTGTGTCGATCTTGAGGAGCCACTTGTTCGTATGACCCTACCGACCCTCAGGAGGGTGCTACGCAGGATCCATATGCTTCTACGCAGCCTGATCCGTATGCATCTATGGGGATGGAGAGGGCGGCTGACATTCTACATGATGCATATGGTATTGACAGTCAGGTAAAATTCAACATGTTCATTGAATTTATTTTATTAAATTTCGATAGTGAAATGCAAGATTAACTAATTTAGTTTTATTATTTTAATAAAATTGTAGGGTCACAGTGTTGACCCTGGGTACACCAGTCAATCTACTTATTTTTGCAGTACACCTATCAGTGGGGTATGTAAAGTTAGTAAACAATTATAAATTTATTACATGTGTTAATAGCATTGTTTTACGAATGGTATTTTAATATGTGATTTTGGATGTTGAACATGGGTGTTGTTGGAGGTTTCAAGGAAACACCTCTGAGTGCAAGTAGATTTGCTCAAACTTTCACGAGGTAATATAGAATAAAGAGAACTTAAAGTTAATGAATTCTAAGTTTAATCTAGATTTGTGTATATATAGTCATAAGAGTATATGGGTTCACTAGGTTATTATTTGAAATCTTTTAAGAATGGTCCTACCATGATTTTTTGTCTTAGAATTCCTACACTAGCAAGCTATATATAATAAAAATTTAACATGGAACTGACAAAGGTAGAGCTACATTCTATCCATCCTATATAATTTTTTGTGATGTCAACGTAACCAAGAATAAGACGATGGATGTCCCACATGATGTCAATGTAACCAAAAATAAAATTTCTATCCTCTAATTCTATCTATCGTACCTAAGACTCTTCAATATCTCCTAGATGCTCGAGATGCTTAAGACTAGGTCAAAATACCCTATATTCTCTTCATTTGTTGTATAGCTCATCAAGTTTCCCTATATGTTCTCTAACTAATCATGATTGCATGGAAAGAAGTTATAATTACTCATTAAACTCTCAACTATTGGAGCCTCCTCAAAATTTCCCATAGGACGTGGAAAATGCTTAGAAATGATTAAATTCCCTAATAGGGTGTGGGAGATCTTTTAGGAAAACATTTGACACTAATTTGATCCATTGAATTCTTCTTCATTCTTATATATTCCTCAAATATACCTTGCAATACCCTTATCATACCTAAATCTACTACATTCATGTCCTTGTTAGCTAGCATGTAGGTGATATAGTATGGTCCATGAATTTTATGTCTTCTTTTTTCATTTTTCTATACCTCTTTATCTCTCACTAGGTCCTCACATAAAAGAAAGAAAAACATTACTTCTTTCTTTCATCTAAGGCCCCTAAGGTTTCTAAAACCCTTCAGATGCTGATTCAAAGCACATCAACTATGTGGTACAAATGACTAAATCCCAAAGACGATTTGTAGCAACGAAAGAGTTTGGAAAGGTAGAGAGAGCTACACTGGTGACTCAAGAGAAACTTCAGCTTTCAAAAACAAAGCCAATTAGACTAGCAGACATGTGGATCAAGACAACATTTGGTGGAAGCGGAAGAAAGATGACTAGAAGTCTGGAGGCCCACCATACTGGAGTTTGATATTCAACTACAGAGCAGTAAGAGAGAGTCGACATCATGTATCAAAACATTGCATGCATTCTTCCGTACCAATGGATAAGGAAATGATTACTTTTCTTTCATTTTCATTTGCATAAATCAACCATATAACTAGTGAGAACCATGGAAGCACCAGCGACGTCCAATTTTATGTGGAGGTAATGGATGTGGTCCAAACTTTAGGAGGAAAGAAGGTCACTGTATGATCTTTGATGAATGATAGAAGAGGCCGGGTTGTAATAAAACCAAAGGGCACCTAGTCATGAGTAGGGACCTATAGGTTAGATTGGTGAAGCAGCACCAAGGAGGTTCTCACAAGGAAAGGCCTGTGGCGTACATACAAGGAAAGGCTCCGCTAGTTCTGCCCTCTTCCTCTATTTGAACTCCTGAGGTCCTTTCACTCCCTCATATCCACCCTTTGTAGATGTTTCTGTTCTCCGCTGTCTCTTTTGACCTCCTTGGTTTCTTTGGTCATTGCTCTACCTTGTACACCACGCTGTCCTCTTGATCTCTTTGATCTCTTCCTTTTCCTTTGCCCTTAGAAGTATGATCTTGCTTCCTCTTACTCCTCTCTTCAATCTTTAATGCCAATTGATAACATTGGTGCACTGTTTTGGGGCTTAAGAGAACCATCTCCTCTTGAATGTTCCACTTCAAACCATTGAGATACCTTTCCACCTTGATACTTTCATCCTTTGTGACATTGGACCTCATGTAAAGTCTTTGAAACTCCTCAGTATAAGAACTCACATCCTGATCTCTTTGCCTCAAACTTTGACTCCTCTTATGCAACTGAATTTCATAGTCTTCAGGTAGGTATGCTTCTTTCACCTTGGCAACCATTCCCTTCCAAGTAGAGGATAGGTTGCTTGCCTTCCTTTCTCCTCTCTCTGCCCTGAATGAATTTCCCACCAAGTTAAGCAACCTCTTAGTTCATTTAGCCACCTTTACCTTTCTCACAGGCTTCAGCTGACTCCATCACACTCAAAATGGCTTTACATTCCCTATCCAATCCATAACTAAATCAGCCTCCATCTTTCCACTAAACAGTGGTACTCCTTCAAGTGCTTTTCCACTCAAAGCCTTCAATGCTTTCAAGAAGGGATCCTCCTTCAATATAGTGTCAGGTTCAGGGATTCTATCCTCCTCTGCAACCTCTTCATCTTTTACTATTCTTCCATCAAACTGCATAACATTCAGTGCTTGCTCAAGTTGGTCTAACTTCTCTCTCAATACCCTATTTTCTTCCTCTGTTTCTTCAACCCTCTTGGCCAACTCAACATTTGTCACCATGATGCTAGAACCACTAGACTATGTCTCTGACATACAAGATCAATCCCAAATCTTTTTCTTGCTTTGATACCAATCTGATAGGGAGAGGGGTTGGAGGAATCAATCACCGATTCCTACTCTAGGCCTTTCCTTGTAAGACCTCCTTGGTGCTTTGCTTCACCAATCTAACCTATAGGTCCCTACTCATGACTAGGTGCCCCTGGTTTGTCTGACCAACCCCTCTTCTATCACAAACTCCAACCACCAAGTCCACCTTGGTTCATTGCCACAACTCTTCCTTAGCCTTTACACTATACTAAAGACCAATCTTCCTCAATACTCCATCAACT
>VDFB02105785.1:427831669-427924998 GCA_007258455.2 Sequoia sempervirens | reverse complement strand
AAAAACACCAAAATATAGTATTTTTGTCAAGTTTTTTTGATTCTCTAGGTCATCATATGATGTAAGAGAAGAGAATACTAAAATTTTCAAGATCCAAAAATATTTTAAATCTAGCAATAGCTTATGCACAGAATCACCCTCAAATCTAAGGATTTTTCATATCTGGAGCTCTGATACTATGTAGGATCTAAAAATTAGCTCACATACTCTAAGATAACTTACAAAAAAAAAAGATAACCTTCCAAAAGAGATTATAGAAAGATAATAGCTTGCTTGATATTATATGATACAACAATGTACAAGATTCTTGCTTATATAGACAAGGTGAGATAGGATTAGACAAGATCATGGCATGTGTCTTACTCGTATAACATGAGACAACTAACATATTAAATATTAAATGACCTGAGACACAATAAGTAAATGAAATAAGATAAGATCTCATCAAAACAACTTCTAAAAATATTTCTAGGACCTAAGTAAACTTAACATGTTAATTAGACCTACTAATGGACTAGATAGGTAAAATATCATATTCACACCATCAATAAGGTGGTGCTCGAGTGAATCAAGGTTTGACATGTGGCTTAGTAGTGGCCTAAAATATGGCACAAGGGAATGAAGAGTATACATATCACAAGCTCTACCAAGTTTTATTGGTGGGATACATCACAAGAAACCAACAGATAAATCTCAATGGGCAAAGCCTTAAGTGCCATCAAAAGGCCACTCCTCAACAACCCAACAAACTTTGGTATATCTCTTTTATACTTGTACATAGATTTAATATTTAGACATGGTTAATTATAGATTAGTATTTATCTTAGAATACCATTCCACAATAAATATCAACACCAAGGAAATTAAGCTTGATAGTTTCATGGTTTATTATAGGCATTCTTATTATATATGTATATGTGTATGCATATGCATGTGTATATCTAAATGTATGTATATGTATATAAAAACTTATTTTACCCTCCTAAAAAGTTTCTCTTAAAAAAAACCTAAAAGTGAACTCTTGTATTAAGAAACCAACATTCAAAATGATTGACAACACTCCAAGTTATTTTTTTCTTGTATTGAAACTACAACACTTCAAATTCATAGAGCATACAATATAATCAAGAACAACTATCTAGTAACTTATACTTATCAATACAATGTGCATACTAATATAAACAAACTTTCAATATAATGTTAAGCCTACCATCTAGTACATTATGAATGATTAACTTATACACATAATTAATAAATATAAGTCATCAAATAATTATGTAAAAAATATAATAATAGTGAAGGTTTATATAGGGCCCCACGTTTGAAATAACAACATCCTTACAAAATGGGGATTTTTCTTGAAGAGCTACATAAATATTACTAATTTTGATCATCTATTAACAAATTACATAAGAATGGGTGAACAACTTAACACTCTTCATGATCAGATATTTATTCTTTAACTAACACCATGTAGGCAAGGAAATCGTATGCAAGAGTCATAGATTGAAAAGCTCTAGTTAAGGGTAAGAATCATAAGTTGAAACTTGGACATTCCTATAGTAGGATGATGGAGAGTGATCCTGCAAAATATAGGAATTGAAGATTCATTCTCCACCTTTGTTGCACCATTCCTATAAATCACTCAAAGCAATATAATCACCTTCTACATGTCATAACAATAAATCTTTAAAAAATCCATTTCATGCCAAGGGATTTCCATCTCCTCTAGTCAATTGAGACTAAGTATAGTGATTTTTTATGTACCATGCTCATTCCTTCCTCCTCGCTTCTTTATCTCTTTCTACAACTTGACCGCGACCATATCACTGATTTTTTTATGGAGAAACATCATAAGAAGTCAAACCCTCAACTCTAAGTACAAAAAGTGCCAGGTTTGTAACAAAGTCTCCCCTAACAATATATTTCCATCAACTTCCACCCCCTAATCCTTTGTTGCCCAAAATTGGTTTCTTAAACCTTCATGTGGATTTGTATAAGGGGATTTCTGTTAATTTACATTACATATTGTTTAAATTCTTTACATCTAATGGTCAATCTTGTTAATCCAACCTAGTATCAAAAAATTTATGATATTATGTGAAGACAGGAAAAATGAACAAGGGTAATAACATAAAGATTCAAAGCAATATAAAACCTTTTACTTTGTTTATTATATTTCTCTTCTAATTGAACTACAAGAAGAGTTGCACCCAATATTCTCTTAATGTATGGATGGAATGTGGTTGCTTATAAAACCAACAACATGATATTAGGAGTAAGATGATAAGAGATTAAATGGATAGCATAAGACTAGGATAATGGAAGATTAGATAAATGTAAAGTAACATAAGGCTATGAAAAAAATACAAAGAAAATGCAGCAACATAACACTATGATGAAAAGTGGATTCTCAAATGGAGTGAGAAGCCTCTCATTTATAGAATTTTCAAGAGGGAAATCAATGGCCTAGATGGATGGGTTGATGAATTGGGTTGGATTGAATAAGGATTAGAGTTTGGATTAAAGTTGTCGTCATATGAGAAGTGTCCCATGAAATAGGTTTAGGATTTGATGAAACAACATTAGGGCATATTCTTATTTGAAGGGTTGAGATTTGGAGATGTAGTGTGAAATGGATGATTAAGATGTAAAACCAGTTTAACTTTTGTGCCTCTCATTTACTGATTGTAGCTAGTGTCTAGGTTCAATGAATCTAGACAAGCTCTTAATTAGACATATGACTTAATAATTAATCAAATAATAATAATTTTTTTAATTAATTATTAGAGAAGAGTGATGTGGGAAGATAAATTAAATAAATAAATAATAATTTAATTAAATAATTTGGGTAGATGAAAAATAAGATTAATTAATTATTTAGGTGATGGAGAAAATTAATTTAAATTAGTTAAATAAATATAATTTATTTAATTAATTTGGCAAATAGGATAAATGTGTCACAGGGTGACATACGATGGTGTTAGGAGGATGAATTAATAGGTGATGTGATGAAAGGTGTTATCTAGGTGTTGAAAGGGCATGGTCAATTTTAGATGTTTGCATTATGTAATAGAATAAGTTTTGTTAGATTTTTTAAGTTTGCACAAGTCATTAATAATTTAAAAAATGCTTTTACAAATTCCTGAAAATCTATTCTTTAAGGAAAATTTTAGATCGCATTCCTCGATCCAACATCAAGATGAATCCTTAATTATTTCAACTTCTTAGCAAAGGTCATTTTTAGTTTACATGGCCTTTATAAGATGATTATCTATTTAAAAATTATAATTTTCACAAGTAAACATAATATGACTTGTCTAAATAACAATAAATACAATATTTTTCTTGTTTCCAACAATGTGAATCTCCTTCAAGATGTTTCACAATTTGAATCTCCTTCAAGACCCCTCTTTAGGAAAATATTAGATCATAGATTGGATGATTATTTAATTAATGAATAAATTTATTTCCTAGTTTAAATTATGAAACATTTTTCAAGGTGTATCCCACTTAATAAAGCCAAGTAACTCTTCAAAACTTTCACGTTGAAACTTGAAATTTGTTGTGGTCCTGTAGGTGCAACGCAATTTCAAGAACTCGTTAGCATTGAAAAACACTTATTATTTATAATTTCACTTGTAATATTGTCATCCATGATAATCATGAGTCTTGCAAGGAAGAGGTGAAAATTGTAATATCTACTTCAAGCATTTACGATTTCATCTCGAAGCAAGCCTCTATTAATCATTTGAAATCAAGAACTAAATAAACATGATATGTTGAGTTCCTCACCAACCCTCAACCTTTCAAGACCAAAGCTAATGACTCCTCCTTTTAAAACATAAGAAAACTTTGTAAACAAGATAACAATTTAGAAATAAAAAGTATCAATGATTATAGAGTAATAAATTACTTTCGCTATACAAATGATGTTTGATAATTTTTTATTTGGATTGTTTGATTTTAATATGTTTTAATAAGGTTGCTTTGACTAATCGAGGTATTGATTAAATTATTAATTAACAAGCATTTTGGAAATTTAATATAAATGTGTGTGTGTATATATATTTATTTATTTATTGATGATTATGGTTTGTAATAAATTGAATTGTGCAATATAATATTAAATGAAATGAAATAAACTAAAAGTGTGAGAAACATGAAAAGATAAAATAGAATATTAAAATGGAATGTTGTAATTATTTGACGATTAAAATATTAACAAGATAGAAGGGTTTGCATGCAAGTTCATGCATAGTCTCGAACTATTTGTCATAAAGGAATTTGATGCTTTATTGGAGATTTTTGAGATTTTTTCTAATTTTTTCTATGTGTTCAAAAATCAATAGCTTTTCCTCAATTAATAAGGGTCTTTTTGGGGAAATTTGGAGGAGGATGGATCATCACTGAAAACATCACATTTAATTACTTAATAAATTAAGAACGCAAACATTCCATACATGATAAAATTACATCAAAGCATAAGAGATACCACATGTTTTCAATTAACGATCATTTACAATACAATTACAACTCTCTCATTCCCCGAATGAGGTAAATCCAATAAGCATGATTACATATTACACAATTCCACTTTGATAACAGATGAGGGGTAATAAAATACAATAACAACGGAAATGAATAAAGCATGAAAGTACTGGATCCCAAGAGCTCTCCAACTGGAAATCTTGTCCACACGAATAAGAAGACGACCCGACGGATTAAGGTGCATGTTCCACCCAACCATGTGATACCCAAAGGCTCACCCCCCGTGCTAGGAGATAGTAACAAGGAATCCTATACAATACCATCAACCTCTAGACACAGGCTAACTCACACTGACACAACCAATCACATGAACCATATAACTAGAAGAATAACACAAGTACAACTCTAACATCATTGACATAAGTCACATTGCTTCCAGAAATAAAACAGATCGAGTATGATAAGAAGACCATACACATAAAATCACGTACCAACTGTTGTCATAGAAAGAGTGTCATCACATAGCTCGACATGGGATCTCCTCTGGGAATCTTCATAGGCTCCGACCCCCACTATGGGTTGTCCTGGTGGCCTCTACCGAATCCCGGCACCCATACTCACTCATGCGGAATCAAATACCTCTCGTAAGGACAAGATAGATGACCTTGCCATTCCAGGCCTTCCCATCCCATCCCAAGTCTATACAAGCCCTTGCATCCATGAGCGAGGCTCAATTCTCTTAATTAGTGTGAAATACTACCTAACTTCTAAGTACATTAATTTAGTTATCACTTGATTAAACCACTTCTGAAGGTTTCCCGATTTACCTCTTTGGGCTCTGGCCCCTAACAGAAGCCACTCTTCTACTTGACAACAAACCAACACGAAACCAATCACCAAAGGAATCCCAAGTGCATACCAACAAGATAAAACCACTCCAACTCTAGGAGGAACACATAATGAAACTCACTCCAAACACTGGAGGCAACAAAAGTTAAAACCCTCTCCAAACATTGGAGGCAACAAAAGTAAAAAAATCCATTCCTTCCAAAGGAGGCACAAATCACATAACCCACTCCTAATCCAAGGAGGCACAAACCATCCCCGTTTGTGAAAACTGGGTAACACAACAAGATACAACTATACACCCTACCCAAGGCAATACAACAGTTTACTAACAAAATACAGCAACCCCCAAAAGTTAAACCCCTTCTGGAAGACTTAACAACCCTTCAAATAAAATTCCCCAAAGTGAAAATAGAAGAAGTGAACATTCAAGGAGGGCAACCAAACAGGAATTAAATCTATATTTAGATTTCCTAAACCCACTTCCTTCATTATCATTTAGTAATTTATTGTCTTAATAAAAATTGACTTAATAACGTCTCTTTCAGATAAAAGATGAAATTTAAACCATATGTTCAATTCCTTAATTGCTTTTAAATAATAATAAAATAAAACAGTTACTTCTTATATTCAGAACAAATCAATAAATTATTTCTTCTTTTCAAATAATAATAATAATAATAATAACCATTTCTTCTTTTCAAGATAAAACATTTCAAAAAACAAAACAATTAGTTCATTTTTCCCAACATCATGAAAGAGGGAGATTTCATAACGAAAGACAATTTGATGATTTAATCACCTACTTTAGGATTTCCTAGATCCAAGCAAAGCGATAACATATTGCATGTAATTGAATAAGAATAATTAACATTATTTGCGACATTGAGGAATTTAAACTAATAATTTAATTCCACTTTCACCAATTCCACATCATAATCAAAATCAACTTTTCAATAGTCATTTATTATAAAGTCAGTTTTATCCACTCTATGATTATAGAATAATCATTTTAAAACCCATATATTTAAATATTTTTAAAAAAAATCATTTATATATATATATATATATATATATATTAAATATCATTTTATATATTCCAATTAAATAAAAAAAAACATTCCAATTATTTAAAATATATATAAATATATTATATATATTTAAATAATATATTAAAAAAAATGCATTTAAATAATATATATATATATATATATATAATATATTATAATATATATATTATAATATATATATTATATTATAATATATATATAATATATATATTATATAATATATAATATAAAATTTAAATTTAAATATATAAAATAAAAATTAAATGAAAACTTAAAGAAATTATTCACCCAGCCCCACCATGGAGGATGAAAACTGACCTCCCTAATGGAGGTGGTTACAAGGCGGCACCCCCGGTTGTGGGGAAGCTACAGCGCGCCTCCATGGGTGGTTGTGTGACCAAGGTTCATCCACCCCACAAACTGAAATAATATGTATATATATATATATATATATATATATATATATATATATATATATATATATTTTCAATAAAAATTAAAAAACCCAAAACCATCCCCTGCACAGAACGAATTTTATTTTCCAGATTTTTCTACAGGAAAAGGAAAAAAAAAAACAAACCTTCCAATATAAAACAGATCCAAAAAGCATGAACAAAATATATGAATATATATATATATATATATATATATATATATATAATCTCCATTTTATAGACAATTTGGGCAAGTTTTCAACAGAAAATTTACAATAAAATTAATTTTCAACGTGATTTCCTGATATGAATTTCTAACTTCTGTTTTTTTGTTTTCTTTCCATTTATCTATTGTTAAATCTTCAAAACTAATTTCTTGATTTCAATTTATGTTAAAGAATTTGTATTTTCCACAAGAATCTAAGATTTTCCATGTGTTCAACATAGTTTTTCAAATTTTCTTTCAAACAAGTTTTGAAACAATTTTGACGGGTTTTTCTTGCAAATCATACAGAATTTAAAACTTTTCCAACAGCATAATAAAATTTGAAAACTCTTTCAAAATGAAAACAAAAACATAGAGAGAAACCTGGTTTTTTCTCCAAAGCTTGAAAGATTCCAATGGTGCTTCCAAATCTTATTTTGTTTTCCAGCTCACCCAAGAAATCCAAACTTTTTCTTCAATTCCAAAACAAAGCCACAGCAAATCCTTTCTCCATCAAATTGAAAATTAAAAAAAATATCAAATTGAATTTTCTCTCATAGAGTTTCCCCAAATTTAGTCAAACCCTTAAAAATATCCCATCCACCAAATTTATTGCAAATTTGGAGATATTTTCTTTTTAAAAAATTTTAAAACAAAATTGCTTTCCAAATGGAATTTTATGCATTTAAAATTTTATTTTTACAAAAGAATTCAAAATTTTGTAAAGAAATTATTTTACATATTAATTTTCAAAAAGTGCAATTTAAAACATATTTCCATTTTTTTTTAATTTAAATCTAAATATCCAATAATGCCAAAACAACTAACTTAATTTAATTTATCACCTTTAACTTAATTAATCAATAAACTAAATATAATCCAAGATTAGATTATTTTATTAATTAAATTAAATTAATCAATAAAATAAATGACATTTCAACATTGCAACCAGATATATTTAATCATCATTTTAACTACACCTGCCATTTAATAACCTTTATAATATGAAATTAAATAAATAACCAAGGTGAAAGGGACAACATTAAAACAACTAAACCCGACTACAACCTGACGACACACTATGGCTAGGGTGATGACTCAGCACGAAAAACCTAGCTACTATCTCCCAATCGAATATCATTGGTCAATGGACACGCTCAACCTGTGAAATCAGGTGGAGTCAATGTCCTGTACCTGTCAACCTGCGAACAAAGAGTATATCGAACATGCATATATATGATATAATAAAACACACCGTGAAGAGGACATCTCGGATCATAGGGCATTCGCAAGCGAGTGATGCGATCTCGTCCCCTTCACCAATACACTCATCATAGACTGACAGTTCCATCATAAACAAATATCTCATGCAATAACATGTTACAATAACTAATCATCATTACACCAATTAAAACATGTCAAATAAAGCATCGGATAAGATATATTACATCACACAAATAGACTATTGCTCTATAAATAGCGATCAAATAACACACACATGATGAAGTATCTCAATAACCAAAAAGCACATCCAAGCAAACAAGGACACACTGTCCAGCCAGAAAGCAAAACAGAGGGGTATTACAAAGTGATATTTATTTATGGAGTTGTTTGTCACACCCCGATTTTATAGCTACTATTGCATAGGGCAATTGATTGTAATGTTTGAATCTTTATGGTGAATAAAACAATGATGTTCTTGTTATCAATAATGGCATTCTATTTAAATGATGGTTACATTTGATTGTTACTTCAATTGATGTAATTTTGAACGAATGTTGCATACAATTATGGAATAATATTATTCTAACTTGTGAGATGTTTTTACCTTGTTATGAGCATATGACTACCGGTGTCATGTCATGATGTGCAGGTATGAAGACTGTTCCTCTGGACAGAGGAGAGACATCATTCGGGGAGGAACTTGGTCGGGTAAACAGTAACGGTTACCAAATTGGGCATATACACACATACTATAGATTGAGTAAGCCAAGTTTGTTTGTCGATATAAGGGTAAGTCATCCATAGGCTTGTTTATTGACATTAGGATTCTGAATTCACTTCTTTATGCTTTAGGAGATATGATTGTTTTAGCGTCAGACTTGCTATATCATGACCCAAGTATGAATGCTATGAAAGATATATGTTAAAGATTGATTGGGAACACACATACATCTATACATAGTGTACACGTATCTATATGTACAGACATATTAATACATGTGTACGTTAAGCAGACGGATATGCTCATACACATGTGTCGACATGTATATATGCATACATACGTATACACAAGTGTATAAATGTACACAGTCCGCCTGATATCTGTGGTGAAAATAATATTTAATATTATTGCCTAGTAAATTTACATATATATTTATGTATAAATGTATATATTAGTGATGTGATTATATTTATGGATATATATACATAAATACATAAATACCTATGTAAATATATTATATATTTATATATTTAAAATATATGTACTAATATTAAGGTAATATTTACATATATGTAAATATATATAAATATCATGATGAAATGTCAGAAAATATATATATTTATATATTTTAAAATATTACACTTAATTGAAATACATATTTGATAAAATATATAAATGTATAATATTGAAATGTGAATTATATAAATTTAATTGACACATAAAAATATTCAATAGAATAGAAATTGAACACAAAGGTAATGGAAAAATAAAGGTTTTAAAATGGTGAAATATTTCAGTTTTGGCTATAAAGAATAATAACCTCAACATTGAAATCGAGTTCTTTTGCCTGAGATATTTAAAACAACAGAAGTCGAATTTGTTTTTAATGAACATTTGAAAAGGAAGAAAATACGTTTTATTTTGCAAAGCTCATGAAAACTCATGGAAAAAGTCGCACGCCTAATGAAAACGCGTTTGGTTCGCGACTTTGGCTGCGACCTGGTCTAAGGAATAACTGAATGCTGATCTCAAGGGCCAAAATGGCGATGTGTGAACATAGGAACGCAGCAAATAAATCATTTGATTTCATGCGATTGGCCAAAAGAAAACATGTGACGTTTTTTAAATTAGAGTTGAAAAGTTCTTTTGCTGGCTTAAAAGGAAGTCGAATCACCTTCCATTATGATGACTTAGGGTTTAAGAATCTGCCAAGTATCATTTTGACTGATTCTGAGCACTTAGTTGTCAATCCACATGCCTCCATTGGTGGAATCCATTGCATTTCGAGCCTATATATACATACCCTTCCATTCATTGTAAACACACACATTGAACAATCCGAGTCTATCATTCTCTGTTTTGGTTATATTATTCTGTATTGCTGAGTTTGAAAGATACTATGAATTTTTATCAGCATTTACCAGTTACTATGGTTATCCTCTTTTGAGCTGTGAGTGAGCTTTATTATTGCTGAGAGAAGCTTTTCATATATTCTGAGAACATATATCACCATTTGCTGAGAGACATCCTCTGTACATTATCTTCACAATTTCCGAGTTCATAGTCTTTTGTTGGAGGTCTGAGGTGCTAGAAACACAACCAAGTTCATCCTCTAAAGGGAAAAGCATATACCAGGCATGTTGTTTCTTCTTTCATGTTCTAGAGCGTATTTCTTGATATAAATCTAAAAGTGTAATTACTGATTGTGCATAGTTAGGGAATTGCATTGAGTTCAATACTTCAGTTAAGATAAACAAAGAAGTGGTTCTATGTTGCACCATGTAAGTAAATTACCTCAAGGAATAGTTATGCATGTTTTCTGAAGTGTATACCTATTTGCATTAGTGTGTGTTTTGCATTAAGGTGTGAATTATGCATGGACTCCAAGCTTAAGAGATTAGTTTACTTGTCTTACATTAAAGAGAAATAATGGGAAAAGATAAAAGGGAGGGATTTGTTTGCATTTTGAATGACTATTGAATGTTGTGTATGATCTATGTATATGGAGAATACGTAGATGTACTTATTATCTACTAGGATCAAAATGAAGGCAGAATCAAGTAAAGTCTTTTAGCTTAAGTTATTATGATAACTGAGGCAAGCTAAGTACTCCTAGGATAAAGATTTCCTAATTAGGAGGATTGATAGAAGACACTTGTAGACTGTTTCATTTCTAGTAGGTTTGTATGATTATAGGATATCTGGGGTGACGGATTTACCCAATGAAGGATAAAACCTATGCGTAGAGTAAGGAAGCCTCAAGTCAAATCGACCCTGAGTAGTGTTTATGATAGATGACCTTCATTCGAAGTACTGAATGAGAATACTTTGGCCAAAGTAGTGAAAGGTACGACATCCACCTAGGTGTGTGATAGTTGAGACTACACTACCAGTTCATTGTGATCCGAGTACTAGTTCGAGATTGTGAAATAGTAAGGTTCTAGTTGTGTAGGACACAACACTATGCTCAGTTGGTAATCGTTAAAGGATACCCTACCAATCTCTTCTTCGAAGGGAGGGTCGTTCATTGTAAAATGATCATGCGGGGGACCGCATTATAAGTCCATGGTTGGTGGAAAAGCGCCCGAGTGATGTTTCTCCTCCACAGCAAGCGGCCGATGTACCAAGATTTGAAAGGACGGACTCCTGGACCTTCTTACTTCTATTTGTGCAAAAGCTTACGAGCTATGTATGTAACTGTATTACTTTTGAACTCTGATTTATATTTGCAATGGAAATGAAATTCATGTGGAAACATATTGTAACTTGTACGTATTTATCAATAAAGAAAGGAAGATTTTTATTGTATTATCTTTGTTACTTGTACCTTTACATGTTTAAAGTGAGAATTGGAAAGTTTTTAATTTATGCAAGGAATAGGTCGTTACATTGTTCATGATTGTGTGTTTATTGTGAGTCACTTTAAATAGTGTATTTCATGGTTGCAATGTTTGATTGTTTCCTTGTGGTGAATCACATGTGCGATTTTTGAATTTAAGTTGATTTTTATTATTGCGGTTGATTTTGTATGGAGACAATTTTGGTTATTGTTTATGGAGGGATCCTTTTTGTGCCAAATGGATTATTGAGACTTCCAAAGGCTTGGGGAAAATGGCTTGAGTTTCGGTTTCACGTGTTTTTCATTTTGAAAGTGGATTGATTTTGTACTTGGATTGTGTTCATGAGAGTATTTAGATTTGCACTGTTTACTTGTTATTATGATTGGGAATTGTCAGTGAGATGGTTCATGCCATGCTCTGGATATGTGATTCTTGTGGCTTTGTTTTGGTGTGCAAGATGGTTTTACCCTGTTTGATGTATGGGGTCTTTTAGTTGCAAGTAGGGAGAGTGGCTTTGAATGGGGGTCGAGACCCAAAGTGGTGCCAGGGTAATTCATTGAGAGTTTCTTTAATCCAATAATAACCTAAAATGAATTAAGGGGTTGGGTAGTTCACATTAATCAAGATAATTGAAGCCCCACTCATGGCTCAAGCACTCGTTTAGGCTTGGGATGAGTGGGAAAGCCTGCAATGGCAAGATCAACTGCCTTGTCCTCTTGAAAGGTATGTTGATCTTGTATGAGTTAGAATGGGTGTCGAGGATCGGTTGAGGTTGCCAGGGTAACCCAAGATGGGGGTCGGGACCCAGGAAGATCTGCATTGGGTAACCCATATCGAGCTATGCGATGACACTCTTCCCTATAGCAACCTTCTATGCCTTGTTTGTTTTCCCCTTGTTGTTCATGTACCTCTAAAATCAGTTGTCTCTTTATGTTTTTTCTTGTTGAATCTTGTATGTTGGAGTCATGTTACCCCTTGTCTACTTGATTGCTTGTGTAGTGGGTCCTTATTGTCATCTCCTAGCATGAGGGGTGGAACTTAGGGCTCCACATGGTTGGGTGGAACATGTTATGCACTCCATTGGGTTCCCAGTTGATGTTTGTGAGCATGGATGTTGTACCTTATGCAAAGATTCCAGATCTTGTAGTAGATTGGAGATAGTGTTGATGTTATGTAATGTAATCATTTCAGTTGTATCTTATCGTGTATCTGATGTATCCTTCTCGTTGTATGTTGGGAAGTATTGATGTAATTATGTAATCATGAAACAATGCACCTTAATGTAATAAAAGCGATATATGCTCTCCTTGTGTTTAACATTTGATCATTGATGGTTATTTGTTTAATATGGTGTATGGATGTATGATGTTCCTTTTCTTAATGCAATGGATTCATAATTAACTTTTGTGGGTTGGTTAATCCTAGATGTTGGATTAGAATATGTAAGGAATGTATGCATGTAATGCAGTCATGATACCCTAAAGGACATTGTTAGAACTTATGTATGTTAGATGCATTATATGCTAGTGTTGTATGATTTACATTTCATGTTAGTTTCTTTAAAACAAAAATTGTGTCATAATTGTTAGTTAGTTGTGTTGTCATTTGGGGTTTCGTAGTAGGCGTTACACTTGGTATCAGAGTCTAGGTTCGTACACTAGGAACTCTAGATAGACATGAGCCCATTATGTTGTTCTAATTGCGTTTACTCTGGAGATGATGTATTCTCCCTTTTGTTGTCCTCGCTTAGCAGCCCGAGATTTATCCTTCGGTGGTGTTGGTCCAATGGTGCAGAAAATTGGTGGAAAGGGTAGGACCTTTGGTGTAGTGCACAATGCACTGATATTCTTCCTACTGGGGATGCATTATGGACCCTTGTGTAGCCTTGTGATGTGTTTCCTACTGATGTGAATTTGTGTGTGTATGTGAAGAATGTGTTAAATCTGGAATTTTATGCTTATAAAGTGATAAATTGTGTTTCCATGCTTCTGAAAAGGCGTAAAATCATGATCTTGTGTCGCATATGATTGAGATTTAGTGTTGTAAAATGAATAAAATGGAATGTTTTGCATGTAAATGATGAATATTTAATGAAAAATATGCACCTTGTGTGCATAATTTTGTTGCGTTTTGCGGAAGTATAGCATTTTGATGTAATGAATCAGCTTTGATTATAGATATGTAGTGGATGGTTTGCGATGTAATTGTTGTTATTTGTTGATGTGGATTATTGTTTGAAATGTCTTGGTGGGAAGGACAGTGTAGCATTACTTGTTTGTGAGTACCCTGCTACGTTGCAATTTCCTCTCATGCTGTGCTTGATTGTTTGATATATATATATATGTGTATGTATTGTTTGATAGTTTGTCTAATGTAGATTGCAGGTACCAGATATCGACTCCACCTAAACTGTCAGGTCTAAGTGTGCCTTAAAACCCAATGGAAATATTGTTGAAAATAAAGATGACAAAAGGTCCCCTACTCTATACATCATCCTCGAGAAGGATGAGTATCCAGTCCATTACCTCATCAACGTCGTTTGATGTATGTGGTCAGTTGGTCCTGCTTCTTGACCTTGGTTAAAGTTTAGGCAATTGTTTGACATTTGGTTTGTTTGATTATTTGATGTTGCTTGTATTTACATTAAGGAAAGGTGAAAGTGGTATTACTTAACAAATTTTGAACTAATGTGTGTATGTTTTACTCTAACCTTGCGACTTACAGGTGTAAGTCAAATTCTTGGGGGGGGAGGATGTAGTGCCCCTCCATGATTGGCCCTTTCATGATGTTTGATAATTTGTTGATTTGGGTTGTTTATTTTAAATCTATTTTAATAAGGTTGTCTTGACTAATCGAGTTATTAATTAAATTATTAATTAACAAGCATTTTGGTAATTAAATATAAATGTGTGTATATGTATATATATAATTAAATTGTGCAATATAATATTAAATGAAATGAAATAAACTAAAAGTGTGAGAAACATGATAAGATAAAATAGAATGTTAAAATGGAACATTGTAATTATTTGACGGTTAAAATATTAACAAGATAGAAGGTTTTGCATGCAAGTTCATGCATAGTCTTGAACTATTTGTCATAAAGGAATTTGATGCTTTATTGGATATTTTTGAGATTTTATCTGATTTTTTTTGTGTTTGAAAATCAACAACTTTCCTCAGTTAATAAGGGTCTTTTTGGGGAAATTTGGAGGAGGATGGATCATCATTAATTTTTTGGGAATTCATGGATTTTTTTTGGTTTTGGAGGAATAAAAAATTGTCTGCAATAAATTATGGGGAGAATAATTTCATTCTGTTGTCGATTCGAAAAAGATTCTTTAGGGGTTTCAAAGAGTTGATTATGGCGGTAGAAGAGAGGTCTCAGCACTAGACTTCATCTTAGTTCGGGTTGGACTCCAAGATTCGGAAAGGACATCATATCAACTCAAATTGGAGAAAATGAATTTTGCAGATGAGTATTCACTCTTCTTATGCTAGTGCTAATGTCTGTTTGTTTGATGATATAATCGTTTCGTTAATCATTGCATTCTTGAAAAATCATTTATTTATTAATGTCAATCATTGCTTTTTGCTTGAATGTCTCTTAGATCTACTAATTGCATTTGCTTGTAATAGTGCTTTATTATTTCAAATATTTTATGAGCTTCCTCGTATAATCTATTTTGTGCGCATTATGCAATATTTTCATTTGTTATGTTGGTATCAATGGTTAACCATTATATTTGGTGATCGCCATCTTTTGTGGAAATTCGATGCTAACTCGTATGTCTTCCAATTCAGCATTATCACGTGTTTTGATTCATGTTTGGGATGGATTCATTTTAATGGTCTATGTTTAAATCATTGGGCATAGATTATCATTGGCGTCCCCTCTCTTTTTCAAATGCTCAAATATTAAGATTTCATTTGTGTTGGTTTGCACATGGTGAATCCCCTCCGGCATCATACCTTAAATACATGGTTATCACCTGTCGAATATCTTAGCTTGAGTGCATTGACCAAACCATTCTGTGCATACCCTGCAATCATCTCATTCCTTGAGATGTCATCTCATTGGAGCGGTTGGGTATCCTTTCTTCCCCAGCGTACTGGCCGCCTTAGTAGCATTTGAGGAATAGGCATTACTCAAGCCAAATTCCATTTGGCTGAAAGTTTCTATATCTTTTTCTTTGAATTTTGTCGCATCGCTCCATTCATGAGGTTGTACGCCCTCCTCCTCCCTTCTCTCCGCAACCTAGTTTCCTTGCATGCATCTTTCGGTTTTAGTTTGTTGTTCCCTTGCTATGTATTACATTCGTTGAAATTAATGCATGGTATCCAACTCTTTTTGTTGGGAATTTGATTTATTTTGTGTTGCGTTCAATGTCGCTTGCACCATGTCTTTCTCCACATATTGTTTGGATACTAAACATGGTGTTTTCCCCTTGATTATTGTGTTTGGTATTGTTGTTGTGTCGCCTGGTTCTCGGTAGTTGATAATGTGAATTTCACCTCCTGCTTTATACATTGGTTTGGAACCCTTCGATTTTAATATGGTGATTTTATCGTGATATCCGATGAATGTACACTAGACTTAGAATTTGATTATTCATATTTCTCTTGGTATCTGAGTAATAAGCATTCTATTTAGGTAATTCGTATACCTATAGAATTTGATGAATTGTATTATAGAGGGTATTTGGTTATATATATATATGTTGTTTTTTATAATTTTGAAATGTGGTATTGAAAACTGTATTGGTTTTTGAATATATAAATAATTATATATATAAAAGAATTTTTTCCTTAGTATGTGTACAATATACATTGTTTTTAATGATGAAATTAAAGTGTTAATATTATTTATGTGGTTTATGTTCTATTTTGTGCATTTGATACTATATGTGTATGTTTATATATGTATGTGTGGTTGTGCATTTATATGTAGGTAATTTGATAGTACTTTATCTAGAGTTTTGAATAAATATATTTTCATATTAAAGATTAATATGGTGTTTTTTAAATATACAGAGTAAAGGAATAAAATTTAAATTTTAAAGTTACTTATTTATGTTCTAAAAGGATAGGTATTTTATTTATTGGATAAATTTTATACTATGGGTTGCATTCGATGATATAAAGGTATTAGCAAAAGAATGTTACTTAATTAAGAATTTAAATTGGAATTTCTTATTGGATGGGTATTACTAAAAGAATATTTAAATGGTTAAAAGTAATTGTTTTGGGTAAATTATTAAAGGGAATTGAACTATTTTATATCTCGATAATTGAGAGTTAGGAAAAGTTAACATTATTTAAGGGTGAAAGTTTAGGGGTTAATTATTTATAATTATTTAAGAGAGTTGTGTAATGTAAATAATTGGAATATTGCTATTATAGATATTTTCAAGTAGAACTATTTGGAAAAAATAATCTATGAAATTGAACTTAAATTGAGTAATTAGACTTGAGGGAAATATAAATGCTTGACCAGATTATAGAAATGTTGATTTCGTTGTATTCTCTAAAGGTAGAAAGGTAAATTAGATTATTGATATCATAGACAGTTGAGAATATTGTTTGAATGATTTATTAGGTGAATTCAAGGGTCAAGTAGTGATTTTTAGGAAACATGCAAATAATGTCTTCCTTGGATGCACTGTTTGGTTGAGTTATTATTGATTATTGTATTTGATCTTGGCATTGGATTCTTTTAAGTGTTTGGATTAAGCGATTAAATTGTTGAGTTAAATAAAAAGTGGAAGTGATGTTTATTTATGGAATTTTTCATGATTGTGTGTTTATTGTGAGTCGTTTTAAATAGTGTATTTCATGGTTGCAATGTTTGATTGTTTCCTTGTGGTGAATCACGTGTGCGATTTTTGAATTTAAGTTGATTTTTATTATTGCGGTTGATTTTGTATTGAGACGATTTTGATTATTGTTTATGGAGGGAGCCTTTTTGTGCCAAATGGATTATTGAGAAATTTCCAGAGGCTTAGGGAAAATGGCTTGAGTTTTGGTTTCACGTGTTTTTCATTTTGAAAGTGGATTGATTTGGTACTCGGATTATGCTCGTGAGGGTATTTAGCCTTGCATTGTTTACTTATTATGATTGGGAATTGTGAGTGAGATGGTTCATGCCATGCTCTAGATATGTAATTCTTGTGGCTTCATTTCGGTGTGCAAGATGGCTTTACCCTGTTTGATGTGTGGGGTCTTTTAGTTGCAAGTAGGGGGAGTGGCTTTCAATGGGGATCGGGACCCAAGATGGTGCCCAGGGTAATTCATTAAAATTTTCTTTAATCCAATGATAACTTAAAATGAATTAGGAGGTTGGGTAGTTCACATTAATCAAGATAATTGAAAAATCACTCATGGCTCAAGCGCTCATTTAGGTTTGGGATGAGTGGGAAGGCTTGGAATGACAAGATAAACTTCCTTATCCTCTTGAAAGGTATGTTGATCCCGCATGAGGTAGAATGGGGGCCATGAATTGATTGAGGTTACCAAGGTAACCCAAGATGGGGGTCGGGACCTAGGAAGATCCGCATTGGGTAACCCATATCAAGCTATGTGATGACACTTTTCTCTATAGCAACCTTGTATGCCTTGTTTGTTTTCCCCTTGTTATTCATGTACCTCTAAAAGCGGTTGTCTCTTTATGTTTTGTCTTGTTGAATCTTGTATGTTGAAGTCATGTTAGCCCTTGTCTGCTTGACTATTTGTGTAGTGGGTCCCTATTGACATCTTGTAGCACAAGGGGTGGAACTTAGGGCTCCACATGGTTGGGTGGAACATGTTATGCACTCCATTGGGTTCCCAGTTGATGTTGTCCTTTGGGATTTCATGGTGGGCGTTACATTTGGTATCAGAGCCTAGGTTCATACATTAGGAACTCTAGATATACATGATCCTATTAAGCTGTTCTAGTTGTGTGTACTCTAGAGATGATTTTTTCTCTCTTTTATCGTCCTTGCTTAGCAACCCGAGATTTATCCTTTGGTAGTGTTGGTCCAATGGTGCAGAAAACCGATGGAAAGGATAGGACCATCAGTATAGTGCATGATGCACTAATATTCTTCCTACCGGGGATGCATTATGGACCCTTGTGTAGCCTTGTGATGTGTTTCTTAGTGATGTGAATTTATGTGTGTATGTGAAGAATGTGTGTTAAATCTGGAATTTTGTGTTTATGAAGTGATAAATTGTGTTTTCATGTTTCTGAAAAGGAATAAAATCATGATCTTGTGTCGCATATGATTGAGATTTAGTGTTGTAAAATGAATAAAATGGAATGTTTTGTGTGTAAATGATTAATATTTAATGAAAAATATGTGCCTTGTGTGCATAATTTTGTTGCGTTTTGTGGAAGTATAGCATTTTGATGTAATGAATCAGCTTTGATGATAGATATGTAGTGAACGGTTTATGATGTAATTGTTGTTATTCGTTGATGTGGATTATTGTTTGAAGTGTCTTGGTGGGAAGGATAGTGTAGCATTACTCGTTCGTGAGTATCCTGCTACGCCGTGATTTCCTCTCACGGTGTGTTTGATTGTTTGATATATATATATTAATTGACAGTTTGTCTGATGTAGATTGCAAGTACCAAGCATCGACTCCACCTGAACTATCAGGTCTAAGTGTGCCTTAAAAACCAATTGAAATATTGTTGAAAATGGAGACGATAAAAGGTCCCCTACCCTAGACATCATCCTTGAGGAGGATGAGTATACAGTCCATTACCTCGTCAATGTCATTTGATGTTTGTGGTCAGCTGGTCCTACTTCTCGACCTTGGTTAAAGTTTAGGTAATTGTTTGACATTTGGTTTGCTTGATTATTTGATGTTTCTTGTATCTACGTTAAGGAAAGGTGAATGTGGTATTACTTAACAGATTTTGAAATAATGTGCACATGTTTTACTCTAACCTTGCGACTTACAGGAGTAAGTCGAATTCTTGGGGACAAGGATGTAGTGCCCCTCTATGATTAGCCCTTTCATGATGTTTGATAATTTTTTATTTGGGTTGTTTGATTTAAATCTGTTTTAATAAGGTTGTTTTGACTAATTGAGGTATTAATTAAATTATTAATTAACAAGCATTTTGGTAATTAAATATAAATGTATATATATATATATATAGATTATTATTGTTTGTAATAAATTAAATTGTGCAATATAATATTAAATGAAATGAAATAAACTAAAACTGTGAGAAACATGATAAGATAAGATAGAATATTAAAATGGAATGTTGTAATTATTTGACGATTAAAATATTAACAAGATAGAAGGTTTTGCATGCAAGTTCATGCATAGTCTCGAACTATTTGTCATAAAGGAATTTGATGCTTTATTGGAGACTTTTGATATTTTATCTGAATTTTTTTTGTGTGTTCGAAAATCAACGGCTTTCCTCAGTTAATAAGGGTCTTTTTGGGGAGATTTGGAGGATGGATCATCATTGATTTTTGGGGAATTCATGGATTTTTTTTGGTTTTGGGGGAATAAGAAAACTTTCTGCAAGAAATTATGGGGAGAATAATTGCATTCTACTGTTGATTCGAAAAAGATTCTTTAGGGGTTTAAAAGAGTTGATTCTGGCAGTAGAAGAGCGATCTCGGCACTAGACTTTGTCTTAGTCCGGGTTGGACTCCAAGATTCGGAAAGGACATCATATCAACTCAAATTGGAGAAAATGAATTTCACAAATGAATATTCACTCTTCTTACACTAGTCATAATGGTCGTTTGTTTGATGATATAATTGTTTCATTAATCATTGCATTCTTGAGAAATCATTTATTTATTCATGTCAGTCATTGCTTTTTGGTTGAAAGTCTCTTAGATCTGCCAATTACATTTGCTTGAATAGTGCTTCGTTATTTCAAAGATTTTATGAGCTTCCTCATATAATATATTTTGTGTGCATTCTACAATCTTTTCATTTGTTCTGTTGGTATCGATGGTTAACCATTATATTTGGTGATTGTTGCCTTTTGTAGAAATTCAATGCTAACTCGTATGTCTTCCAATTCAGCATTCTCATGTGCTTTGATTCTTGTTTGGGACGGATTCATTTTAATGGTCTATGTTTAAATCATTGGGCATACCTTATCATTGGCCTCCCCTCTCTTATTCCAGCGCTCCAATGTTAAGATTTCATTTGTGTTGGTTTGTGCATGGTGAATCCCCTCTGGCGTCATACCTTAAATACATGGTTATCACTTGTTGAATATCTAAGTAGCTTGAGTGCCTCGACCAAACCATTTTGTGCATACCCTACAATCATCTCATTCCATGAGATGTCATCTCATTGGGGCGACTAGGTATCCTTTCTTCCCCAACGTACTGGTTGCCTTAGTAGTGTTTGAGGAATAGGCGTTACTCAAGCCAAATTCCATTTGACTGAAACTTCCTAACGCTTTTTCTTTGAATTCTATCGCATCACTCCATTCATGAGGTCGTATGCCCTCCTCCTCCCTTCTCTTTGCAACCTTGTTGCCTTGCATGCGTCTTTGGGTTTTAGTTTGTTGTTCCCTTACCTCGTATTACATTCGTTGAACTTAATGCATGGTATCTAACTCTTTTTGTTGGGAATTCGATTTATTTTGTGTTGTGTTCAATGTTGCTTGCACCGTGTCTTTCTTCGTGTATTGTTTGGATACTAAATATGGTGTTTTCCCCTTGATTATTGTGTTTGGTATTGTTGTTGTGTCGCCTGGTTCTCAGTAGTTGATAATGCAAATTTCACCTCTTGCTTTATACATTGGTTTGGAACCCTTTGGTTTTAATATGGTGATTTTATCGTGATATCCGATGAACGTACATTGGACATATAATTTGATTATTATGTATTTCTCTTGGTATTCGAGTAATAAGCATTTTGTTTGGGTAATTCCTATACCTATAGAATTCAATGAATTGTATTATAGAGGGTATTCGGTTTAATATATATATATATATAAGTTGTTTTTTATAATTTTGAAATGTGATATTGAAAATTGTATTGGGTTTTGAATATATATATATATATATATATATATATATATATATATATATATAAAAGAATATTTTCCTTAATATGTGTACAATATACATTGTTTTTAATGATGAAATTAGAGTGGTAATATTATTTATGTGATTTATGTTTTATTTTGTGCATTCGATATCATATGTGTATGTTTATATATAGGTAATTTGATAGTACTTTATCTAGAATTTTGAATAAATATATTTTCATATTAAAGATTAATATGGTGTCTTTTAAATATATAGAGTAAAGGATTAAAATTTAAATTTTAAAGTTACTTATTTATGTTCTAAAGGGATAGGTATTTTATTTATTGCATAAATTTTATACTATGGGTTGCATTCGATGATATAAAGGTATTAGCAAACGAATGTTACTTAAGGATTTAAATTGGAATTTCTTATTGGATGGGTATTACTAAAAGAATATTTAAATGGTTAAAAGTAATTGTTTTGGGTAAATTATTAAAGGGAATTGATCTATTTTATATCTCAATAATTGAGAGTTAGGAAAAGTTAACATTACTTAAGGGTGAAAGTTTAGGGGTTAATTATTTATAATTATTTAAGAGAGTTGTTGCGTAATGTAAATAATTGGAATATTGCTATTATAGATATTTTCAAGTAGAACTATTTGGAGAAAATAATCTATGGAATTGAACTTAAATTGAGTAATTAGACTTGAGAGAAATATAAATGTTTGACAAGATTATAGAAATGTTGATTTCGTTGTATTCTCTAAAGGTGGAATGGTAAATTAGAATTATTGATATCATAGACATTTGAGAATATTGTTTGAATGATTTATTAGGTGAATTCAGCTGTCAAGTAGTGAGTTTTAGAAAACGTGCAAATAATGTCTTCCTTGGATGCACTGTTTGGTTGAGTTATTATTGATTATTGTATTTGATCTTGGCATTGGATTCTTTTAAGTGTTTGGATTAAGCGATTAAGTCGTTGGGTTAAGTAAAAAGTGGAAGTGATGTTTATTTATGGAGTTGTTCATGATTGTGTGTTTATTGTGAGTCGCTTTAAATAGTGTATTTCATGATTGCAATGTTTGATTGTTTCCTTGTGGTGAATCATGTGTGCGATTTTGGAATTTAAGTTGATTTTTATTATTACAGTTGATTTTGTATTGAGACGATTTTGGTTATTGTTTATGGAGGGAGCCTTTTTGTGCCAAATGGATTATTGAGAGACTTCCAGAGGCTTGGGGAAAATGGCTTGAATTTTGGTTTCACGTGTTTGTCATTTTGAAAGTGGATTGATTTTGTACTTGGATTGTGTTCATGAGGGTATTTAGCCTTGCACTATTTACTTGTTATTATGATTGAGAATTGTGATTGAGATGGTTCATGTCATGCTCTAGATATGTGATTCTTGTGGCTTCGTTTCGGTGTACAAGATGGCTTTACCCTATTTGATGTATGGTTTCTTTTAGTTGCAAGTAGGGGGAGTGGCTTTCAATGGGGATCGGGACCTAAAGTGGTGCCCAAGGTAACTCATTGAGAGTTTCTTTAATCTAATGATAACTTAAAATGAATTAGGGGTTGGGTAGTTCACATTAATCAATATAATTGAAGCCCCACTCATGGCTCAAGCGCTTGTTTAGGCTTGGGATGAGTGGGAAGGCCTACAATGGCAAGATCAACTGCCTTATCCTCTTGAAAGGTATGTTGATCCCGCATGAGTTAGAATGGGGGCCGAGGATCGATTGAGGTTGTCATTGTAACCCAAGATGGAGGTTAAGACCTAGGAAGATCCTCATTGGGTAACCCATATTGAGCTATGCGATGACACTCTTCCCTATAGCAACCTTGTATGCCTTGTTTGTTTTCCCCTTGTTGTTCATGTACCTCTAGAAGCAGTTCTCTTTATGTTTTGTCTTGTTGAATCTTGTATGTTGGAGTCATGTTAGCCCTTGTCTGCTTGATTGCTTGTGTAGTGGGTCCTTATTGTCATCTCATAGCAGGGGGGGTGGACCTTAGGTTTCCACATGGTTGGGTGGAATGTGCTATGCACTTCATTGGGTTCCCAGTTGATGTTCGTGAGCATGGATGTCGTACCATATGCAAAAATTTCAAATCTTATACCAGACTGGAGATAATGTTGATTTTATGTACGTAATCATTTCAGTTGTATCTTATCATGTATCTAATGTATCCTTCCCGTTGTATGTTGTGAAGTATTGATATAATTATGTAATCATGAAACGGTGCACCTTAATGTAATAAAAGCGATATATGCTCTCCTTGGGTTTAACATTTGATCATTGATGGTTATTTGTTTAATATGATGTATGGGCGTATGATGTTCCTTTTCTCAATGCAATGGATTCATTATTAACTTTTGTGGGTTGGTTAATCCTAGATGTTGGATTAGAATATGTAAGGAATGTATGCATGTAATGTAATCATAATACCCTAAAGGACATTGTTAGAACTTGCGTATGTTAGATGCATTATATATTAGTGTTGTATGATTTACATTTCATGTTAGTTTCTTTATAAAAAAAAATGTGTCATAATTGTTAGTTAGTTGTGTTGTCCTTTGGGGTTTCGTGGCGGGTGTGACACTTAGTTTGTTGTTGTGTAATAAGCTAGAGTGTTCCACTTGCACATATTAAATATGTATGTTATAATGTTTAGACAAGATTTGTTGTTCAAATTACCATTATTGCCATGCTTTTAACATCAAAATGGCTAATATAAAGATGGCAATGTAGATTGAGTGACTTGATTAATGTTGTAAAGCTCTAACTCCTACCCTTTTTTCACTAGAAAGTTTCTTGAAGTTGTGGAAATCACCATAGTTCACAATGGTTTAGATTTTTAGACCATTTGTGTAGTCTCCATCAAAGGTTCCTAGCTTTTCATGGCATGCGCATGGATTTAACCCCTACTATAAACTCTTAAATACCACTTGGACATAAATGTTTGTTTTCAAGACCTTTTCAGCTTTGTTAAAAGCAATATAATTTCCCCTACACATCTCTCATATATTGAGGCCTAATATGTGACGATAAAAAGAGCGCCCAAGAAAGGAGGTTGAAAGTTGTTTTTTTTTGGCATAATAGACAAAATTGGTCTCAACTCTCAACTACTTGAGCACTCTCACATGGCAAACTGAAATTTCTCCGACAGGCCAAGCATCTCACATGGCAAACTGAACTTGTTTGTTTGTGTTGGCTTTGCATAAGACTGTGTAGCATGGAGACACTCATTTATTTCAGTTAGTTGTTTGTGTTGAGCTTCATAGGATGTCAAAGATGAGTATCTGTTGATCACTCGTAACTAAAGTTTTTAGGTACTATTGCAAGTTTTTAAGAGTTTTATTTTTTTAACCACTATGGAGTGTTGATTTGTCTAACCTAGATAAAGGTCTTCCATTGTATTTCAAAGTCTTCCAAAGCATCTCGTTATAATAATCATTGTGCCGTAATCTTAGTTCAAAGATTCACCGAAAACATCTTGCACATATAAAAATTTAGAGGTTCCCCTATGCAAGATTTAAAAAACTAGCGTTTCCCCAATTGATTCTAGAATACTTATTTTTTATCCTTGCTACAACCTACATATTCTATAAATTGAATCAAAATGGTTGTCAGAAGATGTAAATCACAATGAGGTTTTCAATTGTTGCATAGATGGTATGCTTTCAAGGTTTTTTTTTTGGTTACTTTATGAAGCAAGTTCATTTAGAGATCTAAGCACCAATGCGGTTGACAGTTTTACAATTTCAGATCAGTGGGATTTTCTCAAGCTTATGCTTGTCGCAATTGAGGACCGAACAGTTGAGTTGATTGTTAGTCTCCAATTCTTTTAGTACAAAATTTGTTATTTAAACCCACAGATTCTTCCTTCCTCACTAGAGATGTTTGCTTTTTTGTGTGTAGAGACGTCAGTTTAAAATATGCATTGCTTTTTTGTGTGTAGAGACGTCAGTTTAAATATGCAAATGCAGTGAAAATGATGGCATTCCTTTCATTGTTGCCAAAAAAAAGTCTGAATGTTTGTTTGTGCTTTTCTCATTAATTATGAGTTGCATTCATTAAAAGTATCAAATTCCAAATTAATTAAGAATTGCATTCATAGCAAATGCCAAATGGTACAGATAGTATCCTCTCACAAGACAGATTCCAACTAAAATAAATAAATAATAAATACATGTATATATGTGTGTGTGAGAGAGAGAGAAAGCGCGAGTGTGTGTGAGCGTGTGTGAGAAGAGTTACCCGTAGAAGGATAAACACCATTTCAAGTCTTTTATTTAGACAAAACAGTAATGCTTTGTTTTTAAAGATCAGAACCAAAATTGATTGAACAGGTATAAAAATAATAATTCTATTAAAATAATTTTTAAAAGTTCAAATACATTTGTTTAATCTTCAATAAAAAAACAAAAAACAAACGTATTTATTGTTCAATTAAATCAGAGAAATTATCAAATATCAGAATTCATACATATAAATTAGATTGTTCAAATTGATTTAAGCCATAAAAAATGTTATCTAAATATATTTATAATAATTACCCACATAAATAAGAAAATGAATTTCAAAATACTAAATATTCAGAAGATCATTCAATGCAGTTTCACATCTATAACCATCAAATTTGTTCTGAAACTATGAATTCTAAAAAAGGTAATTCAGAAGAAACGATCACTTCTTGTAAAACACTAAAAAATTGAGAACCTTTCTCTAATTTAATTTCTTGTTTACCTTTTTTTTAAAAGGATTTAATGATTAAAAACAATATCAATCCTCTAATAAATTAATAAATAATCAGTAATACATCCAACAATTTGTAATGCATACAAGAGTAAATGAATTATAAAGCAACCTATCCCATTTAATTACAAATAGTAATAAGTTGTGTTTTGAGTTTGATTCTCACCAAATAAACATCTAAACACACTTCACCAGTATTTGAAGAAATGAAGAAAAATTTTGTGCTTCTCTTACCCTTCTTTGAAGATCAAACAATCGAATTTCAAGTTTAATTTTAAAGCCTTATTTAACATGGACCTTATCTCTGTGCAGGTGCAGAAACCAAAACTATTAGACGAAAATTGTGAAACCAGGCTTATATGTTAGCAATAACAGAGTATGTAGTTGAATCTGGAATTCCTACATTTTTGTAGATTAAATTATAGATGTATGTGAATCTCTTGCTACCGAGTTTTGGCTAGATACTGATTGTCCATACATAAATTGTCATGAATGCAAGGACTGAGTTTGTGCACTCTAAATAAAATGATTGATTGATTTACAGGAATCATGTTATTGAGATGTTTTCTCCTTTTGAAAAAATCAGTTGTGTAGAGATTATGTGTGGCACACACGTCTTTGGGCCCAGGGGGTTCTTGTGGCTTTGCATTCATAGAGATCGGGAAGATGGAGGCAAGTAGTAATGCATTGAATTTCAAATCAAACCCTCCTTAAAAATTGGTATGATAAACTTATTTCTTAATATGCTTATTTTCAGTCTATCATTTGTTTGTCCGCTTGAACCAAATCCTTCCTGCCGGAAACTGAAAAAGCCAAAGAATTAATAAATGGGAAATTGGCCCTGTGCCCCTTGGTTGTTTGTTTTGTGGATGAAAATATTGCCTCTAAGGAGATACCCCAGCAGAGTGGTGGACCAAGCCATCACAGCATTGCTTGTGCATTCTCATGTATAATGAATGTGGGTTATAAAATTACAGATATACAAAATAACTTGAAATCAATGGAGCACAAGGAAATGAGCAAATATGATTCACGTCCATTAAAAAATCTAAGACAAACAAATCCAGTGTCATCTTTCACTGTAAGAAAAAGCTAAGGCAGGGGCAAACATGATTCAGGTCCATAAAAAAATCTAAGACAAACAAATCTGGTATCATCTTACACTGTAAGAAAAAGCAAAGGCATATCTCTGTACTAGTAGAGTTAATGGCAAAGTCATCTGTTGCTCAAGTTAGATATGTTCGGAGCTTTATCAATATGATTGGGCAATTTGAGGGCTACAAGATACATGCACATCCACAAGAGTGGCATTCCTCTTATCGCCAAAGATGGAATCTTTACCATCAGATCTCTTGATACAAAACAAACCCAAATGAGATCCACCAAACCTGAGACCGCCGACTCCAGAGTTACTATCTTTGACCTGCAAATCCCCCCATGACAGCCATGATGGGAAGTCCCATCAGTAACACTTCTACCCCGAACTGAGGCCCACCTCTTGTAGTGTCAAAAAGAGAAACCCCACTTCCCCTAACCTTATCAATGCGCCTATTGAGCGCAGAGCGACTGACTAGCTTTGCCAGGATCCTCTCTGCCCCTGCCTAAATGGACTATGGACATTCATCAAAACATAAAGGACAGAAATTTTGTCAGATGCTAGATGTGTATGCAAAATATGGAAGCATAGACAAGGCACACCAAGTGTTTGACATAATGCCTCTAAGACAACTCATCCCATGCACTGAAATTATTGCAGAGTATGGACAAAATGGACTTTTTGAAAAGTCTTGAGAAACTTTCAAGCAAACACAACTGGCAGTAGTAAAGACAGACTCGACAACCTTGCCAACATTCCCCACTTGTGCCAAAACAGGAGCCTCGGAACAGAGTATCAACATTTGTGAAAACATAATGGAAGGGCTATTTTTGTCACATTTTTTGTCACATGTTATAGTTACTGCTACCCTCACAGACATGTATGCGAAATGTGGAACCAGAGAAAGGCACCTTTTGTTTGGCAGCGCAACCAACAAAACACCACCTACTCCAAAGAAAATAATTCAGAGTATAAAAAGATTGCCATAACTAACAGGCTGCACATCTGGTCTACACTGCAAGCGCCCTGCAGCAACCACCCACAACCAAAATAAATGCATGCAAACCACACCAAATCCATGGGCAAAATTGTCAAAAACAGTGGCAAATTAATAAGCCTATCATTCGACTGTTGAGGAGACAATTTCTTAGAGCATTTAAGCTCATTGCCAAATCAGCACATTTTTCTGTTGGTTCCAGGTATGAAACATCCCGAAATTGGAATCGGGACCAAAACGCCTACAGAAATGTCTAGGATTCAGTTTTGTTGGCGCCAAAACGATTCCATGAAAAGCGTCCCAAACCTGCATGATTCTAAAAGAAAAGAAAAAAGAAACTAAATCAATGCTTTTGCCCCCATTCACAGTGAAACTAAAGGTAACGTTTTAATGACTCGCGGATAGTAGGCGCTCGATCCATCTCTCCACAATGTGTCAACCACATACCTCACAATTCATGGTGTTTTTGTATGCTGTGACCTGCATCTCGAAACTAGTCAAGAATGGAGTATTTGAAACCCTAGGGCAAATTGAAACATTCACATCAGAAAACTACATAATATGCAACCAGATCTAGTTATCCCGGACCTCCCATAAACCTTACTAATAATCAACCAGTTTTGTATTTATTATTTAATATTAAGTTTGTACTTAAATATCTAATTTTTAAATAGTACACTATATTAATAATAGTTCTGTATTTAATATTAAGGTTTGTATTTAAATATTTAATATTTAAACAGTATATTATATTATTATATAGATAACGATTTATAGACATTAAATTGCAGTATAATTTATTAAATTTATAAATAGTATATTTAACCATTAGATAGTTTATTAAATAGTATATTTAAATATAAAATAAGTCTAATAGACCAATACAATATTGAATATCAGATATTACTATATATATATACGTTTTTTGTTATGGACGTACCCAAAAATGCACCCAGCCCCAGCCCCAAAATCTAACATACCAGTGTACTGTACCCACACACCCATACCCGTACCAATACCTGATTCAGCAACTTAGCATTTAAGTTGTAGGAAATGCATGCAACCAAAAAATCATTGCTTCCAAACCCGTGAAAGATTGACATTAGCTAACTTGCATATTATGCTTCATTGTTGACAGTTTTATGTTAACAGCTCCAATCATTTGGATGGTTGTCCCTGTACCTGACAACTGTTTTAGACCATTGCCATCTGACACTGTACAGGAGCTCAAGATGCTCCACAGCGTAATGCCTATTGGCATAATTTCATATATAAAGGTTAAGACATTAAAATACATTCCAATAGAGATGCAATCTGAGGCTTAATTGCAGCTTTTATTTAATTACCTTAGAGCTGTTTAGGAATATCCCTCCCTAGATTTGTGTTTACTTTGCCAAAGGATATAAAGCCTATGAGCCTGTGGAAGAGGAAGGTTGGGGAGACAATGGAGCTTGGTTGATGGAGAAGATGTCAACACCACCATTGTCACTGTGGGAAGTTGTTGAAGGAAAAACAAAGCTGAGGATGCTGCTTGAAGAAATTAAAAAGTTATATCAATACGAACAAATTTTCAGATTTCTAAGTATAAGTTTATCAAAAAATTGTCCATTGGTGATTCTAGGGTTTGAATTTTAAAATAAAAATAAAATGTTTAGATAACTATTCCACTGCACGAGGCTCCTATAATTTTCCAGAAGCACAAAAAATAAGGAAAAAAACCTACCTATGATGTATGTCTGCTTCTACATCCAACTTGTTTTTTGGGAAATATACCCATTTAATCTTCGACACTTCACATTTTTGTTCTTAAACAAGTTATGTATTCGTAAATTTGTAATAATGGGATGAAAAAAAAAGCATGTATGGATGCAGGGGTGGGTGCCTAGTCCTGTTTATTTGCTTGAAATTTCTTGTGCAAAACATAATAGTAGCCCCTGTTTCAAAGTAAAGCCAAACCATAATTTTGTGTGAGCTTGGCAAGAAAAAAATGTTTGGTAGCAAATTCCGGATACATTATATTATGAGGATTATGTGAACAACTATTGGCCAAACACCAACGTGCATGGGACATGCATGCGAGGATTAGCACTTTTCAGATGTTTATTGTTAAACCTGAGTACAAAGTCCAAATGAATAACAAATTCAATGACAACTTACAAATTTTCTATGAATGGGGTTTACAAATTAGGATATATATAGGGTCCCAGGCTAACATGCAACTTGCTGCTGAAACATGTTAATTGGATCTTCTCCTCACATGCATGGATACATGCGAACCCTCAAAGAAGTCTATGAGTGCAGTTTTCAAGTTTTCTGGTGAGTACTTGATATACATTTCAGAGTGCATTCAATTTTCCAACTGGTTCCTAAATCTTCCTAAAAGGACCTGTAGGCTGGTAGCAACTTCTCTACTATTGATATGCAAAGTGACTCTCGCATTTGAGGATCAGGGATAATCTAAGTAGACTGAGACCTATGCACCTCCCCAAATGAAGCATTAAAGCTCTTGAACCACTCTTTGAGATCTGATTTGGATACTCCAGTAGCAAAGCCTCCACTCATATGAATGCCCTCGTCTCTTTAGAAAGACAACTTTTATTTATCAGTTGGTTTACCTTTCTCCTCGTTATTCATATATCCATGTGCATGTAGTGGGATAGAGAAATCATCTATGCAACAATTTGGTCTCTTAGTGGAAGAATTGCCCTAGATGCACATGGAAAATCATATAGGGTTCATGATAGCTAAAGTTATTCTTAGAGATTACAAATAATCTTTCCCAAATGTTCAGAAGCATTTACTTACTCAAGTGAATAATAAGAGCATGGTATAGAACGAAGAGTAATAGGAATATTGTTGTCAAAATGAGCTAAATGCGATTTTTTCTTTACTTTTTATTGAACATTTAAACAACAAAAGGAATAAAATCTTCAGAGCATTTAAAAAGTTTACAGTAACAAACCAAAGCTTAGGATCCTCAGGCCCCAAGGTTCAATCCGGCAACAAAAACTATCAATAAGAAAATAGATACCTTGATTCAAAATTCTTCAGAGCATTTAAAAAGTTTTCAATAACAAAACAATGCACAGAATCCTACTGAATATTAGAGCCACCTGAAATATCAAGCCGCCGGGTCCAATACGTAAACAAAAATTATCAATAAGAAAAAACATATCTTTTTTCAAAACCGGGAAGATGAAATAAAAAGACCGCGAGGAATTTAACGGTATGATTTCTGGAAACGGGCACGGGCACCGCGACCACCGAACTTCTTGGGCTCGCAGCGGCGGGGGTCAGCAACGAGCAGCGTGCGGTCGTAGCGGCCGAGGATGTCCTTAATCTCCTTCTTGGCCTGCTCATCCACGTACTTCTGATAGAATGCAACGAGGGCCTTCGCCACGCTCTGCCGGATGGCGTAGATCTGCGAGGTGTGGCCGCCGCCTTTCACTCGGATGCGCATATCAACACCACTGAAGCGCTGGCGGCCCAGCAGCAGGATGGGCTCGAACGCCTTATAGCGCAGGATCTCTGGCTCCACCAGCTCTATCGGGCACCCATTAATCTTTATCAATCCTCGCCCGCGCTTGCAGTGTGTCACTGCCACCGCCGTCTTCTTCCGGCCAAAGCACTGAACCGACTCCACTGCGGCCATTATTGGATCAATCTCTTCCTTCTCTCTCTCACTTTGAAAACCCTAGAGCATTCCTTCTCCTCCTTTGCCTTTTGAAAACCCCAGAATCTGCCTTCTCCGTCCGCTTTTGAAGTTGAAGTATTTATTTATTTATTTATTTATTTATTTATTTAATTAAGTTGAACTATTTCATGTGTGTCGAAGTATACAAATTTACTTAAAAAATAACTCAAATTAAAATTGTGTATTTAGTGAAGATAAGACTCTGAAATAGTAATTGTTTTTTAAACAGAGTTGTGTATTTAGTGAAGATAAGACTCTGAAATAGTAATTGTTTTTTAAACAGAGTTGTTGGAATACATCTAGCTGAGAACTTAGATAGTTCCAAATTAAAGTAATAGTAGCGTGGTTTTTAGATAGCAATGTGCTTGACCAAATTGTATCTGGTTTATATGGATGATTTGATAATTGAAATTGTGGTTGCAATGAAGATTAGTGGATGTTAAATTATATAAATAGTGCACTGTTGTAGTACTCTGAGTCATTAATCATAGATGACTTAAATTATTGCTAGTCATTCTTTGAACCAAAGCAATGAAATGATATTAGATAATAGTGCACTATTTCAATAAGTGTGAATCAATTTTTGCAAACATAAAATTATTTGTCGATGAGTTGATAATTGAATTTACACTTAGGTGATGATAGCAATATATTGGTTGCATTAATTGTACATAACTATATTTAATATTAATCTCTTTTCCAAAAAATCAATAAACTGAGTAGAAATGTTTGATATAGAGCTTGTAAAAATTGAAAGTTGCATATTAAATATCAAACTTTCTGTGTAGCATTATTTTTTGTAATTATTTAACAATTGTGCACGTTATTTCTCTCCACATATCACTCAAACATCCCTAGATTTAATTTATTATATAATGGTTTATAGCTCTTGGATAACATTAGGCCTAGAAAAAAGTCTCTCATATATAATTTTTGGGTGATTTACATAGTGGCTACAACATCATGTCTTTCTACTTCATTTCTAAAATCTAAATGAGGTGGAGTTTTTTAGACTATTTTACAAAGTGCAAGATATCACTAAAGGATGCTCACCTGGAATAATTATCTTGGTTTGGTACTTACCTACAATGCCATGAAGATGAGTCGCAAGCATTTGTGAGTAAATATTAGGAAATTTGGTAAAATAGTATTTAAATATCAAAGGTAGATCCATAACTCTTTATAGATCATTCATTATATAAAAGTTTTCTTTTTAAATAGAAAATATCAAGTTTGTATTCAAGTATTTGTGGGGCACTTGTCGAGACAGGGGATGCCCCTACAATTGCAAGAAAAAATATCTTGAATTGATGTAAAAGGCACAAAATCCACCACTTAACTCACAATTTATGCAATTTCCTCTCCTGCTCCATTTAATTTGTAATCTCTCATGAATTAAATTGTGTACACAAATTCCTTAGCTCTAAAATGGACCAAACTTAACCCTAGCTCTTCAATTATAGTTTTTCCAACTAATGGAATATCTAACTATTGAGATAACATTCAATTCTAATTGTTTATTATATTCTCTTTCATTTCAATATCCCCTTACCATAATATAACCCAATTGCTCCAACCTATAGCCAAGTAAACAGAGGAGTTATTAGAAAAATATATAGATATAGGGTTATATGTATTGGGTTTCTCTTAAATTGACTAGATGGCATAAGGAAACTATAGGAGCCTCTCATCATTGAAACAAAGATGTGTGCATTATGCAACCATGCATTATTTTATGTACATGCATGCCAAGGTTGATTAACTCTACAAAATGTGAATACTATTATTATTCTTAACTAGTGATGATGTAGCAAAGACGATCAATTTTAAAAATCAAAACACAATTGATTTAGTAGTATTCACTAAATATATATTTGTCTCATTGGAATCTTAGGTGGATCATAACACCCTTGGCATTGTTCATCACTAGCTATTGAAGAAGATTGATCTATTTGCATTGATTGGTTCACTTAAACACTTGAAGCCAAAGGATTAGTTGTAATATGTCCAATGTTCTACTCAAAAAAATTCATAAGTTTTTACCCACAAGTGAATTAACCATGGTTCCATCACATAGCTATATAAAAATTTATTTTCAATAATATAATTTACATGCACATTTGAAATAAACACTATTCCAAAATTCCATTGCATTTCATTAAAATTGTATAAAACTTTCTAAAGTATTGATTTCATATTGAATGAACTTCAAGTTTAACATTCATGTTTACATTCTTCCATAAAAATGGGTGCATAGTACATACATAGCTCTTTTGAGCTTCCAACAATAGAGATACATATGGTCCAGGTAATTCCCCTTGAAATCTTGGCTGCCAACTGATGAGGAGAAGCATCACTCAAGTACTTTTTCACCAACCACGGATTTACTGTAGTCCCCCGCACATCTACTTATCAAGTAAAATGGTCCTACCCTTTAACGAAGAGATTGGTTTGGTAACCCCATGATACTATCCTTTCCTTAGCTTGGTGTTGTGTCCTACAAACTATAACTTTACCATACAGTGGATACAACCTACGTGTATGACAATCCCGAACTAGAATGCATAACTGGATCATAGTAAATTGACTGTGTAAATAGTGGCAACCTACACTACTTTGGCCAAAGAATTTAACACTCGGTTGTTTTGAGTGAGATTCATCCTATTAACACACCTTCCTAGCTTGATTTGTAATGACCACACATATTCTATGCATAGGTTATCCCCTTCACTAGATTATCCTAGCCCCAGGAATAACCTATTTCCTCTTACTGAAACATTACGCTAAGGCAATTCCAACTAAATCATAAATCAAACTTTTACAAACTTCCTTATAAACCAAACTATAATTATATAAGCTTGATTTAACATAGTTTATTGTTTACAACAAAACATTCTTTCCTATGTATATAATAAGATAATAAATAATCCCCCATATATGGGTTTAGCAAACATCTCAACTTATTTTGTACTTTTCAATAAATAAATTAACATAATAAACATATATATTCCTCTTTCCAAACAATTCAAGGAACACTCATAAAATCAAGCAATCTTTCCAACTTAAAATAGAAAATAAGGTAGAGAACTAGCATGCCTGTAATTAGATAGATCCAATTGATTTAACAGGTTTCCTAGCATAGCCTCTACCAAACTAAATGCAATTCCTTTCCTTGACCAAATCCCACATAGAAATCTCTTTATAACCTCACTAATCTCACTCTAAAAACCTCACAACTCATAACTCAATATTATAGCAGAGTAGCTCTCAGAAAATCAGAAAATAAGAATGCAATAATGTGTCCCCAAAGAAGAGGAATGCTCCCCTATTTATTCAAAAACTTGAACACTCTAAGGCTACAAACAAGCTCTTTGTTTTTCCACTTCTCACACTAAAATTTTTGGCTCAACGATGAAGGTTAAAGGTGGCAAAATAAAATTGATGACTATTTTCTCATACTCAGCTAGTCGCTGCAAATTCATGACAGCAAAAAATTTAAATCAAAAATGCAAGGATAATGTTTCTACAGCCAGCTTCTCTCTTAACTAATTCTCAAAATCCACTTGCCTCACATACATAAAATGCAATGTAAATCTGACTTCTAAAGGAGTGAATAATTCATACTTTGGCACCACATGCTTCCTCATGCACCTATTTCCTTGGTTGTTGTTTCAAAGACCAATTCAAAGTTCTCTTATGCGTTGTTATTCATTATTTCCTCTATGTTTGACTAAGTCTTCAATGTTTTAACATAATATAGTTTGCTTTTGATTTCCACGCACCCTTTAAAATAGTGTTGCCTTTGTTTATTCTCAGCATTCAATATATTTAACTTATACACCTTAAACATATGATGTGCCCTTCCCTTTATCTCAGACCTTAATACTTAGTATTAAAGTCGTGTTGCATACTTTGTATTTGTTTTGTTACATATGATATGCACGCAATTACTTACAACGCTTATATTTAACACATATATCATATCATATGTATATGTGTGTGTGTGTGTATTTACATATATATCTCCTCTCATACATTTGTATTGATCAATATTCGAATATACACATATTCACATATTCTATATATTATCATATATGCATACACATATATACGTATGTGTATATATATATATATCAATATCAATATGCTTGTATGGACATTTACATCGTCAATACACACGTGTATGTCAATATATTTGTATATATTCGTATACTATACATATATACATATATATATCATTCTTTGATAATTAAACACATTTATTCACAATTCCTATCAATCGACATATATACTCAAAGTGTATATATATATGTCCCATTTTCCATATCGATATTCGCATGCATATGGGTAATCTGTTCATGAGCATGCATAGATACGTCTATGTACGTATTTACTCATGTGTATGAGTTTATCGTAGATTCATACATATACATATATACTTTTTATGTATATATCTCATCAATTTAAATATAAACATATAAGGAAAACTTACACAATACAAGAGATTCAAACACATACCCAGAATTCAAAATGTTCACAAACAAGTTCATATTATCATCAAAACCACACTCAAGCAAGGCTAAGGCTAACTTACCATTTCCAAGCTATTGAATTGACTTCACTAAACTAGAGGTGAGTGTGTGAAAGCTCAATAAAGTTCTTCTCCTGAGTGATACTTCCCCTCTCTTCTAGAGGTTTGAATCTATCCCTACATCCAACTTAGTACATAGCAAACATAGTTATTTGAATCAATTACAACCTTTTGCATCATATATTTCATATACAAAAATCATTATATAACATCAATTTGAATCAAACATTCATTTATTGTATTTATGAAATACATAAGCATAAACAAATACATTTAAAGCATTTTCACTCAACTAGGTAAAAGTAACTAAGTAATAGCACAATGGGGTGTAACATATCCCCCCTTGTGAATCATTGTCCTCGATGATCTTAAGTATCAGACGTAAACAATAAAACATAAACAGAACAATATAGTTTTCAAGAACTCTCAAAAGCACACAAAACATGAGGAAACTTTTGTTTGATCTTTGCATAGTCTTCATAGGTGGTTGAATCTTCCGCATACTGATCCCATTGGACTTTGCATTGTAGAACCTCTCTGTTACACAAGCAAAGCTTACGTGTTTTGAGCACTCTGAGAGACTCTATTGTTACCACCCCTAGGTCCTAAACCTGTAAAACATTTCAATCAATGACATGTTTATCACTGGGTATATACTTCTTGTTGGACTATTGTTGTCATTGATGTCAAAAGTGCAAATCATGTAAGGGAGATTATTGGCATAATGACTGGGTTTCTCAAGAGCTTTTCAGACAAGGATTGTGCAGGTCATGATGTCAATGAAAATTCCCTCATTCTTTGGTTCATGCTCTCAGTCAAAGGCCAAAGTTGTAAGGAGTCACGGAGTTCAACATTTTCCTAACCTATGTTGTGGGTTCTCAAGTTTTGAAACCTTCTAACTTAGCAATCTCCTCGTTGACGACTAAACTAAATGGTATTGCGGGGTTCTAAGTTTACCTAACCTATGTCGTGGGGTTCTCAAGTTTTGAAACCTTCCGACTTAGTGATCTCCTTGTTGTCGGAAAAAGTGAATGGTATCGCAAGGTTCTAAGTTTTACTAACCTTATCGCGGGGTTCTCAAGTTTTGAAACCTCCCGACTTGGCGACTAAGCGATGGAGCGATAAGGAGTAAGGAAGCAATCCATGTGGCACCCAGCCTTAATGACGATGGATAGACACGTGGCATGATGGGTTTGAGTTGTGACATGGCGATGGCGTGGACATGTGATGACAACATGTGGACCCCACATTAGAATGATGTATTAGGTGTTGTTGTTTTCATCGACGTGACTTAGTCATTTTGAAAGGAGTTTCATAGGTTCTCTCTATTGTCGGCGAGTCACGGGTTTTCATAACTTCGTAACCTCTGACATGAGGTTCTGAGGTTTGAGTTTTTAGCGACTAGGAAATAGGAGTATGATGCCAATTGTGGGACCCAATAGTAATGAAAGTGATTGATATGGTGACATGTGGAAAATGTATAGTGGTTGATTTTGCATCGTTGTTGCAAATCAATGATTATATATGTGTATGATCTGATGGTGAAAGTCAACGATGATCAACGGTGCAAGATGAAGAAGGTTGATCAGACAATGTTGGTGATAAGATGCTTCATTGGTGTGAAGGATGAATATCGGCAAGACCTTGAAGCATGTCCCAATGACATGACGATATGATAGATTGATGATGGTGGTTTAAGCGACTGATTATTTAACGATCAGGGTTAAAATTCATAGCAATGAATGTTGATCACAGGATCAAGGCACAAAGGAGTTGATTGATAGCCAGAGTTCAAATGCAGAGATCTGAAACAACTATGACAAGTGTAAATGAGGGTTTTGAGTGGTAACCGACACAGGAAAAGGAATTAATTTTTCCAACTATCTCAGTGACCATTTAAATGAAGATTTGATCTTTAAGACGGCAGAATAGATTGCAGAGGTGATCAAGATTAGAATTAGACCGAATGATCGCATGAATGCATTAAATGCATCTCAGATTCTAGGGTTTGACAGAATGTTATTTTTAGCAAATTCTCTGCACCAAAATAAAAGGTTGTGTGGCTCGATGCAAAGGTATGGTGATATTTAACGAGTTGGACAGTATGTGTGTGGCTCAATGCTCTGACAATTATGGAAGTAGGTTGCAAGTGGAAAAACCCTAACAGTGATTTCAATACATATGAATTGAATGAGGGGAATTATTGAGATACGAAGAATGAAGAGAGTGTCTAAATGTAGAGGAAGGGGAACTGTAACAGAAAGCAAAATCTAAAAATTCATGTAGTTGGTTACAATGGAGTAAGGGAGAACTAAGAGAGAGAGAGAAAGAGCTTATGTGTTGTATTTATGCATCTCAGGTTTTGTAGAACCATTTATGCATAGTATATTGCAAAACTTTGTACGAAGTTGTAGCCTCCATTTTGCACTGAGTTGTAGCTCAGAATAGAGTGTAGTAGCATCCTTGAAGTTGTAGCTTCTAAACAGGGAGTTGTTGCTTCCTTGGGTTGTAGCCCTAAACATTGTAACTGAACTTTAAAGCTTGTGAGGTTGGATTAGGACAATATATCCTAGTAGAATTTTTGACTGTGGTTTTTCCCATCTTGGGTTTTCCATGTACATACTATGTTATGTGTTGATCTCTCTTGTGCTTGTGGCTATTATATATGTTAGTATTTCAATCTACACATTTGAAGTTAAGGTTGAATCTGCAAAAGGGTTTAAGAACTAAAAATTTTAATGTCTATTGATTCAACCCCCTCTCGGTAGATCGTTGTGTTCTAACAATTGGTATCAGAGCACTAGGTTCCCTAGGAGAAGCTTAGCCAACTCAAGTAGATCTTGGTTTGGTAAACACAATGGCATTTCAGGAAGGCTCAAACAAACCACCTAGGTTTGATGGAACAAACTATGCTAAATAGAGCTCATTAATGGAAGGATACTTAGTTTCTCTTGGAACTGAAGTTTGGGCATGTGTTGTGACCCAATACACTATTCCTATTGTTATTCCTATTGATCCTACAACAAAGAAGATTCATGAGGACAATATTAAAGCTTGGTTTATTATTATGAACAATTTGTCTAACTCTATACATAGCAAAGTTATGCATTTTAAAACTACTTATGATGTCTAGGAAAAACTTAAGAAAATCTATGAAGGTGACACCAAAGTGAAGTTGGCAAAGTTACAAGTGTTGAGAGCAAAATTTGAAGGCTTGACGATGACCAAAGAAGAGAATATTGCAGAATATCTTCAAAGAGTTCATGATGTGGTAAATGCCATTAAATGATATGGTGTAGATTTGAAAGAAGAAAATGTTGTGTTGAAAGTTCTTAGGTTCATGACAACTAAATATGATGCCAAGATTTCTGCTATTGAACAAGGAAAAGAAATTGATAAACTTACTCTTGATGAGGTGCATGGAATAATTACTGCATATGAGATGAGAATGCCAAGTGTTGAATCATCTAGGAGAGAAGTTGCATTTAAGGTTGTCAAGAAAGAAAAATATGAAGCTAATAAGAAAGAAAAAGTTGTTGTCATTGCATTTGATTATGAAGAAACTGATGAGGAAGAAGCAAATTTCATAAGAAGGCTAAGAAGAGGATCCAACAAGTATAAAGGTATGCTCCCTCTTAAGTGTTTTAAATGTGGTAGAATAGGTCATTTTGCTTCAAAGTGTCCATATGGTAAAGGAGATAGTTTCAAGCAAGAATTTGATAGTAGAAAGAAGAAAGAATTCTACCCTAAAAGAAAGAACTTTGGAAAGAAGAAGAGCTTGTACATCAATGAAGAAAGTGAAGTATTTGATGCTAGTGATTGTTCAAAAGAGGATCAAGGCTGTGACCTTGTAATGAGAGATAATAGAAGATAATTTCTATTCATGGCTAAAGAAACTAAGGATTAGGAAGATGCACAAATCAAGGACTCATATGAAGGAGAAGAGGAGGTAGTTGTTGATCTTGAAGGAGAACTAATTAGTGCTCTTGAAGATCTTGACGAACTAAGAGACAAATATGATCTTAAGAGAGAAAACAAGAAGCTAAAAAGGAATGCTCAAAAGGAGACTGATAGATTAACACAAGAACTTGAAGAGTACAATAAGGTGTTAGTATGACTGAAAGTTCATGTAGAAGAGCTTAAAAGAATTGAGGAAGTCATAAAATCTAAATTGTAGTCTGAGATGGATGGATGCTCGAAACTTGAAGTTGAAATAGTTGCCTTAAGGGAAGAATTGGAGAAGGCCAATGTGCAGATCAGAAATGGACTAAAGTTGAAAGGTGGTACAAATATTCTGAATGAATTGATAAGTACACATAAGCCTGCAAATAAAGAGAAATTTGGTTTAGGTTTGGAAAAAGGGAAGAATTCATTTATGGATGTCTCTGCAAAACTTTATGAAAGATTTAGAGCAGGAGAAAAATTAGTCCCTAGTGAAGAAAAATCTGATAAAGAGGAAGCTCCTAAAGATGAACAAAAAATTGATAAAGAAGAGAAATCGGTTGAAGTCAAGGAGGACAACCAGATAGTTCCTAAACAACAAAAGAAGATGCAAAACGTAAAAAGAGAAGACAATGATGGATTCACAAGAGTACACTATCCAAGGAGGCCTAGACAAAGAAGATCACCTCATCCAGTTGAAGGAAACTACATGACCAGGTACTCATCGTATTTCAATGGGTATTGCTATACCTATAACAATTTTGTTCATAGGGCTAGAGAATGTAGAATCATTCCAAGGAAGAATACAAATTTTGTAAGCAAGAATCCATTTGCTCCCTTAGTTGATATGGATATAATTTGTTATATTGCAACAACTTTGGTCATATAGCTAGAAATTGTAGAGCAAGATTTATAGGACCAAGTGTGAAATCTGAGAAGAAGAAATCCTCACCTACTAATAAAGAGAAAGGATATAAGACTTTTGAGATAGAAGAAAAGATAATTGAGAAGAAGCCCAAGAAGATATGGAAGGAGAAAGAGTAGGGATCTTCTGTCACTTAGTCTATGATTTCCCAAACGATTTACATGCAAAGGAACAAGATCTATGAATTGTTGATAGTGGCTGCTCCAAGCACATGACTAGAGACAAAAAGAAATTCATTAAGCTTGAAATGAAAAAAAGGAGGTTCAATAAGTCTAGGTGATAATACTGTTGTCAAGATCTATGGTAAAGGAATTCTGAGCATAGATGGAAAGAGAAAAACTAAAGATGTGCTCTATGTGGAAGGTCTAAAACACAATCTTCTTAGCGTTAACCAGATGTGTGATAATGGATACAAAGTTGTATTTGATTCCAAAGGCTGCAAGATAAGATTGAATGATAAAACAATTGCTCAAGGGATAAGGACTAATAGTAATAATTAGTCAAGCAGATGAAAGTTGGCTATGGCATAGAAGACTAGGACATGTAAATTTTGACAACATGGTGAAAATAAGTTCAAAAGACCTAGTTAGAAATATGCCTAAGATTACAAAGCCTAGCAAGATCATCTGTCAAGGCTGTCAACAAGGAAAGCAAACAAAGTCTAAATTTCCCACAAAGGATTATTATACTATGAAACCATTAGAAATAATCCATACTGATCTATGTGGTCCAATGAGAATAAGAGTGTTTCAAGGAGAAATATATTTCATGCTATTGATTGATGACTATACCGGAATGGCATATGTCACATTTTTGAGGGAGAAGGTTGAGGCTTTTAAAGCATTTAAAAGTTATAAGAAGCTAGTAGAGAATATGATTGGGAGAAGAATCAAATGTCTCAGGTCAAACAAAGGTGGAGAATTCATGTCAAGTGAATTCATGGAATATTGTGAAGATCATGGAATCAAGCGCCAATATTCAACCCCAAGAACACCACGACAAAATGGCATGGTAGAGAGAAGAAACAAAATTGTGAAGGAGATGGCTAGAGCTATGTTGAATGAGGCAAACTTGGAAGATACATTTTGAAAAGAAGCAATAGAAACTACTATATACATTCAGAACAAAGCACTTATAAGATCTAACAATGGTAGAACACCATATGAATTATGGTTTGGTTGGCCTGTATCAGTCAAGCATTTAAAGGTATTTGGCAGTAAGTGCTATATTAAAAGAGAAGATGACGACTTAGAAGTTTTGAGTCAAGATGTGATGAGAGGATATTCTTAGGGTATTCTAACCAAGGAAAATCTTATAAGTGTTACAATAAAAGATTGCATAGAATTGTAGAGAGTGTACATGTTAGGGTTGATGAAAGTGCAAATCAGGGTCAACCTAGCAGAAACAATCTTGAAAGTGAGTCAGATGAAGATGACATAGGTGCACGAGTTGAAGAAGAGGAACAAGAAGAAGAGAATGAGCAAGAGGTTGAACATGCTCCTGCAAAATATGTGTAAAAAGATCATCCTGCAGATCAGATAATTGGTGACAAGAATGTAGGAGTGCAGACTAAAAGGAGACTTGCAAAGGACAAGGAACAGGTAAAATTTTCTCTCTTGTCTCAGATTGAGCCAAAAAGTTTTGATGAAGCTAGTAAGGATGAAAGTTGGTTAAGAGCAATGGAAGAGGAACTCAATCAGATTGAAAAGAACAAAAACTGGGAATTGGTTCCTAGACCATCGAGCAAGACTATAATTGGCACAAAATGGGTATTCAGAAACAAGTTGAATGAAGATGGAGTTGTGGTTAGAAAAAAAAAGCAAGATTAGTGTGCAAAGGATATGCACAAGTAGAAGGAATTGATTTTGAAGAAACATTTGCTCCAGTTGTACAATTAGAAGCTATTAGAATGTTTCTTGCATTTTCTGTGTATAAAGGTTTTAAAGTATATCAAATGGATGCCAAATCTGCATTTTTAAATGGAAACCTTCAAGAGGAAGTATATATTGAGCAGCCAGAAGGTTTTCAGCTGTCAGAGGATGATGATTATGTCTGTAAATTGAGGAAAGTATTGTATGGTTTGAAGCAAGCTCCAAGGGCTTGGTATTCAAGATTAGATCAATATCTACAACAACAAGGATTCAAAAAAGGTTGTGTTGATAACAATCTGTATCTCAAATCTGAGGGTACGCAAATGATCATTGTTGTAGTTTATGTAGATGATATTATATTTGGTGGTATCAATGATGTAATGTGCAAAATATTTTCCACAAACATGCAAGATGAGTTTGAAATGTCCATGTTAGGAGAATTCAGATTTTTTCTTGGTTTGCAAATTACACAAATTGATAAAGGTATTTTTATATCACAAACCAAGTATGCAAAAGAAATTCTTAAAAAGTTTGGCATGGAGGATTGTAAACCAATTAGTACTCCCATGATTACTGGCTGCAAGTTGAGTAAATCAGATGAGTCACCTAATGCAAATCAGACTTTGTATAGATCAATGATTGGAAGTCTACTATATCTAATTGCATCAAGGCCTAATATAATGCAAGTAGTTTGTATGGTAGCTCGGTTTCAGGCAGAACCAAAAGAATCACATGTCAATGCAGTAGAGAGAATATTTAGATACATCAAAAGTACTGTTGACTATGGTTTATGGTATTCCAAATGCAAAGATTTCACATTAACAACATATACAGATGCAGATTGGGCAGGTAGTGTGGATGACAAAAAGAGTACCAGTGGAGGAGCATTCTTCTTGGGGAACAAATTGGTTTCCTGGATGACCATAAAACAAGAGTCTATTACTCTTTCTACTGCAGAAGCAGAATATGTTGCAACAGTTGCATGTTGCACTCAAGTCTTATGGATGAAGAAAACTTCAAAGGACATCTTGAGGTAGAGTACAATGAGCCCATTTTGATTCTTTGTGACAATTCAAGTGCCATTAATATCTCAAAGAATCTAGTGATGCACTCCAGAACAAAGCATATATCAATCAAGTATCATTTCATCAGAGAAAAGGTTGCAGATAAAGAAGTCAACATGGAGTATATTCCCACCAAGGAACAAGTGACTGATATATTTACAAAACCTCTTCCTACAAAGCAGTTTGAATACCTGAGGCAAAAGTTGGGAGTAGTTTCTCCCACCTCATATCACTAAACTCTAGTGATAGAGCATGTATCCAAGGGGAGCTTTATTGACCAGTTATTCAACCCTAGTTAAGATTAATGTGATCAAGTCATGAAAATTTCAAAGTTCAAAATTGGAGCATTTCTAACGACTTGATGGTTGTAGAGTTCAAAATTGAAGCCTTTCTTCAGGGTGAATGTACCCTTTTCCATTGATGTCAAAGGGGGAGAAATGTGATGCTAAACATATGAGATGAGATGAATGTCATAAGGGGAGTTGTAGTGTTACAGTGTGTTAATCTATTTGGCGTTGAGTTTCAGTGGTGTCTGATCGAACAATTAAAGTTTTTCCATCAATGACAAAGGGGGAGATTGTTGGAATATTGTCATTGATGTCAAAAGTGTAAATCATGTAAGGTATATTGTTGGCATAATGATCGGGTTTCTCGAGAGCTTTTCAAAAAAGTATTGTGCAAGTTGTGATGTCAATGAAAATGTCCTCATTCATTGGTTCATGCTCTGAGTCTAAGGCCAAAGTTGTAAGGAGTCGTAGAGTTCAACATTTTCCTAACCTATGTTGTGGGGTTCTCAAGTTTCAAAACCTTCCGACTTAGCGATCTCCTCGTTGACGGCTAAAGTGAATGGTATTGCAAGGTTCCAAAGTTTTGAAACCTCCCAACTTGGCGACTAAGTGATGGAACGATAAGGAGTAAGGAAGCACTCCATGTGGGACCTAGCCTTATTGATGATGCAAACACATGGCATGATGGGTTTGAGTTGTGACATGGTGATGATGTGGACATGTGACAACAACATGTGGACCCCACATTGGAATGATGTATTGGGTGTTGTTGTTTTCATTGAAGTGACTTAGTCATTTTGAAAGGAGTTTCATAGGTTCTCTCTGTTGTTGGTGAGTTGGGGGTTTTCATAACTTCGTAGCCTCTAACATAAGGTTATGAGGTTTGAGTTTTTAGCGACTGGGCGATAGGAGTATAATGCCGATTGTGGGACCCGATAGTAACAAAAGTGATTGATATGGCGACATGTGGAAAATGTCTAGTGGTTGATTTTGCATCGTTGTTGCAAATCAATGATTATATATGTGTATGATCTGATGGTGAAAGTCAATGACGATCAACGGTGTAGGATGAAGAAGGTTGATCGGATGATGCTGGTGATAAGATGCTTCATTGGTGTGAAGGATGAGTATCAGTAAGACCTTGAAGCACGTCCCAATGACGAGACGATATGATAGATTGACGATGGTGGTTTAAGCGATTGATTATCCAACGGTCAAGGTTAAAAGTCACAGCAGTGAATGTTGATCATAGGATTAAGGCACGAAGGAGTTGATCGACGACCAGAGTTCAAATGCAGAGATCTAAAATGGCTATGACAAGTGTAAACGAGGGTTTCAAGTGGTAACCAACACATGAGAAAGAATTAATTTGTCCAACTATCTCAACAACCATTTAAATGAAGATTTGATCTTCAAGGCAACAAAAAAAATTGCAGAGGTGATAGAGATCATAATTGAATGATCGTAAGAGTGCATTTTATGCATATCAGATTTTAGGGTTTGACAGAATGTTATTTTTAGCAAATTCTCTACACCAGAATAAAAGGTTGTGCGACTCGATGCAGAGGTATGGTGATATTTGATGAGTTGGACAATATGTGTGTGGATCGATGCTCTGACAATTACGGAAGTAGGTTGCAAGTGGAAAAATTCTAACAGTGATTTCAATGCATATGAACTAAATGAGGGGAATTATTGAGATACAAAGAATGAAGAGAGTGTTTGAATACAGAGGAAGGTGAATTGTACAGAAAGCAAAATCTAAAAATTCATGTAGTCGGTTATAGTGGAGTAAGGGAGAACTAAGAGAGAGAGAAAGAGCTTATGCGTTATATTGATGCATCTCAAGTTTTGTAGAACCATTTTATGCATATTATATTACAAAACTTTGTATGAGGTTGTAGCCTCCATTTTTCATTGAGTTGTAGCTCGGAACAGGGTGTAGTAGCATCCTTGAATTTGTAGCTTCTAAACAAGGAGTTCTTGCCTCCTTGGGTTGTAGCCCTAAACATTGTAACTGAACTTTAAAGCTTGTGAGGTTGGACAGTAGATCCTAGCAGCATTTATGACTGTGGTTTTTCCCATCTTGGGTTTTCCACGTACATACTGTGTTATGTGTTGATCTCTCTTGTGCTTGCGGCTATTATATCTGTTAGTATTTCAATCTGTACATTTGAAGTTAAGGTTGAATCTACAAAAGGGTTTAAGAACTAAAAAATTTAATATCTATTGATTCACTCCCCTCTCAGTAGATCATTGTGTTCTAACACTTCTTAAGGTAAGAGACATGAAAGACATTGTGCATTTGGGCAAGAGCTGGTGGAAAGGAAATTTGATACTCAACAAGGTTGATCACTTCAAGAACCTCAAAAGGACCTACGTAGTGTGGAGCTAGTTTGGGATGACTTTCCAAACTTAATAGAAATCTTACGAGGCTTGACCCTTAACAAAACCTTTTCTCCTACTAAGAAATCTTTGGGTACCCATTTGGAATCTGCATAACTTTTCTACCTATCATTAGCTTCCACCAATCTTTGCTTAATACTTCCAACTTGCTCCTCCATTTTCAATAACATCTCTGGTCCTAGTCTTACCTTATCTTCAAGCTTATGCCAACTTATAGGAGTTTGACATTTCTAACCATACAATGCTTCGAATGGAGCCATCATGTTTGCAGAATGATAAGAATTTTTATATGCAAACTCAACCAATGGTAGGTAATCTTCCCACTTGTATTGTTGATCCATGCAATACATCCTTAGTAGGTCTTCAAGCACTTGGTTAACTCTTTCAGTTTGACCATCCGTCTCCGGATGATATGCTGAATTTATATTCAACTAGGTACCAAGTGAAGAAAACAAGCTTTGTCGAAACCTAGAAGTCACACAAGTGTCCCTATCAAAGATAATATTCTTAGGAATCCCATGCTATCTAAACACTTCTTGAATAAATTTTTATAGTGCTATGGTAGGAGCTCCATCAGCTAGGTTCCCAGGAATAAAATGTGCTACCTTGGTAAGCTTGTCTGCCACCACAAGAATGGCATTATGCTTGTTCCTAGACATAGGTAATCCTTGCACAAAGTCCATGCTTATGACTTGCCACTTACTCTCTAGAACATCATGAGGATACAAAAGTCCTACAGGGTGATGATTTTCCACCTTCACTCTTTGATATTCTAAGTAATTTGCTACGAAACTAACAACATCTCCCTTCATTCCCTTCCAAAAATATAAAGGTTTCACATCTGCCAACATCTTGGTCACACTAGGATGTCTAGAGTATGGTGCATTGTGAACTTCTTTCCACACCAAGTTCCATAATTCTTCAAAATTAGGGCACATACATCCTTCCTTTAAACCTCAACACTCCACTAGGTTCAATGTGGAATCCTTCATACCTTGTGTACTGTGGATTTTCTGAGAGTGCTTTCTTGACTTTCTCATAATATTCATCACACTTGGATTTATGCAACACTTGGTCTTTGAAGTCGGTTTGAATTGCTACTATTGAAGTGATGTGCCTAGACTTCGACTTAGGGCATCGACTACTCAATTTTCTTTTCCCTTGATGTAATTAATGTTGAAGTCATAATCGGTTATTAACTCAAAACATCTCCTTTTCCGTGCATTGAGGTTTGGTTGGGTGAACAAATACTTTAGGCCATGATGATCCATATTTAGTTCAAAAGGTTTACCCATTAGATAGTGTCTCCACATTTGCAATGCATGAACTACTGCCACTAACTCCAAATCATGGGATGCATAATTTTTCTCATAGAGCTTTAGCTTTCTTGATTCATAAGCTATAACTTTCCCATCCTCCATTAAGACTCCAGCTAATCCTTCACTCGATGCATCCGTGATGACAATAAAGTCGGCATCTAGATTAGGTACCTTCAAGATCGGTTTTGTAGTCAACTTCTCCTTGAGTACGTCATATGTTGCTCAACACTTTTCAGACCACTCAAAATTTTTCCCTTTCCTTTGTAATGAAGTAATAGGAAAAGGTATCTTGGAAAAGTTTGCAACAAACTTTCGATAGTAACCTATTGAACCCATAAAACTTCTAACCTTAGGTACACTCTTTGGAACTGGCCACTCAAGTACCGCTTTTATCTTAGCTGAATCCACTACAATTCCATCAGTCATAATCACATGACCAAGATATTGTACTTTCTACTGGAAGAAGGTGCACTTGAAGAGTTTTCCGTAAAGCTTATGCTCTCTTAACCATTGTAGGTTAATCTCTAAATGTCTACAATGCTCTTCTTCATTCTTGGAATAGATTAATATATCGTCTAATAAAACCAATACAAATCTATCCAAACAATCCCTAAATACATTGTTCATCAGGTTCATGAATGTTGCAGGTGCATTCGTTAGTCCCAAGGTAAGACTGTGAACTCATAGTGACCGTATCTAGTCCCAAATGCAGTCTTGAAACTATCTTCATCCTTGATCCTCAGTTGATGGTAACTTGACCGTAGATCAATCTTAGAATTTTTAACACTACCTCTCCTCGCATTTGATCGAAGAGATCATCAATGCATGGTAATGGGTACTTATTCTTTATCATAGTTTTATTAAGCATCTGATAATCAATAGACAAGCGTAGTGTGCCATCCTTCTTCTTTACAAAGATCATTGGAACTCCCCAAGGAAAAACATTGGGTTTGATTAGCCCCTTGGACAACAACTCCTCTAATTGGGCCTTAAGCTCCATGATTTTTGTTGTGGTCATCCTATAAGGTGCCTTGGATATAGGTTTCATTCCTTGTACAAGATCATTGGTGAAATTGAATACTCTCTTGGGAGGCATTCCAAGTAGTTCATCTGGAAAGACATCTGTAAATTTATGAAGGATAGGATATTTTTCCATATTTGTTTCTCCAAATTCCACCATTTCACCTTCTTCAACTTCTTGAGAAATGAATTCCTCTTCTTCCTCAAGTTTTTCCATTTTAACTGTGAAGAGTTGACATCCTTTCATTCTTCGCCTTATGCATTTGCACAACTTATATCTAGCAAAATTCTATATTATTGGGGACTAAGTTAGGACAATGGATGATATTAATTAGGATTATATTATCTAATGTTAAAAATATCAAATCATGTTCTACCAAAATTATATTATGACAAGGCCAAAATCAACCTAAAATAGGACAAGGTATGCACTTTTTTTAATCTTTTTTCCCCCTTTTATATACATGTGAACTACATGAATCATGCAAGCTAAGAGAGAGAATGTAATAATTGAAATAAATAGATACATTTGGGAATATGTAATTAGATGATGGCTCATGATTTATTTTCCTTCTTTTTGGAGTGACATCTCTTAATCTACACACACATGTATAGAACATTAATAGTCCCTAAAAAATATTAGTAGTCTAAAAATCATAATCACTTGTTATATTTTAAGTGTTCTAGATATCCTTCATGAAATGGAAAAGGTTGCAAAATGGGAATTTGAAAAAATGGTTTTGTGAGGATGCACTTAAATTTGCAAACATGAAAGCACTTAAAATAGCTAAGAAATTGAAAAGGACAAATTCTGTTTTATACTTGTTTTTTGAACTCAATCTATACAAGTATGAACTCAAATAGAGACCATGACATGTATAATTGTCAAATATTTAGAACTAATGCAACCACCTTAATCTACACAAACATTCATTAAAAAATGAATACATGATGTGTATGGATGTCAATGAGTAGAATATGTTTGGCCCTTTCAATCTACACAAACATGAAGTCACATAAGACTCAATGTAAGATCATGATGCATATGATTACTTAGGAGTTGGAACAACTATTCCCTTCATTTATGCATGCATGAATTAATGTGAAATGCATGATGATGTAAAGATATTAATTTTCATAAAGAAGAGCATAATAGCCCCCTATGAAAACATTATGGTCCTAGTAGATAAACAAAATAAGTCGTGATTGATCATGTAATAGGCACAAAATATTTGAACCCAAATTCATAATATGACAATTTGACTGAATAAAAGAATTTTAAAATAACATTATGGCAAATGTGATCATGTAAGCACCATAACTATGTCATATGAATTGTAAGCATGTAATATTCAATATAAACATAATGATATAATTTTCTATCAAGTATTACAAAAAATGTTTGATGAAAAGTAATGTCAATAGTAGAACACTCTCAAAGGATACCCTGCATGATATAACCATGCAAGGATATGGTATAATCATGAGATAAATATTTATTTTCCAAGGAGAAAATAGGGGATTTCTTACCTTTGAAGATAGTGCATATGAATGCCATTGAGTGGGGAATCTAAAAAATATGGTGTGTGCATATGTAAACTATCATAAATCTAAACAAGATAAAGACAAGTGTGAAACAAAAATAGAAGAAGCATAACATACAAGGTTTTATCAAAAGATAATAACATAATTTTGAAGAAAGGCTTGTTATGACCATTTAATTGTTTTGATTATATTAAAACTGGAAGGGCCGGTACCCATTACAAACCAGCCATAGAGGAAAACTAGGGACTCACGAGTAGTGAGAAAACCAAAAAAGTAAACGAAAACTAAAGCTTAAACAGTTCGAACAGTAGGAAAATAACAACAAAAAGAAACCATAGAATTGGGACTAGCACAAAACCACCAGACACCTATACGTCTCCTAAAAGCTTGAGACCAATGATCGCATTCCACTCCTGAGACAAGAACTCGTGCTTCTTCTTGAAAGTCATAGGCCCTTGAAGAATGGCCTGGGTATCCTTAGTAACATCACGAGTTGAGGTGTCCACCTTCTTACCCTTCTTCTTCTACGCTTGACCATCATCCACCCCTTCCGCTAGCCGCTTCCCCTAGCTCTTCCTTATCTCATCCTAAAAAACCTGAAGAGTGAGGGTAGTATTCTTCACAGTTTCTTTGTTGTAGTTGGTGATAACCCTCAGGCACTGCACGGTCTTCTCCCGGTTCTAGTGTATGGCATGAATTTCAGTCAATAAATTCTTCTTTTCTTCCTCAGACCCAAAAATGGCCCAAATATCATCCAACCCTTTTTCCCACCTTTCCCACCTCTCAAAGGACCTAGCCAAGAAAGTAATCATGTCCCAATGTGTTTTATTCTCCACCTCCCTAGGCCACACAACCTGTTGTTCCAGAACCTTTCCCTCCAAGATTTGGATCCTCTCTTTAACAGTAACCAACTGACCCAAGAGCCATTTCATAATATCCTTTTGAACATTAATAGTCTTTGAAATTTCATTCAATTTTTTGCTTATGGGGTCAGGAGGGATATGAATCGACCTAGGTTTAGTACTAGGTTCCTCCAAATTGACGCACAGGTTGGGAGAATTATGAGGGTTAGGGTTAAAAACAGACAGGGTATTGGGGACCTCTGAGTCATGGCCCTGAGCCAAGGAGTGAACGAGAGAATTAGCTGGGGTGGGGTTCCATAAATCATCATCATCATTGGAGTTATCAAAATCCCCCTAATGAGTCCAGTTTATGAATCAATTTTGATAGAAGTTTATTGTCTATTTGCTATTGTTGTCATAGAATTATATACTTGGATGCTGACCTTTTTATAATATTTCCTCAAAACCATAGACATTGGGCCTAAGCTTATTTTTGTGATCTTTAATGACATTGGCATGCTATATGAACTATCTGTGTTGATTTTACATGTGGATTAATGAATGCTACTTTAAGATAGTTATGGATATGCAATTGTTGTGCATACTAATATTTTTTTGTAGATATAATTAGTAGCCTACAAAATTGAAGAAGATTCTGCCAGCTGGTCATTCGCCATAACGGTCAACAAGGTGATCACTCGAAGGTCAATGGAGGGAAGACTCTCGACGGCAAGAGATTCGTCATTCAAATCAAAATTGTAACCACCTTGTAAATGGTCTTAATTGTTTGTTGAGCGAATATAGGCATTACTGTTGTGCTAAATCTGTGTTAAGGCAAGCATGCATGACCAGATTTTGCGCATGTGTAACCGCCTCTCCAATTTCTATGCTTTCCCTAAAGTGGCGTCCTCCTAATCTATTGGAGTTGACCACCTTGCTAGGTGATTAGTTAGTAGCTTTTCTTCCTATAATAGACTCAGGCGCTCCTTCAAAAGTGGTTGCTTAATCTGATGATGTACTCGCATTCTTAGTTTTTCAAGTAATACAGTTCTGTTGCTCTATTGTACTCGTGTTTTCCAATGAATAAAATGAAGTTATAAGTTCATGCATTTGAGTTTACATTTGTCTTAAGGAATACTCATCCAAGGGGGCCCACTTGGTGAGCATTCCATCATTTAGCTTAGTCATTACTTTTTGTTCAGTAATTAGTTAAGAATCTGGCATTGACTGTTCCTGCAGCCACTAGAATTCCATTTCGTGACTGTTCTTGCAGCCAAAGTAGACAAAGTAGTTTCCTGTTCTCAAATTTTCATTTTTGTCATGCATTTCATCGTAGTATAGTTGTTGGTTGATGCTCAACACTTATGTTATTTCTTTCCAAGCATTACTTTTAGTATTGTGTCTTTCTTAGCTATAGGATGAATATGGGTACTTTGGATCCTTAGTGCACATACTATGCTGACCCATTTCAAGTTCATTTCCCTAGGTTGACAAGTTAAATGCTCCTTCATGATGATTGAGATAGCTATTTAGGTTAGATGTCCAATCTCTGAATGAAAGTTGTAAGGGCTTAGTTATTAGATCATTGTAGGAGGCCAACATTTTTGGCGTCATTGTTGGGGATGGTGTCAAACTAGGGAGCTCTTTGGAGTCATTCATAGTTTTTCTTACTATAGTATTTCTGGAATTTTGTTCTTTGTATACCCCTCATTTAGGAAAGTAATGGTCCACCATTCTTTTTCCAATTCTTTATGTGAGCTGGTTGATAGTGAGTTGATACTGTATGCATAAAGAAAGGAGGAGAGATGCTCATGGGAGATTGTTTCCTAATAATCCTAATCCATTCAAGTTAGTTGAGTATCAAAACCTACCAAGAGAAGAAGAAGAAGAAGATCCACACCCCTTTGTTGATGCATTTCCTGATCTGACCAGTTCTGAAATTTGCTCTAAAGACCAAAATTAGCTTGAAAATCCCTTTGCATTGGAACTACACTAGGAAGGCGTGGGTGATGCAAATAGAAAGAAACCTAACCAACCAACTTTTTCTTTCCCCATTTCTCATTAGAATGAAGTTGACAACCTCAAAAATATCCCTGCTTCAATCCTTCCTAAGTTCTATGGACTTGTCACAGAAGATCCTAATACTTTCTTGTTCGAGTTTGGCATACTCTATAGGAGTTATGACTATACTACTGATGCCCATAGGCTTAAGCTATTTCCTACCACCTTGAAATAAGCTGCATTAAGATGGTTCATGAGCCTAGGCAAAAATACTGTGGAGACTTGGGAGGACATGAAGACAAAGTTCCTTGAGAAATACAAGGAGCATTGCAGGGGCAGTGACATGAGAGGGGATGACATTTTTAGGATGCAACAAAAGGGAGATGAGAGCCTAGAGGATTACATTGCAAGGTTTCTATTTTTTCTGCAGAAATCTCCACACCATACACTTAATGAAGAATCATAAAAGCTACTTTTCCTAAGAGGAATTAATGACAACTGCATTGATGCCTTGGACTTGATGGGAAGGGGAGATATCTCCCAAGTTCCTTGGGAGGATATCAAGAAGATACGTCAAAACTACTCTAGGGAGGCTTCAAAGAAAGGGAGAGCTTACCAATCTTCTATGGGTAAGTCATCTACCAGTGGAGTTTCAAGAATGGAGATTACTCACTTTCTGGAAAACTTCAAGCAAGACATTAAAAAAAATCTAGCTACTCAACTGGATACACTTTAGGCCAAAAAGAAACAAGAGGAGGCAGAGGCAATGTTGGCAAAATATTGCCCTCATCGCAAACAAAATAAGGACTGTGGATGAAAGATGGCAGCCAATATTGAAAGTAAGAAAATTCCACCTGAGTTCAAGCTAATCCAGGTTGAAGAAGATCATGTCTACTATGTTGCACAAAGGAGGCCATGGGATCCAAGACAAGGTATGCCACCAGATCCACTCTCTTTTGCTAGGCCATATTTTAATTCTTATTCATCTGGTAACCAATGGAAGCCCCCATATCCATTCAATTATGGAGGATATCCACCACAACCTTGGAGTAACCCTCCAAATACTTGGCCTAAACACCAAAACTCTCCACCCCAATGGTAGCAACCTTAGGGGAATTGGAAACAATTCCAAGGAAATTGGTAGCCACCTCCAGGAAATTGGCAACAAACAAATCAATGGAGGGGAGGACAACAATGGCCAAAATAGACAAATAGCTACATGCAACCACCTTCTCATCTCCAACAACCTGCTATAATGCCTCCTCCTACTAGCTCAAGTTCAAAAGCACCTAAGCCTACTCAACTGCCAGCTCAACCCACACCTAACCCAAATAACAAACCACAACAGCAACCAGTATACTCTGCTGATCCAAATCAATTCCCTACATATGTTGTGAGTGTAAGTGACATCCACTTGCGTTCAGGAACTACTTTTCCAACTCCTTCCACAACCATTATCACTGAGCTTCCTATGGAAGATAAGGAGCCTCTGAATACCTCCATTCAACCAAGTGTACCTAAGAATCCTGAACCAACCCTAGTCAAGCAGACTGAACAAGAACTACCATTTCCCTAGAGATTAGAAACCGTGAAACAAAAGGAAGAGAAGGACACAACTTTTGAAATTTTAGATCAGTTGAAGCATATATGTGTCTAAATACCTCTATTTCAGGCCATAAAAGATGTTCCAATCTATGGCAAGGCAATCAAGGAAGCATGCCTTAAGAAGCTAGGACGGAAGAAGAAAGACCCCACTACGGTTCATGTGGTGGGACAACTAGCTGACATCATGCTTGGGAGAGTGACTGTTCCCAAATATAATGATCCAGGGAGCCCTATGGTAGGAGTTGTCATAAATGGGGTCCAAATAAGAAATGCTCTAATTGATTTGGGAGTAGCAATAAATGTAATGACCAAGGATATCCTATAGAAACTAAATGTTGTAAGCATGAAACCTACTCCTACTATCCTACAGCTTGCTGATAGTACAACTGTTAAACCCGATGGTATAGTATAGGACCTTGTGGTAACTCTAAACTCATGGGAATACCCAACATATTTCATGATTCTTTCTCCTAAAGCCACACTAGGTGGGTACCCCATTATCCTAGGAAGATCATGGTTAGCAACAACATATGCATATATTGGATGCAAGATAGGAGACATGACCATTTATGATGGAAAGAGCACCAAAAGGCTTGTTCTCTACCCTCCAACCTATCCATCCCATGACATGGATAATCCTGTATGGCCACATGTTGGTGAAGAGGTCAAGGAAGTTAATTCTGTGGCATAGCTAATGATGTTAGGTAGAAGTTATTTCATGTAGCTTCAAGAGTAAGATGAAGTATTGTCTAACATAATTCAGAATCATTGTGAAATAGAGGAAGCATCATCCTCTCATCCTGCTGATCCAGTAAAGGCACTTCTGCCCGCTCTTCCTACAGCAGAACTTCCTGCAACAACATGTATGTCTCATACATTGCTTCCACATGAACTCAAAGTATCAAGCATTAGTGGGGTAGCTATGGTAGAGATAACTACACAAGTGCAAGTGTTCGAAGGAAAATATCTAAATATTAACAACAAATTGAGTGAAGAACAACATTTGTCATTGAAAAACTTACTGAGAACCCACCGACATGCATTTGCGTGGGACTATCATGATATGAAGGGCTTGGACCCTAAGATTTTCACTCATAGGATTTACATCAGAGATGATTGTACCCTAGTGAGACAACCACAAAGAATAATTAACCTTGCACTAAGAGAAATTGTAAAAAGGGAACTACATAAATTGTTAGATGCAGGATTTATCTACCCCATTTCAAATAGCCAGTGGGTGCCTCCATTGGTGATTGTACCCAAAAAGGGAGGGACGTGGAAAGTTTGTGTTTATTACAGAGAACTTAATGCTGCCACCAAAAAAGACCATTTTCCCTTACCTTTCATAGATCAAGTTTTGGACTCACTTACAGGAAAGCAATACTTTTCTTTTCTAGAAGGATTCAGTGGGTATAACCAGATCCAAATTGCACCTGAGGACTAGGAGAAGACCACCTTTACCTATCCATGGGGGACCTATTCCTACTTAGTACTTCCATTTGGCTTATGCAATGTACCTGCAACTTTTCATAGGGCAGTCATTAGCATATTTTCAGACATCTCTCATGATTGCATGGAAATTTATATGGATGACTTTACCACCTATGGTGCTGATTTTAATGAGGCATTGAAGAATCTTAGGAGAGTCTTAAAAATATGTGAAGAACAAAATCTATCTCTAAACAATGAAAAGTACTTCATGATGATGCAAGAAGGTGTAGTCCTTGGCCACAACATCTCTCACAAAGGAATTCAAATAGATCCTACAAAGATTGAAGTGATTACTAATCTTCCTATACCTACAAATCAAAAAGATGTTAGGAGTTTATTGGGCCATGCAAGCTACTACAGGTGTTTCATCAAGGATTTCAGCGAAATAGCAGCACCATTGTATACTCTTCTCACTAAAGATGTTGAGTTTCAGTGGACAAAAGAATGTGACGAGGCATTTTCTGATTCAAAGGCAACTTTGACTCATGCTCTTGTACTCAAAGGTCCTAATTGGGAGCTTCCTTTCCACATCCATACAGACACATTAGACTATGCCATAGGAGCAATCTTAGGCCAAAAAGAAGGAGCTATTGAAAATGCTATTTATTTTGTCAGCAAAAACTTGCAAGGAGCTGAATTCAACTATACAATGACAGAAAAGGAAATGTTGGCAGTGATCTATTCCCTAAACAAATTCAGACACTACATAACATGCTACCAAATATTTATGCACACAGATCATGCAACCATTAGGTATCTCATGAATAAACCTCTGATATCAAGTAGGTTAGCAAGATGACTATTGCTGATGCAAGAATTTGACATAACCATTGTGGATAAATCATGGAAGGCCAATGTTGTTGCAAACTTTCTTTCAAGGCTAACTATATCAGAAGATAATCAAGTCATAGATGACTCTTTCCTTGATGAGCACTTATTTTCCATCAGTGTGCAAACACCCTGGTATGCTGACATAGCTAACTATCAGGTCACAGGGAGAGTTCCTCCTCACTTCTCTCCAAAAGAGAGAAGGGTGCTCATTGAAAAATCATTTCCTTTTTCATGGATTGTAGGATGTTTGTTTTACACTTGACTAGACCATGCCATGAGGAGATGTGTGAGGGAAGATGGGACATATGATATTTTTCATGCATGCCACAATGAACCATGTGGAGAACATTTTGCAGCCAAGAGGACAATGATGAAGATTTTGAATACAAGATACTATTGGCCAACACTCCACAAAGATGCAAGGAGATATACGAGAAAGTGTGATAGATTCCAAAGGATGGTCAAGCCAACCAAATCTGATGAGATGCCCCTTTACCCTCAGGTAGTAATCGCTCCATTTGACAAGTGGGGATTGGACTTTGTAGGACCCATTGATCTTCCATCAAATGGTAAGTCCTATATCTTAGTATGCATTGATTATGTAACTAAGTGGGTAGAAGCTAAGGCCATGAAGCATGCAAGAGATAATAAGGTTGCTAAATTTCTTTATGAGGAGATTTTCACATGGTATGGGGTTCCAAGAGAGATAATGACTGATCAAGGGGCTCAATTCACATCAACCCTTGTTGCAACACTGATCAATGAGTACAACATAAGGCAAATTAAGTCCACTCCTTATCACCCTTAGGCCAATGACCAAGTTGAGGTGAATAACAGGGAAATTGAAGCAATTCTAACCAAAATAGTGGCTGTTCATAAGAAGGATTGGGAAAACAGGCTGCTATAAGCTATTTGAGCCTATAGGACAACCTGGAAAACAACAACAAGATTCACTCCTTTTGAGTTGTTGTATGGAAAGAAAACTATGATGCCCATTGAATTTGAGCATAAGACTCTTATAACTACAATATACTTGGGGATGGATATCTCTGAAGCACAAAGAGACAAAATCATGCAGCTCAATGCATTGGATGAAATGAGGAAGGAAACCTTGCATCATACAGAGGTAGTATAGAATCAAAGAATAGAGTGGCATGACAAGTTCATCAAGGACAAGAAATTCTAGCCAGGAGACTAGACCCTGCTCTATGACTCAAAGTATCAAGATAATGCAGGAAAATTATAGACAAGGTGGCTAGGACCATATAAGGTTGTTGAAGTATTTCCCAATGGTGTTGTTCAACTCACCACCATTGACCCTATCAGATTTAGGCTGCTTTTCAATGGTCATTACCTCAGATTGTATCACAAATTTACTCCATTGACCCTATCAGATTTAGGCTGCTTTTCAATGGTCATTACTTCCAAGGAGGAATTCTTGTAGCAATTCACTCAGCATGGAACACTCGAACTTCCTACAGCAGAAGGAAGCAAACCTGGTGTCCCTCCTTCTGGCTAATTAAGGTACATGACTTGTCATAATAAATACTTCCACCTTTGTGGGGGTCCACTTCTTCACCCATTCACCCATCCATCTCCACCTTTCTCTCTCTTTCATCATGCCTTATTATTTCACTTCATTCCATCATCACTTCGCTCCATTCAACTTCACTTTCATTAATTGCTCAACTAACCTCTTAAAAGGTGACTGGTACTTTCTCCATAATCTTTGCAACAGATCTTCCAAGAATCCAAGTACGTGCACATCAGGTTGTTATCTCTTAATTGTCTTTTAGTACATTCATTTAATTGCTGTAAATTAATATAGACATTCTCCATAGCATGTCATTATTCCCTACCTTGTCAATTGTCATAACTATCGTGCATGTGAGGAAACATGCTCAAATTTAGGTTGGGGGGAAGTGTGAATACTATGTCCGCATGTCTATCCATATTGGTTCACGTCAACAAAGTTTAAATTGAGCCAATTTGAATTATGAGTGAGATGATGACTCACATGTGTGAGGTGATATCAACCACTACCATTTTTCTCAATCACAACCTTCATTTATTACTCCTTTACTGCCTTTATTGCTCCTGTCATAATCTTAAGGAAAAGAAAAGGTAAAATTCAGATGATACTAGCGTTGGAAATTTTGCAGTGTTCCAGGAAGGAGAAGTGTAACTTTCAGACAAATATTGCAGGAAGAGAAACCTTGCAGAGTGATTGTTTATTTGCAAACAGTTGAACAATTGGAGGTGGGTTAATTAGAAATGAACCCATGGTTCATGACGCATTACTGCAGGGTGCACCTAGCCTGGTTGAGTTCAAAAATTGTGGGTGGTTAGATAATTTCCTGAAGCTAAATGGTTTTAATGAAGATGTTGCGTTGGAATTTTCCCAGACACTGTCTGAAGGAAAGGCCATGGTAAAAGGGTTAGAAGTAATGGCTACTGAAGGAAGAATTGCAGAAGTTACAGGGTTGCCTACTGACGGTGAAAATTACCCTACTTCCAGAGATGCCAGGTTAGCTAGGGTTGAATTTATAGAACCTAGTGACCCTCCATTGAGTGTGGATAAACAAGGTGAAAAAAGAACCTCTTTGCCTAAGCCATGGAAGCAAGTAGTTGTTCATGTTGTGAAGTACATTACCTGTGAAGGTCATCAATCGAACTTACATTCGGTGCACTTCAAACTTCTGAATCATATGAGGCACAAGAGAAGAATGAATGTGCCAAACGTGCTATACCACCTTCTCTCAATCATGGCGGCTAAGACCCAAAAAGGTAGGGAAAATTTTGTTTCCCACCATTGTCTGATCAAATTGTTAGTTGAGAAGTCTCTACATGATATGTCTGACATGACTTGGGAAGAATTCATAAATATTGATCAAATTAGACCAAAACATTTGCGACCTAGGGTTTTGCCTCAACCTCATAGGGATAGTAGAAGATTGAGCATAGTTGAAGCTACTCCTGGTGCCTCAACTTCTGCCCAGGCCCTAGTGCAAACCCTCCTAAAGCTGAACAAACCATAGGGATTAGCTCTTCTGAGGCAAAGCATTCAGACAAAGAAAGTTCCTCTTCAAATTCTACTGATGATGTTCCTCTTGGCATATTGATTCGAACTAAGGCACAAAAGAAAGAGGCAGAAATAAGGAAGGGTAAAGCTAAAAAGAAAACTGCAGGAAAGAAAGTGCCAAGCTCTAAAAAATGGAAGGCTGACACTTTTCTTCCTCCAGCCGAAGAAGAACATGAGAGCCCTCCTAGAAAATCGAGACCAACTGGTCCAACCTTTGGTGTGTCTTTGTAGGAAAGCCCCAGGACTAGAGAAACATCACAAGAGGACAAAGAGGCTCCAATGGGGTAGGTGAATGTTGAGGAAAGAGACATATTTGAGGAAGCAACAAATGTAACATTGGCAGACCTTGCTGCCATCGTTGAACAAGTTGAGAGCCAAGAGTTTGAGGAGAATCAGGAACTCCTACAACAAGAGTTCCTGCAGCAAGAGAAAGAACAAGAGGCCCTGTAGCCAGAGCTAGGAGAACAATCAGCACCCTTGCAGCTGGAATTGGCTGAACAAACAAGATCCCTGCAGCAGGAGCCACATGGAGAGAAAGCAGTAGTGCCAGAAAAAACTCTGGTAGGAATACATAGGCCCTTTGATTTTTTAATACACATGGTAGCTATAAATTTATGGAAAGGGATACACAGGAGGGAAGAAGAATGGAAAGAGGAGAAATACAGGTTGAAGAAGGAAATTCAAAAGAGAGATGAAGAAATTGAAGATAAGAATGCAAAAATTGTTGCTTTAAAGGAGAGAGTGGATAATATGGCAGCTCTAGTACATCAGATATTAGAGTGCAGGACTCCTCCAAGAGTCTATGCCCTGAATTTGAAGGAGAAGCACATTTCTTTTAAATTGGCAAGGATTGTTTCATGTTTGAATCCTTGCATTGAGAATCCTCTTGAATTTTTCAACGCTTATCAGATTGCTCCTCTTGAAATGAATAATTTTTTGTATGAATTCTATTTGCATAATTATGTTGTGACCAAAGACCATGATTGGAATCCACTATTGTATGTTGGGAATGTCCAATTAAGGGAATTCATGTCTTGGATACAAAATGAGATTAGTTGGGGACAACAGTTCAGGACATATAGGCAAATAGAATTCAACACTCCCCTGTCTATCAGGGCTGAATCTAGAAATCCAGGGGACATTTTCATGGATTGACACAAAAAAATTTATAGACCAAGCTATGGTAGTAGGATCTTGTCTAAGAGAGAAGCAATTTATAAAGAATATGAGGAGGTAGCAAAAACCAAAGGGGAATCTATGATGGGATACCTGTCACAAAGGTGGAACAACCTAACTAATGAGTTAAAACAAGTTGAGCCTCACTCTATACATAACTATGCTGCAACACTTAAAAGAGTTGATAGATATATACAAATTGGAAGGGAAAAGAGACAATTTTGGCTCCCACTAACTTTTCAGCCACCTATCCTATTATGGCCTATACCAAATTTCAGACATTACCAGTATGATGTAGCTGCAGAGAGACGAAGATGGAGTAGATTGGAAAAACAACAAGGGTTCTATTGGGACCATAATTCAAAAACTGTAGAAATTGATGTAGGACAACTGGTAGTTGCAAACTTCAAGGCATTAACAAAGTGAAGGAACAACCCTTCTTCTTCTACTGGAGGACCAACAAAGTCTTAGGTTGGGGGGAGTGATGAGTCCAGTTTATGACTCAATTTTGATAGAATTTTATTGTCTATTTGATATTGTTGTCATAGAATTTGATACTTGGATGCTGACCTTTTTATAATATTTCCTCAAAACCATAGACATTGGGCCAAAGCTTATTTTTGTGATCTTTAATGACATTGGCATGGTATATGAACTATCTGTGTTGATTTTACATGTGGATTAATGAATGCTACTTTAAGATAGTTATGGATATGCAATTTTGTGCGTACTAATATTGTTTTGTAGATATAATTAGCAGCCTACAAAATTGAATAAGATTATACCAATTGGTCATTTGCCATAACAGTCAACAAGGTGATCACTCGAAGGTCAATCGAGGGAGACTCTCGACGGTGGGAGATTCCTCATTCAAATCAAAATTGTAACCACCTTGTAAATGGTCTTAATTATCTGTTGAGAAAATATAGGCGTTACTATTGTGCTAAATCTGCGTTAAGGCAAGCATGCATGACCATATTTTGCGCATGCGTAACCGCCTCTCCACTTTCTATGCTTTCCCTAAAGTGGCATCCAAATAATCTATTGGAGTTGACCACCTTGCTAGGTGATTAGTTAGTAGATTTTCTTCCTATAAATAAGACACATATGCTCCTTCAAAAGAGGTTGCTTAATCTAATGATGTACTCGCATTCTTAGTTTTTCAAACAATACAGTTATGTTGCTCTATTGTACTCATGTTTTCCAATGAATAAAATGAAGTTATAAGTTCGTGCATCTAAGTTTACATTTTTCTTAAGGAATACTCATCCAAGGGGGCCCACTTGGTGAGAATTCCATCCTTTAGCTTAGTCATTACTTTTTGTTCAGTAATTAGTTAAGAATCTGGCACTGACTATTCCTGCAACCACTAGAATTTCATTTTGTGACTGTTCCTATAGCCAAAGCAAACATAGTGGTTTCCTGTTTATTCACTCAAATTTTCACTTATGTCATGCATTTAAGCTTAGTATAGTTGTTGGTTGATGCTCAACACTTATGCTATTTCTTTCCAAGCAATTCACTTTCAGTATTGTGTCTTTCTTAGTTGTAGGATGAATATGACTACTTTGGATCCTTCGTGCACATATTGTGCTAACCTATTTCAAGTTCACATCCTTGGGTTGACAAGTTAAATGCACCTTCATAATGATTGAGATAACTATTTAGGTTAGATGTCCAATATCTGAATCACAACTATAAGGGCTTAGTTATTAGATCATTGTAGGAGGCCAACACCCCCGACCTAAAAAAAATGGTTGTGGGTGTGGGATCCAATAGGGGCATGCATTTGATAGGGACCGGAGGGGTATTATCATTAACAAGGGCTTTACCCCAGGCCCTAGTGCTACGATGAATGATAGGAGGAGTTTCATCGATAGTGATAGAAGGGTTGGGGTCCTCAAGGGGATTAGTGGGGTCTAGAATAGTCAAAGTGTTCTTACGCACAGTAGTAGGGGAGGGAAGCAAAGCCTCATGAAACTTACATAAACACAGGATAAGACCCTGGTGGAGGGGTAACTTATTACTTTTGGCCTAGACATTCTTGACAAATTTCTCAAGTGAAGACATGATCCAAAAGGGGAAATTCATCTTAATATTGTACCCAAGATGATTGAGTATAGGGAAAAGGTGGGTGTGGAAGCAGTGAAATCACTCTTCAAGAGTGACGTACCTCATGATAATTTCAGCAATGGTGCTCCAAACACCGAGAAGGTCCGCACAGTTGAAACCATTCTACGACTTTTTCACCTTCTCACCCTCTTTCAAGAACCATTTCATGTCCTCTTGGTAATGGCTCTTTGACTTGCATGGAATACAAATACCTTCTAAGGAAAGCCCCGTAACCTTCACAATAAGCTCAAGGAACACCATAAAAGAAACGCCACCAACAATAATAGACCCATCCACCCATAAATTGGAGAACTCCATGGAAATTTTGGGGTTAACACCCTACATCCCCTCCACATACGAGGCCAACTTTCCCCATTCAAGAATTGCCTAGGCCTCATTGTCCTACTTCCAACCATCACAAGTAGTAGGTTTATCTTAGACCAAATCCCCTCCCATCGCAACACCCACAAAACTCATAGTAGAGAGACATCAGTAATGGAAATGGATCTTCAAAAACCAGATTCACAAGTGATAATGAACCATCGAAGATTGATTGGGAGGCTTAAGTTGCCATAAATGAAGAGTGTGGCAACCATCAAAATGAGCTAACAACAAATCCAACTTGATCTCAATTGGATAGTACTTTGACATCATTTTAAATTAATTCGAGCACTTGACTTGGGATATGGCAGATATTATCCCATTTTTCCAAATTAGGAGTAAAAGCTCATAGATTTGCTAAAGCATCAACGACGTTGTTACATCTCTTAAACACGTGATTCACTCTGCAATCCCCAAGGGAAATCATTAGATTGTGAATTGAGGACACAGGGTCCTGAAGAGTTCGGTAGGGAGAGGCAAGCCTAGTCAACATAAGAACCGTATTCCTCGAGTCTTCTTCGATGATTAAGTTAGAAAACCTAGCTTGTGTGGCAATTTTAATTCTATGGAAGGCCACCACCACCTCAAAAAAAAGAGAGGATTGAACCCACAAATTGAACACATAAGCCATCACAAACCTCCCCCTGTGGTCACGAAAAACCCCACCCCCACTCGCTTGACCTGGGTTGGGTTTGGCTGAGCCATTGAAATTGAGCTTCAGCCAACCAGGCTCGGGGGGACCAAGGCGTACTACGTCTATCTGGAGGAATAAGCAAGTTGAGGGAATTAAGGATCCCAGAAAGATACCAAGTAGAAGTAATCAAAATCGCCAAGTCATTAGGGTTTATTTTGGGATTACAAGGGGTTACGAAGATCAACTCCACAACTTGACTGATAACTTTGTTGGCCACCACCTACCATGGAGAACATTTTTTCCTGAACACTCTGTTATTGCGCTCCTTCCAAAGTGCTCAACATGTGACCAATAACGATTGCCACCACAACTCAATGAGCAAAGGGTGAGATACCGAAGGGGACCAGTAGTCCAAAATATTATGCACATCCTTTTTCTAGACCCAATAGACTTTGAAAAGGAACTAAATTTTTTGCCTAACTTGCCAAGAGAAGGAGTAGTGGAAGAGCAAGTGAGGAATGGATTCAACATCATTTTCGTAGAAAAAACAATGGTTCCCAAGTTGAATGCCTTTGTTTTCATATTATCCAGAGTGAGGATCCATTTGTGACAAACAATCCACTAAAATAGTTTGACTTTAGGTAAGGTATTGCCACGCTAGAGTCACATCCAATCAAACAAAGAGTTCCAAGAACTAGATAGGAGGTTGTAGCTAGTCTTAACAAAATAGATGCCATCCTTATAATTTTTCCATACCAATGAGTCAAGTAGATCAGAGGGGAAGAACTTGTGATTCTTGATAGTTCTAAGAAGTTCTTCAACAACCAACCATAGGGGGCCAAACCAATTTGGGTCAATCTTCCATCTTGGGGGATCAAGAGAGAAATCAATATAATATGAGACTTTATCACCTAGACAACTACAAAGGTCATGACAAATAGCAAATAAAATAGGGTGGATGCCAAGAGCTTGAGAAGACAACCAATTATCATTCCAGATGGAGACCAAAGTGCTCAATTTGACTAGCCAGGAGGCCCCAAAAGAAAGGAGATTCTAGGTTTATAAAAGGTTATTCTAGATCATTGAACTAGAAGGCAGGACCTCATTGCTCAACAAGGAAAGACAATGATGACCCTGCAGATACTTATCCTTGAGGATAGTAATCCATTCAGATTGATTGTTAAGAAGCTTCCGTGAAATTTTGGTGATAAGAGCCATGCTCATCAATCTAGTTTTCCTCAAACCCATCCCACCATAACATTTCCTGGAGCACACAATATCTCAATTAACCAAGGAGAACCCATTCCTTTCCTCAGTTCCCAACCAAAAGAATCTATGTTGGATTTGTTCAAGTTTCTCTAACCACACTTTGAGCATGAAAAACAGAGACATAAGGTACACAACCGAGCTTTGAAGGGTGGTTTTGAGAAGAAGGGGCTTACCAGCATTGTTAAGAAGGGCCCCTTTCCATGCAATGAGCTTTCTTTGAACCTGTTCTAGCATAGTAGACCAAACAAAATTATCCACCTTGCCCACTGTAAGTGGAATACCGAGATAAGTCGAAGGGAGGGAGATAATTTGACATTGAAGAATTCTAGAAATCCTAGCTTGGAGAGCAGACTTAACATTCAAGAAAAAAATAGAACTTTTCTTAAAGTTAATACATTGCCCAGAGGCCAAAGAAAACTTAGAAATTTGGTGTCCATCCATCCTTTAGCCTCTACCAAGGTGGCCTCCCCCATCAAGATTGTATCATCCACAAATTGTTGATGGAAGATTGGGTGAGACACAGACGAAGGGGGAAAACCCACTAGAGAACCATTCAAAATTACGACCAAGAACTGCAACCATCAAAATAAAGAGATAGGGGGACAGTGGATCACCTTGGAAAATACCACCAATAGCCAAGAAGAAACCTTGTAGAGTGCCATTGATATTCACCGAGTATTTAGGAGAAGTCACACAACTTTGGATGAGATTCATTAATTTACCTGAGAAGCCAAAATGACGGAGAACTTCAAAAAGGAAGTCCCATGAAACCTTATTATAGGCCTTAGAGATGTGCAGCTTGAGAGCCATACTTTCCTTTTTGCTTTTGTCCATGGAGTCGAGGGTTTCATGCACCAACATAATAGCATCTATTATCTGCCTTCCAGAAACAAAGCCTTTCTAGCCGGAGTGTATCAACTTGTTCAAATGTGTTTAATGCGATTAACCAACAATTTGAAGCAGATTTTGTAGAACGTGTTGTAGAGATTGATAGGTCTAAATTTAATCAATTTGTTGGCCCCTTGATGCTCAGGGATAAGAACAATGAAAGTGTTATTTAATTCCTTGAGGATTTTTCCAAAAAAAGGGAACTCATCCACAATAGTCGTGACATCCAAACCAACAATATCCCAATACATTTGCAAAAAGAAAGGTGGGAAGCCATCTGGGCTCAGAGCTTTGAATGGGCTTAAGGAAAAAACCACCTTGCGAACCTCCTCCACCTAGGCCTTGTCTTCCATGGTCGAAACATCTTGCTAAGAAAGAGCCATAGGGATGACATTAGGGATATCCCCTGATAAAAACTCCATCAAGTTAGGGTTTAGAAGGTTGTGGAAAAAGACACGCCAGGGCGAGCCATATCATCCTCACTAGTCACAGTAGAACCATCATCAAGGATCAATTATGAGATGGAATTGTGTTTCTTATGCCTTGTCATCATCATGTGAAAGAATCTAGAGTTTTTGTCCCCTTTGTGAAGCCACTGATTGCTAGACCTCTGCTTCCAATAAACCTCCTCCTTCTCGATAATGTTATGAAGTTCACTAAGCAAAGTATTTTCCTTATCGGCGAGATCCCCTCGAAAGTCTTGATCCAGGATTTTCTAAACCTGTCAGAGTTGGTCTTTGATAGACTTCTTCTTTTCAAAAATGTTGTCAAAGCTGCTCTTACTCTAGATTTTGAGATTGAATTTGAGATTTTTGAGTTTGAGAGCAAGATTATACATAGCAGAACCACACCCAGAGCCTGCCCACCAAGAGGCTAGGAGATCCTTGAATTGAGGTTGATAAGTCCACATTAATTCAAAAAGAAAAGGCCTTTTCACCAAAGGGAGAGGGTTGCTCCAATGAAGAAGCAACGGGGTATGGTTTGAACCAATTCTAATGAGAGAGGATAGTGAGAGAAAAGTAGTGTCCCAATAGGAAGATACCAAACATCGATCAAGCCAAACTTGGATGAGGTTGTCCTTGACCATTTGTTAGACCAAGTGAACGAGTTGCCTTCAAGATCCAAATCTGTCAACCCACCATCATGCAAAAAGGAGTTGAGGTCTAGCATACTATCCGACAGATCCAGAGTACCCCCTAATTTTCAGAAGGGAAAAGAGGGGAGTTGAAATCACCCATTACCATCTAGTTACAATGTAAGAAACTATTCCTACAATCCAGCAGGTTAAGCTAGGTGGACCTCCTCTGAGCCACATTATTGGGTGCACACCCATTAGATAACACCTAATATAGAAGATCACAACTTTGAGAAAAACCAACATTGAGAAAAAAATTCTCCTTAGAAACAAGGGAACCATTGAGAAAGGGTTTCCACATTGTAACCAAACCACCAAAAGCCCCAACAACATCCATCGCCAAGAACTGGGCGTTAGGCCAAATGAACTTACCAGATTTATCAAACTCAACAGCCATCATTTTGGTTTCTTTTTAGAGAAGAACATCAGGCTTGAAGTCTTTGATGAAATCCATGACAATATACTTCTTATGAAGGCTATTCAGCCCTCAAATGTTCCACAAGAGGATGAGCGTTTCTTACTACGTATGGAGCTGACCTGCTCTAGTGTTACCTGGTTGCCATTCGCAATGGCCTTAGCCATGCTTTTCTATTTGGCTACTTTACCAGGTTTCCTACTAGCCTTAGTGGCCGTCCCAACATCTATTGATTTTCGAGGGCTGAACAAGGGGCCAGTCTTCGCTAGGGAAGGAAGAACATTTAATTGTTAACCTACATTTTTTAATATAATAAATTAGCAAAATCAACCTCAAAAATCAAAATACCATATCATCAAAAATATTTAAACAAGTTTATCCCTCTATAATTATTGTATTCCTTTTTATTTTTTATTTAAATATGATTTATTATTTACTATTTAATTATACACATTAAATATTAATCATTTATTATAATAAGAAATTATTATTTTCTATTAAATAATTTAGTGAACCTAATTTATATAAACCAAGGGGGGCTTTTATTTATTAAATAATCCATTTTCCATATTTGTGTTGCATTAACTAAGTAATCTAATGAAAACAATGGAATGAATGATGTGTGGAGAGTTATTCGCATAAAAATTAGTAAGTATAGTTTGGAAAGAGTACTCAACTTTTTATTTGATCTAATCTTATGAGTAGTTGGGCTAAAATAGTTCTAATGAACAACCATAATTACATTTATTGGAAGCAGACAAAAAAATTGTATTTAATTATAAAAATTTAAAAAAAAATTCAAATTTCAATATGAAATAATTATCATGCAAAAAATTTGTATTTAAATATTGTAATAATTCTTTTCAAAATTTCAATTCTATGGAAAGGAGACAAGTTTAACCTTTTAAATTAAAATTTGTTAGACTTTTTTAATGCAACTTAGTTCAATAAACTATATCAAAGTAATCAAAATGTATTGTTTAAATAACTAGAAAAATTTAAATGAAAAATAAATTTACACTTTTTAAATAAGTGAAAATTAAATATTGAAGTAGATTAAGAATGGTGGTAGTAACATGAATGGGAGAGCTTTAGTTGCATACAATAATTTAACATTATTTTAACTAGCCCACTCCACTTTGGAAAAAGATTCTTATGGTGCATATAAATGTATTCTAGCTCTAAATAATATAAGCTCATTTGATTTTAAATAGGTAGATGAAAAATAATTATTTATATAAAATTAAATGAGCTTATATAAATTGGATGGAAAAGTTGTTTGTTTATATAGAGGTGTATTTTTCAAAAAAAAGATGGATATAAAAGTTGTTTTCCATAGAAAATAATAGATGTCAATGAATGGATACGTGAGAAGTGGTATCCTACCACTTCGACCATCATAAAAAAAGTAATGGAGATGTTAAAAAAAAAAACAAAAACTCTTAGTAGAAATGATAACCTTTAATTACATACATCAATGTTAAAATTATTTTAACTAGCCTCACCCTCACTTTTTGTTTCATATGTCAATAGATGGAAGGGTTGTTTGCTCATATAAATGTGCATTATTAAAAAAAAATAGATGGATGAAAATGTTATCTACCATACAAAAAAATAGATGTGAATGGATGGATACACCAAAGGGGTATATTACTATTTCAACCATTGTCACAAAAAGTAATGGTGAGGTTCAAAAGAAAATAAAAGTTGTAAGAGTGACATAACTTTAATCACAAATACTTTATGACATCGCCCTCACTTTAATTGCAGACATCAATAAATGAAAAAATTAACTACTTATATAAACATGCATTTTTAAACAAATAATAGATAGATAAAAAATGTCATATAAAAAATAGATGCTAATAAATAAATACATCAGAAATGGTGTCTTACCACTTCAACAATCATCACAAAAATAATGGTGAGGTTCAAAAGAAAACAAAAGCTCTCAGTAGAAATAACCTATCTTTGATCACATACATCAACGTTATAATTGTTTTGACTGACCCTTGACCTAACATTAATTGCAGATGTCAATAAATGAAAATTTTATCTATTTATATAAAGATACATTTTATAACATATAAAAAAGACATCAATAAATAGTTACACCAAAAATAGGGTCGTGTAGCTTCAACCATCATAATTCCAAAGAAAACAAAAGCTGTCAATAGCAATAGACTGATAAAAGTTGAAAAACATTATGAAATTAAAAAAAAACAAAAGCTGTGAATAGCAGTGATGTACCTTTAATCACATGCATCACTGTTTGAAATTGCTTTTAATTGACGTACCTTCAATTTAATTGCAGATATTAAATAATGTAAATTTTAACTTTTTATATAAAGATACGTCACAAAAAATAATGATAAAATTGAAAAACTTGCATACATCAATGTAATGTCAGACGTGGTCGTCATAGGATTCTTCTTACACTGTATATAAATCGTATCCCATTTCAGTTTTGCAGTTTTCACAGTATTCTTGTTCAACCATCTCAACAAACATTTGGTGGTCCCCAACTTTCACCACTAAATTATATCATTTTAGTCATTTCATTCTTGATATTGAATTTGCCTTGTAACTCAATCTGGTATAGTATATTAACCGCCAAAGATCTTTACTTTTATTTGAAATTAATTGCTCTTTCTCTTGATTGAGAGTAGTTTGTAAACTTAATTTAAATCCAGATTTAGAAAACTAACATTTGGTGACGTTCCACGATTAACCATTAATGAAATAAAAATAAATAAGAGATCAGAAAGGTCGACGTTCTACGTAAAATTAAAAACCCATAAATTCATCAGACCTTATATCGTTGCGTACTTGCTGATGTGAGTATATGGGCAGGGCCTGTGCACAGTTCAGGAACCCTAAAACCAAAATTTCCAGGACCTGGGTAACGCAAACTTTATTAAAATCTTTGTAAAAGAAAGACCCATGTCTAGCAGGCGTGTGGTTACTGTGTTAGCACAGATATTTGTGCTGGCTATGATAGCTATTATATTGTTGTGTATTGGGATATGCATTGTCGTTTTAATTCATCCCTGTATAGTTGGATGGGCGTTCAGAAGAAGTTTAAGGTCAAACAGACGTGGGGTTTCTTCAGTTTCTCCCACTTCTTCTACTGTTAATGGTGGTGGTGTTGTTAGTGGTGGTGATATTGTGATTGGAAATAATAATGGTGGGATGTCTGAGAAGGATGTGCAGAAGCTGCCTTCATACAAACATGGTGAACGTGAGTTTGTTGCAATGGAAGAATGTGATAGTGTTAATACATTTTATCGTACAGAGTGTGTAGTATGCCTTGATGGGTACGAGAGGAGTGACACGTGCAGGGTGTTGCCCATGTGTCGGCACAGTTTTCATGCCAAGTGTGTGGATGCATGGCTGCACGAGAACCCAATGTGTCCAATTTGTAGAACTAGTCCTGAGCAGCAGGACTGTGGGGAAGAGGGGGAGGAGGGGTTGGAGTTGGGCAGAGGTGGGGATTGTGAGGCAAGAAGGGTAGGCAGGAATTTTGCTTTTGGGATAGGAGGAGGAGGAGGGTCTGGTTTATATCAAGTTTCTGAGACACCCAATACAACTTTACCAGGACCTGTTCTCTCTAGTCCTGCTGATGATTAAATAAAGGTGTGTGAATATCTAGGTTCTGAGCTGAAGTTGTGGTATGAGGGTCTAGTTTATATCAAGTTTCTGAGACACCCAATACAACTTTACCAAGATCTGTTCTCTCTAGTTCTGCTGATTAGGTATGTGAATATCTAGGTTCTGAGTTGAAGTTGTGGTATGTTCATTGTGATCCACTTCATATATGTATTTATGTGTACAGAACGTATCAAGACTTTACAATTGAGCTGCATGGAATTTTGATTTAAGTTTCAAATCAAAATTCATGACTAGATCATCAGGACTGCAATGTTGACATTGTTGATCTAAAGCAGGGGGAACTTGAAATTTATTTATGTTTTTCTTCATTTATGCATTCCCAATGGATCGCGGCTTTAGAACTGAGGTTCATCCCATGATTGGCTTAGGGTGTGAATCAAAATTAGTAGTACCTAGATTCGGACTGCCACTTTTGTAGAAGACTACTGCATATATCTGCTGAAATATGAGTTCGGTGTAATTACCTCTAGCCCTGATGCTTTTTATGACATAAAGAAGCTTTCTTTTCACACTAGTATCAGATGTCAATTACCTTCTTTAAATGACGATTCTCATCCAGATCAGTGATTGATAATAGTTAAATTGTTTTTGCCTTTTCCTGCCTTCTTCAGAAATTTAAGAAAGTGTCATTTTTTATTTCATTATATGGCTCTTACAATATTGAGAAATAAAAGATGAATCAAAGCTTTTTCATTCTTCTTCTCTCTCTTTTTTTTTAATAATAGTAAATGATAACCTCTTCTTTAAGCTCTCCTCTTGTCTGCACATGTCATAGCTTAGCTACCTAAAATTTCAGTTGAGAGAAATTACTGTATACTTAATGGCAATTCATAAATACCCTTTTCTTAGAGCCATTTCTATTATAGTAGGTGTAATCTCAACTATATTTCAGTTGAGCGAAATTACTATATTGCTTCAACTATAAAAAGACAACTAATCTTTATTAAATAAAAAAACAACACAATCTAATCAATAATTTCTTTAGAGAAAATAGGTTTTAATCAAGTCTAATAACTTTTTCTTAATAAATACATATAATTATCAAAAAATACTAAAAATTAATATAACCAAGACCAATTTTAATCACATACCTCTAATATTAAATTTGATAATTAGATTGGAAGGAGTAGATAATTTTATCCGAACAATCAATTGGTTCTATTTGGATTATGCTTTTGTTTAGAGACTACATAAGTGTTAGTTTGGTCCAAAACATAATAGTTGATTCACAGTGAACAAACTAATCATAGAACATAAACTCAAGGGCTATTCATTTAAGGTGAAGATCCACATTACGAATTGGCATTTTGGAATTGTTTTGGCTAAGAGATACTTAATATGTTGCTTTTTCTCTAGATTGGAAGTCTTGCAAGTATCTTATTCGAATATTTATGTATATTGTTCTTTGTCATGGTGTGGGTAGGCATGATTTTTTTAAACTAGATTTATCACCTCTATGAGATCATCCTATTGGGATACACAAAAAATATATCTTGTTCTCAGTGAAGTCAAATGCTACTATGTGCCCATTTTTATAGTGAGTTATTGATAGATTTTTATAAATCATGAAAACCATCAAGTTTTAGATGGAAGCCACCACAAATGGCAATTTCCAAGTATGAATGCTTTACTGCATATATTTTTTATGGAATGGTCTAGTTGAGTTGGATGATCAAAGAAGATTGATGAGGTGAGAATTTTTTACCTTGGTTCACATTTGCATATTTTTTGTTAAGATTTTATTTTGATCAAATTCTTCATGATCAAAAGACTAGGGACACCTAATGTTTGAAATGTGGGTATTGAATGTGATTGTTTAGACCTTTTTGATCAAGGTTGTAGATTCTAAATAAATTTTATGTTTCAACAAGACATGCTTGTTTAGGTTTTATTTGTATATTTTTAATTTATGAGAAAATTAAACTTTGGTTCATATTTGTATAGGTTTTGTTTAGATGTTTAGTTGCATGATTCTCCATGATCTTATGCTCATGGACCCTACTATGTTGCTTGAAAGGAAATTGTGTTCAATATTAGGACTATGTAGGGATGTGACATAGACAAATCTAGTTGAAGGTTTTGGTGAATTAAATTTGTTGTAGTTTTTTCCACTTTTCTAATTGAGATGGTATTAAGTTTTTCTTTTAAGGCTATAGATTTCTAAATAAATTTTATGTTTAAATAGGGGTGTGCTTGTTTTGGTTTTATTTTTAGATTTTAAATATAAAATAAAATTAGACCTTGGTTCATATTTGCAAAGGTTTTTTTTAGGTTTTTAATTTCTTGTGATTCTCCATGGTCATAAGTTAAAGGACCTTGTTGTGTTGCTTGAATATTAAGACTATGTAGGCATAAAAGACAAACCTAATTGAAGGTTTTGATGTAATTATATGTGTTGTATTTATTTTCCACTTTTATTATTAAGATGGTATCAATTCTTTCTTCTAATTCATGAAACAAAAATTATGCTTCATGTTATTGGTTCACGTAAGTGGCAAATGAATCAAATGGATTCAAACTATAAAAAAATGATTCTCTTTGAGGATGTGATTTACCAATGTGTGCTTAATCTTCAAAAGACAAATCAAATTGAAGGTTTTGATGTAATTATATTTGTTGCATTTTTTTCCACTCCTAATTGAGATGGTATCAAGTCTTTCTTCTAATTAATGAAGCAACAAGAATTATTTTTGTTATGGGTTGGCATAAGTGGAAAATGACTCATATGGATTTCAAACTAAAAATAAATGATTATTATTTACAAAGATAAAGTTAGTGAGTCATTATTTGATCATGTCATGAACGTTGAGTTACAAGCTATACTAAAGGTTATTCTACTTTCTCTAAAGGAATATGTTATGTTATTGAGATTGAATTTTGTTGTTGTCTACTATGCATCAAGTTGTTCATTTCATGAACCATTAGGTATGCAATCATATTGAGAATGGTTATAATCCTAAAGTTACATTGATAATTTCCAAAAAGAAACGTCATACTAAGCTCTTCCAAGAAAATGTACCTGTCAATGTTCAACCAAGTTAGTGTTTGTTTCCTAATTATTGTATTCCTAAAAATAGAGCATGGCATATGTAGGAAAAAATGCTCTAGATATTTATTATGAATTGGAAGTTCTTAAATGCTTGTCATATCTGACAAAAATGCTAATTTATGTATATATAAGGTTTTTGAAAGATTAAATAGTAAATGAAAAAAAACTCTCATCAGGTTGAAATCTAATTTTTGGTTTAAAATGCATTTTTTTGTTGTTTGTGCTCTTCATTGTAGGTACTATTGTGAATACACAAATATGCCATTGAGGAAATTTTGATTTCTTTCTATGCCCACAAAATGGGCCAATTGTAAGTATTGTGTGCTATCACATACTATTAACAAAATGGTTTATTTCTCGTGATGCAAGAGACATCTACTTGCTTTGATTCCTCTTTTGACGATTTTATTTTAGGGAACATCCAAGCATACACATTAACATGTATTACTTTATGAAAACAAGTTTGGTATAGATGATATTCAAGTTCTTGTTCATGTGTTGTTGTATGTGTAAGAATCAATGATTTATTACTAGTTTTTGTAATGCTATTTCTATTGTAATATATATTATCTATCACATGTATCAAAGAAGTATGACAAGAATATCTGTAGGTAAGTTTGGACTCCCTAAAGGATTTTGAAGTGATTTCATTGATTTTTTCCTTCCAAGTATTTATTGAAATTTGATTTTAAAAGTCGTAATTTTGATGAACTTATGCTTCAATTATATAATGGCTCCAATAAACTATGCCCATTTGGTTGCCACACAAATGCAACAGTTCTTAAAGGTTGGGTCCTGACCTTTCAAAATCTACCATGGTGACAACCAAAAGAAAGTTCAAAAAATATCATGGATTTGAATGAACTAATGTCTTTAGATTTGATTTCCCCTTTCACAAGATTTTTTCATTAATGCATGCATTATTGTCCACAACCATGATTTCTCTACCATTGTTGTTAATCATCACCCAGATTATAGATAAACACATTGTGATCCTAATACATATTGATCAATCCATCAATGAGATTCATAGTAGAATACTTATGGAATTAGGACATCTGCATTGCAATCAAACACCATTAGTACTTTCTTTTAATAGGTAACAAAAACTAAGTTTTTTTATCTTAATTTCTATATTGGATTTTTGATTACATTATATCTTTGTAAGATTCAAAAAATGCAAAAATGGCTAAGACTAAGTAGCAACCACTCTACAAAAGATCTAATCCCAAATTTTAAATCCAAACAAGAGAGTACAAATGATAAAAGAGAGCAAACAAGAACAATAGCAAAAAATAAAACTCCCCTCTCAAAGTTGTTTCATCTCCCTTGCTTCTCCTCCATTCTTTCTCATGTTGCAAAGCTTTTTCCTTAGATTTTAAAGTGTTGAAATACCTACGAATGACAATGACAAGATAGCAAGAACTTTGGAAAAATTTGATTGTTAAGACAAAAATGGAGGAGAAAGGCTTCTTTTATAGACAACCATTTGAACGAACAGTCAAGATCGAAAAGAGACTATCTAGGCGATCAACAGCTGAGATTTGAAGATGAGAAAGTGGAGGAATAATGGTCAAATTAAATTTGGAAATCAATTAATTCATGGAAAGGAATCTTTGGACAAGTGGAGGCATAAACTATTTATTCAAATTATTTATTTGAGGGAAAAAGGCAAGTGGGCATTTAATTAAAACAATTTATAAAATCATTTTAATTGAATAGGAGAAAATGGAAAGAGCATTAAATAATTAATTTGAATTAATTATTTAATAAAGGACAGGGTGGGGAGGTAATTAAACAATTTCGACAATTATTTAGCTATAGAAGAATTAAAGGATAAGTGAATAGTTAAATAATTAATTTTAATTATTTAACTATAGACGAATGATGATAAAGAAATAATTAAATAAATAATAATTTATTTAATTAATGAAGATGAGGGGGAATTAGCGACACAATTAATTTGTTTAATTGATCAAGATAGAATAAAGCTAAAGTGAATTAATTAAATAATTAAAAATTATTTAATTAATAGAAGAATGTGATCAAGATTAATTAAATAATTAAAATTATTTAATTATGCAGAAGATGAAGACCAAGAAAAATGACGCTCGTAGACTAAGACATTTTTTAGTGTCTAAATTTTGCCCCTCTTTGACATAATGCAGTTCATCGTGTTGTGTCAAAGAAATTCAGTCAAAAGATGCCCCAATGAAAGCAAGGTATAGGTATGCCCCCTTGGGAAAATTTTACAAATTTTCAAAAAAAAAAAAAAAAAAAATTAGAAAATTATCCCAATAAGATAATTTGATGGCCAGGAATCCAATGGTGAAGACATAATTGATTTTCAAGGTCGGTAAGGGGGTCAAATCGAGGTTCAAAGTCATCAAAAACCTCCCCCAATAGACAAGGTAGGAGAGAAACCCTAATATTCAACCTATAAATAGCAATTGGAATGAGGAAAAGGGTCATTTGTGCATTCCCAATTTAGAAAATCTTAGAGCTTCGAGTGATTGTGTTGTGAAGATGTCACATGTTCCAAATACCGCCCACCGCACGTATCGCATCCATAGGTACTGCCGACTTGAGGGAGCACCCGCCTCGGTGAGTACTACAAACTCGCCTTTTAATTATTTGATTTTTGTGCATTTAGGTAGGAAATTGCGTTCCAGGCCATGCAAAGCAATTGCATGCACGAGTGATGTCGACGAGAAGCGGTTTTCCACAATCATCTCATCGCGATGCAAATGCTTAGGGTTAGGGTAGGGGCGGTCACATCGCAACGCAACTACATGTGACACAACCTACTTTTTGAATTGTATGTGGCTTCAGGAATGACGTAGTCGAGATTGTGTGATGCAAGCATTGTATAGAAAGACGCATGTGAAAAATGTGTGACACATTTTCAGTTGCAAGCCAGTGGAAAATGCATGTGCAATGCATTTGACCAAACAACGACACAATTGCCTAGTTAAAAAATTTCCCCAGATTAGGATATTTTGACTAGGTCAACTTAGGTCAAATAGGGTCAAATGGAGACTTTAGATTGATGAGTTGGCTTGCATGATGTTTTCAGGTTGTTCTACCTCCTATTTATACGTGGGAGTCACGACCAGATGTATTTCAGCTATGGGACTAGCTAGACGATGTGGAGAGACAAGCGTTACTTGATATCGATCTATTTTATGTCACTTATATGCCTATCAGCAAGGAAAACAGGGGCATGCTGATAGCGCTAGCAGAGCGGTGGCATTCAGAGACCTGCAGTTTTCATTTTTCAATGAAGGAGGTGACTATTACCCTCGAGGATGTCTATAGGATCTTACAGCTTTTGGTTCGCGGTAAGCAAGTGCGGTATGACCTCGCCCGAGGATTGTAGGCATTGTATGATTATTATGAATGTGATGATGATGATGCACTTGGCATCCAGGGATACGAGATCAGGTGGAAGACCTTGGCAGAGAGGTATGACCGATACAACTACGTACTTTGCACATTGATAGCAGGGGTGATGATTCCTGATTGTAGGGGTCACAATTTTCCAGTGGGATGAGGGGAGGTGCTGAAAAGGATGGTCTGGGAGGAGATGATATATTCATGGGGACCATGTCTATTGGGAATGATGTACTTCTAGTTACATGATATTGCATACAGAGGAGGGCAGAGCCTGAGCTACGATGTGACATTGCTGACAATATGGGCTTGGGAGCATATAGCAATGTTCCAGCCACCAGTGGTATGTCATATGGGAGCAGGTGCTCCATTTGTGTATCTATATCGGGGGGAACTATCATAGACACATGTGGGAGATGTCAGATATTGGAGGAATGACATTGAAACATTAGTTAGCTTCATTTGGAGACCATACAAAGCCTGTGATTATTGGGTCAGTGAGGATGATCACTTGCCATGCTGTCGACAGCCGAGGTACCTCATCGGACGCATAGTGCAAAGTAAACACATTATTGAGATGTATTTCCTAGAGAGAGTTCAAAGTCAATTCGAGGAGAGACAGGGTGTTCTAGTGGGTAGAGCAGAGTTTGCATGGTCCTCCCAAGAGGTTCATCCATGGGGGCCTCAGATTGTTGTCACCACAACGGAGTAGGAGATTGATGCCTTGTAGGCATTAGACTGGGGTTAGAGAGGTGGTGATGCAGATGTAGGGACTACACTAGAGTATGAAACCTGGTGGTTGATTCATCGTTCAATACAACTTACAGATTTACAGCAGCCAGCGCCTATAGAACGTAGAGGTAGGGGCTCAAGAGGTCAGAGAGGTGATAGGGGATGGAGGGGTGGAGGGAGAGGTGATGGTGGACAAGGAGATAAAGGAGGGCAGGGAGATGATGGGGGAAATGGGCGAGGAGGATGGGGAGGAGACTAGAGAAGGAGGAGGGACAAAGGATGATGAGTGGTGGGACAGTTACCACTGATCAGAGAGGAGGAGGAGATGGAGGAGGAGGAGCTGAAGGTGAGGGTAGCAGCAAAGGTGGTAGTAGGGGAGGGAGAGCAACATTCTGAGATGCCCACTCTAGAGGTAGAGGCCATGGAGAGGAGCATGGAGAGGAGGCCGAGATGGATGAGGTAGAGAGAGTCCTCTAAGAGAGGATTATCGTGGGGGTGGTCAAGGATGAGGGACTGGAGGAGGGTTCGGATGGATTAGAGGAGGGTAGTGCAGGGTAGAGGATTCCCACCCTGCAGGTTCGTGTTCAGGCCCTAGAGGAAAAGGTCAAGACTATGACAGTGGAGAGAGATGACCTTAAGGCCAAAAGGGACCTAGTTGTCATCAGTAGATGGTAGAAAAACCAAAGGATGATCGAGTTTATAGCTACATGCAGTGGATCCGTGGTCGATGTTGTGTGAGAGAATGCTAGGGCCAATAGAGGCATGTAGTACTACAGAGATATATATGAGAGGGTGGTACTGTCAAAGAGGAGGGAGCCCAAATTTTTAGAGATGGAGAGTGGTTCATGGGGCAGGACCCATGGCAGGATACACATCAGGCGCTTTCAAAGCAGGTCAGAGGGTGAGACATCGAATGTGAGACGGGCCACACATTATGACAGGACATCCACCTCAGAGCACAGGGCCAAAGAGCCACCACGCTAGAAGGAAAAGGATGCCCCAGGGACAGGGGATCAGGGCATCTTAGGATAGAGCATCTTTGACATTATGTTATATGTTATGACACTGTATTTTTTGATTATTGAGCTTGTAAGCTCCATTTTTGATGATCACGACACATCTTGACATTATACCCATGACACATATTTTGAGCGATATATGATATGATTTTTGGTGGCAGTTTATGATATGCATGGTTATGTGATTATGCTTGATGTTTACGATGATGTTATGCTATGGATTTTCATGCTTCTATGATGTTTATTGATGCATTCTAGATGTTTATGTGATGGTCTAATATGTTTTATGGTTATGAATTTATGATTATGTTGTGAATGCTCTATTCCCTTATGAGAATGTAGTTGTGCATGCAATATGGTGATGTGATGCATTTATGATTATGGATGTTTATACCAAATTAGGATATGTATGAATAATGACAGTAATAGAAATGACCTAATGTTCATGAATGTGATGTAATATGTTAATGCAATTAATGTTAATGTAATAGAATGTTTATATGAAAATGCAAAATGTAATGATTGAGGATGTTTAATATGAATGCAAAATGTGGTGCGTAGCATGAAATTCCATGTTATAATGTATAATGTGATGTAATGTATATGACATGTAATGCAATGTGATGTAATGGATCATGATGTAAAATACAATGTGATGGATGGAAATGAACTATGATGCAATGTACAATGCAATGTCATGAGTTGTTATAATATAATGCAATAAAATGCCAATTCTATATGGATGATTTCTATGTTCGTATTTTCTTATGCAAATACATGTGACTTAATATGATATTGCTACCTATGATGAAAATGATTTCTATGATGTTCTCTAACATGATCATGTATGCCAAAAAAATTTGTGTGCCACAAGACTCTGTCAAGATGCGAACGAAAGAAATGTTAGCGTGAAGGGAGACAAAGCAGATGGAATGTTAGATGGGAAATGACAAGGGACCAAATTTCATGCTTTTATATCTATCATCATCAAGCGTCAAAATTGTCGCAAATGGAACACAAACACCATGGTATTACATAAAACAAGGTGTGCAAGGTGACCATTTGTGAGAGACAAGCAGTCAAAAAGACAAAGCCAAAAGACAAGGAATGCCACGGCTCATACTAAAACCCAATTGTCCCAATCCTTTTTCCAAGAAATATCACAGACAACAAGCAAACAAAAGAGGCCATGATTCATCATTGTTCCTCTAAATCCATTTGGACATCCTCAAGGTAACTAGTAACATGACCAAGAACCAACCAAAAAGATAAGACAATCTGAGACCAACAAGCTTTTCCAAAGAGACAATGTTTGCCAATAATATTGATAAGATTGTTTGATATGATTGATTAGGTTGACCAAGATGACCTAATTTGACTGATTGGTTGACAAGGATTGATTGATAAGTTGACAAAGGTTGACCAGTTAAATTGGTTGATTGCGCCTAGTTTCAGGAAGGACACATCCTAATTAAGGCAAGATTAATTGACCAAGATGGAAAGATTGATTTATTTGATAAAGTGTGATTGGTATGATTGATTGATGTGAGGACGCCTGGTTTCAGGAAATAAATATCTTGTTGGAGGCAAGCAACACATCCAATAAAGTTGGCAAGTGTTAACAAAGCACCTAATTGCAAGAAAGACATATTTTGCTGAAGGTGAATGACCAGATTGACCAAAGACAGTCTAGTCTCAAGAAGGACACATCCTATAGAAGAAAAAAGATAAGACCGAATGAGGAAAATAACATAGTTCCCATTCTGATATAAGACCAATGACCTGTTCAATTGATTGATGATAAGATGATTGATTGATTAAAGATGCAATATTTGTTGGTTGTGTGTGTCTATTGATTCATGATTAGGTTTGAATGATGATTGCTTGCGAAAAAAGAACGCAACCAGACTTGACAAACCCTAAAGGACTGATCTCGGACCTTGGGGGCTCATCGATTGATGGCCTTTCCTACGTTATACACATAGAGACCTCGTAGTTTGACATTACTTGACTTTGTTTTACTTGACAAAAGATTGAGTCGTGATTTTATTTGGACAAACCTAAAAGGACTAACTTAATGTCTTGGGGGCTCATTTAAGATGAGCCTTGTATACGTAGCAAATGTGTAGAGACAAGGTAGTTCAACCCTACTAACACAAACTGACTCAAACCTAGACTTTGATTCTGTTTTTGGAAGTTTTGAAGTTTTCTGATGTTTTTTTTATTTTGATACTTAATGATTTTTTTAGATTTTGATTTTTTCTAATTTTTTTGGATTTTGATGTTTTCTATTTTTTTTGGATTTTGATGTTTTCTATTTTTTTTGGATTTTGATGTTTTTTTTTTGATACGTAAGTTGTGGGGATAGGGGACCACTCCCTTTATTAAAAGATAATAAAATTACATAAACCTACGAGAACATAGAGAAGGAGCAGAAAACTATAGGGGTTGTGCAAGATCATGATGGGCCAAAAAGTGGCGATGTGAAAAAAGTTGCGTTTTGCATTGACCAAAAAACGTGAAAATCCCGAGTTGACTTTTTTTTGGCTTGGGTGTCCATACATTGCTCCAAAGCAATTCCCAAGACAAGAATTACAAATCGGATATCCAATATATCCAATTTGAATTGGATATCTGATTTGTAATTCTTGTACATATAGATATATGTGGCCTTTTAAAATCATTTCAAGAATTTTAACAGCTGAGAGTGCACAGTGAGAGCGATGTTTGGGCGATCAGATATTCGATTTGAGCTAATATCCAATTTGGAGGGTAATTTTTTGGTTTTTTTTTGTTTTAATTGATTTTTCTATTAGTTTTGTATAATTTTAACTAGTTTTTTATGGATTTTTGTTAAAAAGTAGGGTTTCTTATGGATTTTTATTAAAAACTAATTTTTTTATGGATTTTTATTAAAAATTAGTGTTGTTTATCGATTTTTATTAAAAACTAGAGTTTGTTATGGATTTTTGTTAAAATGTAGGGTTTTTTATGGATTTTTATTAAAAACTAGGGGTTTTTTACAATAATTTCATTTATATTGTGTAATTTCAATTAGATTAATTAGTTTTAAACTTTAATCAGGTATTATGGCTGAGAATGAAAATGCACAAATGCCAAATGCTCCACCACCTCTACGCCCATCAATTGAAGACTTAATTGGTGAAAAATTGAACCAATTTAGGGGCATTTGTGATGTTTATAAGACAATCCCCCGATTATCCCAGATGACAAACACATTGAAGGAAATAATTAAAAATATAGAAACCCTCTCCACCCAACATAATTCCTTTCTTTCGTGGTGAGAAACCATGAGGGAATATGACTCCTATGGATTGTCTTATGAAGATGTGAAAGATCTCCAAATAAAAAAATCCCAAATAGCCTCTTTATTTGTTAACCCCTACACCGATTTTCCAGTTAATGTTTTTGATATAGGAAAAAATAGATTTTGAAGGGAACCGAAACCCTTTAACAAAAAAAGAGCAAGGCTGCATAAAAGACAACAAACACCCAGCAAAAAAGACCAGCTCCAAAATAAGACCAATTAAGATTTATATTTAACATTTTTCTTGTGGGAGCAAAGAGTCATGTCGAAAGATGACCGAGAGGATTTATCTTTTTTTCCCTTAACTATGATCCAACCATCTTCCACTTGCACCACCTTACCGTGCCACGCCAGCTCGCTACTTTCATGAAGATGAAAGCCAACAGCCAAAGTTAATGTTAATGTTAATAAACTAAAACTTTCTATAAAATGGTGCATGAATAAGGACATTGTAGATAACTTTTGGGATCGTTGGTGTATGGTTTTTGATAAACCACCCAACAACAATAGTGATATACCATTTTACTTTATTAAAAAATTATACATTGAGTTTGCGTTAGGGCATCATTTTAATTACTTTGACATTAAACCCTTCTAGGGCATCAGTGGAGGTATGCCCTAGGATAGACCAGTGGCAGTTAGAGTAGTCCAGTGCCCATATGTTCCCCCTCCTCCCCTCCTTCCGCCACCTCTAGTACATGATCCAGATATTATCGAGGATGCAACCACACAAACTATTTAGGCTATTCACTCTTTGAGTGGTCTTTTGGTTTCCCATACTTCTATAGTAGCTCATCCACATTTTGGTGATGTTGGCGATGGATCGAGTGTTGTTGCATCATCCTCCTCGGACCTATCCACATATTTGTGTGCCACATACTTGCACTATGTACCACCAGATATGCTTGGGTACTATTGTATAGCTCGCTAAATGTCCCTTGGAAACTTCTGATTATGACCTCCATGATGTGGACATTATAGGAGATCATATGCAAGGGAGTGGAGCACACCTTACAGAGTCTTTTCCTTCTATAGAGGGGGATGTTGGAATAGTTACACAGGTAAGATTTAAGTTGTAAATTCATAACTTGCATTTGTTTTTAAATGAATATTAATAAGAGATAGTATCAAGTACTAATATTTATTTACATGGTCTATTTAATAGTTGATGTCTGAGGAGGAGCTCACACAGGTGACTGATAGCACCCTTAGGGCCATTTCATTTGGCCTCAACATGCACATAGTATATATTTTCACACTCACTAGTTTACATTTTTTTATTATATAATTACTTGTCATTTGAATTTTCATTAATGAAATTATATATTAACTTATATGTTTATCTTATTTTCCTCTTGTAGGAAACACCTAGTGTGAGTGAGGTACAATGTTGTTTAGACTATGGAAGTGCAATGTTAGATAAGGGAAAGGTAATTGAACTCAAATTTGATAGAATTAAGATCTTATATTGATTATACATACATTGACATAAATTGGTAGTTTCATTTGTACTTGTCATTTTTATGTATAGGTAGTTGTGAGCTATACATCATTGTTGACAAGTGGCACAACACCTGAAGGAGATACAGAAAAAGAGATTCCTAAAGAGGTGCGTGTTTATTTTATTTTGTGTTTGGTAAATATGTTCCTATTACCAACAATTGTATGCTAACTTGTATCAATTTTATGTTTTTGTTCACATATATAGATTGACATTACAAAAATTGGTTTGCTTGGTTCTTTGAGAGGGGCATATTCTAGGACTCTTGACCCTTTGAAGAGACCTATATTTCAGGTAATCAAGATTTCAATTTTAGAGTTCAATTATAATTCAATGTATATTGATTTTGATGTTAATTATTCGATTTTAAATTATATAGTATAACTAATCTCAATTGTGATTTGAATTTTTCTTGTGCAGCTACCTTCAGAGCTAAAGAGTGCTTCAAAGAGGCTCCACTTTGATGATCCACCAGTAATTTAGGATGAGATAAACATTTTGGCATGTAAATTTTGAATAGATATTGAGATTGCATATGCCACATTTTGTAAAACTTTGTTTGAGTTGGCATTGATGCCATTTTTGCATATGGACATACACTTGATTATTGGATAATTTGATATATAGAAGTTGACAATCAAAATTTAATTTGTTCCTCATGTGCATGATTAAACTCTTTAAAAATTTAATCTTGAGAAATGGTTAAACATCAATGTACAATAGCATAAAAAATAATGGTCATATTATGTATTTTATATTCATATCGCTGATTACATTGCATTGCACATCTTTCAAACTCAAAGCATTACTTCACATTGCATAACTAACAACTAGATGTTGATAGATGAAAAAATTTCAATTACAATATAATTTTTACAAAGTCAACCTAAGCAGATATGCAATTACTTCACATTGCATAACTAATAACTAGGAGCAGTTGTCACTTGCATTTGCTTGTCATGGAATTCTATGAGACCACATTTCTTTGAGGCATTTTTTCAAACAGTTCACTGCCTTGTCTATGCTACCACATTTTTCATACATGTCTACCAAAGCTTTTTATCAAACAGTTAACTTGATTGTTGCTATGGCTAAAATCCTAAGGATGCTTGGAAAAATTCTATCAAAGCATAATAGTAAGCAATAACATAGACAAGGCAATGAACTGTTTGAAAAAATGCCTCAAAGAAATGAGGTCTCATGGTGATGGAATGCCATGACAATCAAAAGAAATTTTGATTGTCATGGCATTCCATCACCATGAGACCTCATTTCTTTGAGGCATTTTTTCAAATAGATGACTACCTTGTTGATTTTCATGGCATTCCATCACCATGAGACCTCATTTCATTGAGGCATTTTTTCAAATAGTTCACTACCTTGTCTATGATACCACATTTTTCATACATGTCTATCAAACATTTAATTGCCTTGCTGCTATGGCTAAAATCCTAAAACAAGTTCTTTCGAACAAGCTATGGATGCTTGGAAAGAATTTAACAAAGCATAATAGTAAGCAATAGCATAGACAAGGCAATGAACTGTTTTTAAAAAATGCTTCAAAGAAATGGGGTCTCATGGTGATGGAATGCCATGACAAGAAAATTGCTATAGATTGTCATGGCATTCCATCACCATGAGACCATATTTTTTTGAGGTATTTTTTCAAACAGTTCATTGCCTTGTATATGCTACCACATTTTTCATACGTCTACCAAAGCATTTTATCAAATTGTTCACTACCTTGCTGCTATGGCTAAAAGCCTAAAACAGGGGCTTTCAAACAAGCTATATGGATTCGTGGAAAATGGTGCAGGAGCACCTTGGAAACAAAGGACTAGTTGATGGTTATTTGATGCAACCAAGGATGGCAATACATAGGACTCCTTTGGAACAACTTTCACAAATCATGCAAACTACGCTGCTCAACCTAGCCAAATAGGCCAAATTTCCAAAGCAACCACCCTTGGAACACTTCACAGACCCTAAAACTTATTGGGGAAGCACTCAATAGATGAAAAAACCTCAAATTTTCCCATTTATCCTCTGGAGCTCACCCTCTAAGACCCTAGTCCACAAAACCCTCAAATTGCTCAAATTTGGCAAGGGTTTATTGAAAAACCTACTTGTAGACTTCCCCAAAATTTACCACCAACTCCAACACCCTTGAATAACCCTGCACAAGCTTAAAAGAACAAGAAAAGTGACTGCCCTCAAACAATTCCCACTTTTACCCTCTCTAACCTCACTTTTTCATGCAAAAACACCTCCAATGCCATCTAGGGCATCACCAAAAATCATAAAGCTAACCTCCCTTGCACAAGAAACAATTAAAATATGTTTATCTATCCTAACTAAGCCTATCCACCAAGTTACAACATCATACAGTGACTGGAAGGCTTAAAACTCCATTTTAAATGCACTCAAACCCTTGGAACAAGGCTCACAGACCGACCTCCAGTAAAATGCCTCTTAAATGCACAAAAATGAATGAAATTACTTCAAACCAAGTTTGTGAAGAAGTTAACTCTACTGCCCACCAATTTCCATTAAAAAGAAAGCAACAAGCTATGGTCTCGTGGCTTTTTTTCGCACGAAAATCAGTGTTGGAGTTCAGTTGGAGGTTGAAAACTACTTGTAAGGGCATAAATAAATCTTGTTCTAGAACTCGTATGACCAACCCAACTGTTCCATCATGTCTGAATGGGTACGTTTTGATTAGGTATGGTCCCCTTTTGCACCCAAACAGGCCGAACCAGTCTGAGCTACGTTCAACTAACGAAATCCTTTAAGAGTCCAAAGTGCAAAAGGGCAGCAATCTTTGATGGACTGTTACTCAGAAACCATGATGCCTACAAACTTTTTTTCTGAGGCTACGAGATTGTGTTGGGCCCCTCTACAATAACCTATATCGGTTTTTTCTATCTCGGAGGTGTTTTCCCATGGTGACAAGTTTTTAGTTGAGGGAAAAGTCAGATGCAAGCAGTGTAAAGTTGCAAAGTGGTGCAAATTTCATTCTGCAACTCGTACAACCAAACAGACTGTTCCAACACATCTGGATAGGTACGTTTATGCTAGGGATAGTCCTCTTTTGCACCCAAATATGCCTAATCACTCTGAGCTACATTGGACCGACGATTTCCCTTAAGAGTCTAAAGTGCTAAAAGGTAGCAATCTTTGAAGGGCTATTTCTCAGAAACTGTGATGCTTATAGACTCTTTGTCTAAGGCTATGGGATCATTTTGAAACCATCTACAATAACGTCCCTCATTTTTTTCTATCTCGGAGGCATTTTCCTGTGGTGATGAGTTTTTAGTTGAGGGAAAAGTTGTCAGATGCAAGTAGTGTAAAGTTGCAAAGTGGTGCAACTTTCATTCCGCAACTCATACGACCAAACAGACTTATCCAACACGTCTGGATGGGTACGTTTACACTAGGGATGGTCCTCTTTTGCACCCAAATATGCTAAATCACTCTGAGCTACATTGGATCGGTGATTTCCCTTAAGAGTCCAAAGTGCTAAAAGGCAGCAATCTTTGAAGGGCTATTTATCGAAAACCATGACACTTACAAACTCTCCGTCTGAGGTTACAAGATTGTGTTGGGACCATTTACAATAACCTATCTTAGTTTTTTCTATCTTGGAGGTGTTTGCCCGTGGTGACGAGTTTTCAGTTGAGGGAAAAGTTGTCAAATGCAAGTAGTGTAAAGTTGCAAAGTGGTGTAACTTTCATTCTACAACTCGTATGACCAAACAGACAGTTCCAACACATCTGAATGGGTATGTTTACACTACGGATGGTCCTATTTTGCACCCAAATATGCCAAATCACTCCGAGCTACATTGGACCGATGATTTCCCTTAAGAGTTCAAAGTGCTAAAAGACAAAAATCTTTGAAGGGCTATTTCTCATAAACTGTGACACTTATAGATTCTTTGTCTGAGGCTACGAGATTGTGTTGGGACCATCTACAATAACCTCTCTCGGTTTCTGCTATCTCAGAGGTGTTTTCCCATAGTGACGAGTTTTTAGTTGAGGGACAAGTTGTCAAATGCAAGCAATGTAAAGTTGCAAAGTGGTTCAACTTTCATTCTACAACTCGTACGACCAAACATATTGTTCCAACACATTTATATGGGTACATTTACGCTAGAGATGGTCCTCTTTTGCACCCAAATACACCGAATCAATCTGAGGTGCATTGGACCAGCGATTTCCCTTAAGAGTCCAAAGTGCTAAAAGACATCAATCTTTGAAGGGATATTTCTCAGAAACTATGATGCTTACAGACTCTCTGTTTGAGGCTATGGGATCAGAAACTATGATGCTTACAGACTCTTTGTTGGGACCATATACAATAACCTCTCTTGGTTTTTTGCTATCTCAGAAGCGTTTTCTTGTGGTGACGAGTTTTCAGTTGAGGGAAAAGTTGTCAGATGCAAGCATTGTAAAGTTGCAAAGTGGTGCAACTTTCATTCTGCAACTTTTACAACCAAACAAACTATTCCAACACGTTCGGATGGGTACATTTACGCTATGGATGGTCCTCTTTTGCACCCAAATACGTTGAATCACTACGAGCTACATTGGACCGACGATTTCCCTTAAGAGTCCAAAGTGCTAAAAGGCCATACCATCTATTGTACGGTCTATAGCTTGATGGTATGGCCATGGTAGATGTTATTAGGACTGTATAAGGTTACTATGTGGGTTTAAAGAGTTGGAAAGGTTTGTAGTTGAGTTGGTGAGTTTCCATACATGGCAAAAATGAGTGAAATTAGGGAAAAATGGTGGTTACAACATGCTAATGTCAATGAAACGTGGGGGCAACAAGATTTAAGGTTGGATCAAGCTTTTTCAAGTCCTAATAGACATGTTTGATGAGTTTATAGGGTGTGGAAAGGTTTAAAACATTGATTTCCTTAAAACCCTCATGAAAGTTGCTAAAAATGAGGGTTTGTTGAAATAGAGCTTTGGAAAGCGTATCTCACCAAAATTATTGTAGTTTTAGTAGTTTGGTAGGCTGCTTAATGCCGCCCCATCAAAATTTCAAGTTTGGGAAGTGTTTAAATATGAGTCTCTTTGTAAAATGGGCTTATTTTAGTGAAGTTGCACCCAAGTCTGGGTTTGAGGATCAAATTGGAGTTTGAATCATCTTTAATTGTAATTGTGTTGTTTAAAGCCACCTAGCTCTTGCATCAAAAAACTCTTACCTGATCAACTTGAACATCATGCACACCCAAATACCTTGTTTCCACTTTGCTAGATCAAAGACTCAATTACATTGGAAATGACCTTCACATGACCTTTTTACATTTTTTTTTGGAAAAAAGTGGCAAGCCACTATAATTTATTATATATAAATAGGAGATATTACAAAACCTGGTTCAAATGATCATACTGACAAGAAAGAACCAGGAAGAAAACCTTCGGTTGTAGCTCGATTAAGTGCAAAAAGCTCTTACAGAATTGTCCCAATAACAGTAACAAAGAATACACCTATATGACTATTTCAGCCTATGAGTTTCCAAAATACAGACCCCTTTACATTTAAAACATGCCCTTTATACAATGCTAGGAATTTGGCCCATATTTCAAAAAACATCACTAGATATAGATTATGCCCATACATAGTTATGACCTTTTTACATTGTTTCACATTTGAAAATTCAAATTTTACAAAGTTTTCCTATTGGAGGCATTCATGGCATAGTCTTCCACAAGAGTAGCATGTTGATGTTCTGGAGTGACAAGCACCTATACAAACCATCAAGGTAGTAGTTAAACTACATACAATAGAAAAGATGCTTAGAATAAAAGACACTTAGAATAAAAAATCTATATTATTGTAATCTATCGCATACCTCTCCGAAAGGATCAGAGCTTCCTATTGTTGCAGTAGGTCCATGATCAATCGTGTTAGGAATATCGCAAAAGTTGTCAAATGAGAAATCTATATTGTCACAATAGAAAAGATGCTTAGACTAACAAATCTATATTAATCTAAACAACTTCAATGATGAATTGGTAATGCAAACTATAAAAGATGCTTAGAATAACCAATCTATATTATTCTAAATGACCTAATTGATGATGAGATGGTAATGCAAACTATAAAAGACACTTAGAATAACAAATCTATATTATTGTAATTTGTTGCATACCACTCTGAAAGGATCAGAGCTGCCTATTGTTGCAGCAGTTCCATGATCAATCATGCCAGGAATATCACAAAAGTTGTCAAATGAGAAATCTATATTGTCACAATAGAAAAGATGCTTAGAATAACAAATATATATTAATCTAAACAACCTGAATGATGATGAATTGGTAATGCAAACTATAAAATATGCTTACAATAACCAATCTATATTATTCTAAATGACCTAATTGATGATGATGGTAATGCAAACTATAAAAGATGCTTAAAATAAAAATATATATTGTTGTAATTTGTCATACCTCTCCAAAAGGATCAGAGCTGCCTATTGTTGCAGTAGGTCCATGATCAATTGTGTCAGGAATATCGCAAAAGTTGTCAAATGAGAAATCTATATTGTCACAATGGAAAAGATGCTTAGACTAACAAATCTATATTAATCTAAACAACCTAAATGATGATGAATTGGTAATGCAAACTATAGAAGATGCTTAGAATAACCAATATATATTATTCTAAATGACCTAATTGATGATGAGATGGTAATGCAAACTATAAAAGACACTTAGAATAACAAATCTATATTATTGTAATCTGTTGCATACCTCTCCGAAAGGATCAGAGTTGCCTATTGTTGCAGCAAGTCCATGATCAATCGTGTTAAGAATATTACAAAAGTTGTCAAATGAGAAATCTATATTGTCACAATAAAAAAGATGCTTAGACTAACAAATCTATATTAATCTAAACAACCTTAATGATAATGAATTGATAATGCAAACTATAAAAGATGCTTAGAATAACCAATCTATATTATTCTAAATGACCTAATTGATGATCAGATGCTAATGCAAACTATAAAAGAAACTTAGAATAACAAATCTATATTATTGTAATCTATCGCATACCTCTCTGAAAGGATCAAAGCTTCCTATTGTTGCAATAGGTCCATGATCAATCGTGCTAGGAATATCGCAAAATTTTTCAAATGAGAAATCTATATTGTCACAATAAAAAATAGGGTTAAGGGTAGAGGGTTTAGGGTTTAGGGTAGGAGGGAGAGAGAGAGAGGGAGAGGGTTAAGGGTTAATGGTAGAAGGTAGAGGGTTTAAGGGTTTAGGGTTTACGGGTTAAGTGTAGGGGGGAGAGAGATAGAGGGAGTGACTCTGAGAGAGAGACCTAAGAGAGGGAGAGAAGGTAGGAGAGAGAGAGGGGAGAGAGAGAGGGTTAAGGGTAGAGGGTTTAAAG
>VDFB02105785.1:427816405-427831569 GCA_007258455.2 Sequoia sempervirens | reverse complement strand
AGGTCACACTGATATGCTTGTCATGTTATCTAACCAGGCCCACAACCTACATGTCATTACCTTGTCATTCACAACATCGATACGAGATGACATATCAAGAAATCATTCATTGCCATCTATTAACCATCATAACACTTGGGTCCCACAGTTTGCATCATACTCCTATCCCATTTCTCAAGTGGTCCCCACCATCCCTTAACATCCATGTCCCAGCACACTGCGCCATACAATTGTACGTCACCATCCGCGGAGATGAGTCCCGCAGGGTGCACATCCACGGCAGTACAATTCTAGAGAATCAAAATGGAATCTTACAATATTCTCAACAAGTCTCAAGAAAACAGAAATATTAACTCCCGGTGCTCAAGGGGTTTGGACCATTAGAAATTATTTTAATCATCACGGTGTCTTCAGGCAATAGTGGTCATTCCATGAAAGCCCATTAGAGAGCATGTACATACGATGAGAGGAATAAAATTCATTTATGATATACTTGGTCTCCTTGATATGTTCCTTTGCATCTTTCTCATTGGGATAAGTCGGTGAGTCTTTCTCTGAAAATAGTCTCTAAGTCGAGAGGTTTCAAAACTTGAGAACCCCGTGACAAGGTTAGTAAAACTTAGAACCCCATGATACCATTCACTTTCACTGACAACAAAGGAAGTCTCTAAGTTGGAAGGTTTTAAACTTGATGAGAAATAGATTAGAAAATGTTGAACCGAAACTCCATTCATTTTCACCATCATATCACTCCATTAGCTAAGTCCAAGGATTTGGGAGGTTGCAAAAAGCGAGAACCTCTACAACCTTAGGTTAGGAAAACTTGGAACTCGAAAAATCCTTGCAACTTTGGCCTTAGATTAAGAGCATGAACCAATGCATGAGGACATTTTCATTTACATCATGACCTGCCCAATACTTGTCTAAAAATATCTTGAGAAACCCAGTCAATATACCAACAATATCCCTTACATGATTTGCACTTTTGACATCAATGACAACAATAGTCCAACAATCTCCCCTTTTGGCATTGATGGAAAAAATCTAACTATTTGATCAGGCACCACTGAAACTCAATGCCAATTTGATTAACACACCATAACACTGCAACTCCCCCTATAACATACATCTAATCTCATCTATTTAGCAACACATTTCTCCCCCTTTGACATCAATGGAAAAGGGTACACTCCTGAAGAAAGGCTTCAATTTTGAATGCTACAACCATCAAGTTGTTAGAAATTCTCCAAATTTGAATTTTTCAATTTTCATGACTTGATCACATTAGTCTTAACCGGGTTGAATAACTAATCAATGAAGCTCCCCCTAGATACATTCCCTATCACTAGAGATTAGTGATATGAAGTGGGAGAAACTACTCCCAGCTTCTACCTTAGGTATTCAAACTACTCTGTAGGAAGGGGTTTTGTAAATATATCAACCACTTGTTCCTTGGTGGGAATATACTCCATGCTAACTTCTTTATCTGCAAATTTTTCTTTGATGAAGTGATACTTGATTGATATATGCTTTGTTCTGAAGTGCATCACTAGATTCTTTGAGATATTAATGGAACTTGAATTGTCACAAAGAATCAAAATGGGCTCATTGTACTCTACATTGATGTCCTTTAAAGTTTGCTTCATCCATAAGACTTGAGTGCAACAAGTAGCTGCTGCAACATATTATGCTTCTGTAGTAGAAAGAGTAATAGACTCTTGCTTTTTGCTCATCCAGTAAACCAATTTGTTCCCTAGGAAGAATGTGCCTCCACTGGTACTCTTTCTATCATCCACACTACTTGCCCAATCTACATCTGTATATGTTGTTAATGTGAAATCTTTACATTTGGAATACCATAAACCATCGTCAACAATACTTTTGATGTATCTAAAGATTATCTTTACTACATTGACATGTGATTCTTTTAGTTACGCTGAAACCAAGCTACCATACAAGCTGCTTGCGTATATCGAAGCCTTCGCGTTAGATATTTTTGCTTCTATAGTATAAAAAGTGTAGACTCTTGCTTTCTCATCCTATAAAACCAATTTGTTTGAGGGAAGAATGCTCCTCCACTGGTACTCTTTTTGTCATCCACACTACCTACCCAATTTGCATATGTATATGTTGTTAATGTGAAATCTTTACATTTGGAATACCATAAACCATACTCAACAATACTTTTTATGTATCTAAAGATTCTCTCTACTGCATTGACGTGTGATTCTTTTGGTTCTGCCTGAAACCGAGCTACCATACAAACTGCTTGCATTATATCACGCCTTGATGCAATTAGATATAGTAGACTTCCAGTCATTAATCTATACAAAGTTTGATTTGCATTAGGTGACTCATCTGATTCACTCAACTTGCAGCCATTAATCATGGGAGTACTAACTGGTTTACAATCCTCCATGCCAAATATTTTAAGCATTTCTTTTGCATACTTGGTTTGTGATACAAAAATACCTTTATCAGTTTGTGTAATTTGCAAACCAAGAAAAAAATTGAATTCTCCTAACATGGGCATTTCAAACTTATCTTACATGTTTGTGGAAAATATTTTGCACATTACATCATTGATACCGCCAAATATAATATCATCTACATAAACTACAACAATGATCATTTGTTTACCCTCAGATTTGAGATGCAGATTGTTATCAACACAAACCTTTTTGAATCCTTGTTGTTGTAGATATTGATCTAATCTTGAATACCAAGCCCTTGGAGCTTGCTTCAAACCATACAATACTTTCCTCAATTTACAGACATAATCATCATCCTCTGATAGCTGAAAACCTTCTGGCTACTCAATATATACTTCCTCTTCAAGGTTTCCATTTAAAAATGCAGATTTGGCATCCATTTGATATACTTTAAAACCTTTATACACAAAAAATGCAAGAAACATTCTAATAGCTTCTAATTGTGCAACTGGAGCAAATGTTTCTTCAAAATCAATTCCTTCTACTTGTGCATATCCTTTGCACACTAATCTTGCTTTTTTTTTCTGACCACAACTCCATCTTCATTCAACTTGTTTCTGAATACCCATTTTGTGCCAATTATATTCTTGCTTGATGGTCTAGGAACCAATTCCCAATTTTTGTTCTTTTCAATCTGATTGAGTTCCTCTTCCATTTCTCTTAACCAACTTTCATCCTTACTAGCTTCATCAAAACTTTTTGGTTCAATCTGAGACAAGAGAGAAAATCTTACTTGTTCCTTGTCCTTTGCAAGTCTCCTTTTAGTCTGCACTCCTACATTCTTGTCACCAATTATTTGATTTGCAGGATGATCTTTTTACACATATTTTGCAGGGGCATGTTCAACCTCTTGCTCATTCTCTTCTTCTTGTTCCTCTTCTTCAACTCGTGCACCTATGTCATCTTCATCTGACTCACTTTCCAGATTGTTTATGCTAGGTTGACCCTGATTTGCACTTTCATCAACCCTAACATGTACACTCTCTACAATTCTATGCAATCTTTTATTGTAACACTTATAAGATTTTCCTTGGTTAGAATACCCTAAGAATATCCTCTCATCACATCTTACTCAAAACTTCTAAGTCGTCATCTTCTCTTTTAATATAGCACTTACTGCCAAATACCTTTAAATGCTTGACTGATACAGGCCAACCAAACCATAATTCATATGGTGTTCTACCATTGTTAGATCTTATAAGTGCTTTGTTCTGAATGTATACAGTAGTTTGTATTGCTTCTTTTCAAAATGTATCTACCAAGTTTGCCTCATTCAACATAGCTCTGGCCATCTCCTTCACAATTTGTTTCTTCTCTCTACCGTGCCATTTTGTCATGGTGTTCTTGGGGTTGAATACTGGCGCTTGATTCCATGATCTTCACAATATTCCATGAATTCGCTTGACATGAATTCTCCACCTTTGTTTGACTTGAGACATTTGATTCTTCTCCCAATCATATTCTCTACTAGCTTCTTATAACTTTTAAATGCTTTAAAAGCCTCAACCTTCTCCCTCAAAAATGTGACATATGTCATTCCGGTATAGTCATCAATCAATAGCATGAAATATATTTCGCCTTGAAACACTCTTATTCTAATTGGACCACATAGATCAGTATGGATTATTTCCAATGGTTTCATAGTATAATAATCCTTTGTGGGAAATTTAGACTTTGTTTGCTTTCCTTGTTGACAGCCTTGACAGATGATGTTACTAGGCTTTGTAATCTTAGGCATATTTCTAACTAGGCCTTTTGAACTTATTTTCACCATGTTGTCAAAATTTACATGTCCTAGTCTTCTATGCCATAGCCAACTTTCATCTGCTTGACTAATTATTACTATTAGTCCTTATCCCTTGAACAATTATTTTATCATTCAATCTTATCTTGTAGCCTTCGGAATCAAATACAACTTTGTATCCATTATCACACATCTGGTTAACGCTAAGAAGATTGTGTTTTAGACCTTCCACATAGATCACATCTTTAGTTTTTCTCTTTCCATCTATGCTCAAAATTCCTTTACCACAGATCTTGACAACAGTATTATCACCTAGACTTATTGAACCTCCTTTTTTTCATTTCAAGCTTAATGAATTTATTTCTGTCTCCAGTCATGTGCTTGGAGCAGCCACTATCAACAATTCATAGATCTTGTTCCTTTGCATGTAAACCATATGGAAAATCATAGACTAAGTGACAAAAGATCCCTGCTCTTTCTCCTTCCATATCTTCTTGGGCTTCTTCTCAATTATCTTTTCTTCTATCTCAAAAGTCTTATATCCGTTCTCTTTATTAGTAGGTGAGGATTTCTTCTTCTTGGATTTCACACTTGATCTTGTAAATCTTGCTCTACAATTTCTTGCTATATGACCAAAGTTGTTGCAATATAACGAATTATATCCATATCAACCAAGGGAGCAAATGGTTTCTTGCTTACAAAATTTGTATTCTTCCTTGGAATGATTCTACATTCTCTAACCCTATGAACAAAATTGTTATAGGTATAGCAATACCCATTGAAATACAATGAGTACCTGGTCATCTAGTTTCCTTCAACTGGATGAGGTGATCTTCTTTGTCTAGGCCTCCTTGGATAGTGTACTCTTGTGAATCCATCATTGTCTGCTCTTTTTACGTTTTGCATCTTCTTTTGTTGTTTAGGAACTATCTGGTTGTCCTCCTTGACTTCAACTGATTTCTCTTCTTTGTCAATTTTTTGTTCATCTTTAGGAGCTTCCTCTTTATCAGATTTTTCTTCACTAGGGACTAATTTTTCTCCTGCTCTAAATCTTTCATAAAGTTTTGCAGAGACATCCATAAATGAATTCTTCCCTTTTTCCAAAGCTAAACCAAATTTCTCTTTATTTGCAGGCTTATGTGTACTTATCAATTCATTCAGAATATTTGTATCACCTTTCAACTTTAGTCTATTTTTGATCTGCACATTGGCCTTCTCCAATTCTTTCCTTAAGGAAACTATTTCAAATTCAAGTTTCGAGCATCCATCCATCTCAGACTACAATTTAGATTTTATGACTTCCTCAATTCTTTTAAGCTCTTCTACATGAACTTTCAGTCATACTAACACCTTATTGTACTCTTCAAGTTCTTGTGTTAATTTATCAGTCTCCTTTTGAGCATTCCTTTTTAGCTTCTTGTTTTCTCTCTTAAGATCATATTTGTCTCTTAGTTCGTCAAGATCTTCAAGAGCACTAATTAGTTCTCCTTTAAGATCAACAACTGCCTCCTCTTCTCCTTCATATGAATCCTTGATTTGTGCATCTTCCTAATCCTTAGTTTCTTTAGCCATGAATAGAAATTATCTTCTATTATCTCTCATTACAAGGTCATAGCCTTGATCCTCTTTTGAACAATCACTAGCATCAAATACTTCACTTTCTTCATTGATGTACAAGCTCTTCTTCTTTCCAAAGTTCTTTCTTTTAGGGTAGAATTCTTTCTTCTTTCTACTATCAAATTCTTGCTTGAAACTATCTTCTTTACCGTATGGACACTTTGAAGCAAAATGACCTATTCTACCACATTTAAAACACTTAAGAGGGAGCATACCTTTATACTTGTTGGATCCTCTTCTTAGCCTTCTTATGAAATTTGGTTCTTCCTCATCAGTTTCTTCATAATCAGATGCAATGACAACAACTTTTTCTTTGTTATCAGCTTCATATTTTTCTTTCTTGACAACCTTAAATGTAGCTTCTCTCCTAGATGATTCAACACTTGGCATTCTCATCTCATATGCAGTAATTATTCCATGCACCTCATCAAGAGTAAGTTTATCAATTTCTCTTCCTTCTTCAATAGCAGAAATCTTGGCATCATATTTAGTTGTCATGAACCTGAGAACTTTCAACACAACATTTTCTTCTTTCAAATCTACACCATATCCTTTAATGGAATTTACCACATCATGAACTCTTTGAAGATATTCTGTAATATTCTCTTCTTTGGTCATTGTCAAGCCTTCAAATTTTGCTCTCAACACTTGTAACTTTTCCAACTTCACTTTGGTGTCACCTTCATAGATTTTCTTAAGTTTTTCCTAGACATCATAAGTAGTTTTAAAATGCATAACTTTGCTATGTATAGAGTCAGACAAATTGTTCATAATAATAAACCAAGCTTTAATATTGTCCTCATGAATCTTCTTTGTTGTAGGATCAATAGGAATAACAACAGGAATAGTGTATTGGGTCACAACACATGCCCAAACTTTAGTTCCAAGAGAAACTAAGTATCCTTCCATTAATGAGCTCTATTTAGCATAGTTTGTTCCATCAAACCTAGGTGGCTTGTTTGAGCCTTCCTGAAATGCCATTGTGTTTACCAAACCAAGATCTACTTGAGTTGGTTAAGCTTCTCCTAGGGAACCTAGTGCTCCGATACCAATTGTTAGAACACAACGATCTACCGAGAGGGGTTTGAATCAATAGATATTAAAAATTTTAGTTCTTAAACCCTTTTGTAGATTCAACCTTAACTTCAAATGTGTAGATTGAAATACTAACATATATAATAGCCACAAGCACAAGAGAGATCAACACATAACACAGTATGTACGTGGAAAACCCAAGATGGGAAAAACCACAGTAAAAAATTCTGCTAGGATATATTGTCCTAATCCAACCTCACAAGCTTTAAAGTTTAGTTACAATGTTTAGGGCTACAACCCAAGGAAGCAACAACTCCCTGTTTAGAAGCTACAACTTCAAGGATGCTACTACACTCTATTCTGAGCTACAACTCAGTGCAAAATGGAGGCTACAACCTCGTACAAAGTTTTGCAATATACTATGCATAAAATGGTTCTACAAAACCTAAGATGCATCAATGCAACACATAAGCTCTTTCTCTCTCTCTCTCAGTTCTCCCTTACTCCATTGTAACCAACTACATGAATTTTTAGATTTTGCCTTCTGTTACAGTTCCCCTTCCTCTACATTTAGACACTCTCTTCATTCTTCGTATCTCAATAATTCCCCTCATTCAATTCATATATATTGAAATCACTGTTAGGGTTTTTCCACTTGCAACCTACTTCCATAATTGTCAAAGCATTGAGCCACACACATACTGTCCAACTCGTCAAATATAACCATACCTTTGCATCGAGCCACACAACCTTTTATTTTGGTGCAGAGAATTTGCTAAAAATAACATTCTGTCAAACCCTAGAATCTGAGATGCATTTAATGCATTCTTGTGATCATTCGGTCTAATTTTGATCTTGATCACCTCTGCAATCTATTCCACCGCCTTAAAGATCAAATCTTCATTTAAATGGTCGCTGAGATAGTTGGACAAATTAATTCCTTTTCCTGTGTTGGTTACCACTCAAAACCCTCGTTTACACTTGTCATAGTTGTTTCAGATCTCTACATTTGAACTCTGGCTGTCGATCAACTCCTTCGCGCCTTGATCCTGTGATCAACATTCACTGCTATGACTTTTAACCCTGATCATTGGATAATCAGTCGCTTAAACCACCATCATCAATCTATCATAGTGTCATGTCATTGGGACGTGCTTCAAGGTCTTGCCGATATTCATCCTTCACACCGATGAAGCATCTTATCACCAACATTGTCTGATCAACCTTCTTCATCTTGCACCGTTGATCATCGTTGACTTTCACCATCAGATCATACACATATATAATCATTGATTTGCAACAACGATGCAAAATCAACCACTATACATTTTCCACATGTCACCATATCAATCACTTTCGTTACTATTGGGTCCCATAATTGGCATCATACTCCTATTTCCTAGTCGCTAAAAACTCAAACCTCAGAACCTCATGTAAGAGGTTATGAAGTTATGAAAACCCATGACTCACCGACAATAGAGAGAACCTATGAAAATCCTTTCAAAATGACTAAGTCACTTCGATGAAAACAACAACACCCAATACATCATTCTAATGTGGGGTCCACATGTTGTCGTCACATGTCCACGCCATCGCCATGTCACAACTCAAACCCATCATGCCATGTGTCTATGCATCGTCATTAAGGTTGGGTGCCACATGGAGTGCTTCCTTACTCCTTATCGCTCCATTGCTTAGTCGCCAAGTCGGGAGGTTTCAAAACTTGAGAATCCCGTGATAAGGTTAGTAAAACTTAGAACCTTGCGATACCATTCACTTTTTTTGACAACAAGGAGATCGCTAAGTTAGAAGGTTTCAAAACTTGAGAACCCCGTGACATAGGTTAGGTAAACTTAGAACCCCGCAATACCATTCAGTTTAGCCATCAATGAGGAGATCGCTAAGTCGGAAGGTTTTGAAACTTGAGAACCCACAACATAGGTTAGGAAAATGTTGAACTCCGCGACTCCTTACAACTTTGGCCTTTGACTGAGAGCATGAACCAAAGAATGAGGGCATTTTCATTGACATCACGACCTGCACAATCCTTTTCTGAAAAGCTCTTGAGAAACCCAGTCATTATGCCAACAATCTCCCTTACATGATTTGCACTTTTGACATCAATGACAACAATAGTCCAACAAGAAGTATATACCTAGTGATAAACATGTCATTGATTGAAATGTTTTACAGGTTTAGGACCTAGGGGTGGTAACAATCGAGTCTCTCAGAGTGCTCAAAACATGTAAGCTTTGCTTGTGTAATAGAGAGGTTCTATAATGCAAAGTCCAATGGGATCAATATGCAGAAGATTCAACCACCTATGAAGACTATGCAAAGATCAAACAAAAGTTTCCTCATGTTTTGTGCGCTTTTGAGAGTTCTTGAAAACTATATTGTTCTGTTTATGTTTTATTGTTTACGTCTGATACTTAAGATCATCGAGGACAATGATTCACAAGGGGGGATATGTTACACCCCATTGTGCTATTACTTATTTACTTTTACCTAGTTGAGTGAAAATGCTTTAAATGTATTTGTTTATGCTTATGTAATACAATAAATGAATGTTTGATTCAAATTGATGTTATATAATGATTTTTGTATATGAAATATATGATGCAAAAGGTTGTAATTGATTCAAATAACTATGTTTTCTATGCACTAAGTTGGATGTAGGGATAGATTCAAACCTCTAGAAGAGAGGGGAAGTATCACTCAAGAGAAGAACTTGGTCTAGTAACCCTAAATAAGTCTTATTGAGCTTTCACACACTCACCTCTAGTTTAGTGAAGTCGATTCAGTAGCTTGGAAATGGTAAGTTAGCCTTAGCCTTGCTTGAGTGTGGTTTTGATGATAATATGAACTTGTTTGTGAACATTTTGAATTCTGGGTATGTGTTTGAATCTCTTGTATTGTGTGAGTTTTCCTTATGTGTTTATATTTAAATTGATGAGATATATACATAAAAAGTATATATGTATATGTATGAATCTATGATAAACTCATACACATGAGTAAATACGTACATAGACGTATCTACGCATGCTCATGAACAAATTACCCATATGCATGTGAATATCGATATGGAAAATGGGACATATATATATACACTTTGAGTATATATGTCGATTGATAGGAATTGTGAATAAATGTGTTTAATTATCAAAGAATGATATATATATATATATATATATATATATATATATATATATATATATATATATATATATATGTATATATGTATAGTATACGAATATATACAAATATATTGACATGAAACGTGTGTATTGACGATGTAAATGTCCATACAAGCATATTGATATTGATATATATATATATACACATACGTATATATGTGTATGCATATATGATAATATATAGAATATGTGAATATGTGTATATTCGAATATTGACCAATACAAATGTATGAGAGGAGATATATATGTAAATACAGACACATATATATACATATGATATGATATATGTGTTAAATATAAGTGTTGTAAGTAATTGCATGCATATCATATGTAACAAAACAAATACAAAGTATGCAACACGACTTTAATACTAAGTATTAAGCTCTGAGATAAAGGGAAGGGCACATCATATGTTTAAGGTGTATAAGTTAAATATATTGAATGCTGAGAATAAACAAAGGAAACACTATTTTAAAGGGTGCGTGGAAATCAAAAGCAAACTATATTATGTTAAAACATTGAAGACTTAGTCAAACATAGAGGAAAGAATGAATAACAACGCATAAGAGAACTTTGAACCGGTCTTTGAAACAACAACCAAGGAAATAGGTGCATGAGGAAGCATGTGGTGCCAAAGTATGAATTATTCACTCCTTTAGAAGTCAGATTTACATTGCATTTTATGTATGTGAGGCAAGTGGATTTTGAGAATTAGTTAAGAGAGAAGCTGGCTGGGAATGGTCAACCTGTAGAAACATTATCCTTGCATTTCTGATTTAAATTTTTTGTTGTCATGAATTTGCAGCGACTAGCTGAGTATGAGAAAATAGTCATCAATTTTATTTTGCCACCTTTAACCTTCATAGTTGAGCCAAAAATTTTAGTGTGAGAAGTGGAAAAACAAAGAGCTTATTTGTAGCCTTAGAGTGTTCAAGTTTTTGTATAAATAGGGGAGCATTCCTCTTCTTTGGGGACACATTATTGGATTCTTATTTTCTGATTTTCTGAGAGCTACTCTGCTACAATATTGAGTTATGAGTTGTGAGGTTTTTAGAGTGAGATTAGTGAGGTTATAAAGAGATTTCTATGTGGGATTTGGTCAAGGGAAGGAATTGCATTTAGTTTGGTGGAGGCTATGCTAGGAAACTTGTTAAATCAATTGGATCTATCTAATTACATGCATGCTAGTTCTCTACCTTATTTTCTATTTTAAGTTGGAAAGATTGCTTGATTTTATGAATGTTCCTTGAATTGTTTAGAAAGAGGAATATATATGTTTATTATGTTAATTTATTTATTGAAAAGTACAAAATAAGTTGAGATGTTTGCTAAACCCATATATGGGGGATTATTTATTATCTTATTATATACATAGGAAAGAATGTTTTGTTGTAAACAATAAACTATGTTAAATCAAGCTTATATAATTATAGTTTGGTTTATAAGGAAGTTTGTAAAAGTTTGATTTATGATTTAGTTGGAATTGCCTTAGTGTAATGTTTCAGTAAGAGGAAATAGGTTATTCCTGGGGCTAGGATAATCTAGTGAAGGGGATAGCCTATGCATAGAATATGTGTGGTCATTACAAATCAAGCTAGGAAGGTGTGTTAATAGGATGAATCTCACTCAAAACAACTGAGTGTTAAATTCTTTGGCCAAAGTAGTGTAGGTTTCCACTATTTACACAGTCAATTTACTATGATCCAGTTATGCATTCTAGTTTGGGATTGTCATACACGTAGGTTGTATCCACTGTATGGTAAAGTTATAGTTTGTAGGACACAACACCAAGCTAAGGAAAGGATAGTATCATGGGGTTACCAAACCAATCTCTTCGTCAAAGGGTAGGACCATTTTACTTGATAAGTAGATGTGTGAGGGACTACAGTAAGTCCGTGGTTGGTGAAAAAGTACTTGAGTGATGCTTCTCCTCATCAGTTGGCAGCCAAGATTTCAAGGGGAATTACCTGGACCATATGTATCTCTATTGTTGGAAGCTCAAAAGAGCTATGTAAGTACTATGCACCCATTTTTATGGAAGAATGTAAACATGAATGTTAAACTTGAAGTTCATTCAATATGAAATCAATACTTTAGAAAGTTTTGTGCAATTTTAATGAAATGCAATGGAATTTTGGAATAGTGTTTATTTCAAATGTGCATGTAAATTATATTATTGAAAATAAATTTTTATATAGCTATGTGATGGAACCATGGTTAATTCACTTGTGGGTAAAAACTTATGAATTTTTTTGAGTAGAACATTGGACATATTACAACTAATCCTTTGGCTTCAAGTGTTTAAGTGAACCAATCAATGCAAATAGATCAATCTTCTTCAATAGCTAGTGATGAACAATGCCAAGGGTGTTATGATCCACCTAAGATTCCAATGAGACAAATATATATTTAGTGAATACTACTAAATCAATTGTGTTTTGATTTTTAAAATTGATCGTCTTTGCTACATCATCGCTAGTTAAGAATAATAATAGTATTCACATTTTGTAGAGTTAATCAACCTTGGCATGCATGTACATAAAATAATGCATGGTTGCATAATGCACACATCTTTGTTTCAATGATGAGAGGCTCCTATAGTTTCCTTATGCCATCTAGTCAATTTAAGAGAAACCCAATACATATAACCCTATATCTATATATTTTTCTAATAACTCCTCTGTTTACTTGGCTATAGGTTGGAGCAACTGGGTTATATTATGGTAAGGGGATATTGAAATGAAAGATAATATAATAAACAATTAGAATTGAATGTTATTTCAATAGTTAGATATTCCATTAGTTGGAAAAACTATAATTGAAGAGCTAGGGTTAAGTTTGGTCCATTTTAGAGCTAAGGAATTTGTGTACACAATTTAATTCATGAGAGATTACAAATTAAATGGAGCAGGAGAGGAAATTGCATAAATTGTGAGTTAAGTGGTGGATTTTGTGCCTTTTACATCAATTCAAGATATTTTTTCTTGCAATTGTAGGGACATCCCCTATCTCGACAAGTGCCCCACAAATACTTGAATACAAACTTGATATTTTCTATTTAAAAAAAAACTTTTATATAATGAATGATCTATAAAGAGTTATGGATCTACCTTTGATATTTAAATACTATTTTACCAAATTTCCTAATATTTACTCACAAATGCTTGCGACTCATCTTCATGGCATTGTAGGTAAGTACCAAACCAAGATAATTATTCTAGGTGAGCATCCTTTAGTGATATCTTGCACTTTGTAAAATAGTCTAAAAAACTCCACCTCATTTAGATTTTAGAAATGAAGTAGAAAGACATGATGTTGTAGCCACTATGTAAATCACCCAAAAATTATATATGAGAGACTTTTTTCTAGGCCTAATGTTATCCAAGAGCTATAAACCATTATATAAAAAATTAAATCTAGGGATGTTTGAGTGATATGTGGAGAGAAATAACGTGCACAATCGTTAAATAATTACAAAAAATAATGCTACATAGAAAGTTTGATATTTAATATGCAACTTTCAATTTTTGAAAGCTCTATATCAAACATTTCTACTCAGTTTATTGATTTTTTGGAAAAGAGATTAATATTAAATATAGTTATGTACAATTAATGCAACCAATATATTGCTATCATCACCTAAGTGTAATTTCAATTATCAACTCATCGACAAATAATTTTATGTTTGCAAAAATTGATTCACACTTATTGAAATAGTTCACTATTATCTAATATCATTTCATTGCTTTGGTTCAAAGAATGACTAGCAATAATTTAAGTCATCTATGATTAATGACTCAGAGTACTACAACAGTGCACTATTTATATAATTTAACATCCACTAATCTTCATTGCAACCACAATTTCAATTATCAAATCATCCATATAAACCAGATACAATTTGGTCAAGCACATTGCTATCTAAAAATCACGCTACTATTACTTTAATTTGGAACTATCTAAGTTCTCAGCTAGATGTATTCCAACAACTCTGTTTAAAAAACAATTATTATTTCAGAGTCTTATCTTCACTAAATACACAACTCTGTTGAAAAAACAATTACTATTTCAGAGTCTTATCTTCACTAAAAACACAATTTTAATTTGAGTTATTTTTTAAGTAAATTTGTATACTTCGACACACATGAAATAGTTCAACTTAATTAAATAAATAAATAGTTCAACTTCAAAAGCGGACGGAGAAGGCAGATTCTGGGGTTTTCAAAAGGCAAAGGAGGAGAAGGAATGCTCTAGGGTTTTCAAAGTGAGAGAGAGAAGGAAGAGATTGATCCAATAATGGCCGCAGTGGAGTCGGTTCAGTGCTTTGGCCGGAAGAAGACGGCGGTGGCAGTGACACACTGCAAGCGCGGGCGAGGATTGATAAAGATTAATGGGTGCCCGATAGAGCTGGTGGAGCCAGAGATCCTGCGCTATAAGGCGTTCGAGCCCATCCTGCTGCTGGGCCGCCAGCGCTTCAGTGGTGTTGATATGCGCATCCGAGTGAAAGGCGGCGGCCACACCTCGCAGATCTACGCCATCCGGCAGAGCGTGGCGAAGGCCCTTGTTGCATTCTATCAGAAGTACGTGGATGAGCAGGCCAAGAAGGAGATTAAGGACATCCTCGGCCGCTACGACCGCACGCTGCTCGTTGCTGACCCCCGCCGCTGCGAGCCCAAGAAGTTCGGTGGTCGCGGTGCCCGTGCCCGTTTCCAGAAATCATACCGTTAAATTCCTCGCCGTCTTTTTATTTCATCTTCCCGGTTTTTAAAAAAGATATGTTTTTTCTTATTGATAATTTTTGTTTACGTATTGGACCCGGCGGCTTGATATTTCAGGTGGCTCTAATATTCAGTAGGATTCTGTGCTTTGTTTTGATATTGAAAACTTTTTAAATGCTCTGAAGAATTTTGAATCAAGGTATCTATTTTCTTATTGATAGTTTTTGTTGCCGGATTGAACCTTGGGGCCTGAGGATCCTGAGCTTTGGTTTGTTACTGTAAACTTTTTAAATGCTCTGAAGATTTTATTCCTTTTGTTGTTTAAATGTTCAATAAAAAGTAAAGAAAAAATCGCATT
>VDFB02105785.1:427782955-427816305 GCA_007258455.2 Sequoia sempervirens | reverse complement strand
CTCCATAATTTCACTTCATTCCATCATCACTTCACTCCATTCAACTTCACTTTCATTAATTGCTCAACTAACCTCTTAAAAGGTGACTAGTACTTTCTCCATAATCTTTGTAACAGATCTTCCAAGAATCCAAGTACGTGCACATCAGGTTGTTATCTCTTAATTGTCTTTTAGTACATTCATTTAATTGTTGTAAATTAATATAGACGTTCTCCACAGCATGTCATTATTCCCTGCCTTGTCAATTGTCATAACTATCGTGCATGTGAGGAAACATGCTCAAATTTAGGTTGGGGGGAAGTGTGAATACTATGTCCGCATGTCTATCCATATTGGTTAATGTCAACAAAGTTTAAATTGAGCCAATTTGAATTATGAGTGAGATGATCACTCACATGTGTGAGGTGATATCAACCACTGCCATTTTTCTCGATCACAATTTTCATTTATTACTCCTTTACTGCCTTTATTGCTCCTATCATAATCTTAAGTAAAAGAAAAGGTAAAATTCAGATGATACTAGCGTTGGAAATTTTGTAGTGTTGCAGGAAGGAGAAGTGTAGCTTTTAGACAAAGATTGCAGGAAGAGAAACCTTGCAGAGTGATTGCTTATTTGTAGACAGTTGAACAATGGGAGGTGGGTTAATTAGAAATGAACCCATGGTTCATGACGCATTACTGCAAGGTGCACCTAGCCTGGTTGAGTTCAGAAATTGTGGGTGGTTAGATAATTTCCTGAAGCTGAATGGTTTTAATGAAGATGTTGCGTTGGAATTTTCCCAGACACTGTCTAAAGGAAAGGCCATGGTAAAAGGGTTATAAGTAATGGCTACTGAAGGAAGAATTGCAAAAGTTACAGGGTTGCTTGCCGACGGTGAAAATTACCCTACTTCCAGAGATGCCAGGTTAGCTAGGGTTGAATTTATAGAACCTAGTGACCCTCCATTGAGTGTGGACAAACAAGGCAAAAAAAGAACCTCTTTGCCTAAGCCATGGAAGCAAGTAGTTGTTCATGTTGTGAAGTACATTACCTGTGAAGGTCATCAATCGAACTTACATTCTGTGCACTTCAAACTTCTGAATCATATGAGGCACGAGAGAAGAATGAATGTGCCAAACGTGCTATGCCACCTTCTCTCAATCATGGCGGCTGAGACCCAAAAAGGTAGGGAAAATTTTGTTTCCCACCATTGTCTGATCAAATTGTTAGTTGAGAAGTCTCTGCATGATGTGTCTGACATGACTTGGGAAGAATTCATAAATATTGATCAAATTAGACCAAAACATTTGCGACCTAGGGTTTTGCCTCAACCTCGTAGGGATAGCAGAAGATTGAGCACAATTGAAGCTACTCTTGGTGCCTCAACTTCTGCCCAGGCCCTAGTGCAAACCCTCCTACAGCTGAACAAACCATAGGGATTAGCTCTTCTAAGGCAGAGCATTCAGACAAAGAAAGTTCCTCTTCAAATTCTGATGATGATGTTCCTCTTGGCATACTGATTCGAACTAAGGCACAAAAGAAAGAGGCAGAAATAAGGAAGGGTAAAGCTAAAAAGAAAACTGCAGGAAAGAAAGTGCCAAGCTCTAAAAATGGAACACTGACACTTTTCTTCCTACAACCAAAGAAGAACATAAGAGCCCTCCTAGAAAATCGAGACCAACTGGTCCAACCTTTGGTGTGTCTTCGTAGGAAAGCCCCAGGACTAGAGAAACATCACAAGAGGACAAAGAGGCTCCAATGGGGTAGGTGAATGTTGAGGAAAGAGACATATTTGAGGAAGCAACAAATGTAACATTGGCAGACCTTGCTGCCATCGCTGAACAAGTTGAGAGCCAAGAGTTTGAGGAGAATCAGGAACTCCTGCAACAAGAGTTCGTACAGCAAGAGAAAGAACAAGAGGCCCTGCAGCCAGAGCTAGGAGAACAATCAGCACCCTTGCAGCTGGAATTGGCTGAACAAACAAGATCCCTGCAGCAGGAGCCACATGGAGAGAAAGTAGTAGTGCCAGGAAAAACTCTGGTAGGAATACATAGGCTCTCTGATTTTTTAATACACATGGTAGCTATAAATTTATGGAAAGAGATACAAAGGAGGGAAGAAGAATGGAAAGAGGAGAAATACAGGTTGAAGAAGGAAATTCAAAAGAGAGATGAAGAAATTGAAGATAAGAATGCAAAAATTGTTGCTTTAAAGGAGAGAGTGGATAATATGGTAGCTCTAGTACCTCAGATATTAGAGTGCAAGACTCCTCCAAGAGTCTATGCCCTAAATTTGAAAGAGAAGCATCTTTCTTTTAAATTGGCAAGGATTGTTTCATGTTTGAATCCTTGCATTGAGACTCCTCTTGAATTTTTCAACACTTATCGGATTGCTCCTCCTGAAATGAAGAATTTTTTGTATGAATTCTATTTGCATAATTATGTTGTGACCAAAGACCATGATTGGAATCCACTATTGTATGTTGGGAATGTCCAATTAAGGGAATTCATGTCTTGGATACAAAATGAGATTAGTTGGGGACAACAGTTCAGGACATATAGGCAAATAAAATTCAACACTCCCCTGTCTATCAGGGCTGAATCTAGAAATCCAAGGGACATTTTCATGGATTGACACAAAAAAATTTATAGACCAAGCTATGGTAGTAGGATCTTATCTGAGAGAGAAGCAGTTTATAAAGAATATGAGGAGGTAGCAAAAACCAAAGGGGAATCTATGATGGGATACCTGTCACAAAGGTGGAACAACCTAACTGATGAGTTAAAACAAGTTGAGCCTCACTCTATACATAACTATGCTGCAACACTTAAAAGAGTTGATAGATATATACAAATTGGAACGGAAAAGAGACAATTTTGGCTCCCACTAACTTTTTAGCCACCTATCCTATTATGGCCTGTACCAAATTTCAGACATTACCAATATGATGTAGCTGCAGAGAGACAGAGATGGAGCAGATTGGACAAACAACAAGGGTTCTATCGGGACCATAATTCAAAAACTATAGAAACTGATGTAGGACAACTGGTAGTTGCAAACTTCAAGGCATTAACAAAGCGAAGGAACAACCCTTCTTCTACTGGAGGACCAACAAAGTCTTAGGTTGGGGGAGTGATGAGTCCAGTTTATGACTCAATTTTGATAGAATTTTATTGTCTATTTGATATTGTTGTCATAGACTTTGATACTTGGATGCTGACCTTATTATAATATTTCCTCAAAACCATAGACATTGGGCCAAAGCTTATTTTTGTGATCTTTAATGACATTGGCATGCTATATGAACTATTTGTGTTAATTTTACATGTGGATTAATGAATGCTACTTTAAGATAGTTATGGATATGCAATTTTGTGCATACTAATATTGTTTTGTAGATATAATTAGCAGCCTACAAAATTGAAGAAGATTATGCCAACTGGTCATTCACCATAACAGTCAACAAGGTGATCACTCGAAGGTCAATCGAGGGCGACTCTCGATGGTGGGAGATTCCTCATTCAAATCAAAATTGTAACCACCTTGTAAATGGTCTTAATTATCTGTTGAGAAAATATAGGCATTACTATTGTGCTAAATTCGCGTTAAGGCAAGCATGCATGACCATATTTTGCGCATGTGTAACCGCCTCTCCACTTTCTATGCTTTCCCTAAAGTGGCATCCTCTTAATCTGTTGGAGTTGACTGCCTTGCTAGGTGATTAGTTAGTAGATTTTCTTACTATAAATAAGACACAGATGCTCCTTCAAAAGAGGTTGCTTAATCTGATGATGCACTCGCATTCTTAGTTTTTCAAACAATATGGTTATGTTGCTCTATTGTACTCATGTTTTCCAATGAATAAAATGAAGTTATAAGTTCGTGCATCTAAGTTTACATTTTTCTTAAGGAATACTCATCCAAGGGGGCCCACTTGGTGAGAATTCTATCCTTTAGCTTAGTCATTACTTTTTGTTCAGTAATTAGTTAAGAATATGGCACTGACTGTTCCTGCAACCACTAGAATTCCATTTTGTGACTGTTCCTACAGCTAAAGCAGACATAGTGGTTTCCTGTTTATTCACTCAAATTTTCACTTATGTCATGCATTTAAGCTTAGTATAGTTGTTGGTTGATGCTCAACAATTATGCTATTTCTTTCCAAGCAATTTACTTTTAGTATTGTGTCTTTCTTAGTTGTAGGATGAATATGACTACTTTGGATCCTTAGTGCACATACTGTGCTAACCTATTTCAAGTTCACATCCTTGGGTTGACAAGTTAAATGCACCTTCATAATGATTGAGATAGCTATTCAGGTTAGATGTCCAATATCTGAATCACAACTGTAAGGGCTTAGTTATTAGATCATTCTAGGAGGCCAACACCCCCAACCTAAAAAAAATGGTTGTGGGTGTGGGATCCAATAGGGGCATGCATTTGATAGGGACCGGAGGGGTATTATCATTAACAAGGGCTTTACCCCAGGCCCTAGTGCTATGATGAATGATAGGAGGAGTTTCATCGATAGTGATAGAAGGGTTGGGGTCCTCAAGGGGATTAGTGGGGTCTAGAATAGTCAAAGTGTTCTTACACACAGTAGCAGGGGAGGGAAGCAAAGCCTCATGAAACTTACATAAACACAGGATAAGACCCTGGTGGAGGGGTAACTTATTACTTTTGGCCTGGACATTCTTGACAAATTTCTCAAGTGAAGACATGATCCAAAAGGGGAAATTCATCTTAATATTGTACCCAAGATGATTGAGTATAGGGAAAAGGTGGGTGTGGAAGCAGTGAAATCACTCTTCAAGAGTGACGTACCTCATGATAATTTCAGCAATGGTGCTCCAAACACCGAGAAGGTCCGCACAGTTGAAACCATTCTACGACTTTTTCACCTTCTCACCCTCTTTCAAGAACCATTTCATGTCCTCTTGGTAATGGCTCTTTGACTTGCATGGAATACAAATACCTTCTAAGGAAAGCCCCGTAACCTTCACAATAAGCTCAAGGAACACCATAAAAGAAACGCCACCAACAATAATAGACCCATCCACCCATAAATTGGAGAACTCCATGGAAATTTTGGGGTTAACACCCTACATCCCCTCCACATACGAGGCCAACTTTCCCCATTCAAGAATTGCCTAGGCCTCATTGTCCTACTTCCAACCATCACAAGTAGTAGGTTTATCTTAGACCAAATCCCCTCCCATCGCAACACCCACAAAACTCATAGTAGAGAGACATCAGTAATGGAAATGGATCTTCAAAAACCAGATTCACAAGTGATAATGAACCATCGAAGATTGATTGGGAGGCTTAAGTTGCCATAAATGAAGAGTGTGGCAACCATCAAAATGAGCTAACAACAAATCCAACTTGATCTCAATTGGATAGTACTTTGACATCATTTTAAATTAATTCGAGCACTTGACTTGGGATATGGCAGATATTATCCCATTTTTCCAAATTAGGAGTAAAAGCTCATAGATTTGCTAAAGCATCAACGACGTTGTTACATCTCTTAAACACGTGATTCACTCTGCAATCCCCAAGGGAAATCATTAGATTGTGAATTGAGGACACAGGGTCCTGAAGAGTTCGGTAGGGAGAGGCAAGCCTAGTCAACATAAGAACCGTATTCCTCGAGTCTTCTTCGATGATTAAGTTAGAAAACCTAGCTTGTGTGGCAATTTTAATTCTATGGAAGGCCACCACCACCTCAAAAAAAAGAGAGGATTGAACCCACAAATTGAACACATAAGCCATCACAAACCTCCCCCTGTGGTCACGAAAAACCCCACCCCCACTCGCTTGACCTGGGTTGGGTTTGGCTGAGCCATTGAAATTGAGCTTCAGCCAACCAGGCTCGGGGGGACCAAGGCGTACTACGTCTATCTGGAGGAATAAGCAAGTTGAGGGAATTAAGGATCCCAGAAAGATACCAAGTAGAAGTAATCAAAATCGCCAAGTCATTAGGGTTTATTTTGGGATTACAAGGGGTTACGAAGATCAACTCCACAACTTGACTGATAACTTTGTTGGCCACCACCTACCATGGAGAACATTTTTTCCTGAACACTCTGTTATTGCGCTCCTTCCAAAGTGCTCAACATGTGACCAATAACGATTGCCACCACAACTCAATGAGCAAAGGGTGAGATACCGAAGGGGACCAGTAGTCCAAAATATTATGCACATCCTTTTTCTAGACCCAATAGACTTTGAAAAGGAACTAAATTTTTTGCCTAACTTGCCAAGAGAAGGAGTAGTGGAAGAGCAAGTGAGGAATGGATTCAACATCATTTTCGTAGAAAAAACAATGGTTCCCAAGTTGAATGCCTTTGTTTTCATATTATCCAGAGTGAGGATCCATTTGTGACAAACAATCCACTAAAATAGTTTGACTTTAGGTAAGGTATTGCCACGCTAGAGTCACATCCAATCAAACAAAGAGTTCCAAGAACTAGATAGGAGGTTGTAGCTAGTCTTAACAAAATAGATGCCATCCTTATAATTTTTCCATACCAATGAGTCAAGTAGATCAGAGGGGAAGAACTTGTGATTCTTGATAGTTCTAAGAAGTTCTTCAACAACCAACCATAGGGGGCCAAACCAATTTGGGTCAATCTTCCATCTTGGGGGATCAAGAGAGAAATCAATATAATATGAGACTTTATCACCTAGACAACTACAAAGGTCATGACAAATAGCAAATAAAATAGGGTGGATGCCAAGAGCTTGAGAAGACAACCAATTATCATTCCAGATGGAGACCAAAGTGCTCAATTTGACTAGCCAGGAGGCCCCAAAAGAAAGGAGATTCTAGGTTTATAAAAGGTTATTCTAGATCATTGAACTAGAAGGCAGGACCTCATTGCTCAACAAGGAAAGACAATGATGACCCTGCAGATACTTATCCTTGAGGATAGTAATCCATTCAGATTGATTGTTAAGAAGCTTCCGTGAAATTTTGGTGATAAGAGCCATGCTCATCAATCTAGTTTTCCTCAAACCCATCCCACCATAACATTTCCTGGAGCACACAATATCTCAATTAACCAAGGAGAACCCATTCCTTTCCTCAGTTCCCAACCAAAAGAATCTATGTTGGATTTGTTCAAGTTTCTCTAACCACACTTTGAGCATGAAAAACAGAGACATAAGGTACACAACCGAGCTTTGAAGGGTGGTTTTGAGAAGAAGGGGCTTACCAGCATTGTTAAGAAGGGCCCCTTTCCATGCAATGAGCTTTCTTTGAACCTGTTCTAGCATAGTAGACCAAACAAAATTATCCACCTTGCCCACTGTAAGTGGAATACCGAGATAAGTCGAAGGGAGGGAGATAATTTGACATTGAAGAATTCTAGAAATCCTAGCTTGGAGAGCAGACTTAACATTCAAGAAAAAAATAGAACTTTTCTTAAAGTTAATACATTGCCCAGAGGCCAAAGAAAACTTAGAAATTTGGTGTCCATCCATCCTTTAGCCTCTACCAAGGTGGCCTCCCCCATCAAGATTGTATCATCCACAAATTGTTGATGGAAGATTGGGTGAGACACAGACGAAGGGGGAAAACCCACTAGAGAACCATTCAAAATTACGACCAAGAACTGCAACCATCAAAATAAAGAGATAGGGGGACAGTGGATCACCTTGGAAAATACCACCAATAGCCAAGAAGAAACCTTGTAGAGTGCCATTGATATTCACCGAGTATTTAGGAGAAGTCACACAACTTTGGATGAGATTCATTAATTTACCTGAGAAGCCAAAATGACGGAGAACTTCAAAAAGGAAGTCCCATGAAACCTTATTATAGGCCTTAGAGATGTGCAGCTTGAGAGCCATACTTTCCTTTTTGCTTTTGTCCATGGAGTCGAGGGTTTCATGCACCAACATAATAGCATCTATTATCTGCCTTCCAGAAACAAAGCCTTTCTAGCCGGAGTGTATCAACTTGTTCAAATGTGTTTAATGCGATTAACCAACAATTTGAAGCAGATTTTGTAGAACGTGTTGTAGAGATTGATAGGTCTAAATTTAATCAATTTGTTGGCCCCTTGATGCTCAGGGATAAGAACAATGAAAGTGTTATTTAATTCCTTGAGGATTTTTCCAAAAAAAGGGAACTCATCCACAATAGTCGTGACATCCAAACCAACAATATCCCAATACATTTGCAAAAAGAAAGGTGGGAAGCCATCTGGGCTCAGAGCTTTGAATGGGCTTAAGGAAAAAACCACCTTGCGAACCTCCTCCACCTAGGCCTTGTCTTCCATGGTCGAAACATCTTGCTAAGAAAGAGCCATAGGGATGACATTAGGGATATCCCCTGATAAAAACTCCATCAAGTTAGGGTTTAGAAGGTTGTGGAAAAAGACACGCCAGGGCGAGCCATATCATCCTCACTAGTCACAGTAGAACCATCATCAAGGATCAATTATGAGATGGAATTGTGTTTCTTATGCCTTGTCATCATCATGTGAAAGAATCTAGAGTTTTTGTCCCCTTTGTGAAGCCACTGATTGCTAGACCTCTGCTTCCAATAAACCTCCTCCTTCTCGATAATGTTATGAAGTTCACTAAGCAAAGTATTTTCCTTATCGGCGAGATCCCCTCGAAAGTCTTGATCCAGGATTTTCTAAACCTGTCAGAGTTGGTCTTTGATAGACTTCTTCTTTTCAAAAATGTTGTCAAAGCTGCTCTTACTCTAGATTTTGAGATTGAATTTGAGATTTTTGAGTTTGAGAGCAAGATTATACATAGCAGAACCACACCCAGAGCCTGCCCACCAAGAGGCTAGGAGATCCTTGAATTGAGGTTGATAAGTCCACATTAATTCAAAAAGAAAAGGCCTTTTCACCAAAGGGAGAGGGTTGCTCCAATGAAGAAGCAACGGGGTATGGTTTGAACCAATTCTAATGAGAGAGGATAGTGAGAGAAAAGTAGTGTCCCAATAGGAAGATACCAAACATCGATCAAGCCAAACTTGGATGAGGTTGTCCTTGACCATTTGTTAGACCAAGTGAACGAGTTGCCTTCAAGATCCAAATCTGTCAACCCACCATCATGCAAAAAGGAGTTGAGGTCTAGCATACTATCCGACAGATCCAGAGTACCCCCTAATTTTCAGAAGGGAAAAGAGGGGAGTTGAAATCACCCATTACCATCTAGTTACAATGTAAGAAACTATTCCTACAATCCAGCAGGTTAAGCTAGGTGGACCTCCTCTGAGCCACATTATTGGGTGCACACCCATTAGATAACACCTAATATAGAAGATCACAACTTTGAGAAAAACCAACATTGAGAAAAAAATTCTCCTTAGAAACAAGGGAACCATTGAGAAAGGGTTTCCACATTGTAACCAAACCACCAAAAGCCCCAACAACATCCATCGCCAAGAACTGGGCGTTAGGCCAAATGAACTTACCAGATTTATCAAACTCAACAGCCATCATTTTGGTTTCTTTTTAGAGAAGAACATCAGGCTTGAAGTCTTTGATGAAATCCATGACAATATACTTCTTATGAAGGCTATTCAGCCCTCAAATGTTCCACAAGAGGATGAGCGTTTCTTACTACGTATGGAGCTGACCTGCTCTAGTGTTACCTGGTTGCCATTCGCAATGGCCTTAGCCATGCTTTTCTATTTGGCTACTTTACCAGGTTTCCTACTAGCCTTAGTGGCCGTCCCAACATCTATTGATTTTCGAGGGCTGAACAAGGGGCCAGTCTTCGCTAGGGAAGGAAGAACATTTAATTGTTAACCTACATTTTTTAATATAATAAATTAGCAAAATCAACCTCAAAAATCAAAATACCATATCATCAAAAATATTTAAACAAGTTTATCCCTCTATAATTATTGTATTCCTTTTTATTTTTTATTTAAATATGATTTATTATTTACTATTTAATTATACACATTAAATATTAATCATTTATTATAATAAGAAATTATTATTTTCTATTAAATAATTTAGTGAACCTAATTTATATAAACCAAGGGGGGCTTTTATTTATTAAATAATCCATTTTCCATATTTGTGTTGCATTAACTAAGTAATCTAATGAAAACAATGGAATGAATGATGTGTGGAGAGTTATTCGCATAAAAATTAGTAAGTATAGTTTGGAAAGAGTACTCAACTTTTTATTTGATCTAATCTTATGAGTAGTTGGGCTAAAATAGTTCTAATGAACAACCATAATTACATTTATTGGAAGCAGACAAAAAAATTGTATTTAATTATAAAAATTTAAAAAAAAATTCAAATTTCAATATGAAATAATTATCATGCAAAAAATTTGTATTTAAATATTGTAATAATTCTTTTCAAAATTTCAATTCTATGGAAAGGAGACAAGTTTAACCTTTTAAATTAAAATTTGTTAGACTTTTTTAATGCAACTTAGTTCAATAAACTATATCAAAGTAATCAAAATGTATTGTTTAAATAACTAGAAAAATTTAAATGAAAAATAAATTTACACTTTTTAAATAAGTGAAAATTAAATATTGAAGTAGATTAAGAATGGTGGTAGTAACATGAATGGGAGAGCTTTAGTTGCATACAATAATTTAACATTATTTTAACTAGCCCACTCCACTTTGGAAAAAGATTCTTATGGTGCATATAAATGTATTCTAGCTCTAAATAATATAAGCTCATTTGATTTTAAATAGGTAGATGAAAAATAATTATTTATATAAAATTAAATGAGCTTATATAAATTGGATGGAAAAGTTGTTTGTTTATATAGAGGTGTATTTTTCAAAAAAAAGATGGATATAAAAGTTGTTTTCCATAGAAAATAATAGATGTCAATGAATGGATACGTGAGAAGTGGTATCCTACCACTTCGACCATCATAAAAAAAGTAATGGAGATGTTAAAAAAAAAAACAAAAACTCTTAGTAGAAATGATAACCTTTAATTACATACATCAATGTTAAAATTATTTTAACTAGCCTCACCCTCACTTTTTGTTTCATATGTGAATAGATGGAAGGGTTGTTTGCTCATATAAATGTGCATTATTAAAAAAAAATAGATGGATGAAAATTTTATCTACCATACAAAAAAATAGATGTGAATGGATGGATACACCAAAGGGGTATATTACTATTTCAACCATTGTCACAAAAAGTAATGGTGAGGTTCAAAAGAAAATAAAAGTTGTAAGAGTGACATAACTTTAATCACAAATACTTTATGACATCGCCCTCACTTTAATTGCAGACATCAATAAATGAAAAAATTAACTACTTATATAAACATGCATTTTTAAACAAATAATAGATAGATAAAAAATGTCATATAAAAAATAGATGCTAATAAATAAATACATCAGAAATGGTGTCTTACCACTTCAACAATCATCACAAAAATAATGGTGAGGTTCAAAAGAAAACAAAAGCTCTCAGTAGAAATAACCTATCTTTGATCACATACATCAACGTTATAATTGTTTTGACTGACCCTTGACCTAACATTAATTGCAGATGTCAATAAATGAAAATTTTATCTATTTATATAAAGATACATTTTATAACATATAAAAAAGACATCAATAAATAGTTACACCAAAAATAGGGTCGTGTAGCTTCAACCATCATAATTCCAAAGAAAACAAAAGCTGTCAATAGCAATAGACTGATAAAAGTTGAAAAACATTATGAAATTAAAAAAAAACAAAAGCTGTGAATAGCAGTGATGTACCTTTAATCACATGCATCACTGTTTGAAATTGCTTTTAATTGACGTACCTTCAATTTAATTGCAGATATTAAATAATGTAAATTTTATCTTTTTATATAAAGATACGTCACAAAAAATAATGATAAAATTGAAAAACTTGCATACATCAATGTAATGTCAGACGTGGTCGTCATAGGATTCTTCTTACACTGTATATAAATCGTATCCCATTTCAGTTTTGCAGTTTTCACAGTATTCTTGTTCAACCATCTCAACAAACATTTGGTGGTCTCCAACTTTCACTACTAAATTATATCATTTTAGTCATTTCATTCTTGATATTGAATTTGCCTTGTAACTCAATCTGGTATAGTATATTAACCGCCAAAGATCTTTACTTTTATTTGAAATTAATTGCTCTTTCTCTTGATTGAGAGTAGTTTGTAAACTTAATTTAAATCCAGATTTAGAAAACTAACATTTGGTGACGTTCCACGATTAACCATTAATGAAATAAAAATAAATAAGAGATCAGAAAGGTCGACGTTCTACGTAAAATTAAAAACCCATAAATTCATCAGACCTTATATCGTTGCGTACTTGCTGATGTGAGTATATGGGCAGGGCCTGTGCACAGTTCAGGAACCCTAAAACCAAAATTTCCAGGACCTGGGTAACGCAAACTTTATTAAAATCTTTGTAAAAGAAAGACCCATGTCTAGCAGGCGTGTGGTTACTGTGTTAGCACAGATATTTGTGCTGGCTATGATAGCTATTATATTGTTGTGTATTGGGATATGCATTGTCGTTTTAATTCATCCCTGTATAGTTGGATGGGCGTTCAGAAGAAGTTTAAGGTCAAACAGACGTGGGGTTTCTTCAGTTTCTCCCACTTCTTCTACTGTTAATGGTGGTGGTGTTGTTAGTGGTGGTGATATTGTGATTGGAAATAATAATGGTGGGATGTCTGAGAAGGATGTGCAGAAGCTGCCTTCATACAAACATGGTGAACGTGAGTTTGTTGCAATGGAAGAATGTGATAGTGTTAATACATTTTATCGTACAGAGTGTGTAGTATGCCTTGATGGGTACGAGAGGAGTGACACGTGCAGGGTGTTGCCCATGTGTCGGCACAGTTTTCATGCCAAGTGTGTGGATGCATGGCTGCACGAGAACCCAATGTGTCCAATTTGTAGAACTAGTCCTGAGCAGCAGGACTGTGGGGAAGAGGGGGAGGAGGGGTTGGAGTTGGGCAGAGGTGGGGATTGTGAGGCAAGAAGGGTAGGCAGGAATTTTGCTTTTGGGATAGGAGGAGGAGGAGGGTCTGGTTTATATCAAGTTTCTGAGACACCCAATACAACTTTACCAGGACCTGTTCTCTCTAGTCCTGCTGATGATTAAATAAAGGTGTGTGAATATCTAGGTTCTGAGCTGAAGTTGTGGTATGAGGGTCTAGTTTATATCAAGTTTCTGAGACACCCAATACAACTTTACCAAGATCTGTTCTCTCTAGTTCTGCTGATTAGGTATGTGAATATCTAGGTTCTGAGTTGAAGTTGTGGTATGTTCATTGTGATCCACTTCATATATGTATTTATGTGTACAGAACGTATCAAGACTTTACAATTGAGCTGCATGGAATTTTGATTTAAGTTTCAAATCAAAATTCATGACTAGATCATCAGGACTGCAATGTTGACATTGTTGATCTAAAGCAGGGGGAACTTGAAATTTATTTATGTTTTTCTTCATTTATGCATTCCCAATGGATCGCGGCTTTAGAACTGAGGTTCATCCCATGATTGGCTTAGGGTGTGAATCAAAATTAGTAGTACCTAGATTCGGACTGCCACTTTTGTAGAAGACTACTGCATATATCTGCTGAAATATGAGTTCGGTGTAATTACCTCTAGCCCTGATGCTTTTTATGACATAAAGAAGCTTTCTTTTCACACTAGTATCAGATGTCAATTACCTTCTTTAAATGACGATTCTCATCCAGATCAGTGATTGATAATAGTTAAATTGTTTTTGCCTTTTCCTGCCTTCTTCAGAAATTTAAGAAAGTGTCATTTTTTATTTCATTATATGGCTCTTACAATATTGAGAAATAAAAGATGAATCAAAGCTTTTTCATTCTTCTTCTCTCTTTTTTTTAATAATAGTAAATGATAACCTCTTCTTGAAGCTCTCCTCTTGTCTGCACATGTCATAGCTTAGCTACCTAAAATTTCAGTTGAGAGAAATTACTATATACTTAAGGGCAATTCATAAATACCTTTTTCTTAGAGCCATTTCTATTATAGTAGGTGTAATCTCAACTATATTTTAGTTGAGCGAAATTACTATATTGTTTCAACTATAAGAAGACAACTAATCTTTATTAAATAAAAAAAACAACACAATCTAATCAATAATTTCTTTAAAGCAAATAGGTTTTAATCAAGTCTAATAACTTTCTCTTAATAAATACATATAATTATCAAAAAATACTAAAAATTAATATAACCGAGAACAATTTTAATCACATATCACTAATATTAAATTTGATAATTAGATTGGAAGGAGTAGATAATTTTATCTGAACAATCAATTGATTCTATTTGGATTATGCTTTTGTTTAGAGACTACATAAGTGTTAGTTTGGTCCAAAACATTAGAGTTGATTCACAGTGAACAAACTAATCATAGAACATAAACTCAAGTGCTATTCATTTAAGGTGAAGATCCACATTATGAATTGACATTTTGGAATTGTTTTGGCTAAGAGAACTTAATATGTTGCTTTTTCTCTAGATTGGAAATCTTGCAAGTATCTTATTCGAATATTTATGTATATTGTTCTTTGTCATGGTGTGGGTAGGCAGGATTTTTTTAAACTAGATTTATCACCTCTATTGAGATCATCCTATTGGGATACACAAAAAATATATATTGTTCTCGGTGAAGTCAAATGCTACTATGTGTCCATTTTTATAGTGAGTTATTGATAGATTTTTATAAAACATGCAAACCATCAAGTTTTAGATGGAAGCCACCACAAATGGTAATTTTCAAGTATGAATGCTTTACTGCATATATTTTTTATGGAATGGTAGATAGTTGAGTTGGATGATCAAAGAAGATTGATGAGGTGAGAATTTTTTACCTTGGTTCACATTTGCATAGTTTTTGTTAAGATTTTATTTTGATCAAATTTTTCATGATCAAAAGACTAGGGACACCTGATGTTTGAAATGTGGGTATTGAATGTGATTGTTTAGACCTTTTTGATCAAGGTTGTAGATTCTAAATAACTTTTATGTTTCAACAAGGCATGCTTGTTTAGGTTTTATTTGATAATTTTTAATTTATGAGAAAATTAAACTTTGGTTCATATTTGTATAGGTTTTTTTTAGATGTTTAGTTGCATGATTCTCCATGATCTTATGCTCATGGACCCTACTATGTTGCTTGAAAGGAAATTGTGTTCAATATTAGGACTATGTAGGGATGTGACATAGACAAATCTAGTTGAAGGTTTTGGTGAATTAAATTTGTTGTAGTTTTTTCCACTTTTCTAATTGAGATGGTATTAAGTTTTTCTTTTAAGGCTATAAATTTCTAAATAAATTTTATGTTTCAATAGGGGTGTGCTTGTTTTGGTTTTATTTTTAGATTTTAAATATAAAATAAAATTAGACCTTGGTTCATATTTGTAAAGGTTTTCTTTAGGTTTTTAATTTCTTGTGATTCTCCATGGTCATAAGTTAAAGGACCTTGTTGTGTTGCTTGAATGAAAATTATGCCTAATATTAAGACTATGTAGGCATAAAAGACAAATATAATTGAAGGTTTTGATGTAATTATATGTGTTGTATTTATTTTCCATTTTTATTATTAACATGGTATCAATTCTTTCTTCTAATTCATGAAACAAAAATTATGTTTCATGTTATTGGTTCACGTAAGTGGCAAATAAGTCAAATGGATTTCAAACTAAAAAAAAATATTCTCTTTGAGGATGTGATTTAACAGTGTGCCTAATCTTCAAAAGACAAATCAAATTGAAGGTTTTGATGTAATTATATTTGTTGCATTTTTTTCCACTCCTAATTGAGATGGTATCAAGTCTTTCTTCTAATTAATGAACCAACAAGAATGTTTTTTGTTATGGGTTGGCATAAGTGGAAAATGAGTCAAATGGATTTCAAACTAAAAATAAATGATTATTATTTACAAAGATAAAGTTAGTGAGTCATTATTTAATCATGTCATGAACGTTGAGTTACAAGCTATACTAAAGGTTATTCTACTTTCTCTAAAGGAATTTGTTATGTTATTGAGATTGAATTTTGTTGTTGTCTACTATGCATCAAGTTGTTCATTTTGTGAACCATTAGGCATGCAATCATATTGAGAATGATTATAATCCTAAAGTTACATTGATAATTTCCAAAAAGAAACATCATACTAAGCTCTTCCAAGAAAATGTACCTATCAATGTTCATCCAAGTTAGTGTTTGTTTCCTAATTATTCTATTCCTAAAAATAGAGTATGGCATATGTAGCAAAAAATGCTCTAGATATTTATTATGAATTGGAAGTTCTTAAATGCTTGTCATATCTGACAAAAATCCTAATTTATCTATATATAAGGTTTTTGAAAGATTAAATAGTAAATGAAAAAAAACTCTCATCAGGTTGAAATATAATTTTTGGTTAAAAATGCATTTTTTTGTTGTTTGTGCCCTTGGCTGTAGGTACTATTGTGAATACACAAATATGCCATTGAGGAAATTTTGATTTCTTCCTATGCCCACAAAATGGGCCAATTGTAAGTACTGTGTGTTATCACATACTATTAACAAAATGGTTTGTTTCTCATGATGCAAGAGACATCTACTTGCTTTGATTCCTCTTTTGATGATTTTATTTTAGGGAGCATCCAAGCATACACATTAACATGTATTACTTTATGAAAACAGGTTTGGTATATACGATATTCAAGTTCTTGTTCAAGTGTTGTTGTATGTGTAAGAATTAATGATTTATTACTAGTTTTTGTAATGCTATTTCTATTGTAATATATATTATCTATCACATGTGTCAAAGAAGTACCACAACAATATCTGTAGCTAAGTTTGGACTCCCTAAAGGATTTTGAAGTGATTTCATTGATTTTTTCCTTCCAACTATTTATTGAAATTTTATTTTAAAAGTCATAATTTTGATGAACTTATGCTTCAATTATATAATGGCTCCAATAAACTATGCCCATTTGACTGCCACACAAATGCAACAGTTCTTAAAGGTTGAGTCCTGACCTTTCAAAATCTACAATGGCGACAACCAAAAGCGAGTTCAAAAAATATCATGGATTTGAATGAATTAATGTCTTTAGATTTGATTTCCCCTTTCACAAGATTTTTTCATTAATGCATGCATTATTGTCCACAACCATGATTTCTCTACCATTGTTGTTAATTATCACCCAGATTATAGATAAACACATTGTGATCCTAATACATATTGATCAATCCATCAATGAGATTCATAGTAGAATACTTATGGAATTAGGACACCTGCATTGCAATCAAACACCATTAGTACTTTCTTTTAATAGGTAACAAAAACTAAGGTTATTTATCTTAATTTCTATATTGGATTTTCAATTACATTATATCTTTGTAAGATTCAAAAAATGCAAAAATGGCTAAGACCAAGTAGCAACCACTCTACAAAAGATCTAATCCAAAATTTCAAATCCAAACAAGAGAGTACAAATGATAAAGAGAGCAAACAAGAAAAAAAGCACAAAATAAAACTCCCCTCTCAAAGTTGTTTCATCTCCCTTGCTTCTCCTCCATTCTTTCTCAAGTTGTAAAGCTTTTTCCTTAGATTTTGAAGTGCTAAAATACCTGCAAATGACAATGACAAGATAGCAAGAACTTTGGAGAAATGTGATTGTTAAGAAAAAATGGATGAGAAAGGCTTCTTTTATAGACAACCATTCGAACGAATGGTCAAGATCGAAAAGAGACCAGAGGCGATCAACAACTAAGATTTGAAGATGAGAAAGTAGAGGGATAATGGTCAAATTAAATTTGGAAATCAATTAATTCATGGAGAGGAATCTTTGGACAAGTGGAGGCATAAACAATTTATTCAAATTATTTATTTGAGGGAAAAAGGCAAGTGAGCATTTAATTAAAACAATTTATAAAATCATTTTAATTGAATAGGAGCAAATGGAAAGAGCATTAAATAATTAATTTGAATTAATCTTCAACAATTTCGACAATTATTTAGCTATAGAAGAATTCAAGGATAAGTGAATAGTTAAATAATTAATTTTAATTATTTAACTTTAAACAAATGATGATAAGGAAATAATTAAATAAATAATAATTTATTTAATTAATGAAGATGAGGGGGAATTAGCGACACAATTAATTTGTTTAATTGATCAAGATAGAATAAAGCTAAGTGAATTAATTAATTAATTAAATAATTATTTAATTAATAGAAGAATGTGATCAAGATTAATTAAATAATTAAAATTATTTAATTATGCGGAAGATGAAGACCAAGAAAAATGATGCTCATAGACTAAGACATTTTTTAGTGTCTACATTTTTCCCCTCTTTGACATAATGCAGTTCATCGCGTTGTGTCAAAGAAATTTAGTCAAAAGATGCCCCGGTGAAAGCTAGGTATAGGTATGCCCCCTTGGGAAAATTTTACAAATTTTCAAAAAAAAATTTAAAAATTGGAAAATTATCCTGATAAGATAATTTGATGGCCAGGAATCCAATGGTGAAGACATAATTGATTTTCAAGGTCGGTAAGGGGGTCAAATCGAGGTTCAAAGTCATCAAAAAGCTCCCCCAATAGACAAGGTAGGAGAGAAACCCTAATATTCAACCTATAAATAGCAATTGGATTGAGGAAAAGGGTCATTTGTGCATTCCCAATTTAGAAAATCTTAGAGCTTCGAGTGACTATCTTGTGAAGATGTCACATGTTCCAAATTCCGCCCACCGCACATATCGCATCTGTAGGTACCGCCGACCTGAGGGAACGCTCACCCCGGTGAGTACTACAAACCCGCCTTTTATTTTTTTTATTTTCGTGCATTTAGGTAGGAAATTAATTTAGCAGGCAATTGTGTCGCAGGCCATGCAAAGCAATTGCATGCTCGAGTGATGCAAATGAGAAGCGGTTTGCCACAATCATCTTGTCACGATACAAATGCTTAGGGTTAGGGCAGGGGCAGTCGCATCGCAATGCAACTACGTGTGACACAACCAACTTTTTGAATCATATATGCATTCGAGAATGACGTAGTCGAGATTGTGTGATGCAAGCATTGTATAGCAAGACACGTGTGAAAAATGTGTGACACATTTGTAGTTGCAAGCCAGTGGAAAATGCATGTGCAATGCATTTGGCCAAACATCAACACAATTGCCTGGTTAAAATTTTTCCCCATATTAGGATATTTTGACTAGGTCAACTTAGGTCAAATGGAGACTTTAGATTGACGAGCTGGCTTGCATGATGTTTTCAGGTTGTTCTACCTCCTATTTATACGTGGGAGTCATGACCATAAGTATTTTAGCTATGGGACTAGGTAGACGATGTGGAGAGACAAGAGTTACTTGATATCAATCTATTCTATGTCACTTATATGCCTATCATCAAGGAAAACAGGGGCATGCTGACAACGCTAGTAGAGCAGTGGCATTCAGAGACCTGTAGTTTTCATTTGTCAATGGAGGAGGTGACTATTACCCTCAAGGATGTCTACAACATCTTACAACTTTCGGTTCGTGGTGAGCGAGTGCAATATGACCTTGCCCAAGGATTGCAGGCATTGTATGATTATTATGAATGTGATGATGATGATGCACTTGGCATCCAAAGATATGAGATCAAGTGGAAGACCTTGGCAGAGAGGTATGATAGATACAACTGTGTTCTTTGCACATTGATAGCAGGGGTGATGATTCTCGACTTCAGGGGTCATGGTTTTCCAGTGGGCTGAGGGGAGGTACTAGCAGGGATGGTCTAAGAGGAGATGATATATGCATGGGGACCATGTCTATTGGGCATGATGTACTTCTAGTTACATGATATTACATTATAGAGGAGGGAAAAGCCTGAGCTACGATGTGACATTGCTGACAATATGGGCTTGGGAGAATATATTAGTGTTACGGCCACCAGTGGTATGTCATATGGGAGTGGGTGCACCATATGTGTATCTATATCAGGGGGAACTATCACAAACACATGTGGGAGATGTCGGATATTGGAGGCACGAAATCAACACATTAATTAGCTTCATTTGGAGACCATATAGAGCCTATGATTATTGGGTCAATGAGGATGATCACTTGCCATGGTGCCGACAACCTAGGTACCTCATCAGACGTACAATGCAAAGTAAACAAATTATTGAGATGTATCTCCCAGAGAGAGTTCAAAGGTAGTTCGGGGAGAGACAAGGTGTTCCAGTGGGTAGAGCAGAGTTTGCACGGTCCTCCCAAGAGGTTCATCCATGGGGGCCTCAGATTGTTGTCACCACAACGGAGCAGGAGATTGATTCCTTGCAGGCATTAGACTGGGGTTGGAGAGGCAGCAATGCAGATGTAGGGACTACACCAGAGTATGACACCTAGTGGTTGATTCATCGTTCATTACCACTTACAAATCTGCAGCAGCTAGTGCCTGTAGAGTGCAGAGGCAGGGACTCAAGAGGTTGGAGAGGTGATAGGGGATGGAGGGGTGGAGGGAGAGGTGATGGTGGACAAGGAGATAAAGGAGGGCAGGGAGATGATGGGGGAAATGGGTGAGGAGGATGTGGAGGAGACTAATGGAGGAGGAGGAGGGACAGAGGATGACGAGTGGTGGGACAGTTACCACCGATTAGAGAGGAGGAGGAGATGGAGGAGGAGGAGCCGAAGGTGAGGGTAGCAGAAAAAGTGGTAGTAGGGGAGTGAGAGCAACATGCTAAGATGCCCGCTCTGGAGGTAGAGGCCATGGAGGTTGAGGAGCATGGAGAGGAGGCCGAGATGGACGAGGTAGAGAGAGTCCTTTGAGAGAGGATTATTGTGGGGGTGGTTGAGAATGAGGGACTGGAGGAGGGCTGGGATGGATCAGAGGAGGGTAGTGTAGGGTAGAGGATTCCCACACTACAGGCTCGTGTTCAGGCCCTAGAGGCAGAGGTCAAGATTGTGACAGTGGAGAGAGACGACCTTAAGGCCGAGAGGGATGCCCTGTACACTGAGAGGGACCTAGCTGTCATCAGTGAATAGTAGATAGACCAAAGGATGATCGAGTTTACAGCTTCATGCAATGGATCCGTGGTCGATGTCACACGAGAGAATGCTAGGGCCAACAAAGGCATGTAGTACTACAAAGATCTATATGAGAGGGTGGTACCACCGAAGAGGAGGGAGCCCAAATTTTTAGAGATGGAGAGTGGTTCATGGGGCAAGACCCATGGCAGGATACACAATAGGAGCTCTTAGAGCAGGTCAGAGGGTGAGACATCGAATGCAAGATGGGCCACACATTATGACAGGAAATCCACCTCAAAGCACAGGGCCAGAGAGTCACCACGCCAGAAGGGAAAGGATGCCCCAGGGATAGGGGATTAGGGCATCTCAGGATAGAGCATCTTTGACATTATGTTATATGTTATGACACTGTATTTTTTTATTATTGAGCCTGCAAGCTCCATTTTTTATGATCACGACACATCTTGACATTGTACCCATGACACATATTTTGAGTGATATATGATATGACTTTTGGTGGCAGTTTATGATATGCATGGTTATGTGATTATGCTTGTTGTTTACGATGATGTTATGCTATGGATGTTCATGCTTCTATGATGTTTATTGATGCATTCTAGATGGTTATGTGATGGTCTAATATGTTTTATGGTTATGAATTTATGATTATGTTATGAATGCTTTATTCCCTTATGAGAATGTAGTTGTGCATGCAATATGGTGATGTGGTGCATTTATGATTATGGATGTTTATACCATTAGGATATGTATGAATAATGACAACAATAGAAATGACCTAATGTTCATGAATGTGATGTAATATGTTAATGCAATTAATGTTAATGTAATAGAATGCTTATATGATAATGCAAAATGCAATGATTGAGGATGTTTAATATGAATGAAAAATGTGGTGCGTAGTACCACATTCCATGTTATAATGTATAATGTGATGCAATGTATATGAAATGTAACGCAATGTGATGTAATGGATCAGGATGTAAAATAAAATGTGATGGATGGAAATGAACTATGATGCAATGTCATGAGTTGTTATAATATAATGCAATAAAATGTCAATTCTGTATGGATGATTTCTATGTTCGTATTTTCTTATGCAAATACATGTGACTTAATAAGATACTGCTACCTATGATGAAAATGCTTCCTATGATGTTCTCTAACATGATCATGTATGTCAAATGTTTTTGTGTGCCACAAGACTCTGTCAAGATGCGAACGAAAGAAGTGTTAGCATGGAAGAGATGGATGTTAGCACGAAGGGAGACAAAGGAGATGGAATGTTAGACGGGAAATGACAAGGGACCAACTTTCATGCTTTTATATCTATCATCATCAGGCATCAAAATTGTTGCAAATGGAACACAAACACCATGGTATGACATAAAACAAGGTGTGCAAGGTGACCATTTGTGAGAGACAAGCAGTCAAAAAGACAAAGCCAAAAGACAAGGAATGCCCCAGCTCATACTAAGGACCCAACTGTCCCAATCCTTTTTCCAAGACAAATCACAGAAAACAAGCAAAGAAAAGAGGCCATGATCCATCATTGTTCCTCTAAATCCATTTGGACATCCTCGAGGGAACTAGTAACATGACCAAGAACCAACCAAAAAGATAAGACAACCTGAGACCAACAAGTGTTTTCCAGAGAGACAGTGTTTGCCAGTAATATCAAGATAAGATTGTTTGATATGATTGATTAGGTTGACCAAGATGACCTAATTTGACTGATTGGTTGACAAGGATTGATTGATAAGTTGACAAAGGTTGACCAGTTGAATTGATTGATTGTGCCTGGTTTCAGGAAGGACACATCCTAATTAAGGCAAGATTAATTGACCAAGATGGAAAGATTGATTGATTTGATAAAGTGTGATTGATATGATTGATTGATGTGAGGATGCCTGGTTTTAGGAAAGAAATATCTTGTTGGAGGCAAGCAACACATATGATAAAGTTGACAAGTGTTGACAAAGCACCTAATTGCAAGAAAGACACATCCTACTGAAGCTGAATGACTAGATTGACCAAAGATAGTCTAATCTTAGGAAGGACACATCCTAATAGAAGACAAAAGATAAGACCGAATGAGGCAAATACCATAGTTCCCATTCTGATATAAGACCAATGACCTGTTCAATTGATTGATGATAAGATGATCGATTGATTAAAGATGAAATATTTGTTGGTTGTGTGTGTCTATTGATTCATGATTAGGTTTGAATGATGATTACTTGTGAAAAAAGAATGCGACTAGACTTGACAAACCCTAAAGGACTGATCTAGGGCCTTGGGGGTTCATCGATTGATGGCCTTTCCTACGTTATACACATAGAGACCTCGTAGTTTGACATGAATTGACTTTGTTTTATTTGACAAAAGACTTAGTCATGATTTTATTTGGACAAAACTAAAAGGACTGACTTAATGTCTCGAGGGCTCATTTAAGATGAGCCTTGCCTATGTAGCAAATGCATAGAGACAATGTAGTTCGGCCCTACTAACACAAACTAACTCAGACATAGACTTTGATTCTATTTTTGGAAGTTTTGAATTTTTCTAATGTTTTTTTATTTTGGATATTTTCTATTTTTTTAGATTTAGATTTTTTCTGATTTTTTTGGATTTTGATATTTTCTGATTTTTTTTGGATTTTGATGTTTTCTATTTTTTTTGGATTTTGATGTTTTTTTTTTGATACGTAAGTTGTGGGGATAGGGGACCACTCCCTTTATTAAAAGATAATAAAATTACATAAACCTACGAGAACATAGAGAAGGAGCAGAAAACTATAGGGGTTGTGCAAGATCATGATGGGCCAAAAAGTGGCGATGTGAAAAAAGTTGCGTTTTGCATTGACCAAAAAACGTGAAAATCCCGAGTTGACTTTTTTTTGGCTTGGGTGTCCATACATTGCTCCAAAGCAATTCCCAAGACAAGAATTACAAATCGGATATCCAATATATCCAATTTGAATTGGATATCTGATTTGTAATTCTTGTACATATAGATATATGTGGCCTTTTAAAATCATTTCAAGAATTTTAACAGCTGAGAGTGCACAGTGAGAGCGATGTTTGGGCGATCAGATATTCGATTTGAGCTAATATCCAATTTGGAGGGTAATTTTTTGGTTTTTTTTTGTTTTAATTGATTTTTCTATTAGTTTTGTATAATTTTAACTAGTTTTTTATGGATTTTTGTTAAAAAGTAGGGTTTCTTATGGATTTTTATTAAAAACTAATTTTTTTATGGATTTTTATTAAAAATTAGTGTTGTTTATCGATTTTTATTAAAAACTAGAGTTTGTTATGGATTTTTGTTAAAATGTAGGGTTTTTTATGGATTTTTATTAAAAACTAGGGGTTTTTTACAATAATTTCATTTATATTGTGTAATTTCAATTAGATTAATTAGTTTTAAACTTTAATCAGGTATTATGGCTGAGAATGAAAATGCACAAATGCCAAATGCTCCACCACCTCTACGCCCATCAATTGAAGACTTAATTGGTGAAAAATTGAACCAATTTAGGGGCATTTGTGATGTTTATAAGACAATCCCCCGATTATCCCAGATGACAAACACATTGAAGGAAATAATTAAAAATATAGAAACCCTCTCCACCCAACATAATTCCTTTCTTTCGTGGTGAGAAACCATGAGGGAATATGACTCCTATGGATTGTCTTATGAAGATGTGAAAGATCTCCAAATAAAAAAATCCCAAATAGCCTCTTTATTTGTTAACCCCTACACCGATTTTCCAGTTAATGTTTTTGATATAGGAAAAAATAGATTTTGAAGGGAACCGAAACCCTTTAACAAAAAAAGAGCAAGGCTGCATAAAAGACAACAAACACCCAGCAAAAAAGACCAGCTCCAAAATAAGACCAATTAAGATTTATATTTAACATTTTTCTTGTGGGAGCAAAGAGTCATGTCGAAAGATGACCGAGAGGATTTATCTTTTTTTCCCTTAACTATGATCCAACCATCTTCCACTTGCACCACCTTACCGTGCCACGCCAGCTCGCTACTTTCATGAAGATGAAAGCCAACAGCCAAAGTTAATGTTAATGTTAATAAACTAAAACTTTCTATAAAATGGTGCATGAATAAGGACATTGTAGATAACTTTTGGGATCGTTGGTGTATGGTTTTTGATAAACCACCCAACAACAATAGTGATATACCATTTTACTTTATTAAAAAATTATACATTGAGTTTGCGTTAGGGCATCATTTTAATTACTTTGACATTAAACCCTTCTAGGGCATCAGTGGAGGTATGCCCTAGGATAGACCAGTGGCAGTTAGAGTAGTCCAGTGCCCATATGTTCCCCCTCCTCCCCTCCTTCCGCCACCTCTAGTACATGATCCAGATATTATCGAGGATGCAACCACACAAACTATTTAGGCTATTCACTCTTTGAGTGGTCTTTTGGTTTCCCATACTTCTATAGTAGCTCATCCACATTTTGGTGATGTTGGCGATGGATCGAGTGTTGTTGCATCATCCTCCTCGGACCTATCCACATATTTGTGTGCCACATACTTGCACTATGTACCACCAGATATGCTTGGGTACTATTGTATAGCTCGCTAAATGTCCCTTGGAAACTTCTGATTATGACCTCCATGATGTGGACATTATAGGAGATCATATGCAAGGGAGTGGAGCACACCTTACAGAGTCTTTTCCTTCTATAGAGGGGGATGTTGGAATAGTTACACAGGTAAGATTTAAGTTGTAAATTCATAACTTGCATTTGTTTTTAAATGAATATTAATAAGAGATAGTATCAAGTACTAATATTTATTTACATGGTCTATTTAATAGTTGATGTCTGAGGAGGAGCTCACACAGGTGACTGATAGCACCCTTAGGGCCATTTCATTTGGCCTCAACATGCACATAGTATATATTTTCACACTCACTAGTTTACATTTTTTTATTATATAATTACTTGTCATTTGAATTTTCATTAATGAAATTATATATTAACTTATATGTTTATCTTATTTTCCTCTTGTAGGAAACACCTAGTGTGAGTGAGGTACAATGTTGTTTAGACTATGGAAGTGCAATGTTAGATAAGGGAAAGGTAATTGAACTCAAATTTGATAGAATTAAGATCTTATATTGATTATACATACATTGACATAAATTGGTAGTTTCATTTGTACTTGTCATTTTTATGTATAGGTAGTTGTGAGCTATACATCATTGTTGACAAGTGGCACAACACCTGAAGGAGATACAGAAAAAGAGATTCCTAAAGAGGTGCGTGTTTATTTTATTTTGTGTTTGGTAAATATGTTCCTATTACCAACAATTGTATGCTAACTTGTATCAATTTTATGTTTTTGTTCACATATATAGATTGACATTACAAAAATTGGTTTGCTTGGTTCTTTGAGAGGGGCATATTCTAGGACTCTTGACCCTTTGAAGAGACCTATATTTCAGGTAATCAAGATTTCAATTTTAGAGTTCAATTATAATTCAATGTATATTGATTTTGATGTTAATTATTCGATTTTAAATTATATAGTATAACTAATCTCAATTGTGATTTGAATTTTTCTTGTGCAGCTACCTTCAGAGCTAAAGAGTGCTTCAAAGAGGCTCCACTTTGATGATCCACCAGTAATTTAGGATGAGATAAACATTTTGGCATGTAAATTTTGAATAGATATTGAGATTGCATATGCCACATTTTGTAAAACTTTGTTTGAGTTGGCATTGATGCCATTTTTGCATATGGACATACACTTGATTATTGGATAATTTGATATATAGAAGTTGACAATCAAAATTTAATTTGTTCCTCATGTGCATGATTAAACTCTTTAAAAATTTAATCTTGAGAAATGGTTAAACATCAATGTACAATAGCATAAAAAATAATGGTCATATTATGTATTTTATATTCATATCGCTGATTACATTGCATTGCACATCTTTCAAACTCAAAGCATTACTTCACATTGCATAACTAACAACACATTACTTCAACTAACAGATATGCAATTACTTCACATTGCATAACTAATAACTAGGAGCAGTTGTCACTTGCATTTGCTTGTCATGGAATTCTATGAGACCACATTTCTTTGAGGCATTTTTTCAAACAGTTCACTGCCTTGTCTATGCTACCACATTTTTCATACATGTCTACCAAAGCTTTTTATCAAACAGTTAACTTGATTGTTGCTATGGCTAAAATCCTAAGGATGCTTTGGAAAAATTCTATCAAAGCATAATAGTAAGCATAACATAGACAAGGTAATTTGTCGCTCATAAGTTCATGGTGATGGAATGCCATGACAATCAAAAGAAATTTTGATTGTCATGGCATTCCATCACCATGAGACCTCATTTCTTTGAGGCATTTTTTCAAACAGATGACTACCTTGTTGATTTTCATGGCATTCCATCACCATGAGACCTCATTTCATTGAGGCATTTTTTCAAATAGTTCACTGCCTTGTCTATGATACCACATTTTTCATACATGTCTATCAAACATTTAATTGCCTTGCTGCTATGGCTAAAAGCCTAAAACAAGTTCTTTCGAACAAGCTATGGATGCTTGGAAAGAATCTAACAAAGCATAATAGTAAGCAATAACATAGACAAGGCAATGAACTGTTTAAAAAAAATGCCTCAAAGAAATGTGGTCTCATGGTGATGGAATGCCATGACAAGAAAATTGCTATAGATTGTCATGGCATTCCATCACCATGAGACCACATTTTTTTGAGGTATTTTTTCAAACAGTTCACTGCCTTGTATATGCTACCACATTTTTCATACGTCTACCAAAGCATTTTATCAAACTGTTCACTACCTTGCTGCTATGGCTAAAAGCCTAAAACAGGGGCTTTCAAACAAGCTATATGGATTCGTGGAAAATGGTGCAGGAGCACCTTGGAAACAAAGGACTAGTTGATGGTTATTTGATGCAACCAAGGATGGCAATACATAGGACTCCTTTGGAACAACTTTCACAAATCATGCAAACTACGCTGCTCAACCTAGCCAAATAGGCCAAATTTCCAAAGCAACCACCCTTGGAACACTTCACAGACCCTAAAACTTATTGGGGAAGCACTCAATAGATGAAAAAACCTCAAATTTTCCCATTTATCCTCTGGAGCTCACCCTCTAAGACCCTAGTCCACAAAACCCTCAAATTGCTCAAATTTGGCAAGGGTTTATTGAAAAACCTACTTGTAGACTTCCCCAAAATTTACCACCAACTCCAACACCCTTGAATAACCCTGCACAAGCTTAAAAGAACAAGAAAAGTGACTGCCCTCAAACAATTCCCACTTTTACCCTCTCTAACCTCACTTTTTCATGCAAAAACACCTCCAATGCCATCTAGGGCATCACCAAAAATCATAAAGCTAACCTCCCTTGCACAAGAAACAATTAAAATATGTTTATCTATCCTAACTAAGCCTATCCACCAAGTTACAACATCATACAGTGACTGGAAGGCTTAAAACTCCATTTTAAATGCACTCAAACCCTTGGAACAAGGCTCACAGACCGACCTCCAGTAAAATGCCTCTTAAATGCACAAAAATGAATGAAATTACTTCAAACCAAGTTTGTGAAGAAGTTAACTCTACTGCCCACCAATTTCCATTAAAAAGAAAGCAACAAGCTATGGTCTCGTGGCTTTTTTTCGCACGAAAATCAGTGTTGGAGTTCAGTTGGAGGTTGAAAACTACTTGTAAGGGCATAAATAAATCTTGTTCTAGAACTCGTATGACCAACCCAACTGTTCCATCATGTCTGAATGGGTACGTTTTGATTAGGTATGGTCCCCTTTTGCACCCAAACAGGCCGAACCAGTCTGAGCTACGTTCAACTAACGAAATCCTTTAAGAGTCCAAAGTGCAAAAGGGCAGCAATCTTTGATGGACTGTTACTCAGAAACCATGATGCCTACAAACTTTTTTTCTGAGGCTACGAGATTGTGTTGGGCCCCTCTACAATAACCTATATCGGTTTTTTCTATCTCGGAGGTGTTTTCCCATGGTGACAAGTTTTTAGTTGAGGGAAAAGTCAGATGCAAGCAGTGTAAAGTTGCAAAGTGGTGCAAATTTCATTCTGCAACTCGTACAACCAAACAGACTGTTCCAACACATCTGGATAGGTACGTTTATGCTAGGGATAGTCCTCTTTTGCACCCAAATATGCCTAATCACTCTGAGCTACATTGGACCGACGATTTCCCTTAAGAGTCTAAAGTGCTAAAAGGTAGCAATCTTTGAAGGGCTATTTCTCAGAAACTGTGATGCTTATAGACTCTTTGTCTAAGGCTATGGGATCATTTTGAAACCATCTACAATAACGTCCCTCATTTTTTTCTATCTCGGAGGCATTTTCCCCTGTGGTGATGAGTTTTAGTTGAGGGAAAAGTTGTCAGATGCAAGTAGTGTAAAGTTGCAAAGTGGTGCAACTTTCATTCCGCAACTCATACGACCAAACAGACTTATCCAACACGTCTGGATGGGTACGTTTACGCTAGGGATGGTCCTCTTTTGCACCCAAATATGCTAAATCACTCTGAGCTACATTGGATCGGTGATTTCCCTTAAGAGTCCAAAGTGCTAAAAGGCAGCAATCTTTGAAGGGCTATTTATCGAAAACCATGACACTTACAGACTCTCCATCTGAGGTTACAAGATTGTGTTGGGACCATTTACAATAACCTATCTTAGTTTTTTCTATCTGGAGGTGTTTGCCCGTGGTGACGAGTTTTCTGAGGGAAAAGTTGTCAAATGCAAGTAGTGTAAAGTTGCAAAGTGGTGTAACTTTCATTCTACAACTCGTATGACAAACAGACAGTTCCAACACATCTGAATGGGTATGTTTACACTACGGATGGTCCTATTTTGCACCCAAATATGCCAAATCACTCCGAGCTACATTGGACCGATGATTTCCCTTAAGAGTTCAAAGTGCTAAAAGACAAAAATCTTTGAAGGGCTATTTCTCATAAACTGTGACACTTATAGATTCTTTGTCTGAGGCTACGAGATTGTGTTGGGACCATCTACAATAACCTCTCTCGGTTTCTGCTATCTCAGAGGTGTTTTCCCATAGTGACGAGTTTTTAGTTGAGGGACAAGTTGTCAAATGCAAGCAATGTAAAGTTGCAAAGTGGTTCAACTTTCATTCTACAACTCGTACGACCAAACATATTGTTCCAACACATTTATATGGGTACATTTACGCTAGAGATGGTCCTCTTTTGCACCCAAATACACCGAATCAATCTGAGGTGCATTGGACCAGCGATTTCCCTTAAGAGTCCAAAGTGCTAAAAGACATCAATCTTTGAAGGGATATTTCTCAGAAACTATGATGCTTACAGACTCTCTGTTTGAGGCTATGGGATCAGAAACTATGATGCTTACAGACTCTTTGTTGGGACCATATACAATAACCTCTCTTGGTTTTTTGCTATCTCAGAAGCGTTTTCTTGTGGTGACGAGTTTTCAGTTGAGGGAAAAGTTGTCAGATGCAAGCATTGTAAAGTTGCAAAGTGGTGCAACTTTCATTCTGCAACTTTTACAACCAAACAAACTATTCCAACACGTTCGGATGGGTACATTTACGCTATGGATGGTCCTCTTTTGCACCCAAATACGTTGAATCACTACGAGCTACATTGGACCGACGATTTCCCTTAAGAGTCCAAAGTGCTAAAAGGCCATACCATCTATTGTACGGTCTATAGCTTGATGGTATGGCCATGGTAGATGTTATTAGGACTGTATAAGGTTACTATGTGGGTTTAAAGAGTTGGAAAGGTTTGTAGTTGAGTTGGTGAGTTTCCATACATGGCAAAAATGAGTGAAATTAGGGAAAAATGGTGGTTACAACATGCTAATGTCAATGAAACGTGGGGGCAACAAGATTTAAGGTTGGATCAAGCTTTTTCAAGTCCTAATAGACATGTTTGATGAGTTTATAGGGTGTGGAAAGGTTTAAAACATTGATTTCCTTAAAACCCTCATGAAAGTTGCTAAAAATGAGGGTTTGTTGAAATAGAGCTTTGGAAAGCGTATCTCACCAAAATTATTGTAGTTTTAGTAGTTTGGTAGGCTGCTTAATGCCGCCCCATCAAAATTTCAAGTTTGGGAAGTGTTTAAATATGAGTCTCTTTGTAAAATGGGCTTATTTTAGTGAAGTTGCACCCAAGTCTGGGTTTGAGGATCAAATTGGAGTTTGAATCATCTTTAATTGTAATTGTGTTGTTTAAAGCCACCTAGCTCTTGCATCAAAAAACTCTTACCTGATCAACTTGAACATCATGCACACCCAAATACCTTGTTTCCACTTTGCTAGATCAAAGACTCAATTACATTGGAAATGACCTTCACATGACCTTTTTACATTTTTTTTTGGAAAAAAGTGGCAAGCCACTATAATTTATTATATATAAATAGGAGATATTACAAAACCTGGTTCAAATGATCATACTGACAAGAAAGAACCAGGAAGAAAACCTTCGGTTGTAGCTCGATTAAGTGCAAAAAGCTCTTACAGAATTGTCCCAATAACAGTAACAAAGAATACACCTATATGACTATTTCAGCCTATGAGTTTCCAAAATACAGACCCCTTTACATTTAAAACATGCCCTTTATACAATGCTAGGAATTTGGCCCATATTTCAAAAAACATCACTAGATATAGATTATGCCCATACATAGTTATGACCTTTTTACATTGTTTCACATTTGAAAATTCAAATTTTACAAAGTTTTCCTATTGGAGGCATTCATGGCATAGTCTTCCACAAGAGTAGCATGTTGATGTTCTGGAGTGACAAGCACCTATACAAACCATCAAGGTAGTAGTTAAACTACATACAATAGAAAAGATGCTTAGAATAAAAGACACTTAGAATAAAAAATCTATATTATTGTAATCTATCGCATACCTCTCCGAAAGGATCAGAGCTTCCTATTGTTGCAGTAGGTCCATGATCAATCGTGTTAGGAATATCGCAAAAGTTGTCAAATGAGAAATCTATATTGTCACAATAGAAAAGATGCTTAGACTAACAAATCTATATTAATCTAAACAACTTCAATGATGAATTGGTAATGCAAACTATAAAAGATGCTTAGAATAACCAATCTATATTATTCTAAATGACCTAATTGATGATGAGATGGTAATGCAAACTATAAAAGACACTTAGAATAACAAATCTATATTATTGTAATTTGTTGCATACCACTCTGAAAGGATCAGAGCTGCCTATTGTTGCAGCAGTTCCATGATCAATCATGCCAGGAATATCACAAAAGTTGTCAAATGAGAAATCTATATTGTCACAATAGAAAAGATGCTTAGAATAACAAATATATATTAATCTAAACAACCTGAATGATGATGAATTAGTAATGCAAACTATAAAATATGCTTACAATAACCAATCTATATTATTCTAAATGACCTAATTGATGATGAGATGGTAATGCAAACTATAAAAGATGCTTAAAATAAAAAATATATATTGTTGTAATTTGTCGCATACCTCTCCAAAAGGATCAGAGCTTCCTATTGTTGCAGTAGGTCCATGATCAATTGTGTCAGGAATATCGCAAAAGTTGTCAAATGAGAAATCTATATTGTCACAATGGAAAAGATGCTTAGACTAACAAATCTATATTAATCTAAACAACCTAAATGATGATGAATTGGTAATGCAAACTATAGAAGATGCTTAGAATAACCAATATATATTATTCTAAATGACCTAATTGATGATGAGATGGTAATGCAAACTATAAAAGACACTTAGAATAACAAATCTATATTATTGTAATCTGTTGCATACCTCTCCGAAAGGATCAGAGTTGCCTATTGTTGCAGCAAGTCCATGATCAATCGTGTTAAGAATATTACAAAAGTTGTCAAATGAGAAATCTATATTGTCACAATAAAAAAGATGCTTAGACTAACAAATCTATATTAATCTAAACAACCTTAATGATAATGAATTGATAATGCAAACTATAAAAGATGCTTAGAATAACCAATCTATATTATTCTAAAATGACCTAATCAGATGATGAGATGGTAATGCAAACTATAAAAAAGAAACTTAGAATAACCAATCTATATTATTATAATATGCCGCATAGCTCTCTGAAAGGATCAAAGCTTCCTATTGTTGCAGTAGGTCCATGATCAATCGTGTCAGGAATATCACAAAAGTTTTCAAATGAGAAATCTATATTGTCACAATAAAAAATAGGGTTAAGGGTAGAGGGTTTAGGGTTTAGGGTAGGAGGGAGAGA
>VDFB02105785.1:427753666-427781863 GCA_007258455.2 Sequoia sempervirens | reverse complement strand
AATATAATATATTATATATCAAATACATAATTCGGTAAGAGATTATCATAAATTGTATATTATATATTACATTATAAACTATATTTTATATTATATATTAAATTATAAACTTTATTGCATTTATTTTTTAAACTCATATCTAAAACATATCGGATATCGGATTCAAATCAGATATTTGATATCTCTGACACAAAATTTAATTCCTAGGGATTAGCCTCGGGCTTGCTTTGGAATTTGGTTTGGACCTACCAATCCTAAGAAGTCAACACAAAAAACGTGTTTAACAACTTACCTTGCTTTTCCAGACTTCACCCATGTGGCTGACGACTTTTTTTTACCCAAAATTGATGAAATGAAAAGAGTTTGTAAAGGAGCTTCTCAGCTTTCCACCAATATAAATTATACTTTACTTTGAATCTAATAAATAATTATTATTCATTTTCTATTAGAATTATGACTAAAGTCATGATTGATAGGCTGATTGAAAAAACATCTATAGCTTTCAAAGCGATATCACATTTGAATCTAAAATATGTCACATTCTATGCTTAGCATACTATAGAGTTTTAAAAAATGAATTTCATAAATTTTTTTGACCAAATTAAGGTGGTCAAACATACAAGTTTACAATATTTTTGAAAGTTGTAATAAAAAAATCATAATTAATTATTTATTTGGAAAAAAATTGCAAAAAAATATGCATCACATCTGGACATGAGTCCTCTACTTATATCTAAAATCTTATAAAAAAATATTATCATTTTATTGTGGTTAGGGTGGTCAGACAGACGCCTACTTCTTATTTTTTCCCTGAAATTTAAGTACTATTGCATTGAAATTTCAGATTTTCACCAAATAGATTTTTTTTTTAAAATAAACCTAGTAGTTTAGAAACTACATTCAATTTTCCACAAATTCTATTTTTACATATTTTTGAAATAATATAGATAACTTATTCAAATTTTAATGTCAAGTTGCCTAACTCTGATTTTCTGAAATTTCATTGCCACTTAAGGACCTGTTTTTTCCATGATGATCTTGCACATACCCTACAGGAAACTCCAGAAGAAGAGAGAAGAAAGGGGAAAGCTAAAGAGACCTATAGAAGAAAATAAGATTGAAACAGATTACCAAAAATGATACAATGGTACCTAGAAAGAGAAAACAGAGCACAATGGCTCAAAGACTATGCCCTACACTATTTTCAAAAGAGAAGCGCCTCCAAAGTCCGCTGCAAACTAGCTTCCACCGCTTCTAATTTACCTTTAGTGCAAAGATTTTCCACAGCAGACTTCCTCCCGACCTTCCGCTTTAAACCATAATCGGGTTTAGATTTGCCACTTAAACACTGAGAAATCCCAAATTTCTTGGGGGTCCAAAGAAAAATCATCATAACAGTCCTGATAATGCCCTTCCAGGTCCTCCATGAAAGGGAAAGTTCCATCATATTTAGAGTCATCTTCCTCCAACCCAGAGAGAGAATCAAATGGGCTCTCATGAGCAGGGACAATAGGAAGAGAAGAAGGACCCACCTGCTGATCCAAAACTGACTCTAACACCTGTGATGAGACCATAAAATGTCTCATTATATCTATGAAATAACATCTTTTTCCTTTGCATATAAAGTGGATCTAAGTGTAGTTTTTGAGCTTATGGTTTATTTAGAATGAAATAAAGAAGTTATATTTGGTTATTTCTTTGTAAATCATTGTTATCTTATTGTCAACTATTACCAAATGTTAAATCTTGGAAAAAGGTGTTAAAGTGTATACATGTAGCTCCAAAGATCATCTTTTGAAGATGCTCTGAAAGTGCTTCGAAGATGCTTCGGAAGTGCTCTGAAGACCAGCATAGAATACTCTGAAGATGCCAATATTGTGCCAAAGTACAATTGGATCCTTTGGATTGAAGTAGTCACTTCTTTGATATCTATAAATAGACTTTCTATATTTAGATATCCTATTTTTAGGCATTACCATTTATGGTAATGGCCTAAATTAATCTGGTTGTATTCATACTTCTAAATTTGTAAATCTAGATATGTATTTTTAGTCCATAGTTTGTTGAGGCGGTTCCAACGTCTTCCTAGAAACGTCGATCCTATTGCCTATTTTTGGATAAGTAGATTTTGGCATTAGATTGCCTAGATTTTTGTAATCTGTTATTAGGTTTTGAGATGTGTTTAAATACACATCTCCTTCTCATTTTCGGGGAGCTTGAAGCAGTAAATCAATAAAATATATTTTGAAGTTTGAGAAAAAGCTTGTGTTCTGAATAAAATCCTCTTCCAAGGAATGAGCTAGCCACTCATTCCAGGGAAGATGGATCAATGTATTTTATTTGTTTATTTATTTCTTTATTCTATAAATTGTTATTCTCTTTCTTTTATGTTTTGTAAACATTTATCTATATAGTTTGTTGTAAACCTGCAAGTATTTTCCGTGTTTATTATTTTCTTTTAATTCAACAATTTACTTTCTGCCAAGTGTGCTCTTTAATTTCTGCAAGTGTGGTGTGCTCTTTCAATTGCTGCAAGTGTGCCATTTCAATTCTGCAAGTGTGCTCTTTCAATTCTGCAAGTGTGCTCTTTCAATTATGCAAGTGTGCTATTTGATTTCAACAAGTGTGAAGTGTGGTAGAAGGGTTGTTAACCATAAATATCTCTCTCCTATTGCATATTTCCTTTGGATGTCATCCTCATATTGACATTATTAAATGATGTGATTGATAACCTCATCAACATGGGGAGGATTGAAGAACTTACCATGATTCCTCCAAATGAACTCAGTGTCAGGAGAACTACCCTTTTTGATCCATTTTTTCAAGCAAACATTCCTCGCCCCTGTATAACGATTGAGGGGACAAGCTTCAAACCTGTGTCCAAGCATATTGCAACGGAAGCAACAGAAGGGTAAGCCCTCATAATTTAAAAATTGAGTCCAAACACCATGCAAAGAATGGATCTGAATAGAATAAGAGAGGGGTTTAGAAATATCCACCATTGCACACACCCTGTAGAATCTATGATCTGAAACCACCCCGTCTGAATCAAGCTTGACAAAGGACCCCACCTGATTGATCATATTGCTAAGCATATCCACATTTTGAAGAACCAAAGGCAGGTTGTAAATCCTTATCCAAATAGGAATAAGAGTAATCTTCATAGTGGTCGGGTCAAAGAAAGGTGACCAAGGTGAAATAAAGAGGCCAGAGTGCTCTAGAAACTAAGGCCCTTTCTTCAAGACAAAATTGCAATCCTCCGCAGAACAAAAGGTTACCAGAAAAACAACCAAAATCCAAAGATTCTATAGTAGGGAGAGACAAATTACTCTAGGTGTCCTTGATCCAATTGATAATAGAGGACACCGATGGAATCTTGTGCAGGCATCTCAGAACAACTGAGTGAACACCCAAATCCCCTACAATCATATCAATACAGCCATTAGAAATGCTAAAATCCACCGGCTCGTCAGAAAAGGAGACAATCGAATCCCCTAAGGAGAAATAAACATCGTCAAAATGAGGGTCATTATCCTTATTTGTCAGAGGGGAGGGAATAAAGGGAACAAGAGAGCTGGGCTGATTAGGGTTTTCCTACAAAACAAAATTCTAACAAAACTCAGAGCACACATGATAAGGGTTCACCTTGTTCTGACACCCGTCAACATTAGGCACAACACCAAAAGTAGCCCCTGCCTCGTTAGCATCCAGAGACTCGAAGGTCTGAGAGGGAGCATTCGACGCAGTGTCCTGAGAAGCCCTTGAATGAAGATTATACCTCTTTCGTGCCTCTCCCACCACATCATTCCATCCACCACGCCTGGCACTAGGGAACAGTGAAGAGTTTCTAGATGGTTGTTTATGCATCTCACCAATTTTTGGAGCTCCAACCCCATGCACAACCAGAGCAAGAGTGATGCCATTGCAAGCAACACTGGGAGAGCCCTCACACATTGTTGTTCTTGTAACACAATAATTCCCAAAATCCCTCTTTGTTGAATCCCAAACTCTCATCCCTTCCAATTTTGATGTTTTCAAAGGCTGATACCATGTGTTATTTCCCATGAAGATGTAAGTCAAGGAATTTCCCCCCAGTCAGATATAGGACCAATGTATTATGTGTGAGGGAAAGTAGCAGACGAATGTAAAGGATGATCATGAAGGCGAAGGTTACTAAATGTCAGTGGTTCTCAGGCCATGAGAGGGATGGCAAAGCTTTATTATGGATAGGTGTCATGTGCGAATGGATGAGCGAAGGATGGAAAATCAGGTGGAGTGATAGCAGTCGGAGGAGCAGAGACTGACTACACATGGTGCATGTTTGCTAGGTTTTCACCATGGTACTTATCCAAAGCACCACTGAAGTGGTTTTCACTTTTGGACGAATTATTTCTCTTCCCTATTTTTTTTTGTCATTTTTTTCATTTTTTTGATTTTTTTGTTGTCACCAAGATGCCTGTTTGTCAGGTTTTCATCAGGACTCTTTTTTTTTTTGTATTTTTATCTTTTTGAAGGGATACCCTGAGAATCAAGTGTAGTACTTGCGAAGGTGCTTGTTGTTGATGGGTTCAGACAATGGTTCTCCTTCGGGAGTAGAAATCTGATAAGCACCAGATCTAGATGTAATTGTGATGATATAAGGGCCCAACCAATTAGGTTCAAACTTTTTGGGCTTCTCTCGTTTTGCCTAATTCTTCGGATTTTCTTTCAGGACTAAGTCACCAATGTCAAAGATTCTAGGTTGGACCTTCTTATTGTAGTTGCATCAAAGGCAGTTCTGATATGCTTGCAAATGTGTTAAAGCATTCAATCTCTTTTCATCCAATAATTCTAGCTCATGTAGACGAGATACTTGGTATTCTTCTTAATCAATCAATCCTTGCATTGAGACTTGTAAGGATGGTAATTCAACCTCAATAGGAACTATGGATTCAAATCCATAGACAATGGAGTATGGAGTGGCTCTTGTAGAGGTGCAGACACTGGTATGGTAGGCCCATAAAGTAGGATTGAGTTGGAGGTGCCAGTCATGGCCAGCGTCATTGACAGTCTTCTTTAAGATTTTAAGAATGGTCTTATTAGATGCGTTAGCTTGGCCATTACCCTAGGGGTAGTATGGGGTACCAAAGTGGTGTTGGATATGAAATTTTTCACAAATTTTGCAGACATCCTGATTCTTAAAAGGGCAACCATTATCTGTAATGATGGACTACGGGATACCATAGCGGCATATAATTTAATTCAAGATGAACTTGGTTATCTGCTTTCCAATAAGGTAGGTCATCGGGATGGCTTTGATCCATTTTGTAAAATATTCAATAGTGACAAGGATAAACTTATGCCCATTTGCAGAGGTGGGATGGATCTTTCCTAAAAGGTCAAGTCCCCATTGACAAAATGGCCATGGCGATATAACCAGTTGTAGTTCTTGAGTTGGTGCATGTATAAGATCTCCATGAATCTGACATTGGTGATATTTCTTCACAAAGTGATAGGCATCACGTTCCATTGTAGGCCAATAATATCCCATCCTCATGAGCTTTTTAGCTAAGTTCAAACCAACAAAGTGAGCTCCACATATACCTTGATGTACCTCTTATAAGATTGTCTATGATTCATTTGAGTAGAGACATCGAAGAAGGGTGCTATCTAGACTACGACAGTAAAGGGTATCTTCAATGATGGCATATTTGGATGCTTGTCAGATAAATTTTTATGTTGGTTGGGGGACAAGTTTGTAGGGATAATTTGGTCATGTAAACAACGTAAAATGTCTTTGTACCAAGGTGATTCAAGACCAACAAGTTCACACAGAAGTTCAGTTTCGGGGACATCAAATGCAAGGATCAACAACCAGTCTACTGAGAACTGGTATTGTGATGCGTTGTTGGGAATGTCCAAGAGAGATCCAATCATAGCCATTGCATCAATTGCTTTGTTCTGGATTCTCGGTATCTATTCAAAGGTAATAGAATCAAAGTATAGTCCGAAACTATCCACCGTACATTTATAGGGCATCAACTTCTCATCCTTGGTGTCATAATCATCATTAACTTGCTTAATCACTAATTGAGAATCACCATAGACTTGAAGATCCTTGATTTTCCATTTTATTGCCATTCGAAGCCCTGTCAATAATGCTTCATACTTAGCTATGTTGTTTGTGCATGGAATGCTATTCGAAATGACTTGGGAATGGAATATCCTTGAGGTGTGATGAACAGAATACCAGCTCCTGACCCATGACTTGTGTAGGATCCATCAAAGTACAATTTCCATGTTGTTGCCATTTCTATGAAAAATATTGATTCATCTAAGAAATCGGATATCAAAGGGTGATTTTCCTTTACTAGTGCTTTTGTGAGTTGATCAGCTATTACTTGTCCTTTTATTTCTTTTCAATCAGTGTACTCAATGTCATACTCACTTTGGATCACAACCCACTTAGCTAGTCTTCCTGTCAAGGTTACTTTGCTGAGAAGATATTTCAAAGCATCAATTTTGGAAATCAGTTTTGTCTTGTGATTCAACATATAATGTCTCAATTTCTAGGCTGCAAATACAATTGCTAGACATGCTCGTTCAATAGGGCTATAGTTCAATTCATATCTAAATAAGGTGCGACTGATATAAGAAATTGCTCATTCCTTGCCATCATTATCATATTGTGCTAACAATGCCCCCAGTGCTGATGTAGTTGCTATCACATACACTATCAAATGTCTTTTTTCAATCAGAGGCATAAGAACTAGTGGAGTTAATAGATAATTTTTGATCTAATCAAATGCTTCTTGGAATTTCTCTATCCAATTAAAGGGAATTCCTTTTCATAACAGATGTTGAAATGGATGGATCTTGTCTACGAGTTGGGCAATGAACCTATGACTTGATTGTAGTTTTCCTTGTAATGTTCTCAGTTGACTAATATTGGTGGGTGGTGGCATATCCATGATAGCTTTTAATTTGGCGGGATCAACTTCTATTCCTCTCCGAGAGACAATATATCCTAGGAGTTTTCCTAATTGGACCCCGAAAACATATTTCTTTGGATTTAACCTAAGTTGGTATTTTTCAAGTCGTGTGAAAATCTTGTCCAAGACTACTAGGTGACCACTTCATTCTAGAGATTTTGAGAGGTCCTCAACATAATCCTCCATAATAACATGCATATAATCATGGAAAATAGTATTCATGGCTCTCTAATATGTAGCTCCAACATTTTTAAGTCCAAATGGCATGACATTCCAATAGAAAGTTCCCCAAGCGCATGTTTTAGTTGTCTTCAATTGATCTTCAAAGCAATTCTTATCTGACTATAACCTGAGAATCCATCCATGAGTGATAGCATTTCATATCTAGCAGTAAGATCTACTGTGATGTCAATATTTGGTAATGGAAAATCATCTTTAGGACAAGCTTTGTCGACATCTCTAAAATTCGTGCATACTCTAATTTGACCATTTGGTTTGGTGACAGGAACGAGGTTTGATATGCAATCTATGTAATCAATATAGTGTATGAATCCAACATCCAAAATCTTCTTCAGTTCTACCTTGACCAAGAGTGCAATATGTGGGTGCATTTTTCTTAATTTTTATTTGTATGGATTGGCATTTGGTAATAATGGCAAGTGGTGCAGAAATTTTTTGAGATCCAATCTAGGCATATCAGCATATGACCATGCGAAATTAACTTGTCTTTTTGAAAAGAATGTTGTAAACTTAGGCTTTTCCTTGGTGGTCAAAGATGCTGCTAACTATATGATTCTAGAGTTATCTTGTGTGCCAATGCTCACTTCTTTTGTTTCTTCTATAAGAAATGGAAATCTCTCTCAGTTTATAGGGAGACTATCCAGTCCTCCATCCTCAAGTGCCTTAGAGAGGTTTTCACCTTCAGATATATCCTTTATTTTTACTTTTTCACGGTCAGTAGGTGCCTTTCATTTTTCACCTGAAGACCTATTATTTTTATTTTTACTTTTTTCATTTTCACTTTTGTGACTAGAGGATAGGATAGCCTCACCAAAGTATGTTGCATAATTGAGTTCTATGGAAAATCCAACCTTATGATCCACACTTGGTATTCCTTTGCCATTCTTGAAAGTGTCCAAACTTGATGGTTCTTGTTCATCCCAAACTATGAGTTGTGGGTAGACAAGGGGCAATCCATCATTGGTATTGTTAAGGGTCATGGTGTAGGCAGCTAGGGTAAAGACGAAAGTAGAGTCATCAGGTTCCCAAGAGGTGGAATCAATGGTTTCCCAGAAGTGTTTGATCCATTCTTCTCTTTTCAAAGGGACCCTTGGATGGGAACTTGATGGGTTTTGCAGGGAACCAATTGTAAGCATTTGATTGAATGTTTCTTCAAGGGAAGGCTCATTAAATTGTCCAAATAGTTTGTCAAGGTCCAAAAAAGTAGTGGAGGAAAGGATGTCTCATTCATATTCATTGGAATCAGCATCAAAGTCCCAAGAGTCCTTGTATATCTCGATCTCATCTGAAGCATCAACAACCTCACTCAAAGGTGACCTGATACCCCAGATAGTCACTTTTATTAATACAAACCCTAACCCTTGATACTTTAGTAACTTAGGAGGTTGTAAAGGTTCCTTCATTCCTCATTTTTTTAGGCCAAGGCCATTGTTTCCATCATATCCTTGTCATTTCACTATTAGGAACCCTTTCGGATATTGGTCAATTGGAAATTTGTTAGTTACAGTGTCCTCCTCTTCTTTGTATGACCATGTGAGAATGTGGTCATCTAAAGACTCCTTGGATAGTTCCCCCCATTTAATGAAGGTGGTAAGGGGATTATGGATGATGACTTTGGGCTGAACGGGATGTGGTTTGCCATAAAACTTTGGTGATTTAGGTAACTTTCCAATGAAAAAGATACTCTTCATGTTATATTCTCTACATCCTTTGTCTTGAATCTGGATCTTTGGTGTGGAAGGTGTGATGAATGGGGTGGATTATTTAACAAGGGTAGATGGGTCAATGTACTGAGATGGAGTGGTAGATGATGATGAGGCCTCTCAGTTGATGGGCACTTGACATTCAACAGTTCCTTTTATGTTTGTGCAATACTAAAAAGGATCAGGGTCACTTGGAATAGTAATTTCAGTCACTTGGAATAGTAATTTCAGTGACATTGTAGGGGAATTTGAGGCATTGGTGGTAGGTGGATGGGATAGCCCTCATGACATGAATCCATGGGCGAAAAAGGAGAAGATTGTAGTGCAAGTCTAGATCAAAGACATGAAATATTGTGTTCTGTATTGCTAGGCCAACTCTTACAACAAGTGAAATTGTGCCTTCAGACGAACATTCAACATCATCATAAGCTTTGATCACAATTTTGTTGGTTTGATCTATACAATTCTCAAAGTATCCCAATGCTTTCACCAATTTTAGTGAGAAAATGTTCAAACCTGCTCCACCATCTACTAGGACTCATCTAATCTTGTTTTTATTAACGCATACTTCAAGATGGAGGGGGTCATTATTGTTAGGTTTTGGTGCGGAAAAGTCTTGTTTAGAGAAGGTGACATGGTGCAACATAGCTAGGTATCCAACCATGGCCTAAAATTCATTAACATCTAGGTTAGCAGGTATAGATGCATCTTGCAATACTTTATCGAGGATAGCTCTGTGTTGTGGTGATATTTGAAGGAGCTCTAGGATAGAAATCTGTGTGGGAGTCATCCATAGCTGATCTAGGAGATTATATTGGTTTTTCAACTGTGGGTTGGATGGAGGTCCTGGAATAGTTATCTTGGTTCTACAAGTGGTAACAACACATTCTGAGCTTGGTTTGTTTATGGTAATGGTGGAAATGTGATCATCAAAGGGTCTAACATTAAGGATAATAGTGTTGTATTCATGTTTGACGGTGGCATAATTGGCTTTGCTATCATTCCCTAAATTGGAGGCTTTTCCTTTTTCATGATCTTGCAAGGGAGTTTTGAATATGGTATGATCAGCATTGGTTTTGACTTGTGAATCTCCTATCAATATGGTTCCATTTTCAATGAGGTCTTAAATGATATTATTGAGGGTCCAACATCTAGTTGTTTTGTGTCCTTTTTCGTAGTGGTATTCACAGTATTCATCTCCTTTCCACCAATCAGGTTTGATCAATGATGGTTCATAATTTTTGGTGTTTGGTAGCGTGACAACATTGGATTGCAAAAGTTGTTTGAGGATTGATTCAATGGGTTCACCCAATTGAGTGTATGTTCTTTTGGGGTGGGGAGGACCTCTGTGTTGTTGATTGTTTTGGATGGAATTCAATGTTTGATTTAGACCTTGTGTTTGGGTGTTTGATGTATTTGATGAGGAAGGACCTTTAAGCTGAATGGTTGGACCTTTGGTTATCAGTTTGGCATCAACAACTCCATCATTTGTGATGTTTTGTTTCGAGACTAGTATTTTCTCGTCATTGTTGGGCTTTGGAGTTTCTTTGTTTACCTTGACTAGTCCTTTTGCGATAAGACCTTTTTCAATAAGGACACCTTTCTCAAGGATCTCATCAAAAGTTGTGCAACATTGGATTTGTAGACTACTCATCATTTCTTTGTCAATGTTTTCAATAAACATTGGATTTTTTGCTAACCAAACCTCACCATCTCTAGTAAAACAAGGTAAGTGATTCCCCTTCTTCATGTTTGGTTGTGCTTAACATTGCAAGGGTGACATCATTTTTAATATTGAAGGAAAAATGGTTGATGAATTTGTTAGCTAGTTCACCCCATGTTCTAATTCCTGGAGGGAGATGTGCAAACCAATCTAGGGTTGGCCTTGTGAGGCTCCGCAAGAATAGTCTCATAAAATAGGTAGGATCATATGAGACTTCCATACATGACGTGTTGAATTCTTGAATGTGTTATATTGGATCCCCTGTCCCCTTATACTTAGGCAAAGGAGGCATTGCGAAATGAGGTGGGAAGGGTGGCATGTATAAATTTCTGTCAAATGGAAACAAACACAATTACTCCATGGAAGAGGTCTTCTTGTTGGTCCCCAATTATACATTTGTCATTTGTTGTTGGAGGGCATGTATTTGTTGCATCAAAGTATCTCAAGGGATGGTGTTGCATTGGTTTGATTTGGTGTCATGATGTTGGTGTTGAGGTCACATGTCAAATTTAGATTGGAACTACTATTTTGAGGCGTGGGACCTTGGTTACCATATTGATGTGTATTGTTTTGGTTTGGAATGAAATATGCATTTAGGTTTTTCCTAAAGGTCATGTTTGTATTTATTATGGTGCTTTGGAATTGAGGTGTAGACCCTTGATTTGTTCCTTGGATTTGAAAGGTTGGTCCTTGATTTTCATTTTGGAAAGATGGTGTAGGTCCTTGATTAGCATTTTGAAATGTAGGTCCTTGATTAGTGTTTTGAAATGATGGGGTAGGTCCTAGATTGGTATTTTGATTTTGGATCCTTCATGAGGCAATGTGAACCTTTCTAGATTTGTTTGGTGGATGTTGATTTGATGAGGGTTTGCTTTGAAATTGGAATGAAGGACCTTGATTTGTGTTTTGAAGTGTGGGTATAGGACCTTGATTTTTATTTTGGAGTAAAGGTGTGGGACCTTGTGATATAGAACCTTGATTCATGTTTTGGAAAATGGGATTTGTAAAGCTCTTACCAATGGAATTTGATGAACTTCCAAATGTGAAATTTTGTCCTTGTGTAGTAGTATGGGTCTCCTTGTTTCCAAATATAGAGATGCTAGGGATGTGTGTGGTTGTCCCAAGTGGTATGGTTGACATTTTTTGTGATGAGGGCATGCCAAATGCAAATGATTTTGGGTATCTTCTTCTACAATGGTTGAGACATCAAAGCCTTGAGGGAGTTTGGCACTCTTTTTAGCTAGTGTGTTGTTATGTGTCTACATTATAGGTTGTATTGTAGCATGCCCCTTGTTCTACACAATAATTTTTCCTATGTTTTACCACAAGTGAATTTAATCTAAAGGCTAAATACATAGCAATAAATTTTTTTATTTCAATACAAGATAAAATGCACACATGATAGTAACAAAACATATTTCTTATTCATTCAATGAATTGATTACAATATTTCCAAATAAATGATTTCATAATCCAAATACAAATACATTTTTCATCTTTCAAAGAAATAGATACAAGTTACATACATAGCTCAACTGAGCTCCATTGACACTAGAAATATAATTGATCCAAGAAATCCCCTTTCAAATCTTTGGCTTGCCGACTGGGAGGAGAAGCATCACTCAAGTGCCTTTCCGCCATCCACAAACTAACTGCAGTCCCCTGCACATCTACCACATATGGTAAGATGGCCCTACCCTTTGACAAAGAGCTTTGGTTCAGAAACCACATAATACTAGCCTAAACTAAGTTGGTGTTGTGGCCTGCATAACTAGAACTTGATCACACGACACATCTATGTTCTACATGTATGAAAATCTTGAACTAGCATGAATGAGTAAGGTAACATAATGAGCTGATAGTGTAACCAGTGGTGAATTGCACCACTTTGGCCAATTCAGCACCCCTATTTTGGAATGGACGTCACACGCTCATCCACCATTCTAACTCGATTTGTTTAGACCAATTATATTCTATGCATAGGAAATTCCCTTCATAGGATAGTATACAACCCCAGGAAAAACCTATATATTCTAAGAAATCTATGACTCATCTACTAGGTTTAACATGTAATCCATAACCTACCAATTTAAGTCTAGTTATAAGCTATAAAGACCCCACTCTATTGAGTACTTTCTACTATATTTATATATCTATGAAAACAATCACTCCTTACTATGGAGTATGTACAATCACTTCAAGCAATAGAGATTTCTAAATTATAACAACAAATGATTATCTACACTCAAATGCTAAAAACAATCTTTCCCTAAAGCTTAATACTTCTCAAACAACAATCAAGCAAAATATAATCAAATCAAAACAAACAAACATAAAAGAGTAAGCCTCATGCTTGTAAGAATAAAGCTCCAATCATTCAAGCTTGTTCCCAATCCTAGCCTCCACAAAACATCTTGCAACTTAGCAATAAATCCCTTCTATTCTTTCCCAAACACCCTCACAAATACTTGAAAGGAAAGCTAGATGCGGAAGCAACTCTCCTAACATCAAAACCTCAGGGAAGAATGTAAAGACACTTTTAAATTTTACAATTATAGTCCAATTAAGATGCACTTTGAAGTAAATAGCAAAAATAGAGTATTTGACAAACACATATGAACACCAGATATACATGGGAAAACCCTTACGGGAGAAAAAGCCACCACACCAAGAGAAGTCACTTTGTATTACAGTAACAAATAATTACATACAGATTTCTGACTTATCTTTCTGATGCCAGATTACAACAACTTTCACAATGATCAATCTTGTACAGGAACCTTCAAGTTACAATCTTTACAGAATAGAAATCACTCTGATACAATTCGAACTATTCACACAATTGTTCTTCGAACCAACCATCGAACCCATCACAATCTGCAATCACAGACTATATTCATGTCACCCCTGTCTATCGAGCTTCCTCATAGAAGTTGCCACAATGGTCCAACTACTTGCAGTTCCCATTCGGCTCCTCTGATTGGTCCACGAGATGCCACATAGGAAAGTCTCACTTAGTCAAAAGGCTTCAAGCTGTGTTGGCATATCGGTGAGACACTGACCATGTCTCCCTGATGTCAACACAGTCAGCATTCGATATCGCCAAGAGTCGTTTCCATCGGCAAGAGGTTATATCGCTATTCACAAGTCACAACGACTTCAATTTTCCTTTCAACAAGACTATCGCTCTTCGGTGATACCACATACCGATGTCATAAGTCACACCAAAGAGTCATTTTGTCGGCAAGACATATCGCTCTCACTAGGACTTCACATCGAGCCTCCTCAAGTTTCACCGACTTCAGTTTTCCTTTCGGCAAGACTATCACTCTCACCAGGAGATTATACTGAAGTCACATGTTATACCGATCGCCAAACAATAGTCGGCAAGACATATCATTATCGCCAGGAGGTTACATCAATATTCAACAGTTACTCTGAAGCATCCAACAGTCACCAAGACTATCATCCTTCGCTGAGAGTTTACTCCGAGATCTTTATGTTAGATCGAGCACCGAACGGTCGGTAAGACTTACATCGGTCACTAGGACTTCTTCCCAAGACCTTTGAGTTACCCCACGTGAATACAGTTGGTGTGACATTCCCACATCAATAAGACTTCTTACCGATAGTATTCCTTTCGGCCAAGTCTCCCCGATGACTTCAAACTAAATGCTGTCGATGAGACATTAACACATCGCCCAGACTTCATGCTGAAACATTCATGTCACCGCAAAGACTTCAAGAGTATCCATGTCGGCAAGACCTTCCATTGTCGCTGGGACTTCTTCCCAAGTGTTCAAGTCACCCTGAAGCCCTCAGTCACTATGAGTCTCCCCGCTGCCCGATTGAATGGCCTGTCGGCCAGAGATCTCCATGCGGTAAGATGTCACACCGAATGCTTATTGTCACATCAATAGTTCATTCAGCAAGACACCAACCTTGTCTCAGCGATTTGGAACTGTTCAACAAGATTCAAGCTGCTAGTCGGCCAGACACAAAAGATGTCACACCGACTTGGCTCCAATAGAGGTTACAGCCTGTGATGATTTAGGCATATATTTCCAACAATACTCACAATAAAACTCTTGTAAATCACTCTCAAACTCTCTCACAAGCTTAGGAAAAACATAGCAGCTCTCAGAAAAATATATAGCAAAGTGCAATTATGCATCCCTTTGAGATAAAGAATGTCTCTATTTATACACAATATTCAGCTTCCAAAGACTAGTAACATGGAGGATGGATTGACACTTCTCAGTTTGCATGGTTTGACTCAGCTTGGCAAACAAAAGGTGGCAAACTTAAAACACATTACTCAACAAATTAGCACAACAAATCAACTCTCTAAAAGACAACAAGAATGCATCAGAGATATGCAAGGTAACAGGGCCACAATAATGGGTTACACTTTTGGGACATCGATTTTTACTGAAATCACATATTTTTAGAAAATACAATGATTTATGACTTTAAAGGTTCCATTTAAATTATTTTAATTAAATAGGATTGATCAAACCCCTTAGATCAAATTCACTTGGATAGAACCTTGTTAGATTTAAACCATACCTATAATCGAGTCTCCTCTACACCTATCAAAATGCTGATAAAAAACCACTTTTGATTTACCTTTTGGGTGATCAAATGAATTCATTTAAAATTTATTTTTTTGTAAGCCTCCAACCCTTATTATAAGCTTCCCAAAAAGTATAATTTTAAATATGTTTAATTTGATTATTATATTTATTTTTTATTTCTTGTGAATGTAGGATTTTCAATGAACATCAAGTTATTTATTTCACACATACGAAAAAATAGAGAAAAAAATTCTAAAAAATACATGTCCACTAGGTATTGATGTCCTTATTCCAACAAAAAGAATAAGTTAATTCAAATGAATACAAAAAAGTTATGCGTGAAGTACACCTCTGTCCAAATTATAATTACTGACTTGAAAATTAATTAAAAAAATATGAAACAAAAAATTATGAAAAATATCCATCCCCTAGATATTGGTGTGAAAAAATTGTATTTTAAAAATTAGAATTGTATCCTATCTATAAAAAAAGTTATGTGGGCCGAAGTAAACATCACTTTTTAAAAATGCTGATTAGTAGAAAATATAAGTTATTAAAAATTACATAAAATGATTCACAATTTATTTTTTTATTTTTTAAAAAAATATAATTAGAATCTACACAAAATATCTAACAAATAAATAGTTTGATTCACCTTCAAAACCTTAATGGTTTAGCTGCTATAGGTGTAAGAACATGAATGTCTAGTGAAAAATCTTGATTTTAATGTCAAGTTTGGCCAAAAATTGTAACCCATTATTGTGGGATCACCCAACAGTTTAAACAAGTTGACTTATTCCATGCCAATATTCTCAAGACTTATCCTCCCATGTGCTCAGGTTTAAGTTGTTGTACAGAGCTTCTAAAATAGACTTCTATTGCAAGACAAAAATTCATAGTTTGGCACCACATTATCCTCTATTTGTGCTTTTATGTTTTGTTGCTCTTTGATAGAGTCAAATATTTTAAATCATTTGCAAACAAAACTATAATATATATGTTGACAAAGTCTTATGTATGCCATGCCATTCCATTATATATTGTGTTCAATTATGCAATCAAATTAAATAATTTCATATGTTATTAGCATTGCATTTTGCGTGCTATATGGTTGCGCCATTCACTCATGAAATGTACCATATACTATGGTTACATAGTATGCGCATGGTTTATAATAATATCAGTGCTTCATTTAAACAACCCTTTATCAATCATTAAAATATATTATCAATAACAATAATATATATTTATATATATTCTATTTTACATATATATATAACCTAACACGTTATTTTATATATATGTATATATACGTATATATATATTTATATATAGATAGATATATATATATATATATATATATATATATATATCAACTCATATGATTATCGATATACTTCATTTGACATTCAAATGTATTAACATATATTCATTTAATATTCAAACTAATATTGCACATGTATATATATATATATATATACACATATATACATATGTATATTTATATATATTAATGTACTTGTATGGACATTTCCTTCACGTCAATACATACACGTATATCAATATATATACTTATATACATATATATAAGTATATATATTGATATACGTGTATCTATTGACGTGAAGGCAACGTCCATACAAGTACATTAATATATATATAAACATACATATGTATATATGTGTATATGACGCAGTCGACATTGAAGAGCCTTGTCAGGCTATCAATCAAGTAACAAAAAATACACAATGCAATGCAACAAGAAAACAATCTTCTTTTATTGTATTAAATGGAGTACAGATTATATCTAGAATTCAGTTATAGATCTCTTCCACAGAGCCCAGATTGATTCCTCCTGTTAAGTTCCCAAATCTGCACCTTGTTTGCTAAGCTTTAAATGAACTCAATAGATTTGGACTAACATGGGACTACTTTCAGATTGTGGGTAACCTGTTCAAAAGCATACCTCCGTATTATGGGTCGGCTTCCCCATTTGATGTCACCTAACTACTTAATCTCTGAGATAAGGGTAAAAATTTGCATAAAATAACCTAATGTTGAAAAGAACCTAAGGTGATGCACCAAAACAACTTAGACCTGTTAATAGCCTTACACATTCAAATTAATATCTCAAAGCTTAACTCACAAAACTCACTTTCCAATACAATTCACATCAATAATTTATAAGGAGGTCTATAATAGTGCTTTCAAAAGGAAAATAGATTTTCACAGTCAATAACACCACTAAACAACACAACTTATAACCTGTAAACATAAATTTTTTATCAAATGGATGCAAGAAACATGGGACAAGTTTGCAAGGAAAGATGACTTTTCACAAAATAGACTAATCAACCATTAATGACATACCATAAAACATGAAGAGAGAAGATAAAAATGCTCCAATTTATTAATTCAAAGTGCTTACTATATAATAGGTCTGTTTGAGTTACAATACAACTCCATGAAAATAACTCCAAGAAAGTAAAGCTATCCTCCTGCTGGAAACAAAAAGAACTCCCCCCAATGTTCAAAATGAACATACTTAACCCAGAACCCACCAAAACCTCTCACACAAGTATTTTTAGAAGATTCTAGTCGGATAAAATAGAAAAGGCCAAAAAGAACCTTCTAGAACCCTCTAAAAAGTCCTCCACATGAAGAATAAATAGGCCAAGTCAATAGTCACCCCAAAAATGTGACAAAAAATACCTCCAGCTAACCTCCCTTCCACCAAAATTAGTCAAAATAGTATCCCACACATCTCACATTTCTGCAAGTCATCATTGGTCCTCATACAAGACTTGACCACATTCTCCATCATGCAATATGTGTGATTTTTGAAAACACGTGGATTTTAAAAACATTAAAGATAATGACCTTGTTAAGTGATTCATAAAACATCACTTAACAAGTCACTTTACAATAAAGCACAAGACAAAGGACCCCACCATTAATATGTATTGCATTTTCATTTAAAAGCAAACTGAAAGTGATTTTCAAATCACTTACATTGTATTTTCAAAAATTGAAAACAAATGCAACATTAATATCATATCTTAAAAGTCCCCAAAAGTTTCAAAGGCACTTGACCATCAACCTACCTCATTCCGCATTCTTGATCACACATGGAAAAACACATGTTTGCAAAGGCATCATAGTCTCCAACATACCTGGTCAAAAGGTCAACCTCCAAACCCCTTGGAACGCATATTCCAAGTCATGTGATGTTGAGGTAAAAAAACAAAGGCATATACTTGTTGCATGGCACACTCCATGTGACTTGGCAAAGTTTGCAAAAAATGTGGATGATTTTGTAAGTTTATTCCACTTTCCTATAGAAAATAGCAATGTGGCTCCATTTTTAAAAAACCTAGGTGGGTTTTCCATGTTTTGCAAAAAAAGGCCAATCTTCACCATGGCCTGTCATAATACATGAAATGGCTTTTCATTTTTCTTATTCTTGTAGGATGTTCACCATATTGCCATTTCCATATCAGATTTTCATGGTGAACCCATATTGGTAATATTTCAATTTGAAAACAACTTCAGATTTTGTAAAAAATGATTCAATGCCACTGCACAGTGTGACCATCATGAAAAACATCAATTTGTAGCAAAGTGTGCTTTTTCTAGTGAGCATCTAAATTGGTTTTGGAAATGGACTTCATTTCTATAGAATGTCTTTAAACAAATAACCCCAAAGCGGGTTTGTCACTGTGAATAGCTTCTACATTTCATTTTCTATTCAAGAACACCATACTCCTCATTTAATGATGCTACCTCTTCATGTTCACAACACTCATGGTAACCTATGCATTAGCTTCAACACTTGACAAAACATTACTATATGTAACTTTGGCACCATGATACATATAAAGGATTAACTCATAAGTCATTCATGCTTGACTTTCCTTCGAGTACACAGGCAGAATGAAGATAAATTTGTAGCTTATTGTCCTCATTGTAGTAGATATTCACAATTTTTGAACTTTAAACTATGCTTTTCATTTACTGATGATGTTCACTATGAAATGAATCATGAATGTAGACTTGCATTAGAATGCAAGAAACCAATAATGAAATGCACTCCTTCAGCTGGGTTCTTTTCTCCTTTGTCAGCTCTTTAACATGCAAACATTAGCATTAAGCATGCTTTGTGACCAATCACTTAAGGAAAGTCTACTAGTTGTTCATAACATTGGACTGTGATACTAGTCATGTCCTCCCTTTTTGCCTACCTTTGCAAACTGAATTGTTAATGCATGTGGCCACCCTGCATGATTCCTTCATGAAGATAATTGCCCTAATTTTGTCTCATCACTATAATTTCTCTTTGTTGTCATGGATTTTGACATGGATGCATGTTGTCATAATGTCGAAAGCCATTTTAACCTCCTACCATTTTCTGACTTTCCTTGTTGACTATCTTTGAACCCCTGATATGACTGTAATTTGTAGATTGTTGCTATCACAGGGCAAATTTTGATACTGCCCTTTAACATGCAAACATTACCAGCCTCGAAATTTATTTCTTTGCACAGGTTTGTAACTTGGTAATAGGCTGCTTTCTCATGCAATAGCTCTTCATATTGGTGGATGACATGCTAAGGTTTGATCATACTGACTGTCCTTTACTTGTGCTCTGACCTTGTTGTGAATGGACTACATTTTCATGCCCTCTAATAATCATGCTTATTTCCGAACTTTATGTAGTCATAAATGCTACTATTGATTCAAAGTCTTCATAATGCAATACAGAGCAAGACTGTAAGAGTTATTCACATCTGTTTAATGATTTCACCTTGCATTACATGGCTTAGTTACAGTTTAGCATTCATTGTTGATTTGTTTTTTCAAGTTCATAGATAATCATGAAGATAAATCTGCAACCTTCAATGGCATTTTTCTTATTCATGACTATGCTCTGTTCACTTAAAGCACCATGATTCATGATGGTTTCAACCATTGAGTTTCATGAGCTCCTTTATTTCAATGAAGACCACTGCCATCTTTAGTATCAATGCTCTTCCTTTGAATCCTTTTTCCATGCTTAGAGGCATCATTTCCAAAAGAAACCATTTGGCAACTTGCTTAACCATTAGCATAAGAGTATAGAGAATACCAAACCCTGTGCTCCTTGTGTTATGGCATAGCAATTGTATCTTGGTCACATCATATGAGGGTTCCATTGCTGTCATAAACCTCTTGTAATGACATGTTTATAATAGGCATATTATTTGTGTCAACTAGAGTTGATGTTTCTTGAATGTCTTTGCCTTTTGTGCCTTTCCTTAAACCATCATGCATTGAATGTTATATGGCAACTTGTTTGTCTAATGTTTGATTGAGAAGGCCTTGAATAGAGCCTTGTGCAACTTCAGATTTTGCTTTTTATTGTTGTCCTATGTGACATGCTTGGAATGCTTTCAAGCTTATCATGTTCCCAATCTAAAAGACAACATATAACTTTCATTTATCTCACTTATGAGGGCAGAAAAATAGGTGGCCATGTTTCCTTGCCATGAAAACAAATATGCTCTATTTTGAGTAATCCCCCATACTTGTCAACTTGCAATTTGTCTTTCTCTATCATGTAGCATACATTTATTATCGTTGTCCTTCATGAGAACATTGTAGCGTGCATTGTTTACCGTCCTTATCAATGACAATGACCTTCATTTACTGCATTCATTTTCACAAGTACACCTATGAATGAACACTATTAATTCCATTTGCCTCTTGTAGCTCTTGCAAAGGTGTTGTCCTTGTACTTGTATCATGACCTTGACTCAACCATTGCTCTCTTTCTAGTTATGTGTAATAAATACACACAGTCTCCTCATTTTAACTTTATTGGATAGCCACATGTCACCTATGTGGGTGACCTAAAAGCTCACCTTCCTATGTGATGTGTGACTGACGAATAGGGTTACAGTGAGAGGGGTTGGGCAACATCTTGAAATGCTTCCTCATTGTTCAAAACATGCATAATTGAACTTGATGCATCTATTAAGTCACTTCCTTTACAAACAGATCATGGATCTTCTTAAGAAGATTAAAGGACATATCAACAAAATATGTTGCATCTTTTGAATCTGATAATGAAAGTTGATCTACTGGTCTGATTCCATATTGATTTGATGCATTGATAATAGATAAATCTTTGATCAAGTTGCTCAATTTCCTTTTTCTTTCAAAGCATGTTGAGCTCTACCCTTGTGGGAGCCACATTTAACCCACATGTATTTAATCTGAATCAGAATAGTAACCAGACTTGTCCTAAATCTGCACATGAGGCAAACAATTAGAAAATAAATGCATATGTTGGATGTGTTTGATGACTTCGTTGTTTTCCAAGACATCCAAGGTTTGCATGCTTATTTTATGCACTTATGGATCAGTTTATACATGCATAGGTAGGTGTGTATGTAAGGATTGAATCTTTCATTGCTTAGAGCCTTGCTCTAATATCATTGTCTTTTTTAGATGCAGGGACTAGGGGCACTATGGAGCTAGGAAGGACACAAGCAGTTCAGGGCAACAGCAACAGAGCAGTGGGCAACTTGTAACTAGTCATTCTCAAGCAATGACTAGTTCCATTCTTATATGCACATTGTTTGTTTCCTTTACTTATTCATGTATGAATTGCTTCATATTTTCATTGAATAAGAGAGTTAGTCCCTTGGCTTGCGAGGGACATGTACCTTAATGATTATCAATAAAAGATTACATTTGTATACATATGATTCTCTTTTCTCATTTGTTGTAATTGCAACATTGAAAATGAAAGATGTAATTTGTTTTATTTGACAATATTTTTCATGCATATTAAAAGTAGCAGACTACGGTTTATCTTTTAGATGTTTAAACGAACAACACAAAAGAATAAACACTAAACCTGATTTCAGCTAAAAGCTAAAAATTGGGTAACATTTTTGGCGACATCTGCTATATGTTTGCCTGCTAAACATGAGACCAGTTGCCTAAGCTTATCTATTAGGCACAAAGTCACTCAGAAAACCAACACCACTTGAAAACAACATTGAAAATTGTTGTAACTCATTAAACCAACAAGAGACACTTTGAAAACTTATTGAAAACCCAACAATGCAGAATGGAAAACAAAGCAAACCACCTAATTGTGCAAAACAGCACTTAGAGAAAACTAAAAATGCATCTAACTAATGAAACTACACTAACCTATTCTAACCAGTCAAAGAAGTTGGTCAAACACAACCATTGATAGGTTTTGCAAAATAACACCCCTTTTTAATCAACAATTGATGCATTACATGATTATGCATTGTTGAAAGAACATGAAACACATGTAGATGTTCAATAGACTGTCGCAGTGTTTCATAAAAAATGCAAATGAACTTACTTGCACCTCGAAAATGATCATGCATATTGTTGTCCTGAACTAGACAGGTGAGCTTAATTGGATCACCTTCAGTTGTAACTCCAAAATTAGCTTATTTATTAATTGCATCCTCATAATTGGGTGCAAGCATGATCTATGGTACTTCAGTGGCCTCCGAACTGACCAAATATCTAATGGGGAAACCTCTTGAATGAACAAAGCTTGGGCTTTCCTTGGTGATCTCCTGTTTGTCAGAAAAATAAGGCACCTGATCACCCACTTGCTTTACATACCATTGTTCCAAATGATCACTCATCTCTTTAATAGAGAACAATGAGATGGCTTCCTCCAACACACTTTCAATCAAAACATCAACCTCTGGCTCTTTTATACACCAGAAAGGAAGTTGTTTATAATTCTCATTACTACTTAAAGAAAGATGCTCCAAATCAGGCTTGTCTTCTTCTATGGAGGCAGGCAAGTGTTCAAACAATGAAGTAGCTTCCTGAAATAGACCTTCACTTGGTATATCAGCTTCCAGCTCCTTTGTACAGCAGAAAGGAAGCTCATCTAACCAAACAAGGCATTGCATGTCAGGTTCATGAGAAGTTCCTTGTTCAAACTTGTGAATCTGTTGTTGAATTTTTGTATGGGTGCCAAACTCCTCCAGCAGGTTTGATCCTTGTCATCCAAATTTGAACAAAAATGTTCAATTATACCAATGCATACTTCTTCATAAAGCTCAACATCATCTTTCTCATGTATAACATGCTCAAAAATATCAAATCCAGCTGCACACTGCTCCTCTTCAACCTCAAGTTGTTGACTTATGACCAGATTTGTGCTCTCCTCATCATGTTCAATGGAACATGGAAGATCAACCAATGAAGCTATGGAATCATGACCTACATCACCCTTTTCAGCCTCTTCATGTTGTTGTCTTGATTCTTGAACCTACAACTCACCATACTGCTTGATGTCTTCTTGTTGCTTTGAATCTTCATCCTTGTCGACAAAAGCAGGCAATTCATCAATCCAAACTGAAGGTTGGTCTTCTGCAATAGCCTTTTTCACTTCCTCAACCTGTTGTCCTATTGGAACATTTTCACTATCCTTGACAATAGTAGGAGGATCATTAGCTAAGACATTACAAAACACATCCTAAGAAATCTTCTCCTGTTCATCCTTTTATAGCTGTAGTCTGTATTCCTCCATGGCTAAATGTAGCAAGTTCACACTCCTAGTCTCCTCTATGTTGAGTGAGTTGTGTGGGCCAAGGGTCTACTCTTCATCTACAACCTCGTTTACCTCTATTATCACATTTGATTTATCATTCCCAAGCTCTTGTTCAAACATAATAGAAGCTAAAAGATGTGTTTCTTCCTCTACAAGCATCTCTTCTTTAGGTTGTTCTGGAACATAAAGGGTTGGTTGAGCCTCCCTAATGGGTTCTTCACAAGGATTCCTTTGTTCAATAAAGGGTTCTTGAATAGAAGGAGAGCTCCTAAAACTTGGGAAAGTAAATTCTCTAGGCTCCTCTACAAGTTGACCTTGCTTAAGGACAGGTTCCTAAATTGAAACAAGATTTCTAAAACTTGGGGACTCACATCTAGCAAGCTAAAAAGGCTCACCTTGCTTGAAGCTTGGAAAATTGGACTTGGGAACTCCTTTATTGACAGGATTATTCAATATTACAAGAAGAGTTGAGCTGAAACTAGGAATGGAAGTTCCATACCTTATTTGGCATTGATAATCAAAATAAGCTTGACTACTTTGCACCTAAGCAAACAAAGACTTGATTTTCTCCTCTTTAGCAGCTATCTCTCCTTCCAGACTTTCCTCAAACTACCTTCTTTTTGTCACCCACTCTTGATCATAAAAAAAGGATTGATCAGCCAACTCTTGTTGCTATGAGATAATCCTTTTCTACTTCTTGATGTCAACCAACATCCAATACATATGTGAGAACACCTTACTAGCATCACTAATCTTCATATGTTCAAGCTTTTGGCTCAAAGCCCACAACACACGGTCAAGCTTTTGGATCAGATCCAATACATTTTGGTAAGGGTGCTCTTGAGGCTGATTATGCAAATAATCATGTTGGTTGAAATCAAAGACCTCTTCATGGGGTTGATTTTGATCATAGATTGGTTGATATTGAGATTAAGCAGGGATGGGAGGGTGGAAAACATGATAGGACTGGTGGTAGTCTGCTATTATATGGACATTTGGTATAAGACCAGCAAGCTGCTCTATGTGAGATGGCTGGTAAGAGGGTATACATGCATGGTTTTCATGAAATGATGGGTAATATGACATATTTACATAAAATGGAGACATATTTGTTCATTTAAGAGACTGGAAATTCATTGGAATTTTTCGTAAAGCAAGAAACCAAGTCTGATTTTCAAAATAAGTACATAACAACACTTTGTCTACTTGAAACCAGTTGATATCCTTCTGGAGTCGCCAAGTGTGTTGAAAACTTTCCTCCAAAAGGCTGAAACTATTGTTGTACATACCAAACAACAATAACAAAATGCATAAAAATAAACTGAGTAGCAGTTCACTGTCCCACCGGGCGTGCCAAAACTATTAAGTTCCCAAATCTACACCATGATTTCTATGCTTTAAATGAACTCAGTAGATTTGGACTAACATGGGACTTCTTTCAAGTTGTGGGTAACCTATTCGAAAGCAGACCTCCAAATTATGGGTCGGCTTCCCCGTTTGATGTCACCTAACTACTTAATCTCTGAGATAAGGGTAAGAATTTGCATAAAATAAACCTAATGCTAAAAAGAACCTAAGGTAATGCACCAAAACAACTTAGACTTGTTAATAGCCCTACACATTCAAATTAATATCTCAAAGCTTAACTCACACAACTCACTTTCCAATGCATTTCACATCAATAATTTATGAGGTCTATAATAATGCTTTCAAAAGGAAAATAGATTTTCACAATCAATAACACCACTAAACAACACAACTTATAACCTGCAAACATACATTTTATGTCAAATGGATGCAGGAAACATGGGACAAGTTTGCAAGGAAAGATGACTTTTCACAAAACAAACCAATCAACCATTAATGGCATACCATCAAACATTAAGAGAGAAGATAAAAATGCTCCAATTTATTAATTCAAAGTGCATATTGTATAATAGGTCTGTTTGAGTTACAATACAGCTCCATGAAAATAACTCCAAGAAAGTAAAGCTATCTTCCTCCAAGAAAAGAAAAGAACTCCCCCCAATGTTCAAAATGAACATACTTAAACCAAAACCTCTCACACAAGTGTTTCTAGAAGATTCTGGTTGGATAAAATAGAAAAGGCCAAAAAGAACCTTCTAGAACCCTCCAAAAAGTCCTCCACATGAAGAATAAATAGGCCAAATCAATAGTCACCCCAAAAATGTGACAAAAAATGCCTCTAGCCGGCCTCCCTTCCAGCAAAATTAGTCAAAACAGCATCCCACACATCTCACATTTCTGCAAGTCATCATTGGTCCTCATACAAGACTTGGCCACATTCTCCATCATGCAATATGTGTGTTTTTTGAAAACACATGGCTTTTAAAAACATTAAAGATAATGACCTTGTTAAGTGATTCATAAAACATCACTTAACAAGTCACTTTACAATTAAGCACAAGACAAAGGACCCCACCATTAATATGTATTACATTTGCATTTAAAAGTAAACTGAAAGTGATTTTTGAAAAAAAATGCAACATATAATATCATATCTTAAAAGTCCCCAAAAGTTTCAAAGACACTTGACCATCAACCTACCTCATTTTGCATTCTTGCTACAACATGGCAAAACACATCTTTGCAAAGGCATCATAGTCTCCAAAATACCTGGTCAAAAGGTCGACCTCCAAACCCCTTGGAAAGCATATTCCAAGTCATGTGATGTTGAGGTAAAAAACAAAGGCATATACTTGTTGCATGGCACACTCCATGTGACTTGGCAAAGTTTGAAAAAATGGGAAAAAACCCAAAGGCATAACATGCCTAAGTGAGAACACATATTTCAGCCCCTATTGCATTTACCATATGTTTGATTTTAAAAAACATGGGATAAAAAATCCCATCGGCACTCAAGGGTCACACCCTAATCATTAACACCCAAATAATGGAAAAAAAACACCACCATTTGGTTGCTTGGAAAATTTGGAGCAAGGCTTAGCCGCCATGGGGTTTGGAAAAAACACAGAAAAATGGTGCTATCTTTGGCTGATTTTGTTGATTTTTCTAACAATTTTTGATGAAAAGAAGCCCGTAACAGCAGGTAAATTGGTTTTTTGACACAAAAATTGTATTTTTCCCCATAGTTTGGAAGCCATTGTGAGCAAAGAGTCGCGGCCTGTAGTATTTCTAACCACTTTATATGCCATTTCTTTCCTCTGTTGTTGCTCTCCTTCATTACAGCCGTTATGAGACCTTAAACGAAGCCTTCTGTGGGAAGAAAATTTTGAATATTGTAAACAATGAGCAAGAAAGCTCTAGGTAAGCCCCACCAAACTTATTCCATTTTGATTTCGAGCAAAAGAAAATCCATGCTTCGTTTCTATCTTGAGAAAAAGCATGAAATGCTTCTTGTGTTTTCCACATTTATAATAAGAACACTTCATTTTTGTTTTTTTGTTGTTTTTATGGAGGAAAAAATCTTGGCCACAACCATGAACAGAAAATGATGCAATTTTTTATGTGGCTCTTCTTCTCTCTAAAACCCCATGTTATCTTTTGGTTTTTTTCTTGCATTAACAAATCTTAATAACCCAGATGGGTTTCTTGGAATGTAGAAGAAGAAAGCACTTGTTGTGGGCTCGGCCTCCATTTTTGCAAACTGGGTTTTCCTTGTATTCACAAATTCTGCTTCATTTCACCATGATTGCAAAAACCCCTATTTGGGTTTTCCTGTAGCATGTATTTCTATGAATCTGCCACTATTTGTTTAAAGAACCCAAGTGGGTGTCTTGATTTTCTTGAAAAGCTCATATTTGTTGCAAAAAATGTGGATGATTTTGCAAGTTTATTCCACTTTCCTATAGAAAATAGCAATGTGGCTCCATTTTTTTAAAAACCTAGGTGGGTTTTCCATATTTTGCAGAAAAAGGCCAATCTTCACCAAGGCCTGCCATAATACATGAAATGGCTTCTCATTTTTCTGATTCTTGTAGGATGTTCACCATATTGCCATTTCCATATCAGATTTTCATGGTGAACCCATATTGGTATTTTTTCAATTTGAAAACAACTTCAAATTTTGTAAAAAAATTATTCAATGCCACTACAGAGTGTGAGCATCATGAAAAACTTCAATTTGTAGCAAAGTGTGCTTTTTCCAGTGAGCATCTAAATTGGTTTTGGCAATGCACTTCATTTCTATAAAATTTCTTTAAAACAAATAACCCCAAAGAGGGTTTGTCACTGTGAACAGCTTCTACATTTCATTTTCTATTCAAGAACACCATACTCCTCATTTAATGATGCTACCTCTTCATGTTCACAACACTCATGGTAACCTATGCATTAGCTTCAACACTTGACAAAACATTAATGTATGCAACTTTGGCACCATGATACATATAAAGGATTAACT